>JALGQZ010000001.1:65968936-66693990 GCA_023105745.1 Austropuccinia psidii
TTGACACTAGTATTAAGAGTGCACAATTGTGCTTTTGAAGGAAATAAGTGAGAACCATTGAACACATCATGATTCCCACTTGGGCTTCTCCCTGCTTGCTAGGGAAGCCTCTTGATGATCCAGGCCTGTTCTGGGGTCTCTTGAAGAATTTTTCAATTGGGTTTTTCCCACCACAATAAGTACATAAGCCTTGTTTGATCCTCCTCTCCTTTTCAGGACCAATTAATTTATTGTCCTTATTGAGGGGAGTAGCATGAGGCTTGTCGTTTGAAGATTGAATTTGCTTGCCCTTCTTATTCTCCCTATGGTGAGGCCTCTATGAAGAAGAGCCTTAAGAAGGCCTTGAGGGGATGGAACCAGGAACAGGAGACTTATTTTCTTGATTGCCATCCTTTTCTTTCTGCCTCTCATGGTACCTGTTATCTAGTTCTAAGGTGACATCCATGGTTTCTTGAAGAGTGTCAAACGTTCCAGGTTGAGAAGCCAACTGGTCTAATAATCTTGATGCCAATACCCTTCTATAAACATGAATGTCAGCCCTTTCTCCCCAATCTCCAATTCTTGACATTGGACTTCTGAAATCAGAAATGTACAAGGACACATGACCACTTTCCTTCATCATCAAAGTGTCCAGTTCTTGTTCAGCTTTCCTGACTTCATTGGGATCACCAAACAGAGGGAATAAAGTGGTTTCAGATAAATGCCAATTATTGAGGAGGTAGGAAGAGTCTTCATTGAAAATATACAAAAGGTAGGGTTTGATCCATTTTCCAGCTCTACCAGTAAGAAAGGAAGTTGAATAATGAAATTTCTTCCTGTCAGAGAAGAAATTTGCTGGATCATTATGGAAAATCAATTGAAAGGAATGAATGAATCCTCTCAAATGATGGGCTTGAGTACCATAAAAATAATCAGGTGCCTTCATTGATGGAATCCTGAATGCAGGAGATTTGGGATTATCCCTGAAGGAATCTTCTTGAGTGAGTTGCCCCATGAATTGAGTCATCTGTTCCATCATCTTGAGGAAATTTGGTTCAGCTTGAGAGACAAGAGGTTGATTAAAATAAGCTAGCTTTGCAGCTTCAGAAGCCTCAGGGGCACCTTCCAAGACATCTGCCACTTCAGCTTCCTCAGACTCCTCCCCCTTTTCATCTCCAGCTTCCCCCAATCTATCTCTAGGACCTTGAGAAATGGTTGGATAACCACCAAACAAGCCAGAGAATGACCTTGATATTCTTGAATTCACACTTCCTCTTCTGGAGGGTGCTTCTCTTTCCATTGGTGGTCCTCTGTCCAAATTGGCACTCAGTTGATGAACTGATGGTGTGTGGTCAAGAGGAGCCTTTGCTGTAGGAGTAAGAACAGCTTGATGTCTTTGAGATTTTGTATTCTTGGCTGGGGGCTATGCTTAACTGGCATGTTGAAAGAATAATAAATAACTTGATGGTACTTGAAAATAAGGAATCAAAAGCTTGGCCAAATCAATATCAATGAAATCCTTGATGAATCTTAAGGAATAAATAGAAAGTCTTCTGGTGAAATCAAGTTCAATCAATCAATCAGTTCAGTCAATAACAAAAGTAAATCTAAACTATATACCAATGAACCTTGAAGAGCTCAATAATGAATAATCACTCAATATCTTAAATAACAATTAATTTCTTGAGAAATAAAACAATAAATCAATATCTTCAGGAATCAGTTCAATATCTTGATGAATAAGTCAATCAATAATCAATCACTTCTTGAGGAATTCAATAAGTAAATCAATCCAATCCAAACAGAATCCCAAATAGCTGAATTAATAACCAAAATAAAACCCAATCAATCAAAAAATTAATTAACAAATCAATGAAACTTTCTAATAAGACCTGCATAAGAAAACAAAATAAAAATTTGATTTGATAAAACATTGAGAATGAAATTGAGACGGTCAGCAATGATTAAGGAATGAGAAGAATCAATTTTCATTTGAATAAAATGAATGAGATAAAAATTGATGAGAGAGAAATCATAATCATGAAGAGTTATAAAATCATAAAGAGTCATAATTTGAAGAATGAGAGAAATTAATTTAAAGGAATGGAAAGAAAGAAGAAAATATGAGTTAATTAATTTAATCTCACATGGCCTCTTCTAAGTGAAGAGGGCCTGGAACTTACTTATGAAGGGCTCAAGATATGGTAAATGGTAAACACACTTAAGAGTGTAATAAGATAAAATTACTAAATAAAGGAATATAAGAAAGTAGAAACAAATAATAAGAGTAAGAAATAAAAGAGCCAACCACAAACAAGTCCAAGTCCACTGTTTCAGCCTGTCAGAATGGAAAGAGAAGGGTTAATAAGGATATGGCCACCCAGCTCATACTATTCAGGCAAAGAAAGAAAAATGAAAAGACTAACTTAAAATTAAATAAATATGATACCCCAGAACAAGGAGAAGAATATTTATAAAGTGATAAATAAACTAAATTAATTAACTGGGGAAAAGTCCCCAGGGGGGAGAAAGAGGGGCTGGTATATGTGAGAATAACCAGCCCTGATCCAGACAGAGAATTTTTATGAGAATTATTGATGGTTGAATTGAGTCTGGCCAATACAGGTCCTGTCCGGCTGTACAGAACCTGTAAAAGAGGTGTGGTGGTCTTGAGTGATGATACAGTTTCAGGATGGTGTATCCAAGCTGTATTGGGTAATTCCAACCTGTACAGAAGTTGACTGGCTTTATTGGTGAACCAGTCTGTATGCATGTTTCAGCAAAGAAGATTGCTGAAACTGAATGCTGATACAAACAGTGGATTTTCTGGTTTTGAGTTGTTTGAGTGGGTGTAAGTATGAATACTCTTACCCCTGGCTAGTGGTTGTCACAAAAAGGTAACACATTTTGAGGCTTTTTGAAAGCATTTTGAATAGAGCTTTCTAGCGGAGTTTGTTTGATATAAAATTGAGAACTGATAGTGAAGTTGGCGTATGGTTTAAGGACTACTTGGTCTTCTTTGACATTGGCTTTTTTACTTGATGCTTTTTAAAAGATTGACATAGATTTTTTCATGAAAATGATATAAGAGAAAAAATTTGGAAATAAAGAATGAAGATAAATAAAGCTTGAGAAGGTTCCAATCTTAATGACTGAGGCTGATAATTGATGTAAATTGGCCAGATACCAGCAAAATAAGATTTATTGCAGGTGCTCACACAGTGGCCAAGGTTATGTTTTGAGAGATTTCAAGCCCCTCAGTAAAGTGCAAACCAGGAGAGGACCTGTCACAGGGGCACTTGGGAATAACAAAAATGGCCTGGCACTCAGGAATTAGGGAGCTCACTTGGAAGACTCTAAAGAATCATAGAAATAAGAAATAATATATTTCTTTAACAAGAATAATTTAGGTACAAAACTTGGATGCAAAATAAGAAAGAAAGCCAAATTGCCTGAAAGAAAACAAAGTAAGTCCTTTATTCACTGTTTTGACCTGCCAGAAAGAAAAATGGAATTAATAAAGGACATGACCACAAATATCCACTGAATAGTGAGAAAAGAGGTACAAATAACTCACTTAATAATATCAGTATTCACTATCAAGATGAAAGAAAATAACAGATAAAGTATATCATAGTAGATTCAACAACCGGAAGAAATCAACACCCCAGGGTTGAATGAGAGGCTGGTATAAATGGCAAGTTGAGAGCTTGACTCCTTCAGGCTGAAAAATGGTCCATATTGAATCCTTGAAGCTGTATTGATTCATTGAGGGGAAAGACACCTGGCCAAATTGGGAAATGCGCTGGATTCAATGATCCTCCAAGGGTCCATGGTTGAATTACAGGCCTCCAAGAAGCAAGAATGTATTGAAATGAATGTGGTTGCCAAGGTGGAGTTATGGAGAATTGACAATTGACAACTGATTTGAAACTGCCTTCTGAATATCCCTTGAAATGGAAAATTCAAGTCTTCCTTTTGGGAAATACTGCATACTTGAAAATAACCAATACTTGTTGATTGAGGTGATTGATATTGAAGAACAGACCAAGCTTGAACCTTGATTATTACTATTGAAAATATTATGCCATAAGGGCTGAAAGGTGTTTTTGAATTTGAATTATGGCCCCTTTATTTGGTCACCATTGGATTTCTGGTAACAAAATATGCATAATGGTTTGAAAAACCATTTATGGCAATTTTGGTTCTTGAAGGGAAAAGGAACCCAAACAAAGTTTGGAGGATGGCCTTGAAAAACACCCAAAATTGTGGTTTTGAAGTCTTCAGAGGATGTCTGGGTGTTTCAACCAAAACAAGCCTGTACAGGTTTAAAGCTGTATTTGCACAAAAATGTGAAAAAAGAAAAAATCCAGAGATTAAGCCCATTTGGGCATATTTCTCATACTCAATGGGAAAAAGGCATAATATGGCACAATGCACAAAGAGGTGCAAAATGTGAAAAATTATGTGAAATGAACAGAAATTCACAAAACTGTACTTGAAGCTTAAAAAGCATAATACAGCCTTTTGCGCTGTATTTCCCCTGTTGACTAGAAAATATCAAAAGTTTCCCAAGAAGGTCCTTATGATGGTAAATGGGCCAGGTTGGCCCCAGATTATGAAACGGCCATAAAAGGCCAAAAAAGTGAACGTGGCCAATTTGGCTGGAGAATGATGAATATGGCCAAATTGCCATAATGTTGTCCAAGAAGTGATTGTCCATGATTATGAAAGTACCCCCACCTTGAATGGTGAGATCCTGAGAGCCAAAAATAAGGTAGATGCTGTTGAGGCAAATTGGGAAGAGTTTGAGACAGGGATTAAAAAAGGAGTAATTTAAGAGAAAAAGTTGAAAACTGATGTTATGATTGACATATGATGTGGGGATTGTCTAGTCTTCTTTTGGAATTTATTTTTTTGGACTTGATTAATTTTAAATTATTGATGATCATTAATGACTTGAAAATCAAAATAATTAAAGAAAATTGAAAAATAAAGAATGAAAATAAAAGAAAAGAAATCAAGCAAAACAAATTTTGGGGAGGTTCCAATATTGATCACAGAGGTTGATAGTTAATTGAATTGGCAGAATACCTGGAAAGGAATATTGATGCCCAGTGCTCACAGAATAGCCATGGTGATGCTTCCAAAAAAAAGGTATAATAACTGTAAAGGTGCATACCAGGAGTGGAAATTTACTTTAAAAAAATACTCTCCCCCAAGCACGATAAAAAATAAAGTTCCTGAATTATATTTTACTGGCTTTTCAGGATATAGCAAATCAAAATATTTGAAATGTTGAAGGAAATTATTAAGGTTATTGGTTGGTTTCCCTAAAGATCTTTCTGGGTCCTGAGTGAAACATTTCCATTCCACCAAATACCATAATTATACTCTCTTGAGATTTCAATCCAGTATTTGAGATACTTCCCATTGATCTTCTTTTTCAATGCTGATTGGAGGAGGAGGTTCTTGATGCCTATTTGAATGGACTTCCATTGAGATGGGATCTGTAGGTGGTAGGCATTAGTGCTGAATTTCTTCAGGATTGAGAAAGAACACAACACTATTTGTGACAGTCTTTTGGTGGGTGTAGCTGATTTGATGTTCTTGGAGTAAAGCAATACTATGCAACCAGGATTTAAAACAGGTGGAATAGCTCTACTTTTATCTGCATAACTCTTAAATCTGTTTATGAAAACTTCAAGTTCTGCCTTGACATCTTGCTTTACCAATTAGATATTTGTTGATGACTTTTCAACAAGAGTATCTTGAGTAATGTGAACTGAGTTAAATTGATGATATCTTCCATAAAAGAAGAGAAACAGTGATTATTTTGTTCAAGAGTGGTCAGAGTTATTGTAAGAAAATTCAGCCAGAGGGAGACAGGTATGCCAATAATCTTGATTATAGCTAAAATACATACAAAGGTATGGTTCTAGTGTCTGATTAACCCTATCTGTCTGTCAATCAGTTTCGGGATGGTAAGCAGTTGAAAGATATCTGAAATATTGGGCTTCTGAAAAAGACTGCTCTAAAAAGAAGAAACAAAAAGTGAACCACTATGACTGAAAATTCTTGAAGGAAGGTGATCCTTTGAGAAAATATTCTTGATAAAAAAATGGGCCAAATACAGTTGAGTAATTGAAGGCATTGTTGGAATAAATATTTCCAGTTTTGAGAATCTGTCCACTACGGCCAGAATTGAGTCAAAAGACCTTGACAGTGGAAATTGAGTGATGAATTTCATTGATAGACAAAATCAAGGACCATTTGGAACTGGAAGAGGCTTGAGTAATCCAAAGTTCTTGTGATTAATGTCCTTGTTTATTGAGCACTATTGACAGGATGCAAGATAATAATTGATAAATTGGGTCATTCAAGACAAGTGAAAGTCCTTCTTTACAAGTTTTAGAGTCTTCTCTGGACCAGGATGGCGGGTTAGAGGAGAAGAATGGAAGTTATGAAGTATATCGAGTTGAATTGTGGGGTCATTTGGGAGCACAAACCAATCTTTGAAGAGGAATTAATAGAATAATCTTGCATGAATTTACGTTTATCCTAATCTTGAAGAGTACTTCTGAATTGAGAATATCTCCATAATGCTTTCTGAATTGATACAACAAAATTTGAAGATTGATCCACCTTGACTGAAAAGAATTTGGATTCTTGAATCCCATCCTTCTTGATTATATGTTGATGTTTCATTCAATTCTTGCTGATGAAATCCTCCCTCTCTCTGGGTAAATGTTGTCCTGATGTGACAAGACATCTGGGAGGATTTCCAGGTGGCCAGGGAGGTAGGTTATTGAGAAGTGAAATTATGAAATGAACTCAGCCCATTGGGCTTGAAGGCAAGTGAGAATATTGGAGCACATCAAGTATTGAATAGATGAATTATCAGTGAGAAATTTAAAAGAGGAAGAGAGAGAAAGAATAAAAGACCTCAAGCACTTGAGAGCCCAGACTATTCCAAGAAGTTCCTTGAAATGAATCTCATAATTGAGCTCTTTTTGAAGTAACTTGCAACTATCAAATGCAATGGAAGCAGTCACCTGAATGAGTAAAGCACCCAAGGAATAATCAGAGGCATTGGTCTCTACAATGGTGAGTAGAGATGGATTGAAGTGAGAGAGAACTGGTGCTGTGGTGAAAGTCTTCTTGATTTCATGAAACTAGCTAAGAGCTTCCTCATTGAGGAGGAAAAATCAATTTTTCTTGAGGAACTTGGTGGGGAAACTGATTTTCTTTAAATAATTATTGAGGAAGATTTAGTAGAAGCTGGAAAAGCCAAGGAATGAGTAAAGAGCCTTGAGGTTTCTTGGAGGAGGCCAATTGAGAATTTTCTGGAATTTTTCTTGGTCCATCTTGAGGCCTTCAGAAGAAACAACATAATCTAAATATTCCACAATTGAGACATGGAAGAGGCACTTGGATGCCATAGAAAAAAGATTATTGGCTCTGAGTCTGGCACAAACAGCGGACACATGGGTGACACATTCTTCCTCAGAATTGGAAAAGACCATAATTTTATCCAATAAGCCACAAAATAAACATCCAGAAGATCAAAGAGATATCATTGAAATGATTTTGAAAAGAGGTAGGAGCATTGGTGAGCACAAACCAAATAACCAGGTACTAATAACTCAATATTTGGTCCCAAAAGCTTTAAAGTGTTCATTACTCTCCTTGATTCTGAGAAGTTCCTATGCACAATGCAGATCAATCTTTGAGAAGATAGAAGAACTATTAAAAACAGTGAGAATAAGATTCATAGGAAGAATAGGATATTCTTTCTTCCTAATAACAGCATTGAGTTTATGGTAATCAACACATAAACACAGGCCACAATACTTCTTTTTTGACAAAGAGGAAAGGTACTCTTGTTGAACAGGAGCTTGAGCAGATGAAAGCTTTCTCCAAATTCTCTGAAATGTAGGCCCTGAGTGTGTGTGAATCTTAATTTGGCAAAGAGTAGATGACACCTCCAATTCAAACAGATGATCAAAGGGATAGTGGGGAAGCTGTTTCTCTGCTTTCACCTTGGAGAGTGCATCAAAATAGTAGTGGTAAGTAGAAGGAACAAACCTCATCACATTTTCAATTTTTTCTGGATCATTCTCCTCATCCCACAACTCCTCCAGGGAGTCATGAGAAGATGAAGGATGATGGTCCACATTTCCATTAAAGAGACAAAATTAGGATATGTAATTATGCTCTACAACATCTTTTATCTCTTTGAATACTTCATCTCTAGAGAGTAGGAAGTACTGAGGGCAAATGAAGGAGGTTTTGAGGTGTGGATATGAAGCTTTGTTTAAAAATAAAGGAATTTTCCTGTCCTCAAAATTTCTATAGGGTATAATTCAAAAACAAATAGTAAAAATTAAGGGTTTCAAGAGAAAACTTTCCAAATTTCTTGTTTTTAAATTTGCTAGTATAAAAAATACTCTACAACAGATATCTAAGGCTAAAAAAGAAATTTCTTCAAGAGAAATTTTAATTGGAACTAATTGACCAAAGAACTGCAGGAAATTAATATAAGAACAAAGTCTTTAAGTATATTATTAGAAATAAAACACCCCCAGAAGTAACCAGAGTGAATTTGAAAACAAAGTGACAAATTTAACAGTGATGAAAGATGCTTTAATTCACTTTTGGGGTGGTTCCAGGGTAAAAAATGTTTACAAGAGTTACAAAAAGCTATTATAATGATTTCTTAACATTATTAAAAGGTTTGAAATGATATGAAAAGAGTGGTTTTAATTTTTTATTGATTTGTTTAGCAGTGTTCAAACTAATTATAAAAGTAATAGATATTATATGAAGAGAAAAGTGGGGAAAAGAAGACATTCTTTTGTAGCCACAAATTTTTGTACTCCAAAATTGATATTTACTCTTGTTGGCTTTAAAAAAATCTGTGAACAGAAAAGCCAATTATAGAATCATTGAACCTTGGTTTGGACCAAATAAGGGCTGGTTTTAGCCATTTTTTGCTATTTTCAGCCATTGCTATATTAATAACTGGTTCCAAACCTTAAAAACACATCAGAATTTGTGTAAAAGAATTCAAAATCAGTTGAAAGGGTTTTCAATAATATTGTTTTAACTTAAGGGTAGTTCTACCCTCTTAGCAACATTTAAAACTGACCTGGTTGGTATCAAACTCTCATCTGATGGCATCACCCATAGAGTCTGATTCAGAATCCTCTGTTGGGTATTCTTCCTCTGGGACTTGTTCAATGGAATGGACTTTTTTCTTTGCCTTTAGAAACTTGTTAGCATAGTGGTCTTTTGATCCAAAATTGTGACAAGTGTTCTTCTTCTTGATCACATCTGCCATTTTTTCTTTGGGTTTGTCTTTGTTGTCAAACCTGTAAGGCTGTTTCTCTTTAAAACTGTTGCCTCTATATAGGGAGTTCTTCCCTATGTTTGTCCTCTTTCTTACATCTTTTAAGGTATTTGAAATTTCATCTAGAGTGAAACTCTGGTTGCATCTGCATCTTATTTGATGCTCTAGTTCTCCTGGAATTTGTGTAAGGAGTTTGTGATTCCTCACCTGAATGTTCATTTGGGGATTTATGACTTTGATTATTTTAGACTGTCTAAGACACCACTTATATGGATCTTTGTCTACTGAGTATTTGTAATTCTCAAATGACATGGTCTTTTTCCATATCCAGGTACCATTGCTGTACTTCTGAATTATTTTACTCTTCTAACATGGACAGTTTCTTCTGCAATAGATTCCTTTCATTTCTGTGTACAAAATACTAGCATGTCCTTTGAATACTGTGCTTAATCTGGAAGCAATCCAGTAATCTGTCATACTTGGTACATCCATAAAGATTCCATTAATATAATCAATGAGTTCCATATGATCATATTCTCCTATGCCCAAGTATTTGGGACAACTTGAGGCATCTAGAAGCTGTTTCAATGATTCCTTCTCTGAATAATTCATATTATCTCCATCTTAGTATTGAGATGGGGATGTTGGCTTATTATCCAACAAGACATCTGGTTTAATTTCTTCTTGGTATGGATTATCCAAAGCATGGCCTGGTGGTTGAGGCTTCATGTTTTGGAAGACATTAAACAGATTTTTTTATGTCTTTATACAGACATTTCTTGTACCTCTTGCAGTGGTATTGCTCTTCAAAGATTTTATTTAGTCTTTTGTTGGTTTCTTCAGAGGCTTTTCTTAATTTAGAAAATCTCTCTTGCATGGCTTTTATTGCTACCTCTTGTAAGGTTTTCAACTCTTGAAATATCCAATTTCTCCTATGGAGTTCATCAAACTTCTCTTGAGCTTTAACTGAAAATTGGGACATTTTTAACCACAGTTGATCACTGTTTAAGGTAATTTCAGGTGTAACAACATTGTGTTCATTCTGAGTGGGGGTAATATCTCTATTACTGGGACTACTGATTTTAGAAGTATTTACAGCTATTTCTGGCTCTTATGTACTTCTTTCACCAAGCTCAACAGCTCCTGGATCTTTGGGTCTGACTTTCTCTGCCTGTGGCTGAAAGAAGTCTTGTTTTTTCCATTGTATACTTGTCTTCCCCTGGAAACTACCTGGGATTGTGAAGAATGGTGACTCTTGGTCACTGATCTGCAGCTTCCTGAATGGTGTGAAGCTACTAGGGAGTCTGGTTGGTTTACTCCCTGTGAGCCTGGAGGAATAAGAGTAGGCCCTGTCTGGTTTGATTGTTCTTCTATACCTTGGATAGTGGCGTGATTTTCCCTCTCCTCCAGGAGTTTGAACTCCCTGTTGGAATTCCATCCTTTGGTCATTAACATAAGCTCTATGAAGGATATCTCTTTGAGACATATCTTCTGGAAAATTTCTCAAGCTTCTCCCAGTGTGATGTTAGGTTCAACCTCTTGTTGTCTATGCTCCATTGGCATAAATCTTTGAAGAGTTGGTGGAGCTGACAAGCTTGTTCCATATCCTTCCAGTCCTCTTGTTTGAGGTTTCTGTTGAGTTGTAAGGTTAATGGCAGAGTGGGTATTATTTCCCCCAGTGTCTTGCCATCCACTATGGTGTCCAAGGTGTCAAGACCCTTCTCTTCTGGCTCTGAACAGTCCTTGTCTGTCCTGTGGTTGGTTCCTTGGGATTCCAAGATTCCTGAGGTGTACAGGGGACATATTAGTGTTTGCAAGAATTAAAAAACTTTATGTTCTTTGGGTATTTACCTTTGGCTGTGCCTTGTACAATTTCTTTATCCACTGCTTTGGGAAATTTGCTTTTGGAGGTTACAACTGGGTTAATTATGTTAATCTTACCTGTACAAGTTATTTAAGTTGGTTTACCTTGTATGGAAGCAGATTTTTGTGGTTCTCTAGTCCTCTGTGTGCAAATTGGTGTCCACTTATTGGTGTTGATGAGGCCTTCACTTTGTCTTTTCCCTTTTCCCTTGTTTCCTTCTGTTTCTGAAGGTGTCACTGGTGTATTGCCTTGTGACTGGGTCTCAAGTGGGATAAAATATTCTTTGACTAAGTCACAGTAAATGAGGTCTTATGTCAGTTATAGCTTCTTAAAGTGCTATTTGAACCTCTAAGAGTGGCATTTGGGTAATATAGTACTATATTGTGCCCTTGTATTATGTTGTGTAATTAATATTATTAATTACACATCAGAAGCACTGGTTTGTTTATGTGTGGTATACTGTTTGTATCCACCCTCTCACAGATTATCTTGTAATTAATGAATGTAATCTAAGTGGTTTTGTAAAGAACAATTGAAATAATCAATGTGTTCAACCACACCCATGAAGCTGTTATATACAGTACAGGGTTCTTTTTCATGTAAGGAGAATAAAATATAAGGGTCTTATTGTTTGGATATCTCAAACAGCCCAATTTTTACTAGTAGTGATAAAATTAGAATCAAACCACATCAAAAATAAAAAAATACAGTGGTATAAAGTATACACAACTGGAAAAATAATATATTTTTATTTATGTTTTCACATGGAAAATATGGTTTGAAAGAGAAAAAATATAATAAAGATAAGAAGTTACTCACTTTTTATGCCAAAAATAGTCCTAAAAGTCCAAAAAAACATGGCCAGGCCCACAAAGTGTCAGGATGAGTCTATGATACAGCATTAATAATGGTATTTAAAGCTTTAACTATGACGGTGACACACTTAATTATAATAAAAATGGTTTTAAATAATAATATAAAGGGCTTTACTATTGTAAAAAAGTGGTGGTGATGGCTTCTGAAAGCCCTGGGTGCAGTCTTACCAGTTAAATTACTATAATAAGAGCTAAAATAATTAAGATTTAAAGTATACCTGCTTATTTTTCATGAGTATAGCTGTTTTTGACAGTTGTACTATATAGGAATTCAAGGGAAGGATGGGGATTTCTTTTCTGGAAGAGAAAATACCTCTTTTTATCCTGAAATGTGGTGGAAGGTTGTCTAGACTATCCATATAGAGGAAGTGAAGATTTTTCACTTCTAAGTTCTGACTTGTGGGCTACACAAGGCCTGTATACTCTGTATTGGGCTCAGATGTGGTTTTGAAGCCACATTTGGGCAGTATTCCCTAATACAGGATGAAGATTTTCATATGGGGACCACACAGCCCTCTTCTGACATGTATGACACGTAGAATGCTGTACAGAACCTGTATGGGACCCCAGTACAGAATGAAATATAAGTATTTGAAGTAAAAACAAGCTTCTTTGTCTATTTTACACCTCATAATCAAAGTTATTGGACAGTATCCCAGAGTAAAGGTGTATTGGCCCACCTATGCAATTTTATCCTTAAAGCTTCCATGACTGTGTCAGTGTTTGATATATTGAGCTCAAAGTTGAGTAATTGAGTATTCCTGGATGATATATACACAATGGTACCTCATTTGGTATGGGTATCATTAAAAATGGCAAAGTTATGCCATGTTCAAATTTAGTTATCCAGATATACAATTTTCTCAAAATCTGTATGGAGCTTTTTTTCCCCATAACCTTTGTTACAGATGAGATATGGGGAAATTAATGGCACCATCAGATATTCCTGATCTTTCTTTTTTCCTAAATGACCCCACTTTAGGTATCTCACACTAAAACTGTAGAGGTTAGATGACAGGTGAATATTTTATTCACCCTTATTTGACCTTCTTTTTGCCATAGCTTCTGCAGTTTTTGTGCTAGCTCAATTTGACTAGTACCATTGGATATCCCTTACTTAGAAATTTAATTTAAATACCCATTTATGGGAATAAGCCTCTTTCTATGGATTTCAGATAAGAGGTAAAAATTAAGGTTTATTCTCAGAAACTCTTTGAGCAGGAATAACTTTTTTATTCTTTGTACTATGATGATGGGACTTTTATATTTGCAAAGGGGTCAGTTTCCTCTTACTTTTGATACCCCTTGAGCTGGTTTGGCTCAGCTCCATGTTTTGGTGGTATTTTCCTCTACAATTGGTTTATGGTATTTGGCTGTCATGCTTGTGCTCTGGTTTTGAGTTACAAGGTGACATAATTCATGATAATGAGGTCCTTTTCCAGCGAGAAAAGGCATTCTTTTTTCCCTTTTAAGAGAATTTATGGGGCTTGGTAGCTCTTCACATGCCTACAGAGTCAGCATTTTAGCTTTGGAGGCTGTATTGTGGTTCTGTACCATTGATCCTGTCATCATAAGAGTCAGAATTGTGGTTTTGGGATCAGAAATGATCATTGTGGATCAATACAGGGTGAAAAACAATTAATGGGCTACTTAAGAACTATTATGACGTGTACAGAGTCCTTGGATGACTAATATTGATCATATTGGGTGAGAGAAAGCTTTAAAAAACCATTATTTAAAATAATAAGCAAGTAATGGTTGGTACAGGTTTGGTACACAACAATATTGGTGAAAAAGCCTGCAACCCAGATATCTTTGACAGTTTTTGAGATATAAAGAATCCAAGAGCATAGGATTGAAGGGATTGGTGAGCTTTTCTATTTGGTAATATTTATGTTCACCCTTCTCAAAAATTTCCAAAGGTATAAGGGCTTCTAGTTTTTTGATGTATTTTTGTGCATCATTATGTGTCTTGATAAACTTATAAGCCAGATATCTCTGTAAATTAAGAACATATCAGAATTTTAATGATGAATATTTTAAGGAACTGATGAGCTCTAAAATATGGTATACCTGACTGTATAGCTGTATAAATATATGGCAAAGATACAGGGGGTTTGTTATTTTGTTATTTTCAGAAAACCTGTATTTTGCTTGGTAAACCTTTGGTCCAGGATATCTCTTCCCTTCTTGAAGGTAAAGGGTTAAATGGTATATCAAATAAAAGCTCTCACTTAGATATTCAATTTGGGTGTACATTCTTACAGTTTTTTCCAAGCCCTCTTGGATGTTTGAGGTGTTCTTAGTGAATAAAGGTGGTATGATGGTATCTCATGAAGTAAAAATTCCACAGAGGGATGGATGGTATCTTTGTATAGGTTTCCTTGAGAAATTGAAGAAAAAAACCATTTTGATGGTTTTGCATTTAATATGCATAATCTAGATGAGAAGTGAAAAAAAGGGTTTCCTTATTTGGTTGTATCTTTGACAGGGAATATTTATGTGATTTCTTATCCTCTTTGGGTAAGGCTGGTATATGTATATTTGGGAAGATTCTCTCTTTATATAATACCTTTATTGGCCATTTTTCTCAATACTCTTCATAAAATTACCTATGGTATGTTAGATTTCATGTTGTTGCTCTGTTTGGAGTCACAGGCTGACAATTTAAATCTTCTACAGATTGACTTAGGTTCCTTAAGGTTCTTGAACCTTTATTCAATGATGTTGAGCATTGATTTAAGATTTTGTTTTCACAGATTGAGGGTATGTAATTCAATAATTGAAGCCAATCAAAATAATCACAAAAGTCTTTTCCCAAGACTATGTGGCTTGAATTTCCTTCTACCATTAATCTTAAGAACAGTTTTAAATTGGTAGGCAAGAAAACTCAAACTCTGTTCATAATATTTTGGTTAAACCTTTTATTCTGTTCAAAAATTTTTCTCATCCCAATTTCTGCTTCCATTCTGAGAGGTATGCAGTTATATTCCAAGTTTTGGTCCTTGAGAGCCCTCACAGGGTATTCTTCCTATCCTATTCTGACATATATGACCAATTTCAATCCAGAATTGGGTGACAAACTAGTGAAGGAGTTGTTTTGAAAATATTCAATAGTGGATTTTGTATGTCTGTTAATTTTTAATTCAACAAAATTGAAATTCTTGCTTACTTTCTCTATGTCCAAAGGCTCTTGAGCTAGAAGAAAATCTTCCTTTGATAAATTTGTTTCTGGATTTGGATTTATTTGTCCCACTTCAAGTTCAGAAATAACATAATTAATTTTAGTTGGATAAATTCCTTCTGTCAGGGTGGGTTGAGCTCTAAGTAATTAAAAGTCCTAGAAAACTTGAGTTTTATGATGATTTTTTAATTTGGATATTATTTTTGAAAAATATTTTTGATTTTAGAAGGCCCCTTCATTGTTGAATCATTAAAGTATTCTTCATTAGAGATCATATCATTTTTTGTTTTTCCAATAAGTACTATTCTTTCAATATTTATTAGCAAGCTTTTGACTAGATTTTTTGGCTTTTAGATGTTCTTTTTTACTGGTTTCACTTCAATAGTGGAATTTTCCATATCAAATCTATATGTTTTTTAAAATTTAGGGTGGATAAGAGGGTCATCATTATATGTGAAGATACTAATAATGATTCAACTTTTTAAGTTAATCTCCTCTCAAATGATATATTTGTTAATTAATTTTCTTTCTACTATGATTAATTCTTTTCAGTATCGAATTTGACTTTTTTGAGGGGGAATTATTATTTTGCTTATTTATCTTCCATTTATGTTATTTGAGCCATATTACACATATCACCAGGACAAATCAGGCTTCAAGCACTGGAGCTTGAATTCAAGTCAAGGAGGTTTAAGTCTCAATTCTATCTCATTTGAATCAGTGGAAGTCCTCTTTCACGGTTAATGGACATTCACTTCATACTCATATAAAGGAGCTATCAAGAAAAGGAAATACTCTGATATATGTAATATATATATAAAAATGGATTAAATGCCATTACTGGAGATAATTTAAGCACTTAATTTCAATCACTCAAATTAACATCATTTCAAAATAAGATAAATAAATCCCATATTTTCCAAAACAATTAATCTCCTAATGAAGCAAAAAAATAATTCCTCATTGGTATCAAATAAACTCCAAATTTCTAACAAGAAAAATACCAAATTGAGACAAACAGAATTCCCTGTTGGTACCAAAGAATTGTCATTCCATAAAAAACCAATGCACATTGGTATTGGATAAATCCCCCATTTTTTATCAAGATAAGTGACCAATTGGAGAAAACAAAATATCTTTGTTGGTATCAAAAAGTTCCCACTTTGAAAAAAGGAAATCCCTAATCCAGCACAAGAAGGCACATGAGGACCAAAGAAATCCTGCATTTTTATCAAGATAATTTCCCTATTAGATAAAAGGAAAAAGCCTTGTTTTTATCAAAAGATTCCCAGTTTGAAAAAAGAACATCCCTAATCCAGAAAATGAAGAAGGCACATGAGGACTGAAGAAATCCTGCATTTTTATCAAGATAATTTCCCTCTTAGAGAAAAGGAAAAAGCGTTGTTTGTATCAAAAGATTCCCAGTTTGAAGAAAGAACATCCCTAATCCAGAAAATGAAGGAGGCACTTGAGGACTGAAAAAATCCTGCATTTTTATCAAGATAATTTCCCTACTGGAGGCAATCTGAAATCCTTGTTTGTATCAAAAAATTTCTAGTTTGAGAAAAGAAAATCCCTTATCAATAAAAAGAAGGAGGCACAGGAGGATTGAAGAAATATCGCATTTTTATCAAGATAATTGACCTATTGGAGAAAAAGAAAAATCCTTGTTGTTATTAAAAAATTCCCATTTTGGAAAAACAAAATCCCTCATCAAGAAGAAGAAGGAATTTGAGGACTGAAGAAATTCTGCACCTCTTTATTAAGGTAATTTCCCTATTGGATCAAAAGAGAAAGCCTTGTTTGTATCAAAAAATTCTCATTTTTGAAAAAGAAAATCTCTGATCCAGAAAAGGAATGAGCCACATGGGGACTGAAGAAATCCCACATGTTTATGAAGATAATTTTCCTATCTTAGAAAAAGAAAAGCCTTGTTTTTATCCAAACATTCCCAGTTTGAAAAAAGACAATACCTAATCCAGCAAAAGAAGGAGGCCCATGAGGACTGAAGAAATCCCAGAATTTTTCAAAAGATAATTTCCCCATTGGAGTAAAATAAAAATCCTTTTTGGTAGAAATAAATTCCCATTTTGAAAAAAGAAAATCTCCAATCCATGAGAAGAAGGCACATGAGGCTTGAAGATGTCCCACATTTTTATCAGGATAATTTCCCCATTGGAGAAAAAGAAACATCCTTGTTGGTATAAAAGAATTTCCAAAAAGAAAATTCCTAATGCAGAAGAGGAAGGCACAGAAAGATAGAAGGATCCCCCATTTTTATCAAGATAATTTTCCTATTGGAGAAAAAGAGAAATCCTTGTTGGCTTCAAAAATTTCCCATTATAAGAAAGTAGGTTTCCAGATGAAGCAGAAAGAAAGTAAATTTTCCTGAATATTTTGAAGAATTATTTACCAAACCAACACAAACAATAATTTTCTAATGCAGAAAAAACATTAAGCACATTGGTGCAGCAAAACATGTATTTTTAACACAATGATTCCATAAGTGAATCAAAAAAATACATTTTGAAAAGATTAATTTGCTAATTCAGAAAGAAAAGAATTTACGTTGTTACTAAAAAATTTCTGCATCTTTATTTCAGTCATGAAGCCAAAAAATGTTCTCTTATTGGTATTGAGCAAACCCTGCCATTTCAAAAAAATGATTTTCTGATTTTTTCTAATAAATCTACTTATTTCATAATTACTATATTGATTTGAAACAAATTTATTCATCTAATACTTAATTTATCAATCTAATTGGATAATTAATTGAAAATTTCATTATGAATATGTTTATTTCAGAATTATTTAATTAATTTTATGATTAATGTATTAGCTTTATAACCAGTTGATTAATTTTATATTGGATCTATTAATTTTAAAATTCATTGATTAATTTTAGAATCAACCTGCTAATTTTTTGATAAATTGATTGATTTTGTATTTGATTTATTAATTTTGTAATTGATTGATCAATTTCAAAATTTAATTACTAATCTTATAAATGATTTCTTAATCTTATGATTGATTTAACAATTTCATGATTGTTTGATGAATTTATCAACTTGATAACTAATTTCTCAATTTTTCAACTCATATATTAATTTTGTGATTAATTTAATTGTTTAATAAATAATGTTTAGTTTATAAAGTTTATAATTAATTTATTAATTTTATAATTTATTTGTTAATTATATCATTCATTTGTTAATTTATTAATTTTAAAAAAAATGTATTCATCTCATAATTAACTTATTAATCCTAGAAACCATTGGTTAATTTTATAATTAATTTCATAATTTTATAATTAATTTCATAATTAAACAATTAATTGATGAATTTTTAACTGATTGAATAATTTCAAAGTTAATTCATTAATTTCATAATTAATATATTACTTTTATAATTGATTTATGAATTTCATGATTAATGTAAAAGTTTTATAGTTAATTTTGAAATTTTACAATGAATTTAGTAATCTTAGAGTCAATTTATTCATTTTATTATTAATTTTTTTATTTTACTATTAATTCAGCAATTGTAAGATTAACTTACTAATTTTCTAATTGATTTAGGTATTTCATGATTAATTTATGAATTTTATGATTGATTCATCAGCTTTGTAATGAGCTTGTTAACTTTAGAATTGAATTACAAATTTTGGAATTAACTTATTGATTTTGGAATTGATTTGTAAATTTTGGAATTAATTCTTGAATTGGAATTAATTTAGTAATTTTCAAATTATTTTCTGAATTCTATAACTAATTTCTGAATTTTACAATTGATGTATCAATTTTATAATTGATTATTTGAGTTCATAATTACTTTGACAATTTTCTAGTTTTATAGTCAATTTATTACTTTTAAAATTAATTTCTCAATTTTGTGATTAGTTTATTAATTTCATGAGTACTTCAATAACTGTCAATTAATTGAGTGATTTGAAAACTAATTTATTACCTTTTTGATTGATTTATTAATCTTATGATTAATTTATCAGTTTTACAGTATATTTATTGAATATCTAATTAATCTCCCAGTTTCAAAATTAATTTATCACTTTATAAGAATTATTATTAATATATTCATCATGCAGTGAATTTCTTGATCTTATAATTAGTTTATCAAATTTCTCATTAATTTGTGAAATTTTAATTTCAATTATTAACTCTAAAATTATTTTATCAATTTGAAAAGATAAAACTGATTTAACAGGAGTATATTTTTAATAAGAAATACTATTTTCAAGTAGATACTCATCTGGTTACAATTTAGGTATGATCATCTACTCTAAAATTAGATATTTTCTGCTCATCTAATTCTTGGAAGATGTTGTCAGTACTTCTAGAAATTTGGGATTAGATTGATAATCTTGTGAAGAAACCAGAGGATTCACCTTCTGGATAAAGTGTAAAATGGAAAACACTTTTTGCTTTCCACACCATTTGGACAATTCCTGACTGTCTTCCTGTTAAGTTGAGATTCATTGAATAGTCTGGAAATACAAAGAATTTATCCAAAAAGATCATAATTATTGAAAGTAATACTAGAATTTTCTTTGGAGATTGGAATAGAGAGAAAATAAGCAAATTCCAAATGATCAGTTTATCACAATGTGGAAATTCAGAGAAATTATTGATTGTATAGTTTAATTTATTTGAAAAGGATGCAGTTTGAGAATGAAAAAATTCAAACATTTCAAAACCAGGAATGCCAACTTCAGTCATATCTTTGTTGTTGTTTTTGAGGATCTTCAGAGAGAGGTTTTGGAGGAATTGCTTGAGAATTTTGGCCACTTCAGCAATTTTGTTGCTTAAGTGATCATACATTGTGATTTCTTTTGAACGGTTAGAAGCCATATACTGGCCAATGGTTCCCTGACCAAGTCTTGGAGGACACCAGCCAATAGGAAACATAGAACCAGTGATTTTGTTTCCTGATTGTTGAAGATTTGATAAGAAAGGTATTTATTCAATTACAAACTGAGAGGCAAAATTTAATTTTTCTTTCTCATTATCAGTAATTTCTGAAAATGGAATGAAATTGATAATAGAAAAGACTTTATCTGAGGAAGGAAAGATTTATTTGTCATAAATGATTTTAAGGCCTGAATCAATTGAATGATAATAGTTTTTGATGAAATCTCTAAAAAAAGGGTTTTTTTTATAAAAAAAAGCATCTCAATTCTTTTCTTTCAATCTCATTGGAAGGAACTGGGTTGAAAAAACCTTCAACAGAAAATTGACAAGATCTAAAATAATGATTTAAACTTGAACAATCTAGTTTTTTTTATTAGAAAGTTGAGATTGGTGCCAAGATTGAGAATTTCCTTTTAATTTTCCATGATATCTACCTTCTCTTTGCTTTCCAGAAATAGCTCTAAGGAAGGCACAGTTTTTGAAAAAAGTGGTTTTTTTAAAATTACATTTGAGATATAAAGGAGTGATTTTGGAGAGATGTGTATTAATAAAAGATTACAGCCAATATGCAGGGATACAATGACAATATAGGTTGTAAAGTATGTTTGGCTGGGGGGAAAGGCACTAGAGCTGTTTGAAAAAAATAGATAACAAATTCCAAAAATTATCAAGTTAGTATTACTATTCCTAACATGAGGGAAGGATTCACTTTTATTCTGCTTAGTCCCTTACAGCCCCAAAAATGGGTTGAGCGAGTCCTTCACAGGCAAGAATCCACACGGAATAAGTGACTGAATTTATGAAAAGAATGGGACTAAAAGCTTAAAAATAAAAAAGAGGAAGTTTTTTGAGGTATCAATTTTTGAAAAAAAGTGTTTTTTTTGGAATTAATTTTGAGATATAAAGGAGAAATTTTGAGGAGATGTGTATTGATTGAAAGTTAAAGACAATATGAAGGGCTAAAATACATGTCTAGTTGGAGGGAAAGTCACTAGAGCTGTTTAAACAAAATAGACAAAACATTTGAAAAATTATGAAGTTTGTATTACTATTCCTAACATGAGGGAAGGATTCACTTTTATTCTGGGTAATGTCTTACAGACCCAAAAATGGGTTTAGTGAGTCTTTCATGGGAAAGCATCCACCCACAATATCATGAAAGGGGTGAATGGATTGGGATAACAGTTAGAATAGAGATTAATATTCTTAAAGTGGGTTTTTTGAAAGCTTTCAGCCTATGACTCAAAACCAGAGCACAATCATGATAACCAAATACCATAAACCAATGCTAAAGCCAAGATACCACCAAAAAATGGAGCTGAGCCAAATAAGCTCAAAAGGTATCAAAGGAAAGAGGAAACCCACCATTTTCCAAATACACAAGTCCCACCATCATATGACAAGGAATAACAAAGTTATTCCTGCTCAAAGTTGTTGCTGAGCATAAACCTTGTTTTTCACCTCTCTTCTGAAATCCAGAGGAAGAGACTTAACCCAATTAAATGGGTATTAAAATTAAAGATCTAAGTAAGGGATATCAAATGGTACTAGCCAAAGTAAGCTACCATCAAAATTACAGGAGTTATAGCCAAAATAAGGTCAAATAAGGGTGAATAAAATATTCACCTCTCATCTAACTTCTACAGTTTTGGTGTGATATACCAAATGTGGGTTTGTTTTGGAAGGAGCACAATCAGGGCTATCTGATGGTGCCTTTCATTTCTACATATTACATCCAAAACAAAGGGTATGGACCAATCAAGCTGCATACAGATATTGACAAAATCATATGTATGAATAACAAATTTTGTACATGGCATAAATTTGCCATATTGAATGTTACCCATACCAAATGAGGTACCATTGTGTAGATCCCAATAATGGATACACAATTAACCAGATTTGAGCTCAATATCTCAAAAAATGAGAAAGGTATAGCAGCTTTAAGGTTAAAATCCCAAAATTGGGCAAATACACCTTTACTGTGGGATAATATCCCTTAACCATGATTATGAGGTGTCAAATAGACAAAGAAGCTTGTTTATACTTCAATACCTCATATTTTATTTAACACTGGGGTCCCATACAGGTTCTGTACAGCATTCTACACGTCATACACATCAAAAGAGGGCTGTGTGGTCCCCAAATGAAAATTTTCATCCTGTATTGGTGAAAACTGCCCAGATGTGTTTTCAAAACCATACCTGAGCCCTCTACAGAGTATAAAGGCTTTGTGTAAACCAAAAGCCAGTTCTCTGCAGTGAAAAATGCTTCACTTACTCTACTTGGAAGGTCTAGAGGGCCATTCCACCCCATTTAAGATAAAAGGAGGCCTTTATCCACCAGGAAGGGTTTCCTCATCCTGTTCTTTAATTCCAATGTAGTACAACTGTTGAAAAAAGTCATACTCTTGGAAAATAATCAGGTATAATTATATTTTTAATTATTGTAGACTTTATTATAGTAATCCAATTGGTAAGGCTGCACCCAGGGCTTTCAGTAGCACTCACCACCACTAAACCCTTTTAATAAAGCCCTTGATTTTAAATCAGAACTCTTTTATCACTATTCTATCCTTGTCACAGTCATAGGTAAAGCTGTATATACAATTATTATGACTTTATCATAGACTCAGCCTGACAGTTTGGGGGCCTGGCCATGTTTTTTGAACTTTTGGACCTTTTGTCACGGAAAAAGTGAGTTTTCCTCTTATATTCTTAATTTCCGACATTGCTATTTCTCTTTTTTAGGGATGAAATTATTAAAAAAAATATAATATATATCTTATTACCATTTTTTGAGTGGTATATCATTATATACCACTGTGTTCTTTCTTATTATTGCTTCTTTCATGTGGTTGATTATACTTTAATCACCATTATACTCATTTTTTGGTGTGTTTTGCATATTGAAACACTTAAAGCCATTGATATTGTTGTTTTTTAGTTAAAAAGAACACTTCTTTTACTGTAAACCAACAGTATGAGAGCAATGGCTGCGCATATTGATAGTTTCAATTGCTCATTACATAGCCACTTCTGAGTTTACACTTGTTAGTTACAAGTTAATATGTGAGATACTGGTACACAAAAAGTGCACCAGAAATCCATAAGCTGTATTTTTGACATGGAATTGATGATTTCAATCACAAAATAATAATACAAAGGTATAATATAGAAATATTTCCCAGACGCCATTCTTAGACAAGCAAAAAGAACTAGAAGGAGTTTCAACTAAAATAAGACCTTTTTTTCTTTGATTAAGTGGAAGAAAACTTCATACCACTTGAAACCCAGTCACAGGTCAACACATCAGTGACACCCGCAGAGCCAGAGGGAAGAAAGGGAAAAGGAAAGAGGCACAGTGAAGGCCTCATCACAGCAAAGAAGTGGACACCAATTTCCACCCAGAGGAGTAGAAAACCATGAAACTCTGCATCACTACCAGGTAAACCAACCTTAATCACTTGTACAGCAAAGATTGCAATGATGAACCCAGTTGTAACCTCTAAAGGAAAATTGCCCAAAGCAGTAGACAATGAGTTTGTACAAGGCACAGCCAAAGGTAAATACCCTAAGAACATTAAGTTGTTGACTCCTTGCAAACACTGATATGTCACCTGTACACCTCAGGAATCAGCCAGATGACAGAGAAGGTTTGTCCAGAACCAGAAGACCTGGAGGAGGACACCTGGGCCACAGTGGTGGATGGAAAGACATTGAGGTAAATAATACCCACTCTGCCATTCACTTTCCAATTCAACAGAAATGTAAAACCAGAGGACTGGAAGGATATGGATCAAGTTCTTCAGCTCCACCAAATCCTCAAAGATCTTTTTCAATGGAGTATGGACAACAAGAGGTTCAACCTGGCATCCCACTGGGAAGAACTTGGAGCAAGTTGCCAGAAGATCTGTCTCAAGGAGATAGACTTCAGAGACCTTATGATAATCCCCAAAGGTTGTAATCCCACCAGGCAGTTCAGACTTCTGGAGGTGAGGGCAAACAGGATAAGGAATAATCAAGCCACTATCCAAGCTATAGAAGAACAGCTGAATCAGACAGGTCCTAATCTGATTCCTTCAGGCTCACAAGGAGTAGACCAAACCAGCTCTCCAGTGGCCTCACACCATTCAGGCACCAACAGGCCAGTGGCCAAGAGTCACCTTCTTCACAATCCCAGGTAGTTTCCAGGAGAAGGCAAGGATATAAGGGCAAGAACAAGAACTCTTTCAATCAGAGGCATAAAGAGTCAGACCCAATGATCCAGAAGCTGTTGGACTTGGTGAAAGAAGTACAAAAGAGCCAGAAATAGTTTTAAATAATTTTAGAATCAGGAGCCCCACTAATAGAAATATCAACCCCACTCAGACAGAAAACAATGTTGTTACACCTGAAAGTAACCTAAACAGTGATAAACTGTGGTTACAAATGTCCCAATTTTCAGTGCAAGCTCAAGACCAACTTGATGATTTGAAGAGACCAAATGAAACATTGCAAAGGAATGCAATCTTACAAGAGGCTACAATTAAAGACATCCAAGAGATCTGTGCTCAACTGAGGAAAGCCTTTCAAGAAACCAACAAAATACTGAATCAAGTCTTTGAAGAGCAACAACACTTCAAAAGGTACAGAGATTGTCTGGATAAGGACATAAATAAATTATTTAATGTATACCAAAACATGAAGCCCCAACCACAAATCAATGCTTTGGATGATCCTTACCACCAAGAAGACATCAAATCAGATGGCTCATTGGGGAATAAGACAAGATATCTATCTCAATACCAATATAGAGATAATATGTCTTATTATGAGAGGGAAGCCTTGAAACAACTTTCAGAGGCCTCAAGCTGGCCCAAATTCCCTGGAACAGGGAAATATGATTGCATGGAGCTCATTTATTATATGGATGGACTCTTCATTGATTTACCAAGCATACCAGACCACTGGATTACTGCTAGACTTGATAAATAATTCAAAGTTCATGCTAGCATATGGTACACAGAGATGAAGGGAATCCATGGAAGAAGAAACTGGCCATGGTGGAAGAGTCAGATTATCCAAAAGTACATCAATGGTACTTTGATATTGCAAAGGAACATGTCATTTGAAAGTGACAAGTACTCCGTGGACAAAGATTCATATGAGTGGTGTCTTAGACAGTCCAAAATACTTAAATCAACTGATCCTCAAATGAATAATCAGATGAGAAACAATAAACTGCTGACAGAAATTCCAGGGGAACTAGTGTAAGGTGTGGATATGAAGCTTTGATTGAAAATCAAGTACTTTTCCTGTCCTCAAAATTTGTAAAGGGTAAGAATTTGATTAAAAATAGTATGAAATAATATTTTTAGGAGAAAAAATACCAAATTCAATTTTTTTTACTGCATAAGTATAAAACAATAATATTTTAAAGATTTATTGTTTTACCAACAATAACATTTATCCAAAAATACTCTACAAGAGATATTCAAAGCTACAAAAGAAATTTCTTCAAGAGCAATTTCAATTGGAATATATTGAGAAAAGAACTTCAAGCAATTAATTAAATAACAAAGTCTTTAAAAAGATAAGTAAAGATAAAACACACCAAAAAGTTACCAGAGTGACTTTGGAAACAAAGTGACAAAGTTTACAGTGATGAAAGATGCTTTCATTCACTCATGGGGTCCTTCAGGGGTAAAAACGATTATAAGAGTGACGAAAAGTGATTATAATGATTTTTTCATATGTTCAAAAGGTCTCAAATTATTTGAAAAGAGTGGTTAGAATCTTTCATTGATTGGTTTAACAGTGTTTAAGCTAATTATAAAAGTAAAAGTTTCTAACATCAAGAGAGAAGTGGGGCAAAGAAGACATTCTTTTATAGCCATCAATTTTCTTACTTCAAAGGTAAAGCTTACTATTGTCAGTCGCTGAAAACACCCTCACGACAGAAAATCCAATTATGGCATCATCGAACCCTGGTTTAGACCAAAGAAGGGCTGGTTTTACCCATTTTAGACCCTTAAATGAGGCATTACTATAGTAATACCTGGTCTAGAGCCTTCAAAACACGTCAGAATGTGTGTAAGAGACATAGAAACCAGTTAAAGCTGTTTTTACTAAGATTTGTTTAGCTTAAGGGTAGTTTTATCCTTTTGTAAATGGTTAAAACTGCCCTGGTTGGTATCAAACCCTCATCATCAATTTGGGCACAGACCCTGTGACTCAATTCCAGGCCAAGATTAATGAGCGTTTTCATGGACTTTGACATCTCACGCCTTTCAGAAAGGATTTTGGGGGTCTGGCTCCTCCTTAGAGCTAGAGTTCCTTTCCCCTCAAATTGATCTTTCCAATTTATTTTTGCTTCAATACCTCCTTATGTATTATACTTGTAATTTAAATATGTAATTCAATTGAGTTTCAAAATACACTTACTGTAATAATTGAAACCTCATATTTAAATTAAAGTCCACTTTTGTAATACACGCGCACATTTTGACATTTCAATTGAGAATACTTCAATTACACAAAACAACTCAATTGTAACACAAAAATTGATGGTTAACACCACATTTGATGTGAATTAAATCAAGGCTTTGTGGTTTTCCAACTTTTTGTACAGAAAATACTAAAAACTTAATTTAAGCTTATTTAGAGTTGAGTTACAGAAAATTTACCCAGAGGTGACCCCACCTTATTTTTTTATGAGGAGTCCAATGGTAAAAAGATTTTTTTAAGTTTATTTGTAGGAACAAAAGCTATGATAGTTTTATTTAACGTTTTTCCAAAAATATTTTAATTTAGGTATTTTTGTTGAAAATTCATTTTTACTCCATTTTTTCAAGTAAAAATGTGTTGTCACAATTTTAAAATTTAATGTAATTTTATTGTTAAATTATAATTAAATTTTTCTTTTTATATATAAATTTATATTTATATTTCATTTTCATTTTGATAATATAAATAATTTTATTTTATTTATGTTTATATCTTATTTTATTATTTGTGGTCTTTTGTCCATATGAAAACCTCTAAGGCTCACAACTAGAGCATGCAGTAAAATGCAGATGCAACCAAAATTTCACTATAGATGACATTGCAAACACCTTAAAAGATTTAAGGAAAAGAACAAATAAAGGGAAATGTTCACAACTTAGAAGCAGTAGTTTCAAAGAGAAACAACCTTTCAGGGTGGACTTGAAAGACAAACCCAAAGAAAAAATGGCCGAAGTGACCAAGAAGAAAAATACTTGTTACAACTGTGGTTGAACAGACCACTATGCCAATAGCTGTCCAAGGGCAAAGAAGAAAGTCTATGCCATTGAGCAAGTCCCAGAGGAGGAATCCCCAATAGAGGATTCTGAATCAGCCTCTATGGGTGATGCCATCAGAGCACAATCTGATGATGAACAAGACCCAAGAAAAGAGCTTCTAGTGGGGTACCAAGAGGAAACACAAATAGAAATTCAGGAAATACAGTTAGAGGAAGGAATGCCACAAGATACTGCAAACAAAATCTTGTGTAAACACACACAAGATGCACAAAGATTCCTAGTCACACCAACTAATGGAATGGCATATATACATGGGACAGCCACAAAAATAACTGTTTGTATTGACAATTCTCAACACCCATTGATCATTTACAGTGGTGCACACTGCTCAATAATGGCCAGAACCTATCTGGATCATTACTTCCCAAATTGGGACAAACAACTTTTGCCAACCAAGGCAAAGAAATTCAAAAGTGCATCAGGGAAGATGAAATGCATTGGGACAATCATCAAAGAGATAATTATACCACATAGGAAAGTTAATACCAGACTCAACCCAGAGTTTGTTGTGCTTGAAGATGCCCACATCCAAGGGCTTTTACTGGGAACAGATTTCTAGAGGATGCTTGGCATTGAAATTTACAATATTAAAAAAGGCACATTACCATTGGTACAAAAAAGGAAAAGAAATTTTCACTTGACATATACCAAGCCTCTACCGATGAACTTCTAGAAGAATTAGTATATGAATTCAGGGAGGGCCAATTAAGCACTACCCTCACCAGTAAATAGAAACTTAGTTTCCAGAAGATGCTGAGGAAAAATAGACCAGCATTTGCCATTGGTGAAGAGCCATTAGGAAAAATCAGAGGCCACAATATAGAATTATATCTGGATGTGGAAAGACCCTATCCACCCATGCTGAAAAGAACTCCATACCCAGAATGTCTGGAAACTGGGAAGGAAATTGAGAAACACATCAATGAACTCCCAGACAAGAATGTCATCAGGAAGATGGGACACAATGAAATAGTGGAAATTAACACTCCTGTCCTTATCACCTGGAATGATGGCAAATTTAGGCTGTGTGGGGACTTAAGAGCTCTTAATAACTACACAGAAGAAACGCTGACAGGTACCCTATGCCAAGGATACCTCATTCCCTAGATAAGCTGGCAAAAGCCAAATATATAATCGTGATGGATTGTATGAAAGGCTTCCCAAGAATGGAGTTGAACCAAACTCCATGAAGGTACTCAGAATCATATGCCATATGGGTATATATGAGTACACCAGGATTCCATTTGGAATCAGAAATGCACCAGCCCACTTCCAAAGGATGATGGACACAATATTTCAAGAAGAAATATTGGAAGTCTGGATGGTAGTATATATTAATCACATCATTTTATACTAAGGGACATGGGAAGACCATGTACATTACATATACAAAGTACTAAGTAAATGCACACCCATCAATCCAAATGTTTCACTTAAGAAGTAAAATTTTGGACAACAAGAATTACTGGCACTAGGACATAACGTCTTGGGACTTCATCTGGCCATAGACACAAATAAAGTAGCAGCAGTACTGCAAAAACAAGTACCAAGGAACTTCAAAGAGATGCAATCATTTCTTGGGTTTGCTAGCTGCTACAGAAACCACACCAACTGGGTCACAGGACTGGTCCCAGGAGGCAGGAAAACTTCAATGCTTGCCTGATAATAGTTGATAGGTTCAGTAAAAGTTTGAGGTGCCTACCATGTCACAAGGAGGACAGACCAGTGAATTTAGCTTTGTTATTTTGGAATAACATCATATCCACATGTGGAGTACCAGAAATTATTATAAGTGACAGGGACCCAAAATTCACATCAGAATTATGGACCAACCTTTATGGAATTCTAGGTACAAAACCTGCATTCTCTGAAGCTTGCCACCCACAGACAGATGTTTTAGCTGAAAGGATGATCCAGAATTTGGAAGATATCATCAGGAGATTCTGTGCATATGGAATGGAATACAAGGACCATTAAGGATACACATATTAATGGGTTACCCTTCCACCAGCAGTTCAACTGGCTTGCAGCACAAGAAAGCACTCTACCGCAGGTAAATCACCCTCCCTGGTAGAAAAAGGGTGGAACCTCTCATTGCGTGTAGATCATCTGAAGAAGAATCTTCTGACCATCCACCCAACAGCCAAAGAACTCCATGATATGTGGAAGAGGTCTTGTGATTCAGCTGCTAGATGCATAGCTGAGGAAAAAGAATACAACAAGCATAGGCGGGACAAATCCCACATGGAACTTGACTTTAAAGAAGGGGGAAAGGTGTTAGTGTCTACACTCAACCTCAACAATTTTAAGGGACCTAAAAAGATTGGAGACTCATTTCTAGGGCCCTTCACTATCATTCAACCTATAGGGGAAAATGCAGTGGAGGTCAAACTCAAAGAGGAATTTTCTAGGAAACACCCAGTATTCCCAGTGAGTTTGGTTGAGCCATACTTCCAAAAACAGGAGGATAAGCTCCCCTCTAGGAAGCAAATTCTCACTCCACCAGAAATAGTGGAAGTGTAAGGCTCCCCTGGCGCTGTGAGGAAAATCATCAAGGCCAGGAAGATTAGACTGAATGGAAAAGACCAGAGACAAAACTTGGTCAGATTTAAAAACCAGACAGCAGACAAAGATAAATGGTTGACATAAGAGGCCATAGAAGATGGAAATCTTCATCTAAGGATATTCAGAGCCTCTAGGGGGACTGAGAAGTCTCATAAAGTTGATCCTTTTCCAGAGGGAGGGTATGTCAGCCTGTGACTCAAAACCATAGCACAAGCATGACAACCAAATACCATAAACAAATGGTAAAGCCAAGATACCACCAGAACATGGAGCTGAGCCAAATAAGCTCAAAAAGTATCAAAAGAAAGAGGAAACCCACCACTATCTAAATACACAAGTCGAACCATCATAGGACAATGAATAACAAAGCTATTCCTGCTCAAATTTGTTGATGAGCATAAACCTTATTTTTCACCTCTGATCTGAAATCCAGAGGAAGATATTTAACCCTATCAAATGGATATCAAAATTGAAGCTCTAAGTCAGGGCTATCCAATGGTACTAGCCAAACTGAGCTAACATCAAAATTACAGGAGTTGTGGGAAACATAAGGTCAAATCAGGTTGAATAAAATATTCACATCTCATCTAGCTTCTACAGGTTTATTGTGAGATACCTAAAGTGGGGTCTTTTTGGAAAGAACAAAATCAGGGCTATCTGATGGTGCATTTAATTTCTCCATATCTCATCTAGAACAAAGGGTATGGGGTAAATAAGCTCCATACAGATACTAAGAAAATCATATGTATGAATAACAAATTTTGTACATGGCATAACTTTGCCATATTTAATGTTACTCATGTCAGGTGGGATACCATTGCTTAGAACCCATTCAGGGCTACAAAATGAACCAACGTTGAGCTCAATATCTCCAGAACTGACAAAGCTATAGCAGTTTTAAGGTTAAAATCCCACAATCGGGCCAATACACATTTAATGTGGGATAATATCCCATAACCATGATTATGAGGTGACAAATACACAAAGAAACATGTTTATACTTCAATACCTCATGTTTGATTCAATACTGGGGTTCCATACAGGTTCTTTACAGAATTATATGGGTCATACGCATCAGAAGAGGGCTGTGTGGTCCCCAAATGAAAGGTCTCACCCTGTATTGTTGAGGCTGCCCATATGTGGTTTCAAAACAACATCTGAGCCCAATGCAGTGCATACAGGCTTTGTGGAAACCACAAGCCATTACTCTGAAGTGAAAAACCCTTCACTTACTCTACCTGGATGGTCTAGAGGACCATTCCACCCCATTTTAGGACAAAAGGAGGTTCTTTTCTCCACCAGAGAAGGTTTCCTCATCCTGCTCTTGAATTTCTATTTAGTACAACTTTCACAAACAGCTATAATCTTGGAAAATAATTAGGTATAATTCTATTCTCAACTATTTTAGACTTTATTATAACAATCCAATTGGTAAAGCTGCACCCAGGGCTTTCAGTAGCTCCCACCACCACTAAAATCTTTTAGTAAAGCCGTTGATTATCAATCAAAACTTCTTTATCACTCTTCTATGCATGTAACAGTCATAGTAAAAGTTTTATATACCATTATTATTGCTTTATCATAGACTCAGCCTGGCAGGTTCAGTAAAAGTTTGAAGTGCCTACCAGGTCACAAGGAGGACACACCAATGGATACAGCTTTGTTATTTTGGAATAACATCATATCCACATGTTGAGTCCCAAAAAGTATCATAAGTGACGGGGGCCCAAAATTCACATCAGAATGATGGACCAACCTTTATGACATGCTAGGCACAAAACCTGCATTCTCTACAGATTACTACCCACAGACAGATGGTTCAGCTGAAACAATGATCCAGACTATGGAAGATATCATCAGGAGATTCTGTGCATATGGAATGGAATACAAGGACCATGAAGGATACACCCATGACTGAGTTACCCTTCTACCAGCAGTTCAACTGGCTTAAAACACAAGCCACAACTCTACCACAGGGAAATCACCCTCCCGGGTAGAAAAAGGGTGGAACCCCTATTTCCTGTAGATCATCTGAAGAAGAATCTTGTGACCATCCACCCAACAGCCAAAGAATTCCATGATATGTGGAAGAGGGCTTGTGATTCAGCTGCTAGATGCATACCTGAGGCAAAAGAATTAAACAAGCAGAGGCAGGACAAATACCACATGAAACTTGACTTTAAAGAAGGGGGAAAGGTGTTAGTGTCCACACTCAACCTCAACAATATTAAGGGACCTAAAAAGATGGGAGACTCATTTCTAGGGCCCTTCACTATCATTCAACCTATAGGGGAAAATGCAGTGGAGGTCAAACTCACAGAGGAATTTTCTAGGAAACACCCACTATTCCCAGTGAGTTTGGTTAAGCCATACTTCCAAACACATGAGGATAAGCTCCCCTCTAGGAAGAAATATCCCACTCCACCAGAAATAGTGGAAATGGAAGACTCCCCTGGTCCTGTGAAGAAAATCATCAAGGCCAGGAAGATTAGAATGAATAGGAAAGACCAGAGAAAATACTTGGTCAGCTTCAAAAGCTAGACATAAAACAAAAGTAAATGGTTGGCAGAAGAGGACATACCAGATTGAAGCCTTCATATAAGGAGATTCAGGGCCTCTGGGAGGGCTGTGAAGTCTCACAAATTTTGAGCCTTTTTTCAGAGTGAGTGTATGTCAGCCTGTGACTCAGAACCAGAGCACAAGCATGACAGCCAAATACCATAAATCAATGTCAAAGCCAAGATACCACCAAAACATGGATCTGAGCCAAATCAGCTCCAAAGGTATTAAACAAAAAGGAAACCAATGACTTTCCAAACACACAAGTTTCACCATCATAGGACAAGAAATAACAAAGGTATTTCTGCTCAAAGTTGTTTCTGAGCCAAAACCTTATTTTTCACCTCTCATTTGGAATCCAGAGGAAGAGACTTAACCCCATCAAATGGGTGTTTAAATTGAAGCTCCAAGTCAGGCCTATCCAATGGTTCCATCCAAGCTGAGCTAGAATCAGATTTACAGGAGCTATGGCCAAAATAAGCTCAAATCAGGGTGAATAACATATTTACCTCTCATTTAACTCCTACAGCTTCAGTATGGGATACCTGGAGTGGTGTTTTTTTCAAAAGAGAACAATCAGGGTTATCTGATGGTCCCTTTCATTCTTTCATATCCCATCTAGAACAAAAGGTATGGACCAAAGAAGTTCCATACAGATATTGAGAAAATCATATTTATGAATGACAATATTTGTACATGGCATACGTTGGCCATATTTAATGTTACCCATACTAAGTTAGGTACCATTTTGTAGATTGCATTCAGGGATACACAATGAACGAGCTTTGGCACAATATCTCAAACACTGAAAACGCTATAGCAGTTTTAAGGCTAAAATCCCACAATTGGGCCAATACACCTTTACTGTGGGATAAAATCCCATAATCATGATTATGATGTGTCAAATACACAAAGAAACATTTTTATACTTCAATACCTCATAGTTCACTTGATACTGGGGTCCCATACAGGTTCTGTACAGCATTCCATGTGTCATACATGTCAGAAGAAGGCTGTGTTATCCCCAGATGAAAGCTTTCACCCTGTGTTGGTGAAAACTGCCCAGATGTGGTTTCAAAGCCACATCTGAGCCCAATAAAGCTCATACAGGCTTTTTGGAAACCACAAGCCAGTATACCCAAGTGAAATACTCTTCACTTACTCTATGTGGTTGGTCTAGAGGACCATTCTACCCCACTTTAGGATAAAAGGAGGCCTTTTCTCCACCAGAAAAGGTTTCCTCCTCCTGCTATCAAATTCCTTTGTAGTACAACTGTCATAAACAGCTATACTCTTGGAAAATAATCAGGTATAATTATACCCTTAATTATTGTAGACTTCATAATAATAATCCAATTGGTAAAGCTGAACCCAGGGCTTTCAGTAGTGCTCACCACCACTAAAAAGCTTTAGTAAAGCCCTTAATTATAAATTAAACTCCTTTCATCACTATTCTATCTGTGTCAAAGTCATATTCAAAGTTGTATATACCATTTTCTTAATTTATCATATAATCAGCCTGACATCAACACATAGCTAGATAAAATTAATACAGACTACAAGAAGAATATTTTTTACCTTTTCAATTAATAACGTTCAAGCATGAAACAGAATCATTCAAAAATTCTCCCTCTCCTCAGAATTCAGGCCATATTTATGCAGCTCCTTGATAGATGACCACCCCTGCGCCCTATCTTCCTTCCTAATTTTGTCATTGATATTCCTGTTGTGCTTTAATACCTCTTTCTGTTTCAGATTGAACTCAAAATTCTTTTTTTGCCATATATTCCAGATCCAGACTCACATTTTTAGCCCCTTTGTTTTCCCATTTGATTTATAGCTCTTCCCTTTGGATTTCTAAGTGGGAATTATGTAAGTCTTCTTCTGTTTTATATTTTTGTTTTTTTAACCTAATTTTCTTGGGTTCCAATTCTTTCTCATGGTTAAGCTCAATAATTCAAATCTCTGTATCTGCCTGAAATTTCATTACCTTGAGCTCATCTATTTTCTTGTCATGATTGTAATTGCTTTGATTATTCTTATGCAGTTCACCATAAAAAATGCTATCCCTATTGGTTGCTTCATACTGGGTTCAAACTTGTTATTACTATTTGGCCTGCTTCTATTGTAAGGTTTGACTATGAAACAATAAGTAAAAATTACTAATATTTTACTTATTGTACTATGAATGTCCTTATAAATGAAATGAATAAGATAAAAATAATTATAATAAGATAGAATTATTATAATTATGGCGTAAAATGATTATATTATTAAATAAATTTAATAATATAATTTATATTATAAAATATAATATAATAAGATAAATATATTAATATAAAATAATTAATATATTTAAAGGCACTTTATTATTGTTACAAACAAATAGTAAGGGCGTAAAAAATTGTTTTTTATTAATAAAAAACAATTAATAACAATAATATTACCAATATTAAAGTTATAAATTAATATAAATACTATTTATATTAATTAAGGAATTATTAAAATAATAATAAAGAGAAAATTATTGTAATAAGAGAAAATAACCTACTTTTAACACTTAATATAATAATTTTGTAATATTTTACGCCAAAGAAATATATAAATACAACCTTTTCAAATTGTATTTACAATAAAAATAAAGAAAATTACTAATATTCTTGATTTTTATGTGGAAATGAGTTTTTTAGAGAGATTTTTAGCAAAAACAATTAAATAAATGATTTAATCACGTCAAAATGGATGATTATAGCAAGGTGGTCTTTGGTCTTTAATAATATAATAGTTTTATATATAAAGAATAAATAAATTACCTTTGAATTAATTGATTTAATGTTTTTGATGCGTCTGAGGGGAAAACAGAGTAAAAAGAGCTCTATTTATAGTAGATACCTCCCTCCTAGAGTCCAAAAGGCTTCTAGTAGACGTGTACTGATCATATTCACTGGAATTGATCAATATTTTAAGGTTTGAGGATGATTACATCATGATCAAACCATATTACATCATTATTACACCATTATTTAGAGTTATCACTATAACTCTAAGTTTGATGACATCAGAGGCTTGGCAGAACCCCAAATTTCGTGGATTTTATTAGTTTTAATCATAAACTAATAGTATTCACCAATTTTATCACTCATATGACTGTTAAACTTAATTTTAAGGTTACAGTAGGTGATCATAACTGCTCAATTTAAGCTCAAGCTTTGATCTGTAATAACTTTTAAGTTTTACACGCTACAGCGATTCAGAGAGTGAATTACGATAGCCTGACATAACCTCATTATGCTTCCAAGGGCTTTTCATTACATCATCAAAACTCTAATTTTGATGATTTTTCTTGTAACTCATCTTTTCTGTCGAGATTTAATATTTTAAACTTCAAACCATGATTTCAGGGGGTTGTACCCTGAATTTAATAATAAAGGTTACATCATTCTTCACGAATGAACTAGTAGAATCCAACTGTTTACTTTTTTTTAAGTTTGGACCACTTTCACAACAAAGTGGTCAACAGCTCTGTTGATTTTTATCAATATTTCATCATAGGTTTTAACCTTGATTATAATTTGTAAAATAAAGTCTATATCTGTGTTCTTACAGTAATTACGTGGTAACTTTATTTTTGGTTCATCACTCTATCTTCTATAGTTTAAGAGATATTAGCTATGATCCTTGAATATATGCGTTGACCAAAAAAGTGCATATATTCAGGTTAATTCCTTAAGTATTAACTTTGGAAATTAGCTCATTAATTGTTTTATGTGTGAATTTTCATGGGGAATCCAATGGTACAGTTTCTTTCACATGTTGTTTCATTGGTTTTGAAATAAATAACGATTTACGGTTTTTATAAGGTATTATTCCTTATAACTCATTAAATATTTACTTTACAGATATGACATAAAAATGGTATATGTGTCTTTTGCCATGGGGAATCCAATGGTATGATTTATTTCACATGTTGATTCATTGGTTTTTAAGTTAAACCAATTTTTGTACCAATTTATGGTATTTTTGTATTTTTAAAGTAATTATTTTTAATATATAATTATTCTAAGTAATTTTAGTATAATTATCTTAAAGGTATAATTATTCTGAGTCTTTCTTGTGACCTTATTGGGTATGTGGTCATATCTCAAAGGCTCACATTCCCTACCACCAAAAAAGATTGTACCACAATCTGATATGTGTAATTAGGGTATCAACCACTGTCCTACCTCTTCAATAGACTTTGTTAGTCTTGAAGCTCAATAATGCTTAACTTTTCTATTTTTCAGGCTTTCTTTCATGTCTGAACCTTCTTAGTAGTTTATCAGCATTTGTTATATCTTTCTCAAGTAGCCATTCATCTTCTTGAGTTGAATTTCTATACCTTGTCCTTCTTTCTTTAAGGACTTTTACTATTTTCTTTTCCTCTCCTTCTTCCAAGGGGGGAATCTCAAGTGGGGGTTTATTTCTTAGTGGAAATAACTCCTTGTCACTTGAACTGTAAGGTTTTATCAGACTTACAGGGAAAGTTGGGTGTTTGTTCATTAGTTCACCTGTGATTTCCAATTGCACAGGATTGGGTCCATGAAGTGCTTTTATCATAAATGGTCCTGCAAAGGAATCTTTCAATTTCTTTGGGCCTTTTATGTTATTGAAATTAAGGGTTGATACTAGGACCAAGTCTCCTATTTTGAAATCAGGTGGCTTATGACTTTTATCCTATCTTTCTTTTACATATTTGAAAGAATCTTGCATACATCTGTTTGAATGGTGTCTTGCCTTGTCAAGCATTATCTTGAAGCTGCTTGCTGTTGGATGTATATCCACTAAGTCCTTTTTGAGGGTGTCATAAGGAAGTCTTGGATTCCAACCTTTTTCTAGCATTGCTGGTGTTTTGCCAGTAGAAGAATGGATTGATGTCTTATATGCTAATTCAAGAGCTGGTATTAGTGCACACCAATCATGGGTAAAACCATCAGAATCTTTGAATTATAGCCCATAAGCACAGAATATTCTGATCATGTCCTCTAAGGTCTGTATCATTCTCTCTGCTAAACCATCAGTTTGGGGATGGTAAGCTGTTGAGAATGATAGCTTTGTCCCAAATAAGTTATGGAGATTTGTCCATAATGCTGAAGTGAACTTTGGGTCTCTGTCACTTATAATATTCTGGAATAAGCCTGTATGGCTAATAACTTTATTCCATATCATTATGGCTGTGTCCATAGCTGTGTCATCTTTATGACATGGTAAGAACATGGGAGTTTTACTGTATCTGTCAACTAATACTAGGCATGCATTATAACTCCTGTCTCCTCCTGGAGGTAAAGCTGTTACCCAGTCCATATGAACTATTTCCCATGGGGATTTTGGTTCTTGGATTTCGATCATCATTCCAAATTTCTTTCCTGTGGCTCTGTTGGCTTTTTGACATCTGTAACATCTTTCTTCCAATTTGGCCACCAAGAGCAGGTTTTCACCCTCTCTAGTGTTCTATCTTCTGAAAGGTGTCCAGCTGCAACACCGTCATCACATTCATGTAAAATAGTGTTTATCAGGGTTCTATCTGTTAAGGCCATAACACAGGTGTATTTTGTTCTATGGTAAAGGATTCCATCAAGTAGGTGGAATCTTCCTTCATCATATGCCTTTTTCCATGTTTCATCTAGTTTTGATGAAAGTGATGGGTCTTTGCAGTCTTTCATTAGAAGTTGGCTTAAGATATGGCAATTTTTGTCTATCTTATAGCTTTCTTTAACTTGGTTAAAGAACTCTGTGCCAACATCTGTAACACATATTCCTTCTATATGGTGTTCTTCTTGTGGCACCCATGCTGGATTGTCAGGGGTATTTGCTAGAGCCCATCTGCTAAGACCATCTGCATTTTTATGGATATTACCAGATTTATGAACAATAGTCATATTTCCTCTGTATTCTTGGATAGCAATTTGCCATCTCAGCATATGTCTATTTGGAGTCTTCATATTTAATAGTGATTTCACAGCATTACAGTCTGTTATTACATCAAATACTGTGCCATCCAAATAATAATGCAGTTTTTCTAAAGCCCACACTAAGCATAAGCATTCCATTTGGCTGGCTCCATACCTTGCTTCTGTTGGCTTTATCTGCCTTGAAATGAAACAAATTGGTCCTTCCACTGGTTTATCATTGATAATTTGTGTTTGGTGAAGTGCAGCACCTAGTCATTCTCCACAAGCATCAATGTATAGTTTGAAGGGTAGTTTCCAATCTGGAATTAGAAGAAATGTGGCATTTGTTAGTGAATTTTTCAATTATTCATATGCCTTGACCCTTTCTTCAGTCATTTCATAAACTGTTTGTTGGTCACATAATTTATATAAGGATTTGGCAATTTTTGCAAAGTCCTTTATATGCTGTCTATAGTAACCAGCAAATCCTAAAAATGATTGCATTTCTTTTTTGGTTTGAGGCATTGGTTTAAGTAGTACTGCTGCTACTTTATTTTTGTCTATGCCTAGACTAAGTCCAGATACAACATGTCCTAGTGCTTTTAATTCACTATATGCAAAATGACACTTTTTCAAGGAAATTTTCATATTCACTTGGACTATTTTCTGTAGTACCCTTTCTAGTCTTGTAAGGTGATTTTCCCAAGTTTCTGAGCAAACTATGATATCATCAATATAGATAATTAACCATCCTTCTGATAATTCTTCAGGAAATATGGTATTCATCATTCTTTGGTAATGGGAAGGTGCATTTTTTATCCCAAATGGCATTCTTAAGTATTCAAAAATTCCACAGTGGACTATTATCCTCAGTAGTTTTTTGGCATTGTCTGTTAAGAAATTTTGATGAAAACCCTTTAAGGCATCCATAGCTGTAATGAACTTAGCTTGTGACAATTGTGTCAATGTCTCATGGATTCTAGGTATTGGATATCTATCTGGAATGGTATAGGTGTTCAGGGCTCTGAAGTCTCCTACCATCCTTGATTTTCCATTATTCCAAGTTATAATGACAGGAGTAGTAACTTCTAACTGTTCATTATGTCCAACTTTTCTTAATTGTCCAAGGTCCATTAATTCTTTAATGTGTACCTCTAAGGCTTCTCTAGCCCTTGGACTAGCTGGGTAAGCTGGTCTTCTTAGTAAGGGTGGGTAAGGCTTTTCCACATTAAGAATGATGTCTACTTCATGCCCAATTATAGCACCTAGTGACTCTTTGTCAGTTGCAAAGGCATTTTTATACTTAAATAAGAGGTTAATCAATTTTTCTTTCATTTTTTCTGTTAATTCTTGATTGAATTCTGCCTCTTTAAGTTGTTCAGATATAAAAAGTTCCTTTTCTGGAATCTTTTCTTCCTTCTTAATAACTGTAATTTGGTTTTTGTTATTTAAGAAGCCAAACTTTTGTCTCTTATTGTCTCCTATAGTAAAATATCTATCCTTTTGGTTAGAGATATCTATACCATAGATTGATAAGTAGTCATTTCCCAGGATAAAGTGATTACTGGTACAGTTGTCCATTACCACAAATTCCACTTTAATTCTGACACATTGTGAAGGGTGAGGGAAAATAAGTGTTAAGTCAATTATTCCAAGGGGCATCATGCTTTCACTTGCACTACTAAATTTGACACCTTGGATTGGTATAAGTTTTTCTTGCCAGTCTGGAACAATTGTACTTAAATAACTTTTACCAACACAGGTGCCATATGCTCCTGTATCCAAGTTCACCTTTGCTTCTTGGTTATCAACCATGACAATACTTATACTTGATTTTCCAGCTTTATACCCCATTCCTCTTGCAGGTTTGGTTTTGTACAGTTTGGCATCTTGCACATTTGTCTGGTTTGTGTCAGATGTTCCAACTTGTGGTAAGTTTGAGTTGACATCTAGTACTTCATAGATTATATCAATATTATTAATTTCTGCATTAATTATATTGATTTCATCACTTTCAGAAGTTTCTGATTCTTCTGTCTCTTTTTCAGAGTCAGATTCCTCCTCTTTTTCATTGTGGTTTTCTGTTTCCACAATTTCATTGATTTTTGCCTTTTTTAGGCAATTATTGGCTAAGTGTCCAATACCTCCACATTTATGGCATTTTCTTTGCTCATTATTATTGGATGTACTGGGCTTGAAGGATTCTTTTGATTTATCTTTTTTGATAAATGGTTTATTTGGGCTTTTAATGTCCAATTTCTTCCAAGTCCTGCCAATTTTTGTTCTTGTTACTATGTCCTCTAGTGCATTAATGTACTCTTCTGTGGAGCATGGTTCTATACACCTCCTTCTTAGGGCATGTTCTAGCTCTCCTCCACATTTCTTGAGTATTTTCATATGCACCATTTTTTGTGACATTTCTGGGTATAATGCATTAAGTCTTTCAACTTGTTTTAAGAACCAGGTTAAAGGTTTATCTTTGTCTGGGTCAAAGAAATAATTTTCAAATGCATTTTCTATTTTGTACCTCCAGGCATCATTTGCCCACTTGGTGATTATTTCTTGTTTCCACCAAGACCAGGTATTTTTACCATTTGTTTGTCTTATGCCATAATACCATCTTTCTGCAGATTTCTCAAACAATGAAAGTAATCTTGCAGTGATTAATTCATCTGGTATTGCATAGTCTTCTTGTAACATGTCAATTGTTTTAATAAATGACATGTGGTCATATTCACCTTCTCCTGTGAATGTTGGCCATTCTTTCAGCTGAGGTGCTTCCTTCATTAAGACTTGGTTATTATCTTGGTGACTCAAGTCTGTTATGAAAGGATTTGTCAATTCCTCTTTTGTTTTAACAGGGCTTCTTATATGGGAAAATGGAGTTGATAACTTTGGCATATTTAAATTAGCCTCATTCATTTTATCCATTTTTTCAGTAATAAGCCTTATTTCACTTTGAATATCATCTTTTAGATGCATTCTTGCTTCATCACTTTTTTCCACATGGTCCAAACGTAATTTTTGGTGTGATGAAGTCTTTTCTTCAAATGTTTCTACAGAAATACTTAATTTGTTTAATTTTTCTGTAAGATTGTCAATACTCACATCATAATTGATTGTCAAAGTTTTTTCTTTGATATCACTTATATATTTGTACAATTCTTGTTGTCCTTGTATCAATTTCTGAGTATTTTCAATTAATACTTTTGGTTTATTGTTTTCAATCATAAATTTTATGTTATCAATTTCTTTCTTATTCTGTATAACAAGTTTGGTTAAATATGATAAGCTATTATTTATTTCTTGGAAAGATAATAAACTATTTTTAATGTCTTTAAGAGGTAAAATACTATTTTTAAGCTCTGTTAAAGTATTTACAACATCAGGAGACAAGGTTATTTCTTTGGGAAATGGGGTTGTCTCATTCTTTGTTCCTCTTTGTCTTTGAATTCCATCAAAGTTCTGGCCATGTTGAAAACATTGTCCATGGCATATTTTTGGATTTTTGGGATCCTGTAGCTTGGGGAATATGGTTTCCTCCAATTCTCTTTCTTGTTCTTCTTCCCTTCTTGGGGAAGTGGGTTGGCTTGGGGCTTGCTGGTAGAAGCTACTGGGGCTTCTTCCTTGGTTGCCTCCCTCTTTTTTGTGTGGTAATCCTTGATTTTTTTGATTTGAGGTTTGGATGACAGTGGATTCCATCAATTGGAGTATTTCACTATCTCCTCCTCTTTGAGGAACTTTTCCAGGATGTGCCAGGAGTTCATCACTCCTTGGTGTATTTGAGGCAGCATTTGCCAATCTTTGTCCTTGTACACTGTGTAATACTGCTTGTACTGGCTCATGTAGATGTCTATTTGAGCCCTCTGAATGTGATTTGTACCTATTTGAGTTACTCATACTTAGTTCCAATTCAGGTTCAGATATCATGGGCATTTCTGGGACTTGCCTTTGGGATAAGGCACTTCCTTGTGTGGATTCTGTTCCACTGGGGATATTGACCTTTCTTTTCCCTTTTGAGGGATCAGTTCTACCTCTGAGTCCAGCTCCATCTGATTGGATGGAGTATTGGGAACCTCTTCTGGTAGTCATAGCTTAAGGAATAAGAAAAATAAAAGTATTTTAGAATAAAATTCTTTTTATGGCAATTATAAAAGAGGTGCTCACCTTCAGAGTCTTGAATGGTGGGTCCTGGAAAATCTAATTTCTTAGCTTTCTTTCTTTTAGTGATAACTGGTGTTGGAGAACTTTGACAAGCTTCTTCCACCAATCTCTCAACAGTAGCTTGGTTGTCTTCTGTTGGGTTATCTTCAAACACTAAAAAAGACAAATAAATATAAGTCTTTTTATAAGAAGTGTTATTTTTTGGTAAGATATGGCAATTTTCCATGTAGAAATTGCTTTTATATCTTTAAAAAATTAAAATAAATAAAGAAATGAATAAAAATAACTTTTTTTATTGGTTTTTAATATTTTTTAATATTTTTTATTTTTAAAGAATAAAATAAAAAATGAATATGATTCTTTATAAAATCAAATTATAAAAAATTATTTTTAATTTATAAAATATCTTTTTAAATCACTAGAGTCACTCAAAGAAAGTTCTTGCAAGTCTAAGGATGTGAAAAACCATGTGTAAGACAGTACAATTGCTTTCCAAATGCCTCAATAGCTTTTAAAATCAATAAAATATAAAATTATTATATAATTTATTATTGGATAAGCCCAATTAGAATCTTTTTAAAAGGTCTTTTAAGTAAATATCACGGCCAGGCCCCCAAATGTAAGGTTTGACTATGAAACAATAAGTAAAAATTACTAATATTTTACTTATTGTACTATGAATGTCCTTATAAATGAAATGAATAAGATGAAAATAATTATAATAATAAAGAATTATTATAATTATGGCGTAAAATGATTATATTATTAAATAAATTTGATAATATAATTTATATTATAAAATACAATATAATAAAATAAATATATTAATATAAAATAGTTAATATATTTAAAGGCACCTTATTATTGTTACAAACAAATAATAAAGGCGTAAAAAATTGTTTTTTATTAATAAAAAACAATTAATAACAATAATATTACCAATATTAAAGTTATAAATTAATATAAATACTATTTATATTAATTAAGGAATTATTAAAATAATAATAAAGAGAAAATTATTGTAATAAGAGAAAATAACCTACTTTTAACACTTAATATAATAATTTTGTAATATTTTACGCCAAAAAAATATATAAATACAACCTTTTCAAATTGTATTTACAATAAAAATGAAGAAAATTACTAATATTCTTGATTTTTACGTGGAAATGATTTTTTAGAGAGATTTTTAGCAAAAACAATTAAATAAATGATTTAATCACGTCAAAATGGATGATTATAACAAGGTGGTCTTTGGTCTTTAATAATATAATAGCTTTATATATAAAGAATAAAGAAATTACCTTTGAATTAATTGATTTAATGTTTTTGATGCGTCTGAGGGGAAAACAGAGTAAAAAGAGCTCTATTTATAGTAAATACCTCCCTCCTAGAGTCCAAAAGGCTTCTAGTGGACGTGTACTGATTATATCCACTGGAATTGATCAATATTTTAAGGTTTGAGGATGATTACATCATGATCAAACCATATTACATCATTATTACACCATTATTTAGAGTTATCACTATAACTCTAAGTTTGATGACATCAGAGGCTTGGAAGAACCCCAAATTTCGTGGATTTTATTAGTTTTAATCATAAACTAATAGTATTCACCAATTTTATCACTCATATGACTGTTAAACTTAATTTTAAGGTTACAGCAGGTGATCATAACTGCTCAATTTAAGCTCAAACTTTGATCTGTAATAAGTTTTAAGTTTTACACGCTACAGCAATTCAAAGAGTGAATTCTGATAGCCTGACATAACCTTATTATGATGCCAAGGGCCTTTCATTACATCATCAAAACTCTAATTTTGATGATTTTTCTTGTAACTCATCTTTTCTGTCGAGATTTAATATTTTAAACTTCAAACCATGATTTCAGGGGGTTGTACCCTGAATTTAATAATAAAAGTTACATCATTCTTCACGAATAAGCTAGTAGAATTCAACTGTGTACCTTTCTTTAAGTTTGGACCACTTTCACAACAAAGTGGTCAACAGCTCTGTTGATTTTTATCAATATTTCATCATAGGTTTTAACCTTGATTATAATTTGTAAAATAAAGTCTATATCTGTGTTTTTACAGTAATTACGTGGTAACCTTATTTTTGGTTCATCACTCTATCTTGTATAGTTTAAGAGATATTAGCTATGATCCTTGAATATATGCGTTGACCAAAAAAGTTCATATATTCAGGTTGATTTCTTAAGTATTAACTTTGGAAATTAGCTCATTAATTGTTTTATGTGTTAATTTTCATGGGGAATCCAATGGTACAGTTTCTTTCACATGTTGCTTCATTGGTTCTTGAAATAAATAAGGATTTATGGTTTTTATAAGGTATTATTCCTTATAACTCATTAAATATTTACTTTACAGATATGACATAAAAATGGTATATGTGTATTTTGCAATGGGGAATCCAATTGTATGATTTATTTCACATGTTGATTCATTGGTTTTTAAGTTAAACCAATTTTTGTACCAATTTATGGTATTTTTGTATTTTTAAAGTAATTATTTTTAATATATAATTATTCTAAGTAATTTTAGTATAATTATCTTAAAGGTATAATTATTCTGAGTCTTTCTTGTGACCTTATTGGTTGTGTGGTCATATCTCAAAGGCTCACATCTATGCTGGATTTTCAAAATTGTTGAATATTTCATATAAGCTTTGTTAAATTATATAGATCCTGTAATTGTAGAGAATTATTTTATTCAAAAAATTATTTGAAAACCAATTCAGTAGCTTAGAAATGACTCTGTAGCCAATAGAACCAAAAGATCCCTTTGTATATTTCTCAAAATCAGATTCGATATTTTCTTAACTCATATCACATATATCTTTCTGTTGAATTTTCTCAACTTAAAATTCTTTTATCAAGCTTTCAAAATTCAAAATTCTGTAGGTGAAAATGCTTTTATTGAAGGAACTCTCATAACCAGCTTCTATTACTTACAAAGCAACACAAGATATGTATTAATCATCAACACTTTTCCCTAAGATCTTAATTTATCCTTATTTATAAAAATTCAACACAAATGTAGTTATGTTTCTTCTTATTTCAATTACTTGAACATTGTTTCATTTTCTTTGAATTTAAAGCCAAGTAGGAATTTTCCTCCAAAAATTATTAGCTATTTATATTTTCTTTTCCTTTTATTCCTAAAAATTGATTATTTCATTTAAAAATAAGAGGAGATATTATCCTACCTTTTTCAAAATGTAATATTGCATCACTGTCACAAATATTTTCTATCATAGATATAGTGTGAGTGTTTTGACTTAAAATAAAAATTCTTACATCATCATATAGCAAAGAAATATATTCCAAATACACAGTGATTTCTAATATTCTATTCTGAAATCTGATTTTCTTAAAAACACAGATATTATTGTGAAAATACTCATTTTTTCAATAAAACTGTTTTTGGGGAAATGAAAATTACCCCATTGATTATCTTTCTATTTCTTTTTCTACAGAAAAATAAGAAATTTTATTACTGCTTTAGTAATCAAAAAACAGAAATAACTTTCAATTCCCTTGGGAAACTGAAATTTTTCGAATTTAATTTTGATCTTATATATTTCAGTTATTTGTATAAATAATGGTAGTTTTTGGATTAGAGGTATGTACTGTGATTCACATGGTAAAAAAAGGAGAATTAATTATCAAGTATTGGAATGGGATTAATAATTTGCTAAAAGGAGTCACTATTTCAATGGAAACTTGATTTAATCATATAAATATCAAATTATCTCATAATTAATTTTCCAGAGAACCTTTTACATGAAAAATTTTCCAAGTTAACTTTGAAAATATTTTCCTACGAATATCTTTACAAATTATGAATTCATATCTTATTTTGAATGATTATATTTTTCAATTCACAAATGATATCTGTTCAGCTTTTTTGTTTGCATAGCACAGAGTCAATTCTATATTAATATAAATTGGGCTTTAATATAGAAAAAATAATACCTTGATAGATGGAAAGAACTCACCAATTTAAGCTTGAAATTTCCCCTTTAAAGATATAAATCCATAATAGAATATTTATGAGTTATGTGTATTGTGAGAGCTATTACTGGATTATATCTCTATCCTTATAATAAATTAATAAATAGGTACGGATAATCTTTTCAAAAAATATCCCTTGGGCCTGTAGACTCTGAAGTACACTAAATTGCCTAAATCGCCTCCTATATATCTCAAAGAGTAAGTTCTTCTCTCAATTAAGGACACAAAGATCGTCAAATTGAATATTACTCTCTACTTTTGTTCAAAAACTCTTGCCAAAAAGATTCCAAAAAAGAGAATACTTAAATTTAATATTTTCCCCTTCCACTTTCTAAAATTATTTTTCACTAAACTACATTTAAATAAGGTCAAAAGTATTATAATTTCTAGGAAGGAGTTTTGTGTTTTAAAACTTCTTCTGTGACTTTTGATTTAGAGGAAGTATAGTGATGTTTATTTAAGTCAATTATGAAAGTCCTTGTCTGTTCCTCATTCCAATAATATAATTATAAATATATAGATAATATACCCCTTAGTATCAAATATTTTTCTATAATTTATGGGAAGTTCCATTAAACTGGAAAATATTTAGATTTTATAAATGGGAATATTTTCATCAATTTTGATATGTAAAAATTGGGAATATTAGAAAGATTGTTTATATTTCTCAAAATACCCTTTATACAATCTTCACTTCTCTAAGTCAATGGTAGTAATACTTTCCTTCAGAATCTCTTTAGTTTATGTTAAAGAGGGCACAATTTGGTCTTAAATCTTCTTCATGGTTCCTTTTGCTCAACATCTTGAAAAATAATAATATAATAGCACAGATATTTTTCAAAAAGAAGACTAATTTTCATTTATTCAAGTTGATAGCTTAGAACTACACACAAAAATATGTTTGAAATACAGGTTTGAAAAAAAAAACCAGGATAAGTGATAATACCAAAAATATTATACATGCATCAAAAGAAAATTAAATCTCTTGATAACTATCTTCAAAGCTATATAAATTATTTTAAATGACAGAAAATACACTCTGGAGTGTGTATTGCACTATAACATATTCACTTTCTTATAAATTCAAGGCTTTCCTTCACACAAACCACAGTTAAGGGCTTGAAAATGGTGAGAATTTGTGAAACAGGTTGTTTATTACAAGTAGAAAAGACAATTTAATCCCTTTGAAATTTCTTCAAAAACTCTTTTTGGATGAATTTTATTTCACTGTTATGAATTATTTTAAGTCAAGAATTCATTTTATTATTGAATGGGGTATATATTAAGCCTTCCACCCAAACCCAAGAGCTTAAGGAACCCCTGTCGGAGATGCCTCCTGTCAAAAATTAAAACCCTAATACTGGACCAGGAAGGGTTTTGTATAAGCCTCAAGAGCTAATGCGGACCTCATATTTTTCAAAGAATAATAGTACACTTGCATATTCAGCTCCTTACTATTTTTTCTTTTTTTTCATTGTAGGCAAACATCACACTTACAGTACAGCTTTGCTGTGTACTGTACTGTACTGTAATGTTTAGTTACAGAAGTAGATGATTATTTTCTATTTTTTCATTTTTTTTCAAGTTTTTGCCCTGTTCTCCCCTTCAGGATGGGTTTGGTGTTAAAAAGGAGAGAAAATTATGGCCTGGGGGCCGGGGAATTCCTATGGGCGGCAGCCATAGTATATATGTTCTATGGGTAAGCAAATATAAATCACATTAAATCTATAATATTATATTTTAATTGAGTCAGACTCTGAATTACCAAGCTTGTGGTTAAAACTATCTGAAAAAGTACTTCATGGTGAAACCTGCTACCCCCACCAACAGGGATAGCCTTTTTTCATGATAATTTTTGCAAAATTTGATTTTTCTGGGTATTCAGCTTCTGATCAAGTAATAAAAGAATTTAATTTAATCTTTTTTTAAATGATTTAACTGATAAATATTTATTTTTCCCTTCTCATTTTAACCCTTCACTCTTGGGTAAAAATTTTAAGATTGAAGAATGACCATTCATTTTCACAAATAGGGGGCCAGATGAATCATTGGAATTGTCAGAGTGAATTGTTCCTTTTATTTTTTGCTGTTTGCTCTTATGTGGTGAGTCTATCCTCCCATTACTTTGATCATGATCTTTGCTTTCAGGCTGGGGATATGAGTTAGACAATTTATCTGGGTTCCTATTGTAATACACCTCATTGTGCTCATCAGAATCATGACTGATCTCTGTGTTAGCTTTGTTATCATATAATTTGAATCTAAACAAAAAGATGGCTTTTATACCGTTATAAAAAGGAAATCGGTGTTCTATTTCTTCCTTTAGAGTCATATTATCACCCTTGTCAAGTCCAAACTCTATTTTTTGAAATAATGGGCTTATATCCAAAAATTTGCATTTATAAATAAACCACTGCTTCTGAATATTTCTAAAAATCAATTGAAACATACTAGCATGATCATGAACATTCAGGTAAAATGAAAATCATTTGGAAGTTTGTGTGCATGTATCTATTTTATTACCCAAGAAGTCTTTTTACTTTCAATCAAAATATCTATGTAAATTGAACTTTAAAAGTTCAGTAATTTACTACTCTTTGACTAAATCGGCGCTTATCATGATAATTTGCCTTGTTCTTCACATAATTAATACAATCAAAATCCAGTTTCACAAAAGGAGAATTATGATCATTTTCACTTTTCAATTGGAATATTGCATAAGTCGTTTTTGTTCTTTGAATGAAGAAAATCTATAATAAGATGATCATACATGCATCAGAGAATAGCCAAATCCCTATACAAACGGGTATTGTGGCTACCCCATCAAAATGGGCTTTGTAACCCATAATCATTGTATTGTAGATTATAGGTATAGTTGATGAGTGACTTAGTAAGCCTCATAGACGCTTATACTTTCTTCTACCTTGACACCATGAGAGGTTCTCCTCATTACTGTATTCGTCACTTATTCCATCTATAAGGTATTGAAGTACCTTTGCATTCAGGTGTGCTCCTAATTACTATTTTTGTAACTTAGTTCATTTATAAATTATTGAAATACCTTTGCATTCAGATAATTTTACAGTTTATGGGCCCAGAAGCGCTGTCTGGATCTGCAGCACAGAAGAATGGCATACCGATATTATCTGATGATAACTACTCTGACTGGAAGCTTCCATAAGGGCATTCTTCTGGTACATTGGTTTCTTGGATTATATTGATGGTGATTCTATTATTCCATCAGAAAGCTCTACAGAACTGCTAGCAAAATACAAAGAACTATTGCAAAAAGCAGCTGGAATAATATGCCAATCCATAGACACAATCAACGGTGCTAAATTTTTGAACAGGTTCAATGAAAAGAATCTTAAACTACCATACTACAACATTGAATCTTATTTCCAATCCAATAAAAGCAAGAAACAGGGACAATTATTTTTCAATCTCCTCCCTGTGACATGCAAAGACAAAGAAATGGAGAAATCCATCAGCAAAATTGACATACAACTCATGCACCCAAACTCAGTCGGGATTAGGTATGCGAAACCACCAACTAGTGTGGATATGTCAGATGAACTCTTAGCGAAAATAATAGTAAGAAAGCTATATAGCGGCTATAACAACATAAAAAGAATGATTTACAAACAGCAACCACTAGATACTGCAGAAATAGTAGCAAAAATCAACGACTATATTCGGGATTCTTCAAATTCCGCAGGGAATTCCTCTACAATTAAATCAGAGTGCTTTCAAAACTCCAAATTATTGCAAAAATGGGGTTCAAAATTCATTCACAAAGAGCTCAGTAGAATAATGTCAATAATTGAACCCTGATGCTGGAACCAAGAAAAGTTCAAAAACAAAAAAATGTGTTAAAAATAATAATACTGGAAATAAAGATAATCAATCAGCTCACAAACCACCCTCATTAGTTTAAGAAGACATTTCTTCAGATGAAACAAATTTTTTTAAATAATCTAGAGCCTATGTTACTAAATGCAATGAATCAAAAACTCTACCTTATCTTGACACAGCTGCCTCAAGTCATACAGTAGGAGATGCTACAGCATTTGCATAATACAAAATAAAACCTTTGTCAGTCAGAACTGCTTACGGTTCACGTACTTCAGTACTTGGTAATAGAATGGTAAACTTCATATCAATTAACTCTGAGGTTAAGCTATATTTCATTCATGTTCCTAAAATCAAGAAAAGTCTCATCAGCATGGGAAAGCTATCGGATAATAGTTTTTCTATTCCCCAGAAAATAAACCAAAGATTATCAAGTTCTAAGGGGAGCTCTATCCTAATGGAGGAAGGTGAAATACAACACGTTTCAGCTCAATATCAACATTATAGCCCCAAGATGTAAGAATTTATCCAGAAAAATAATGTCAACTGAAATCTTACATAATAGATAAGGTCACCCTGGAGAAAATACCCTAAAGGAGATGTTTGCACAAGTCAAAAATATCCCGTTCTTTGAAGCCTGTGCCCTGGGAAAGCTGCACAGACTACCATTCGAAGGAAAACTACCTCGCGCACCATACAGTGGTCATCCTGTTCACTCTGACTTATCTGGAAGGATAACACCTCCCAGCCTCGGAGGAGGAAATTACTACCTTAAAATGACTGATTATTACAGTTGATACAAAACCTTATATGTCATTAAAAACAAAGCATATGCATACGAGATAATCAAATACTACCTTGATGAAGTCGAAAGGAATAAAAACACCTCCATTCATTTGTTAGCCAATTAAAATGGAGGATAATATCTTTCAAATCAAATTCAAAACCTTATCAAAGATAAAAAAATAAGAATGATACTTACTGCTCCATATACGCCCCAACAAAACCCAATTTCTGAAGGAGGAAACAGAACCACAAGTGAAAAGGAGAGATCACTCTTTTTATAAGTCAAATTTACCACCCAACTATGGGGGAGAAGCAGTAGTAACCATTATTTTTATTGAAAACATCACTCCCTTTCCGGTAATCAAAAATTGGTCGTCTTACCTTTTGTTGAAAGAAGATCGTTCAACCTTAAACACCTTAAAACGTTTGGGTGCTTGTTTTATGTCAATATACCCAAAGATCTCCAAGATGGGAAATTATCCTTAACTTTGAAAGGGGGAATATTCTTAGGTTATGATGTGAATGGCCCTCATAATTTGAGAATAATTCTGGGTAATGGAAAAATTACAAGGAGTCATGATTTAGTTTTTAATGAAAATTAATTCCCTTGTCCATTTCATGAATGACTTGAAACTTCAAGTGATATGATTACTGAGAATGAAAAATATAATTAAGAAAAAATGGAAGTATTCTCAGAAAACAGCAAAGCACCACCAGGAGAAGAAATGGGGCCAGATGAAATCTATTCATTTGAACTTATTTGCCTGAGAAAGGGCCCCAATCAACTTGATTGGGATATAAAACTGCCTTCAAACAAAGCACCTAAGAACATCTCTTCAAATATTGATTAAGCAAACATTTTAACAACCTGTCAAAGAGCCAATATAGCCAACATCTCTAATTCTTCTCCCAATCCGAAATCATGGAAAGATTCATTGAAAGAACCTGATCCACAAGAATGGATGAAGGCTCTAAACAATGAATTAAATAACCTTTACTCAAGAGGGGAAGTTGAAGAGACAACCCCTCCAAAAGGCATAAACGAAGTTGGCTTCTATGTACATTTTAAAAGGAAGTTCAACCACAAGGTATGAATTTGTGCTCAGGGGTTTACACAAGAGTATGGTGTGGACTATAATAATATATACTTGTCAAAGGGTAATTTAAGAAACCTCAGCAGACTTTTAACAATTGGTGCCATAAAAGACCTACAAGTCCATCACATGGATGCAGTAGATGCTTTCTTAAATTCTAGTCTTAATGAAATATCTATATGTGAATTCCTCCCTTCATCCCAAATTACAATACCAGAAAGGTATGGGGGTTCAAGGAGCTTTCATATGAGCTCAAACGAGCCTTCAGTTACTGTTTAATAGGCATTGCAAAGCTATTTGAATAAATAAATTTTATAACAAGAAAAGCGGACCATTTCTTGTTTACCTCAGTAAGTCCAGAATGGGAATTCTACATACACATCCATGTGGATGATCTCAACATGGTCTCAAACAATGTCTCAATATTCAAAAGTCTAATAAAGCAAAAAATTGAAATATAAGATTTGTTTCTGGCATCCTATATCCTTGGGATAGCTATCTCACATGACAGACCTACAAAGCTGTTGAGCCTATCTCAGAAATCATACATTATTTATTTACTAAAGGAGTAGGATATGTCTGATTGCAAACCGGTGTCTAGTCCAATGGTACCAAAATTTGTCCTTCAAAAAGAATCTTCTGATGAAATAAATGCTTTAAGTTCATTAAACATCAATCACTGCGGAAAAATTGGTAATATCAGCTATTTACAGGTGGCCACACAAGGTGACCTTCCTTTTGTGAATTCCCAGCTTTCTCAATTCCTTGAACAACCAGGAATTCCTCATTGGTTAGCTTTCAAGCACCTACTACAATAATTGAAAGGTTCCACCTCCTTATCATTTTTACTTGTTGGTCAGTCACCTATACTGATTCCAATTACATCAACAAGGATACACAAAAATGGGTAACTGGCTAAATTACCACAATTGGAATTTCCTGTATCAATGGGAAAGGGAAATCTAGGAGAAAGGACTATATTATTATTGGTCATCAAATGGGAACAGGAGATATGACAGTGAGCCTGGAACAATAAGCAATAGAAGAAGTAACAAATGGGATCAATTTGAAAAAATAGGAAGAAGAGAAATTTTAAGGTGTGGATATGAAACTTTGATTAAAAATCAAGTACTTTTCCTGTCCTCAAAATTTGTATAAGGTAAGAAATGATTAAAAATAGTATGAAATAGTATTATTAAGTGAAAAACACCCATTTTATTTTTTTAACTTTATAAGTATACAACAGTTATATTATAAAGATTTATTGCTTTACCAACAATAAAAATTTATCTGAAAATACTCTACAAGAGATATTTAGGGCTACAAAAGAAATTTCTTCAAGAGCAATTTCAATTGGAATTAATTGAGCAAAGAACTGCAACCAATTAAATAAAGAGCAAAGTATTCAAAAAGATATTCAAAGATAAAACATGCCCAAAAGTGACCAGAGTGAATTTAGAAACAAAGTGACAAAACTAACAGTGATGAAAGATGCTTTAATTCACTTTTGGGTTGGCTCAAGGGGTAAAATGACTATAAGAGTTGCAAACAATAATTATAATTATTTTTTCAAGTGGTCAAAATGTTTAAAACTATTTAAAAAGGGTGGTTGAAATATTTCATTGATTGGTTTAACAGTGTTTAAACTAATTATAAAAGTAAAGAATTCTAACATGAAGAGAAAAGTGGGGCAAAGAAGACATTCTTTTATAGCCATCAGTTTTCTTACTCCAAAAGTACAATTTACTCTTGTCAGTCGTGGAAAAAACTCTGAAAAACAGAAAAGCCAATTATGGCATCATTGAACCCTGGTTTAGACCAAAAAAGGGCTAGTTTTAGTCATTTTTTGCTATTTTTAGCAATTTTAGACCCTTAAATCAGACATTACTATATCAATACCTGGTCTAGAGCCTTCAAAACACGTAATAATGTGTGTAAAAGACATAGAAACCATTTGAAACTGTTTTTACTAAGATTGCTTTAGCTTAAGGGTAGTTTTACCCTCTTGGCAACAGTTAAAACTGCCTTGGTTGGTATCAAAACCTCATTATCAATTGAGTCATAGACCCTCTGACTCGATTCCAGGCCAAAGTTGATGAACCCTTGCATGAATTTTGACATCCCACGCCTGTCAACAAGGATTTTGGGGGTCTGGATCCCCCCCCAGAATTAATCTTTCAAGTTTTTTTTCTTTAATTCCTCATCATGAAATACACTTGTAATTTACACATACAATTTGATTGAGTTTAAAGTACACAACTGTAATAATTGATACCTCATATTTAAATTACAGCTCACTTATGTAATACACGCACACATTTTGACATTTCAATTGAAAATACTTCATTTCCTCATAACTTCTAAACTACACACAACACCTCAATTTTAACACAAAAATTGATGGTTAACACCACATGTGGTGCGAATTCAATTAAAGTTTTGAGGATTATCAACTTTTGTACAAAAGATACTAAGAACTAATTCAAGCTTATTTAGAGTTGAGCTACAGAAATTCTACTGAGAGGTGACCCCACCTTATTTTTTATGAGGAATCCAATGGTGAAATAATTTTCTTAAGTTTATCTATTGGATAGAAAGCTATAATATCTTTTATGTAGCTTTTTACCAAACATATTTTAATTTCATTCAGCTTATTAAAAATCTATATTTACTTAATTTTTTCAAGTAAAAATTCAATTTCATAATTTTTGAAATTTGATGTAATTTTTATTTGAAATTATAATTAAATTTTTGTTTTTGCATATAAATTTGTACTTATATTTCAATTTTAATTTTTATAATGTAAATAAATTTATTTTCTTTATATTTATATCTTATTTTGTTATTTGTGGTCTTTTGAGTTTATGAAAATACCCCTAAGGCTCACATTCCCTCCCCCTGAAAAAAGAATATTACTTTGTAATATTGTTATTTCTAGTGTGTCTGAATCTTCTGAGAAGTTCAGTAGCTTCAGGTATGTCTTTCTCTGCTAACCATTCATATTCACAAGTTGGGTCACTGTACCTAACAAGGTATTTTCTTACTTTATTGGTTCTTAAATTTCATTCTTTGAGAACTTTGGTAATCTTTTTAATACCAGATGATTCAATAGGAGGTATAACCTGGGGAACTTTATTTCTCAAGGGAAATTTTTCAGTATCACTAGATTTATATGGCTTTATCAAGCTCACTGGAAATGTAGGGTGCTTATTGCTGAGTTTTTCAGATAATTCTACTTCAACAGCATTTTATCTATGGAGGGCCTTAATAACAAAAGGTTTTGTAAAGGTGTCTTTGAGATTTTTTACATACTTTGATGTTATTGAAGTTGGTGGTGGATACAAGTACTAAATCTCCCACTTTGAAATCTGGAGTGGCATGTGACTTGTCCAATTTGTCCTTAGCATATGCAAAAGGGTCTTCCATGCACCTTATTGCATGCTTTCTAGTTTTGTCTAGCATTCCTTTAAAGCTAGCAGCTGTAGGATGTATTTCAACCAAATATTCCCTCAAAGAATCTTGAGGTAATTTGGGATTCCATCCTTTCTCTACAATAGCAGGAGGTTTATTGGTACTGGAATTAATGGATGTCTTATATGGCAATTCTAGTTCTGGTAAAAGATTACACCAATCATGGGTAAATCCATCACAGTCTTTGAATTCAAGGCCATATGCATAAAATGTTATGATGATCTCTTCCACGGTTTGGATCATCCTTTCAGCAAGACCATCAGTTTGTGGGTGGTAGGCTGTAGAGAAGGATAATTTTGTCCCAAATAGTTGGTGAAGATTTGTCCATAATGCTGAGATGAAATTGGGATCTCTGTCACTTATTATTTTTGTGAATATGCCAGTTCATGATATTACTCTATTCCATATCAGAAGAGCTGTATTCATAGCTGAATCATCCTTGTGAGATGGTAGAAAGATTGGCCTCTTACTAAATCTTTAAACAATCACTAGGCAAGCATTATAACTTCTGACACCCCCTGGTGGCAGGCCAATTACCCAATACATATGGACAATTTCCCAAGGTCTGCTGGGTTCTTGGATCTTGATCATATTTCCAAGTCTTTTGACAGTAAATCTATTTGATTTTTGACATCTGTCACAGGTTCTGCAATACTCTGCAACATCTTTCTTCCACATAGGCCACCATATGCAGGTTTCTATTTTTTCTCTTGTTCTGTCCTCAGACAGATGACCTGAGAAAGGGTTGTCATGGCATTCTTTAAGTACAAGATTGATTAAGGACCTGTCCACAACTTTCATGATACATGTATGCTTGCTTCTGTGGTAAAGTATACCATCCAGTAAGTGGAATCTTCCTTCATCATATGATTTTCTTCATATATCATCTAAGGCATGTACCAAAAAATTGTCTTTACAGTCCTTAGTAAGTAATTGGCATAAAATACTACAATTTTTATTTTGAGTATAACTGTTTCTTACCTCCTCAAAGAAAGTTGTGTTCAGGTCTTTAACACTGATTCCTTCCATGGGGATCTGTGGAGAAGCTTCCTCTGGAACATAAGCAGGATTATCAATATTCTTTGGTAATGGCCATCTGCTCAGTCCATTTATGAGTATTCCCATCTTTATGAACAATGGTCATATTCCCCTATACTCTTGTATGGCTATTTGCCATCTGAGCATATGCCTGTTAGGAGTCTTCATGTTTAAAAGTGACCTAAAAGCGGTACAATTTTTCATTACTTCAAAAACACATCCTTCCAGAAATTAGTTTAGCTTTTCCAACGCCCAGACAAGGCATAAGCACTCCATTTGACTGGCTGCATATCTGGCTTCAGCTGGTTTGATTTGGCTGGATATTAAGCATATGGGTCCTTCCACAGGTTCATCATTGATGATCTGAACTTGGTGAAGTCCAGCACCAAGCCCATCTCCTGATGCATCAATATAAAGCTTAAAAGGCAGCTTAAAGTCTGGCATCAGTAAGAATGGAGCAGTGGTCAAGGCTTGTCTCAAAGATTCAAAGGCTTTGACTCTATCAACAGTCATTTCAAATACTGTGTCTTTGTCACATAACTTATAACACTGTAAAATATTAACTTTTTTACTGTGCAGTATATCAGTTATTTTGCATGGTATTAACTGTTTTACCGTGCAGTATATTGGTTATTTTTCACAGTACAACAGATAGCAGTTAGCTTGTGCATGGGGTTTCTTGCACATGCTCACCACAACTACACACAGTGCCCTCCAGTCCACCTCTGAGCTTCTCAAGTAAGTACTTCTTCATATCAATTTATAAATACTTTGTTGACATTTGTCATTATTTTAGCCTGATATGAGAAATTTGTATAAATTGATTAATTTTTGTAGTGTAAAGAGGTCTTGCTATGGATGCAAAATCTTTAATATGTTGCCTGTAATATCCTTCAAACCAAACAATTATTGAATTTCTTTCTTGTTCTGAGGCATGGGTTTCAGCAATACTGCTGCAACCTTGTTTTTGTCAATTCCAAGGGATAAACCAGATACTACATGTCCCAGTGCTTTAAATTCTTTAAACCCAAAATGGCATTTATTTAAGGAAATTTTCATGTTCACAGATTGGATTTTTGTCAAAACTTTGGATAATCTGTACATATGTTCTTCCCAAGTTTAGGAACAGACAATAATGTCATCAATGTAAATGATCAACCATCCTTCTGAAAGTTCTTCAGGGAAGGTTTCATTAATCATTTTTTGGAAGTGTGAAGGTGCATTCTTGATACTAAAAGGAATCTTCAAATAATAATATACTCCACAATGAACAATAATTCTCAAGTATTTTTTTGCCCTTGGTGTCACTACATTCTGGTTAAATCCCTTAAGGGAATCCATAGTGGTTATATACACTGCTTGAGATATCTGGGTAAGGGAAATTTGAATTTTTGTTATTGGGTACCTGTCTGGAAGAGTGTAAGCTTTCAGAGCTCTAAAGTCCCCAACCATTCTATTTTTTCATTATGCCATGCCACTATGACTGGTGTAGGAATTTCTACTTCCTTGATATGGCCAACCTTTCTTATTACACCAAGTTCTAGAAGCTCTTTAATATGAATTTTGAGAGCTTCTCTTGATTTAGGACTGGCTGGATATGCAGGGCTTCTGAAGAGTTGTTGTTGAGTTCTCTCAATATTAAGGATGATTTCAACTTCATGACCAACAATTGTCCTCAAAGGTTTTTTGTCTGATGCAAATGCTTCTTTGTGGTCATATAAAAGGGAAGAAAGTTCATTTTCCTGACTATCAGTCAGATGAAGGCTTATTTAAGCTTCATTTAACTGTTCACATTTGAATCTTTCCAACTCTAAGTTGACTGGTGCTACTTTACTTACTGTAATTTGTCTTTTAAATGGTAAAAAGGCCAATGTTTGACGCTTATTGTCTCCAATAGTAAAGTATCTGTCTTTGTTGTTATGTAAGTCTATTTCATAAATGATTGAATAGTCATTTCCCAATATAAAATGGGTACTAGAGAAATTTTCCATATTAACAAATTCAACAGTGATTCTTGAATTTCCATTAATATGTGGAACTATGACATTTGTCTAGAAGATTCCCAATGCTTTCATTGGATTACTTGCACTATTGAATTTTATGCCTTCAATTGGTAAAAATTGGTCTTCAAAATTTGGTAAACAAGTCTTAAGAAAAGATTTGCCAACACAAGAGCAGAAGGCTCCTGGGTCAAGTGAATGTTTAGTGGGCTTTTTTTCAATTACCACTTCTGTTATACAGGAGTTACCATCTGTAGAACCTTTTCCCCTTTTTTTTGGTTTTAATGAGTTGTGAATCTTGAAGGTTTGACAAATCAAGTTTATCATTGCTTAATTGTGGTAAGTGGGAGAAAGATTCCATAATGTCAAAAGTGGCATTGATATTTTGTATGTCTTTTGAAGATTCAGAAAATATTGATGACTTATCATCTGAGTTTTCTTCAATTATATTACCACTTTTTCAATGTCAATTTCATTGATTTTCCCCCTCTTTGGACATTTATTGGTTAAGTGGGTGGTGCTTTGGCACATGTGGCACTTTCTAATTATATCTGCAGATTTATAACTAACATTATTACAATTTTCTTTGGTATTTTTATCCACAAAATCTTTGCAAGGTGTATTAAACCTTGTTTTGAGATTCACCCTACTAGAACCAATCCTGGTTCTGATGGTTACTTCTTCTAATATATTAATAATATCCTCTGCTGAAGATTGCTCAGTAGTCCTGCTTTTGACAGCATGCTCTAAGTCACCTCCACATTGTCTCAGAATCTTTCTGTGGATCATAAATTGTGACATGTCAGGATACAATGCTGTTAATTTGTCTTTTTGTTGGCAAAATGTCACAGGGACTCTTCAAAGTTAAGAGGGCCTGGCACTCAGTAAACTGGGACTCACTTATGGAGGGCTCAGGATATGGTAAGAGATAAAATACACTTAAGAGTGCAAAGAGATGAATTACTAAAATAAAGAATATAAGAAAGCAGAAACAAAATAAATAAGAGTAAAGAATAAAAGAGCCAACCACAAACAAGTCCAAGTCCACTGTTACAACCTGTCAGAATGGAAAGAAAAGGGTTAATAAGGATATGGCCACCCAGCTCATACTGTACAGGTGAAGAGAGAAAAGGCAAAGACTAACTTAATTTTAAACAAATATAACACCCAAAAGAAGGATAAGAATATTCATTAAATAATAAATAAACTAAGTTAATTAACTGGGGAAAAGTCTCCAGGGGGGAGAAAGAGGGGCTGGTATATGTGAGAATCACCAGCCCTGATCCAGAGGAAGAACTTTCATGAGAATAATTGAGTATTGAATTGAGTCTGGCCAATGCAGGTTCTGTACAGCTGTACAGAACCTGTACAAGAGGTGTGGTGAAGTTGAGTGATCATAGAGTTTCATAATGGTGTATCCAAACTGTATTGGGTAAATCCAACCTGTACAGATGTTGACAGGCTGTATTGAGGTACCAAGCTGTATGCATGTTTCAGCAAGGAAGATTGCTGAAACTGAATGTTGATGCAGATAGTTGATCTTCTGATTTGAGGTGTTTGAGTGGGTGTATTAATGAATACCCTTACCCCTGGTGAGTGCTTGTTACAGTATCCCCCTCTTGAAACTGTTGGGCTCCTGAACACTATGATACCCTTCCACTGTTGAGTGGCATCTCAATATCCCCACATTCTTTTCAAAAAAATTCTTTATAATTTTCATTTCCTCTTGACCATTATCCTGAAAATCCTTCTTAAATTCTTCTCTGTCAAATTAAATTGATTCCCCTCTTCTTTCAAATTTGAGTAAGTATTCCACTTTGAAATATGCTTCTTTTATTCTGATTCAATCAATCTTTGTCCTTGGGGTATGGCCTTGGGATGTATCCCAAAATGATGGCCACTGAGCCCTTGTGCTCAAACAATGATTCCCAATGAGTATATGAAGTGTACTCATTTGGCAAGGCCCAATCAAAAGAAAATCTTGAATAATGCCTTCAAGGGGTCTTGTCCCCATTGGCCTTGGAAATTGCCTCAAACAGCCCTCCATAATGATTTTGGGCTGTGGCCCTTTGTATGGTGAATCTTGATAAATTATGGTTTTATGGCCTTTTGGGGCTTTTTGGGGTTCTGGGTGATTTTGGTGATTTTTATGATGTATGGCCATTTTTGGGCATTTTTGTCTTCTGGGGTCCTATGGTCCATGGGGGCTATTGGATGCCCCCTGGGCTCAATTTTGCTGGGGACCAAGAATTGGCCCAGAACCAAGAACTCACCCTACATGGCCTGGACCCATTGATGAGGTCCAGTACCATCAAGATCCTGGCCTGCCCAAAGCTGCAGGGGACGCCCTGGGTGATGAATTCAGCCCCAAAGGGGTATGAATCCTCACCTTAGAGGCTTGAGGGGGGCATAAGTGAGTTATGGCCCCCATTTCCTTGAGGTCAATTTCTTTTGATTTGAAGTGGACTGATTCTGACGCCTTGAATCTTCTGCTTGCATATTCTTCAGTTATGAGTTCCAAACTGACTGAACTCACTGAATCTTCTCCTTCTGCACCACCACCATCTGTTCTTTGTGGTTCTGCCGTCTTCAGTCAATTATCTTCACCCTCCATGGCTTTTTCTGGTCACTTTGATCCCTCCCAAACCTATGATGGATACAGAGCAGTTGAAATTATTGATCCTGCCTGTACTGAATGTTTGGCCAAGGGTAAGGATTGTTTTCAACACTACAATCCCCAATCTTCAAAGTGCCATTATTGCTTCATTGGAAAGAAACCATGTTGTTGTACCGGGGTGTCATCTTCTAATGTCAGGAGGTATTTATGGAGTAGAAAAGATGGGCCTTTTGGGAAAGAGTTCCCAGTCTCTGAGGCACCTACTCCTGATGGAACTTTAGCATTTTCTCAATGTGAGTGATTTGCATATCTTGATTGAATTGGTACTGATATTTTGATGTAGTGACTGGTTCCAGGCAGAGGGATGTGGCAAGGTGGACTAGTGTTGGAGGGCCAATATATTCCAGTTCAGAAGTCCTCATCTCCATGATCAACACTGAAGGTTTAGTGAAAAGAATAAGAAGGATTTCTGATTCCCCAACTGATCCAGATGCTGAAGGTAGTGATGAATTGGATGGTGAAAAAGTTGTAGTTGTTCCTCATTCAGTTGCCCATTCATCCAGAAATTCCTCTTCCCAGCCTCTTGCCAGCAGATTCCAAAGCCAAGTGATTCCCAGTACTCCCAGAACCTTCCAACCAGTGCTTGCTTCCATTCCTACTACCATTCCACCTTCTTAACCAAGTACTTCTCATTCCAGGCCTGCCTTGAATCCAGCACTAAGACCATCACCAAGCCAGAAACCCAGGAACTCACCCATAGCCACCTCCCAACAACTCCAACCTGTGTCCAGTTCCAGTAGAAGAAGGGATTGTTTGTCTCCTTTGCTGTTTCCTGCTGCTCAAGTTTTTCAAAGAAGAGATTGCTGGCCTATTCTAGTTACCAGAGAAGATCCCAATGCGGCAAGTGAAAACCAAGAAGCTGTGGCCAGAAAATTCAGGAGGGTTGATAGAAATAGCAGGGAGGTGATTATGTATGCAAATGACAGGACTATTCCGGGTACTGCTTCAGAAGAGATGGCTGCAAAATTTGCCTGGTATGAAGATGAATTGATAAATGATTTTGAGAGAATCTTTGACGACTCAGGTAGAGATAACTAGTTTCCTTATCCTTGTTTGTGTTTGGTTTGACTTCTATCCCCACTCTTATAAATACTTAAAAATGAAAAAATAATGGAACCTCCCAATACATGATTTGGGAGGGGATGCTGCTGCTTTAAATAAATAAAAAGAAAACAAAATTATACAAGTAAAGAAAAGAAATAAATAAAAATAAATGAGAGAAAAGAGAGTAGAGAAAAAGAGATAAAAGAAATTCCTGATGGTTTGCCCTTCTTGTAGTGAGTTGCTTGATTTTTGGCCAAGATCTGTCTGAAAAATGAAAACCAAGCATTTGATGCTCACAGAGTGGCCAAGGTAATGCTTTACAAGAAGTAGTACCCTCAGGGGTGCATACCAGGAGATGGAACTTACTTTCATAACTCCCACTCCCCACCAAGCACCATAAAGCTGATATAAATTGCCATAAATGACTCGAAGTAATGAAAGTCTTGAATAATGATGAATGGCATAAATTGGCATAATGATAAAGAAAAAAGAAAAGAAAAAGAAAGAAATAAACATTTGGCCATATCTTGATAAGGTCCAAATGGAGGGTATTGATGTTGCATGCTTCCTGAACCTGTCCCAAGAATTGACACGTGCTCACAAAGTGGCCAAGGTGATGCTTACAACAACATATGGGTAGAATACCCCCTTAAAGGTGCATGACAGGATAGGAACTTACTTTCATAACTTCTTCTCCCCACCAAGCACCATAAATCAAACTCTTGAGGTATTTGGGCCAGGCTTGTCTGGATACAATGAATGGAGATCCTTGGTAAGGTTGGAAGCTGGTTCCAAAGTGATTCTTTCTGGGTCTTCACTGAATCCTTTCCACTCTACAAAATACCATAAATTACCTCTCTTGAATTTTGAGTCCAGAACCTGAGCCACTTCCCATTCTTCTTGCTCCTCCACTAAGACTGGTGGTGGTGGCAATTGATGTCAATTTGGGATAGTTGAATGCTTCACTGGTTCTAATAAGGACACATGGAGTACAGGGTGAACTGTCTTCCATTGCTGAGGCAACTTGAGGTGATATGCATGGCTGCCAATTTTCTTCAGAACCTCAAAAGGTCCCAACCATCTTTCTGATAATTTCTTGGTGGGTCTTGTTGTCTTTATGTTCTTGAAAGCTAGCCATACTTTGCCCCAGGTGGGAAATGAGGTGGACTCACTCTATTTCTATCTGAATACTTCTTGAATATCCTTATTCCTGCCTCTAATTCTTCTTTGAAAACTTGCTGTACTGATTGGAGTTTTGTTGATAACTTTCCAGCAGGTGAATCTTGAGAAATATGGATTGAGTCAAAGCTGGGATTTCTTCCATAAATGGTGAAAAAAGGTGATTGCTTTGTTGATGAGTGTTCTGCATTATTATAGGCAAGTTCAGCCAGAGGGAGCCAGGTGTACTAGTCATCTTGATGATAGCTGACATACATCCAAAGATACTGTTCTAGAGTATGATTTACCCTCTCTGTCTGTCCATCTGTTTCAGGATGAAAAGAAGTGGAAAGATCTCTTGATATATTGAGATGCTGACATAATTGAGTCCAAAATGATGAAACAAATAAAGATCCTCTATCACTAACAATACTTCCCAGAAGTCCATGCTTGGAAAATACATGACTAATGAAGATTTGAGCTGAATCCAGTACAGTGATTGATCCATAAGTTGGAATGAATATTTCCATTTTTGAGAATTTGTCCACAACTACTAAAATTGAATCAAAGTTGTTTGACAGTGGCAATTGAGTGATAAAGTCCATTGATAATGAATTCCAAGGACTAGATGGAATTGAAAGCGGCTTGAGTAGTCCAAGCTTCTTGTGATGAATGTTCTTGTTTCTTAGACATTGCTGACATGAGGACACATAGTCCTTGATGAATTGATTCATGCCAGCCCAATAAGAATCCCTCTTGATGAGCTTGAGGGTCTTCTCCTGGCAAGGATGGCCAGCCAATGGTGAGTCATGACGCCTCTGAAGAATATTGAGTTGAAGTTCTTCATTGCTTGGGATTACCACTCTATCTTTGAATAATAACAACTTGGCTTGAGGTTCAAAAGAATAATCTGGAACTGATTTAACTCTTGCTAGTTGCTTGAGTATTTCTTTATAATCTTTGTCTTGCCATACTTCTTTTTGAATCTTGTCAACTAAGTCTAAGAATATTTCCACTTTGATTGAAAAGAATCTTGACTCTTGAATTCCATCTTGCTTGATTACTTGATGAATATTTTGAGGATTCTTGCTGATGAAGTCCACCCCCCTCTCTGGGTACACATTGTCCCATTGTGACAAGGCATCTGGTAAAGTGGCCAGCCTTCCTGGGCGGTAAGTGATAGTGAAGTAAAATTTGGAAAGAAACTCAGCCCAACACGCCTGATGACAAGTAAGAAGCTTGGAAGACATGAAGTACTGCAAGGAAGAGTGGTCTGTCAAGACATCAAAAGAATTGGAAAGGGAGAGAAGAAATGCTCTCCAGCCCTTGAGAGCCCAAAGTATGCCAAGGACTTCCTTGTCATGGATTTCATAGTTGAGTTCAGCTGGGAGAAGCTTGTGACTATAAAATGCAATGGGATGCTTTCCTGAGTCATTCACCTGACTCAGTACAGCATCCAAAGCATAATCAGAAGCACAGTCTCTACAATAGTAGGTAGAAAAGGATTGAAATGAGATACAATAGGAGCAGAGGTGAAAGCTTCTTTGAGTACTTGAAACTGACTAAGAGCTTCCTCATTGAAGATGAAGGGAGAATCTTTCTTAGGGAGGGAAGTGAGAGCAGTGATTTTTTTAGAATAATTTTTAATAAAATGACAATAAAAATTGGCAAAGCCAAGAAAGGATTGAAGAGCCTTGATGTTTTTGGGTTGAGGCCAGTTGAGGATTTGCTGGTCCTTTGAAGAATCCATCTTGAGGCTTTCACTTGAAACAACATAGCCCAAGTATTCCACACTAGTGGCATGGAATACACACTTTGAGTCTTTAGCAAATAAATTATTTTCTCTCAGTCTTTGAGGGACAGAGGTCACATGTGTGACATGTTCTTCTTCAGAACTTGAGAATACCATAATATCATCTAGATAAACCACAACCAACACATCCAAGAAATCTACAAAGATATCATTTACTATATTCTGGAAAGAAGCAGGAGCATTGGTCAAACCAAATGGCATGACCAAATATTCATAACTACCATATTTGGTTCTAAAGGCAGTTAAGTGCCAATCCCCCTCTTTGATTCTCAGAAGGTTATATCCACCACACAAGTCTATCTTGGAGAAGATAGTGGAGCCTTTGAATACGGTAAGAAGCTGGTTCATAGGAGGAACAGGGTATCTGTTCTTCCTGGTGACAGCATTGAGTTTGCGGTAGCCAACACACAAACAAAGACCTCCATCCCTTTTCTTAACAAAAAGGACAGGTGCTCCTGTTGAAGAGGAGCTTGATCTAATGAAACCTTTCTCTACATTCTCCAAAATGTAGGCCCACAGTGTTTCTGACTCTTGATTTGATAATGAGTAGATAACACCAATTGGAGTTAGAAAACCCTCCAATTTGATATGGTGATCACAGGCACGGTGTGGAGGAAGTTTCTCTTCTTTCACCTTGGAGGATACATCCAAATATTGGTTATACACAGGAGGGACTACCTTCAACACAGCTTCAATTTCTTCTGGCTCTTCCTCCTCATCCCACTGCTCCTCCAGGGAGGAAGGTCCATATCCCCTTGAAAGAGATGAAGTGAAGATATAGCAACATCTTCTCCAACGCCTTTTATCTCTTTGAAGACTTCATATCTTAATGGAAGTAATGACTGAGAGGGATTGATGGAAGGGATATGGACAGAAGAAGGAAGGGAAGGTGTCTTAAGTTTACCAACCAGAGCAACACTGTTGACAGCAGTGGGAAAGTCATTACTAGTAGAAGGAATAATAGCACTAGAATCCTTATGACTAGAATCATAGGTGATCAATACATTTTTTCAATCAATAATGGGATTAAAATGGTAAAAGAAATCATAGCCCAATATCAGGTCCTCTCCCTGGGGTGAATCTATGATAAGAAATTCCCATTCAAAGCTTGGGAAGGAAGGCAGGTCAACTACCCACTTGGTATAATGTGTGATGAACAAGGCAGGGGATTCATTAGAATAAAGAATGAAAAGAGGAATCTTTTCAGGGAGCTCTGACAGAGTCAATGAGTACTTTAGAACAAAATTCTTTGCAATGAAAGAGTTTGTAGCACCAGAATCAATGAGAATACTATAAAAAATATCAGAGACAGAAGAGAAAATAAGAGACTTTAAAGATTTCTTGACACTAGTATTCAGAGTGCACAATTGTGCTTTTGAAGGAAATAAGTGAGAACCATTGAACACATCATGCTCCCCACTCAGGCTTTTCCCTGCTTGCTAGGGATGCCTCTTGATGATGACCCAGGCTTGTCCTGAGGTCTCTTGAAGAATTTTTCAATTGGGTGCTTTCCACCACAATGAGTACACAACCCTTCCTTGATCCTTCTCTGCATTTCAGAGCCAATTAATTTATTGTCCTTATTAAGCAGAGCAGAATGAGGCTTGTCCTTTGAAGATTGATATTGCTTGCCCTTCTTGTTCTTCTTCTGATGAGGCCTCTTTGGAAATGCATTTTGAGGAGGCCTTGAGGAATTGGATCCATTAACAGGAGGCTGCCTCTCTTGATTACCACCCTTTTCTTTTTGCCTCTCATGAAACCTTGTGTCTAATTCTAGAGTGACATCCATAAATTCTTGAAGAGTATCAAAAGTTCCAGGGTGAGAAGCCAGCTGTTTTAATAATTTTGATGTTTGTCCTCTTCTGTAAACATGGATATAAGCTCTTTCCCCCCAATCTCCAATTCTTGACATTAAGCTTCTGAAATCAGAAATGTACAAAGATACATGACCACTTTCCTTCATCCTCAAATTGTCCAACTCTTGTTCCGCTTTTCTGACCTCATTGGGGTCACCAAAAAGAGTGAATAATTGGGATTAAAACAATGGCCAATTATTGAGGAGATAAGAAGGGTCTTCATTGGAAATATTTGAGAGATAGGGTTCAATCCACTTTCCATCTCTACCAGTGAGGAAAGAAGTTGAGTAAAGAACTTTCTTCCTGTCGGAGAAGAAATTTTCTGGATCATTATGGAAGATTAATTGACAGGATTGGATAAATCCTTGCAATTCATGAGCTTGAGTACCATCAAAAGAATCAGGTGCCTTCATGGATGAAGTCTTGAAAGCAGGGGCTTTGGAATTGTCCCTGGGAGCAACTGCTTGAGTGAGCTGCCCCATGAATAGAGTCATCTGCTCTATCATCTTGAGGAGACTTGGATCAGCTTGAGAGACAAGAGGTTGACTAGAAAAGGCTAGATTAGAGCCCTAAGGCATCTCTGGAGCATTTGCCAAGGCATCTGCCACTTCAGTCTCCCCAGAATTGTCTTCTTCCACAGACTGTTCCCCCTCTTCATCTTCAACTTCCCCTAATCTTTCTCTTGCACCTTCAGACATGCCAGGGTAGCCACCCAAAAGTCCATAAAAGGATCTTGATCTTCTAGATTTCATTCCACCTCTTCTTGAGGGTGCTTCTCCTTCCATTGGTGGTCCTCTGTCCAGGTTTGCACTCAGTTGATGAGCTGATGGTGTGCGGTCAAGAGGAGCCCTTGCTGTAGGAGTGAGAACAGCTGGAATTTTCTTGGATATAGTATTCTTGGCTGGGGGAATATGCTGAACTGGCATTATTGAATGGAAATAGAATAAAAAAACTTGATGGTATTAAGAAGAATAATCAGAACTTGGCCAAATCAATCACAATTAAAATCTTGATGAATCCTGAGGAATCAATTCAATCTTGAGGTGAAGTAAAATTCAGTCAACAGTCAAATCAATTCAATCAATCAACAATCAAATGAAATCAGATATCAATAATCAATCAATCAATAAATCAGTGTCTTCAATATGAAATCAAGGTCTGGAGGAATAAGTCAATCAATTCAAAATCTTCAGAAATCAATTCAAATATCTTGATGAGTCAAAATCAATCAATAATCAAAATCAATTCTTGAGGTTCAATAAAATATTTGAGAATTCAATGTCAATCAAACCAATCCAAATGAAAAATCCGGAATTGCTGAATCAATAAACCCAATGAATCCCAATGAATAATCCAATCAATTAAACCAATCAATAATTCCTAAACAAGACCTGAATGAGGACACAGAAAGATTTGATTTGATAAAAATAAAATGAAGGGAACGAAATGGTCAGCAATGATTAAGAAAAGAAGAAAGAATCCATTTTCATATAAATGAAATGAATGAGATGAAAATTGATGAGAGAGAAAATCATAATCATTAAAAAATCATAAAATCAGTAAAGAGTCATAATTGATGAATGAAAGAAATGAATATAAATGAATGAAAATAAAGAATCAATATGAGTTAATTAATTTCATGTCACAGGGGCTCTTCAAAGTGAAGAGGGCCTGGCACTCATTAAAGTGGGACTCACTTATGGAGGGCTCAGGATATGGTAAGAGAGAAAATACACTTAAGAGTGCAAAGAGATAAAACACTAAAATAAAGAATATAAGAAAGCATCAAAGAAAGAGATAATAGTAAAGAATAAAAGAGCCAACCACAAACAAGTCTAAGTCCACTGTTTCAACCTGTCAAAATGGAAAGAGAAGGGTTAATAAGGATATGGCCACCCAGCTCATACTGTACAGGCAAAGAGAGAAAAGGAAAAGACTAACTTAATATTAAACAAATATTATACCCAAAATAAGGAAAAGAACATTCATTAAAAAATAAAAAAACTGAATTAATTAACCAAGGAAAAGTCCCCAGGGGGAGAAAGAGGGGCTGGTATATGTGAGAATCACCAGCCCTGATCCAGAGGAAGAATTTTCATGAGAATAATTGAGTATTGAATTGAGTCTGGCCTCCAGGTCTTGTACAGTTGTACAGAACCTGTACAAGAGGTGTGGTGAAGTTTAGTGATCATACAGTTTCATAATGGTGTATCCAAAATGTATTGGGTAAATCCAACCTGTACAGATGTTGACAGGCTGTATTGAGGTACCAAGCTGTATGCATGTTTCAGCAAGGAAGATTGCTGAAACTGAATGTTGATGCAGATAGTGGATCTGCTGATTTGAGGTGTTGGATTGGGTGTATTAATGAATACCCTTACCCCTGGTGAGTGGTTGTTACACAAAACCATGGTAAAGCTTTGTCTTTATCAGAATTAAATTTGGCAGATTCAAAGGCTGTTTCCACTCTAAAACTCCGAGAATCATTGTCCCATTTGTTGATAATTTGGGTTTTCCACCAAGTCCAACTTTGGTGTCCATGTGCTTGTCTTACTTTGATATACCATCTGTAAGCTGATCTGGTGAACAAGGTGTTAAGTCTTGCTGTTACGAATAAGTCTGGTAATTCAAAATCTTCTTTAATAATGTCAATACCTCTCATGAATTCCATATGGTCATATTCTCCTTCACCACTGAAGTGAGGCCATTCTTCAAGCTTTGGTACTTCTTTAAGGATTGCTTAGCCCATTGATGGTTGAAATTTAGGAAAAGAAGTTTAACATTCATTTTTGAGCTGTGAGTTTTCAACCTCCAATACTTGTGGATTTGGAATTCTTGTGCCCTCATTCTGATTCAAAGGTGTAGACATTCTTGGTAGGGTGTGAAATAATTGTTCAATATCATTCATTTTACTATTGTTACACCTTTGGGAATTCCTGAATTCATGTTGTAAACTTTGTATTGAATTTATTACATTAGTTTTATGATTATCTTCCATTTGTGTTAACTCTTGCCATAGCTCTGTTTGTCTAGTATTATCAGAGGTGATCTGATTCAAATTCATTTTTAATTTTGATATTTCCTTTTGTGAGGTGTCCAAACACTTTTTCAAGACAATTGTGTATGTCTTTACTTCAGTAAATAATTTTGAAATATTCTCAAGAACACTTTTATTCCCTTCTTTGATACTACTTATGGCTTGTTTTATTCTTGTTTCAATTATGTCATCATTATTGAATTTAGAGTATTTGTCTGTCAATTCTTTAATAATGGCAGATTGTTCATTTATCTTATTTCCAAGAGAATTTTCAGTATTAGAAGCTTTAATTCTTCTTAAAACTTTCCCAAAACACATAAGTGTTTCATTCATTTTTCTCAGACTTAAGTTGTTTGTTTCAATATTGTTACAAATGGATGAACTTTTATCAGAAACATGAGCTTTTACATCATTTATAGTTTAATACAGCTCTGGGATAGAATCAAAGATACCAGAAATAATTTCTGATATTTTAATCTGGCTTCCTCCTTTTTCTGTAATTCCATCATTGTTCTGGCCATCTGAAATACATTTTGCATGGCATCCTGCTGAATCTTTGGGATCCTGTAGGCCTGTCTGTAAGGTTTTGTGGCTGGTGCCTTGTGTTTGCCCTTGTTTGAAGCTTGTGGCTGCTTTTTCACATTGGGATTGCTGCTTCTGGGTATTGGGGCTGTTTTTGGCACTTGCTTTGGTGGTGGAGGGTTTTTTTTCCAATATTCTGCTGTTAAAAGCATCATGTTCTTCTTTTCTATCAATGGATGCCATCCATTGAGTAACTTGCAAGTGTTGGGATGGCCCAGGAATTTTCTCACAGTCAGGTAATAATTAATGCAATTTTTCCACATATCTGCAAGGATCTGGTACTCTTTGTGCTGCAATGCATTGTTGTAAGCCTTCTGGCTGGCTTTGTAAATGTTCACTGAGGCTTCTTTTGGTGGTGTCAGCTCCTGGTCCTTCTGTAACTGAGTGGCTTCTGCCATAATCACGTCTATGACGTTTTTGGGAGCTGCTTGAGGGGTTATAGCTGGCTCCAAATTATTTGGCAAATTCTTAGCCTTCTGAATGGTATTACTTATATCCAAGTTAATTAATTCAGAAGAAATTGGTTCTGGTTGATTATTCTGAGCTATAATAACTGTACTATTATGGTCAGAATTTACAGTACTTCCAGGATTGATGCTTGTTACTGTTGAGGCTGTTTCAATATTTTCTTGTCTTGCCACGTTGTCAGAAATTATAATATGAAAAAAAATTCTTTTTTATGAATTTTTTGAATTATAGGTATTTTTTTATATGTGTTTAAATTTTTCAATATAAGAAAAAAGATTTGAAAAGATCAAAAGATTATGTCACAGGTAAAGTATCATGGCTGGGCCCCCAAATTTAAGGTGTGGACATGAAACTTTGATTAAAAATCAAGTACCTTTCCTGTACTCAAAGTTTGTATAAGGTAAGAAATGATTAAAAATAGTATGAAATAGTATTTTTAGATGGAAACACACCAATTTTATTGCTTTGAAACTTATAAGTATAAAACAATAATATTATAAATACTTATAGTTTTACCAACAATAAAAATTTATCCAAAAATACTCTACAAGAGATATTTAAGGCTACAAAAGAAATTTCTTCAAGAGCAATTTCAATTGGAATTAATTGAGCAAAGAACTGCAACCAATTGATTCAAGAACAAAGTCTCCAAAAAGATATTTAAAGATAAAACATGCCCAAAAGTGACCAGAGTGAATTTGGAAACAAAGTGACAAAGTTGACAGTGATGAAAGATGCTTTAATTCACTTTTGGGGTGGTTCAAGGGGTAAAATGATTATAAGAGTTACAAAAAATGATTATAATAATTTTTTCACGTGGTTGAAAGGCTTAAAGTGATTTAAAAAGGGTGGTTGGAAGCTTTTATTGATTGGTCTAACAGTGTTTAAACTAATTATAAAAGGAAAAGATTCTAACATGAAGAGAAAAGTGGGGCAAAGAAGAAATTCTCTTATAGCCATCAATTTTCTAACTCCAAAAGTAAAAGTTACTCTTTTCAGTCGTGGAAAACACTCTGACAACAGAAAAGCCAATTATGGCATCATTGAACCCTGGTTTGAGCCAAAAAATGCTGGTTTTAGTCATTTTAGACCCTTAAATCAGCCATTACTATAGTAATACCTGGTCTAGAGCCTTCAAAACACGTCATAATTTGTGTAAGAGACTTAGAATCCAGTTAAAACTATTTTTACCATTATTGTTTTAACTTAAGGGAAGGCTTACCCTCTTTGCAACAGTTAAAACTGCCCTGGTTGGTATCAAAACCTCATCATCAATTGAGTCACAGACCCTGTGACTCAATTCCAGGCCAAAAGTGATAAATGTTTGCATGTAGTTTAACCTCCCACACCTGTCAGCAAGGATTTTGGGGGTCTGGCTCCCCCTTGGAGCTAGAGTACCTTTTCCCCCCCAGAATTGATCTTTCCAATTTATTTTTTCTTTAATTCCTCATCAAGTGATACACTTGTAATTTACACATACAATTTGATTGAGCTTTACAGTACACAACTGTAATAATTGATACCTCATATGTAAATTACAGTTCACTTATGTAATAAACGCACACATTTTGACATTTCAATTGAAAATACTTCAATTCCTCATAACTTCCAAACGACACACACAACACCTCAATTTTAACACAAAAATTGGTGGTTAACACCACATGTGGTGTGAATTACGTTAAGGTTTTGAGGATTTTCAACTTTTGTATAGAAAATACCAAAAACTTAATTTAAGCTTGTTTAGAGTTGAGTTACAGAAATTTTACCCAGAGGTGACCCCACCTTATTTTTTATGAGGAATCTAATGATGAAATAATTTTCTTAAGTTTATTTATTGGATAAAAAGTTATAGTGTATTTTATGTAACATTTTACCAAAAATATCTTAATTTTATCAAAAATTCATTTTTACTTAATTTTTTTGAAGTAAAAATGCAATTTCACAATATTGAAAATTTAATGTAATTTTTATTTTAAATTATAATGAAATTTTTATTTTTTTATATGAATTTTTATTTATATTTCAATTTTTATTCTGATAATATAAATAAATTTATTTTGTTTATATTTATATCTTATTTTGTTATTTGTGGTCTTTTTTGTATATCAATATACCTCTAAGGCTCACAGGAATTAACAAGTAGGAAACAGCCTTTAGGAGAGAGGAATATATTGGTCTTGGTCACCAAATGGGAACAGGAGAGATGGAAGCGGACCTGGAACAATAAGCAATAGAAGAAGTAAAAAATTGGATGATTTTAGGACAACTAAATAGGAAGTGGGGCTTAAATAGACACAGAGTATTGTCATCCTTGTAAGGACTTCTACAACTGGTAGTCAATATCCATGAAAAGCATGGGGAAGACTTAGTCTTAGATGAAATTAAACTTACTCTGAGAGTGATAGAAACTGTCATAGGATTAGGGCATTTAAGTACCATCTAATCAATTTGGAAAGTATTGATATAGTAGTACATTATATATCAAAGGATGTAAATGTAAATATATTCTAATTTAAGAAACAAGTAACAGTATCCACTTCCTCTTGCAAAGCTTGATACAAGGCTCAGCTTGATGTTATTAATGATCCTATCTGGACAGTAGTTCTTTCAAAAGACTTGACTTTATCAAGTACTTTCCCTTTGAAAGTGAAAGGGGACAATCAAGAATCACTAGCACCGGCACAAAATCCTCAGTTAAAAGAGAAAACTAAACAATTTGATACTGTGCTACACTGGACAAAGAGATTATATTATTAGGAAAAGTTGACATTACATATAGCCCAACTAAATAAATTCCAGACAATGGACTAAAAAAGTCCCTACCCCAACCGGCACATGAGCTCTTTGTGGAGAAATAGGGTCCAACAGTCCAATGAGTGAGGGTGGTCTTAGAATGAAGGAAATCTATCACAAGATCATAATACACACATTTGAGAATAGCCAAATCCCTTCACAAAAAGGTATTATTGTTACCCCATAAAAATGGGCTTTTTAACCAATAATCATTGTATTGTAGATTAAAAATAGAGTCAATGAGCATTCTAGTAAGCCTCATCGACTCTTATCCTTGCTTCTACCTTGACACCATTGGGTGTGCTCCTCATTACTGTTGTCTTCACTTAGTTAGTTTAGAAGGTATTGAAATACCTTTGAATTCAGATAATTTTTCACTTTTTTCTTCCTAATCATATCCTCTTACATTTCCTTTTTGTAAATTTCATTCTCCTTTTCTTGGTCCTGAATCCCAGTCTCAAACAAATGTTTTGAGGTGAGGGTCCTAGATGCCCTTAAAAACTGTTACTGTCTTGGCTTGCTCAGATCTGTTGACCTGCATAGCCTCTTCTTCCTCTTCTGATTCATTAGTTTTGATATGGTTGTAAGGTTTTCCAGTATGATAATGCCCATAAGAGTGAAATGGAACTTCACTGGAATACTTTGAATACATCAAACCTGAGTTTCCTTCAGTTCCTTCATCTTCAAAATTCTGATGACTTCTTTCACTTTTTTGTTGCTCCAATGGCTCTTGCAGAAAATCTTTTGTCTTATTATATTGCAGTTGATTCAAGAATATTGAGTTCTCCTCAATGAAACCAGATGTAATTGGCAGTGACTAAACTGAATTTTCATTCATAATTCCAAATACTGGTCTTGAAATTGGTTAAATAAATAATGATCCTTGTGAAATATAAGTACATATATTTCATGACAAAGTAGTGAAGGAGAATCAAAGAGGTTTCTATGGTGGGTTCTTGCTCTATGTGGGATCATGAAGGGCACCAAATCACAGGATTTCCGGAGGTAGCAAGTACAACTAGAAAACATTTGAATCAACCTTTCATGGTGTGAGGGCCAATCACAGTCCTTTTTTGTGTGTTGATAAGGGCCCAAGGTCATTTTGGGGGCATCTGTGCAAGGTATGAACAGCTCTTTAGCTTGCCATGAGCTATTGCTTTTGATAGTACAGCTCAAACTACGGTAGAAATCTGGCTAAATTGTAATTAAAAACCTGTTTAAAAGATTTCTAAAAATTTAAGATGATGAAACTATGACAAGCCCTTAGCAAGACGTTTTGGAAGGCTGAAACCTTTTATGAGAGTAATTTGTAAGTTCGTTTCCCAATCAATTGAAGGAATTGTAATTACAAGGTTGCTTTCTGGGGAGTTTATTTTCTATTACCAATTCAGTTTACCTCATCTCCATCAAAATAAATCACTGGGCTCCCCCATATCTTTTCATAATCCAATTATTGAAATAAAGAATGAAAAATCATAGTCAGAGCTCATGATACATCTCCCCATCATCCTGCCCTGGCTTGGGGATCTTGAACAGAAGTGATGACAGTATATCAAATGTATATAGTTCTCCATTTTTGAAAAAGTCTCAAAACAAGATTGAAAATACTTCAAATGTAAATTCCAGCCATCAAGAGAAACACAAAGATATAGTCCAAAGCCTCGCTCCTGATCAAGAAAAAAGAAACACACATGCTCAACGCAAAAAAGGACAACTTTCTGAGGATCAAATAATACAGAAGGAAGCAACAATGAGACCTAAAAATATTTCTTTCTCAAAATATGATTATTAACGGCTGTGCAGTTACATTAAGGAACCATGAAACTATTATGATGAGGATTTCCAAGCTAAATAATTGGTTTTTAAATATGCTGATTTTATTTCTAGATCTTTTTTGTATCACCAAAAAAACAAAGCTAGAATGATAAAAAACAATTGCCTTCAAGCATTTGAAAAATTTGCCACTTTCATGAATTTGAATCATAGCAAGGGTATAATGCGGCTTAATGGTTGCAAGTTGCATAAACCTTGGAGAACCTATAAGAAGAAATATGTAGACACTGTGGAATGGAAAAATTCAACTGGTTCTGGGAATGATATAAATAAGAGAGGGTCCCTACATGATGAGTTGGAAAGGGGATGTCCATTCTTTGAAGATATGGATAGAATATTCTCAGATAAACAAAAGGTTGCAGAATCTCATGTACTAGACACAATGATATATGATTCTTTATCAATCTATCTTGAAGGGAATAATAGTACTTATCAGGATTCTGATGTTGAAATTGTTTATCAAGACCAAAACAAAACAAATTCCCATTTCACCAAGGATGGGGGATTTTCAGAGTCTCCAGAGCTGGAATATTTGGATCATTACAATGTCAATGCAAACAATAAACCTTGTCCAGATCAAGTCATGACTCATAATAACTTGAAAAATACTCTATCAGATGGCTCAACAATCGAAAAGAAGTCCCTATAAAAGCACATGTGCAATAGTTGTGGTCCCAGAAGATATGATTTACCAATCTATCAATTGAAAGAATAAATAATCTTGTTTTTACATTGGAAAAATCAATTTCTTTAAAAGAACATTAAAATGGAAAACTCAATTTTTACATTGAACAATCAGCAAAACGAAATAGGATCAAGACACAAGAATTGAATGAAATCAAAGAAGTAAAGAAAGGGAATTAGAAGAAACAAAATTTTTGAAGCTTAAGTAATTGAATGATAATAAAGAATTTTTTAGCGAAAGATCTGTCAAAGAAGATGAATTTAACAATTTAGAAATTCAGAACAAAAAGTCTGAAATACAATTCAATAATGAATATGCAAGACGTGCATATCCTTTAGCTTTGATTCCTCACTTACATTCTCAATGGAAAAATATTGATGAAATTGAAAGACTTATTCAAATTTTATTCAAATGATTTTATGATTTATTTTTGTATTGATCATTTTTACCAATTTAAAGTAATCAAATGAAGTTTTTTGTTTGTGTATTAATACACATAACATGAAGAAATGAAGAATAGTATCTGGTCAAATCTATTTTCTAGTGTCTAAGTCACCATAGCCAAAATTATGTGCTAGGCATTTATTTTTGACTTGGTTACAAAATCCTTCTACAGTTGTTGGAGTTCTATTTGTCTCAGTTGCAGGATCCAGGTGCTCAAGTGAGTCTTTATCTAAATATTCACATTCATCATTCAAGTCAGATAAAATATTGTGTAAAATACAGCAATAATGTACCCATTCAACATGGTTTCTGATACGTTCTTTCTTGAAGAAATTCAGCCGCATTGATTTCATTAAATCCCATATTCCTTTCAGGCTCCCAATTGTATGTTCATTTCAAACTCTGGATTTTGCCAAAAAAAAATTGAATTTTGTGTTTGTCTGAAGATTTGATACAGGTCCTTTGAAAAGAGTAATTATATTCTCCCCAAGAGGTTATGCCAAATCTACTAACAGATTTTGACCTGTCATGGAAGAAAGCATCAATTATAAATCAAAACAGTATCTAAGAGTACTTATTCAGATGTAACAAATCTTTTTCAAAATAAGCCCTTGGATTTTTGTGTATCTCCATTGTCTTATACACACTTGTGTCTGCAAATGACCCAAGCTATCCATCCATTAATCATGTGATCTGACTGTCACAATCACAAATGATTTGTGCATTGAAAGAGTACCATTTTTTTTCTTTCATAATAAATCTTACCTTGTAACCCAGGTTTTTGATACATTGGGATTGTTTTTCCATCAATAAAGCCAACAAACCCATCAAAAACCTCTTCTTTCATAACCTGTTAAATTTGATTTTGTCTTTGATAATCATGCCATTTCAACTATTCTTTCTTAATGGAGCTTATAGATTTTATAAACCATCTTGTTACAGAAATTATTTCACCTCTGCTTAGTTTGAAGTTTTGTGCAAATCTCCCAACTGAACCAGAATTTCAATTTGAGCCAAGCCTTTCCAGATTTATAGCAAGCTGATGTGAGATTGGAATTTGTTTGCAATAGATTTCATTCTTGAACATTTAATTTTCTTTTATCTTGTCATAAAGAAATTTTAAACCTTGCTTGGAAGTTCAAACTGATTTCTTGAAGTCCATATCATTCAGGTCAAATAGATAGCTTATATCAAAGGAATCCTTTCTGATATTCTTGTGATATTGATTAAAATATCTTGATTTCATTACAGCTAAAGGCAAATACCTGTATTTATCTGAGTCAGTTTGGTGTGAAATTGATTGATACTTATTGACATTGATCCCTATACAGCTTTTCAATTTCAGTGTTGGAAACCCAATGAGGCCAATATGATTTTCAATTTCCAAATACATTTCATTGTTTCCATTTCCCTCCTCAACTTCCAAAGAAGTAGAAAATCTGTTATTAATTGTTTTCTTGATGCAATTTTCTTCATGTTGATATGTAATTATAATTTATCTTTTGAATCAATTTAAAAAAATATTTCTCTAAGCTTGTTTGAATTCAAAAAGGGATCTTGTGAGAATTAAATAGAAAGTTAATGAAGGAAATGATTGTATCGAATTAGGTAGACTGGATTCAATTCATTCCCACATGCAGTGCTTCATGACTGAATTGGGAAGTACTGTACCCACAGCAATTTACACTACTGTAATAAAATTTTCCATGGTATAGTGCTTCATACTGTTAGCCCTGCAGCAAAATAGTTTAACTCAGTGATAATCCCTTAATCTAATACCTGTAAATACATAACATAAAACACATATAATATGCGGAAATACAACTACAAGGATTACTCCTGTCACAGGTTATGGGTCATCTTGTATAACAAAGCTCACAAAATTTTGTCATATTTTTTTCAGTTGGCATGCTTCAAAAACACGCAGTGAAAACTGTTTTTGTTCATCACCTATTTCAATACTTTGCAGTGTGGAGATACCAATTGTTGCAACACAACTAGTGTGGTTCATTTTGTGTTACTTTCCTGCAACCTTTCCAAAGACAATCTGTATTTCACCTGTCTCTCACCAGGGTCTGGAAATCACAAAACACAAAACTGCTTCACCTTTTTCTACTTCAATTCTTTTGCTTCTCAAATCCTTCTTCTATATTTTTTTGTGTTTAATAAATCAGTTATCTATTTACAAAAAAAACCAATACACTTCTCTCCATCCATTTACATTTATTTCCAATAATATACTACTATCTTATGCCTAGTGGTTACTCAAGATCCAAATTCCCATTGCTTTACACTCCTGACTCCACATCTCCTCCAAAAAAACAAAACCAACATTAACCCCCATGGATGCAGATATGGCTAAAAGCTTCTGCTTAACAATTTGGGAGAATTTCCCCTGATGCTGCACATGTTTCCAGAGAGACTTCAACCTTCCAGATACTGCAAAATCCTTGGTCATGTGGGTGTGCAACATATACAATCACCCATTGGGAAGCATTTTGGTGATAGTCATGCCAAGGCATTCTCAACCAAGTCCGCCAACTTCAGTACATGCTACATATGTAAGAGTGAGCGTTGATGTGGTTTAACTCACAAACATTTCAGTCTCTCCTTGTTGGACTTGGTATGTCCCAACCTGATGGGCTCTTTGAGGTGAAGAGGGTCTGACACTCAGTTGACTGGGACTCACTTATGGAGGGCTCAAGGATTGGAATAAGAGTGAGCACACTTAAGAGTGTTAATAAGATAATATTTCTGCTGAGATAAATATAATAAAATCAGAAACAAATAAGATAAGAGTAAGAATAACAGAGCCAACCACAAGCAAGTCCAAGTCCACTGTTTCAACCTGTCAGAAATAAAGAGAAGGGTTAATAAGGATATGGCTACCACAACTCTCCTAAACAGGTGAGGAAAATAGGAAAAGACTAAATTAATACCAATAAATATAATATCCAAAAATAAGAGTAAGAATATTTATCAAATAATAAACTAACTATATTAATTAACTGTGGAAAAGTCCCCAGAGGGAGGAAGCGGGGCTGGTATTTGTGAGAATCCACCAGCCCTGATCCAAAGAGTGAATCTTTTGAGAGGAATATTGATTTGAATTGATTTGGGTAATACAGCCCCTGTATGGATGTACAGGGTCTGTACAAGAGGTGTTGTGGAGTTGGGTGATCATACAGATTCAGTCTTGTGAATACAAACTGTATTTGCAATATCCAGCCTGTACAAGTATTGACAGGCTGTATTGATGAACCAAGGTGTATGCATGTTTAAGCTAGAAGATTTTCTAAAACTGATTTCTTATATGCATACTGGATTTTCTGGTTTCATGAGCGTGAGTGGGGTTAAGTTTGAATACCCTTTGTAAGATGTGTCTATGAAATTATTGATAATATTACTATTAATCAGCAATACAGCAGTTTTTCTTATGAAATATAATAATAAAGTTATTATAACCACAATTGAATAATTATTTCTTTCTTTCTTTCTTGTACTTGTTATACACTACCAGTGATTATAATAGTAAGCAGTAATTGACTACAAGAATCAATTACAGGAAGTATTAAATAATAAAACTTCTTTATCAAAATGATGAAATTATTTTAATATATAATTATCTTTCACAAGAATAATTATAAATATAATGCTTAAGAAAACAAATACTAGACAAGAACTTAAATAATTAATTATGAAACACTCACTAATATTCAATGAACCTTGGAAAGAATATGGTAGAGAGATTTGATGGATAAATTGTGGATTTAATGGATCCAAATTTATTTATATCAATATTAAAGCAATATATAGCTTATCTCTATGATTTGATGTCTTTATGATTGATTCTGAAAGAATGAAACACTAAAGAAAAGATCTAAATAATAATTACTTGTTGGTAACAATGATATAATTGGATAATAAGATGATTTGGAAAAAACAGCAAGAGGAGGCTTCTTTTAAGTAAAAGACAGATAGAAGAGGAATGCAAAGAAGAAAAATGAAAAACCAGTGATTGATAAAACAATAATCCTTTTCTGATTATTGATTGCATCATTTGTTGTCACACAAGATTATTGTAATTACTTAATTAATGCTTTTACGTCATTACCAACCCATTTATGGTTAAGAATAAAAGTAGTAACAACTATAAATATTGTTTTATTTCAAAATAAAAAATTACTTACACAAATGTTTCAATTTTATTTCAAATTTCATAAGAGGTTGTATTTTCTGTGAATTTTTGAAGATTCAGTATTTCATGTGGAATCATCAAAAATGGACTGTAAGTAAAACTTTCAATTTTACTGATGAAACCATAATTATTTCTGGTTTCTTTATGAGTAATACCATTCTTCATTGGTACTGCAAATTCCATAAATATTAATTAAGAATTCTATTTTTAATGAATTTTGAAGTTTTTACCTCATTTCTACATAGAATTGCAAATAGCACAGTATGGCAGGTTGCTATGAGGTAAATCAATGGATAGTATTCAAAAAAGGGTTTTCATTACTCTTTTAAGCTTTATTAATGAAAAATCATTAAGAGTTGACATGGTCACAGGAGTCTAAGTGGCTCATTACCTCTTTTTCATGTCAAAATAGTAGCTTATTTGCAATTTTCTTATTATTTCATGAGATTTTAACTTGGTAACTAGCTTCCAAAAAGGCTTAAGTATACTAATTGGGCCATAATCATCCATGGATTCAAGCTTTTGAGCTATACACACCTCAGAGTCCTCAGAAGTTGGGTATCCTGACTCTCTTTGAGGTCTTTTGTCCCCCTCAGCTACTTTCATGTCAAAAATAGAAATTGAGGCTTCAAGACTGATATCCACTATGGGTGTATCAAAGCTTTATGTAAAAATACCACAATATTATGTGCCACAAACATGCATAACACTATTCTTAGTGTATATATAACATGGGATTTGTCACATTCCCATTATGTTGGCGTGAAATTGAGAAAAACAAAAAAATTCACAATTCTTTTATGTGGTATTTATGATTTGGTATTGAAGTATTTTCCATATTACCACCTCATATAGTTAATTTAAGCTTATTCACTCTATGGAGCTACCGTAGGTGAATTTCTGTGTAGAAGCCAAATCTGGCCTTAAATCCATGGATTTACTTACTGACTCAAAATTTATTCATCTTTTCTGAAATCAAAAATTATGAATTTTGAATATATGCATGACTTATGGGTTATGTATAGTTCAGAATTGCTTTTTAAGATGATTGTGGCCTATCTGGGTATGTAAAATATACTTCAAGGCTCACACCCTTACCCCTGATAGTGGCTGTGACAGATGGCGCCTTTTGAGCCTGGCCTAAATGGGGAAACATGGGTAATAAGTATCCATGACACAGCCTCTACTTACCAGTAATGTTTATACCTATTGCATAAGTCACAAGCTACTGATGCTTTAATAGTGGTTTTGAAGCATTGGTAAACCCAAACTGGGCTTTCTGTGAAATTTTATACAGACCAATGGTGGTGGTGAGTTTGTTAATACTATTATGAAAAAATGGTGTTGGGACAACAGAGTCCTACACCACAAGAGTTTGACTTATTTTCGCAAACAGAACAGGCTTTCCGATTAATACAACCACTCTGTTGCAGATATGGGTTGGTCACTACTCTGGTCCTCTGGCCTACCTAGATTCTTCTGGAATTTAACCTTCACCCTCAGTAGGCTCCCCAACTCTTTTATTGGCAAAAAATCACCTTACAAAATATTTTTGAAGAGGTAACTTCCTCTTGACCAGCTTTGAATTTTTGGGGAGGAGGTTTTCATACATGTACCTCATGAAAAGCACAGAAAGCTTGATGATTGTGCTGCTCACAGGAAAATGGTGATTTATCTGCCTGACTACAAGGGCTGGGTATTTTTTCTTGAGGACAACAAATCTCTGACAAAATCTGAATGGGTTTTGTTTCCTAGATCCAGAAAAATGTCACTTTTGCTACAGGGACTTGCTACTAGTCCTGCATCCCATGGGATTCTCTGCCCCCAAAGGCATTTCCAATCCTTGACGGTGTTCTGGAAGATTCTTTGCCCACCTGCCAATTCTCCGTGGGGAGACTAGATTAAAGTTTTTTCTGCCTCTTCTTGTCTCCATTCCCCCACTTCATTTTCATTGTATGCCTTTTTTTTCCACTCTGTTCAGCTTTTCTTACTGCTTTCATCTGTCAATGTTTCCCACTTTTTAATTATTTCATCTTTTTTATTTTTCAAACCAATGTCTTTTGCTCCTCCATCACAAACACCAACCCCATGCAACACAGCCATCCATCAGTGAACCTGCTGCCCATGGCAAGAGGTCTTGGGTCTGGGCTTTTTCCTCCAAAATGAATCCACAGAATTTTGAATGTAATTTAATCAATACAACTAGAACAAGCATTAGGAAGAGGGTATAGCAGGACCAGACAGGCATTACTAAGTCAATGAGTAATCACCTAAATGCTCTGCACCATTTAGCTAATCCAAATAGCCCATCTGTTAGTGGAAAAGGTAAAAATAATAATGCATTACTGGAGAGATTTTTGTTTCAAATACAATTCAAAAGATTAAGCATTCAAATATCATTATTAATCTATAATTACTAACGGGTTAGTATTGAGTCAATGTCAATCCAAATGCTCAAAACAGTGCTGGCTTATCTTATATGTGAATGTGATCTACCACTCTCAATCACCTATCCCACCTTTTCTATCAGCATCAAGAACACATCCACAAAATCTTCTCCAAGGATGAAGTATTTATCTCTTTTACAACAGTCATTTGGATAAGCCCCCATGTGACTGCCTATATGGCAGTCACAGCACATTTTATATACCATCAATACCAACTGAAATTGGTCTTGATTGGCTTAAATGAAATTCAAGGTAAGTAGAATTTCTTTTTTTATTGCTACTTAAATTCCAATTTCTAGGTGATCACACAGGAATGTCTCTGGAGAAAATCTTCCTTGACTTGTTGAAACACTACACCCTTGAAGATCAAATGGTTTTTATTACAACCAATAATGCTTCAGTCAACCTCCAAATGGTCCATGAGATATCCAGCCAAACATCAACTTTCTCTGCTGAGTTAAATGCCATAGGATGTATGGCTCATGTTTCAAATTTAGTGGTCCATGATGGACTCAAGGCCCTTGTAAATAGCTCATTGGTAGAATAATCACCAGAAAACAAGCCAAGGGGACCAATGGATTTAACAAGCCTCATTGATCCACCATAAGGATTAAACCTCAATTACAATTCCATTATCTCTTGGGTGGCACACTTAGCTTTGTGTCTCCACCAAATTCCTCCGCTGCGCAAAATATTTATCACCACTGTCAAGCTTGTGTACAATGAATGACACTAGACCAACCAATTCCACCACCCTACTGTCACATGTTTCACCATGTGGGACTTCAACTTAAAATATGCTTGAGATGGCCTTATCACTTAAGTATTTATACAACCAGTACTGCACCTTGGAAAATATGCAAGTTTATTGATTATCACCCCCTGAATGGGAGAAAATGAAGTTTATGGTCCAGTTCCTCCAGCTAATTTATCAAGCAACAACAATTATGTGCAAATCAAAATATCCAACAATAAATCAAGCCTTACCACTTCAAATTCTCCTGATGAAGCAAATCAACCAGGTAAGTATGTTCTCTAACATTTTTCATTTCACCCATTTGTAGTCAGGAGCTATTAGGCTTGCCTAAAGTACAATGTTGCACCCATTGCACCAGCAGCAATTGCCATGACCGGCAAGCTGACCAAATATCTCAGATTGCTACTCAAAAAGATACAGATAATCTGTGCTTTGATCCTGGATCCTTGGTTGAAGATGAAATTTTTCATCACTCACAATTCAACATTGGAAGACTTTGTTACATTGGAAAAGGAACTTGAATCAATATTTAGATGAGAAGCCTGCTACCACCTGACCAGCTCCAATAAATCATCACAGCTGCTTAAACAATCTCATGAGCAGGAAAGTGTGCTGATTGATGAGATTTATCCAATGGCTCATCCTGAGGGCAACACAGTCAAAAATGAAATACATCAATACTTTTCTGAACCTCCTGAGTTGAAGACCACTGATGTCTTGCTTTTTTGGAAGTCATGGGTAACCATTTTTCCTACCCTCAAGAAGATGGCCTGTAAATATCTAGCAATCCTGGTAACTAGTGCACCCTCAGAACAAGTATTTTCTTGTGGACACAAGATACTCACTTATCAGCATGCATCTTTCCTGCCTCAGAGGTTGGGCATGACAGTTTGGCCCTATCTATTCTCAGACTTAGCTTTTATCGTGTTTGTATTATTGCATCTTTTTTTAGCTCTTTTAACTCTATTATTTGTTTGGCAATTAAAAATGTGAATGGTCAAGTTTCTCCCATTTGGTAACCAAAGGGGCTGGGACCTTTCCCCACCCACCATTCCTGAGTCTACCCTGTAAGAAATTGTACCTAAAATTGGGCCCCATCTTCTTGCCCCAAAGTTGACCTTAACAGAGAATCCCCAAGTTTCCGGGGTTGGGGACTGGGCTTACTTGCTACCAATCTCCCACCTTGAGCTAGCATACCTTCCTCCGGAGGACATGATGATGTGTGAAGATTATAGCAGCATACCTCCCTCTGGAGGACATGATAATGTGTGAAGAGTATAGAATTAATGCAAATGAGCCGGATTGAGGGACTAAAGCTCTGTTTAACATGATCAGAAGCATCAATAATAGAAAAGAATAGCACTAGAAAACCTACAACTAATAATACTATTCCCCCCCATCCCAACAAGATGTCATCAACAGACTGATAGCAGCAAATGAAGAACTAATGTCAGAAGTACAACGTTTGAAAAAAAATTATAGCAAGTCATATCCCCCCTACAATCAACCCCAACCCAAAACCACCAACATTTGCTGAAAAATTAACACAAAAAACAAGAATTCAACCCACGCCAACAAGAACCCCACACCCTCTACCAGCACCCCCAAATAGGGCAATAAACATGTTTAAGCAGGGAAATATCCTCATAAGGACTAAAAGAGAAGGAGAGAAACCATTCCAGAAAGATAATGCAGAAAAGATTGCAGGTAAGGTTATCAAAGCCTTGAAATTACTAAATGTTAGAGTGAATGGAGAGGAGATAGAAATAAGATCAGTAATCAGATATGAGTCAGGCAATGTAAGATTCTACACTAAAGACAGAGCACAAGCAATATGGCTGCTAGAAAACGGGCACCAATGGACTCACCTAGCTGACCCTCTCTTCATCACATCCCAAGCTCTATTCCCTGTTTTAATCCATTCAGTACCAACACAATTTGATATTTCAGATGAGTTGTTAGTCAAAGAATTCTGCCAAGAAAACAACATCCCAATGGAGACCCTTAGGAAATTGAAATGGGTAGGTTACCTATGTAATGAAGAAAAATTCCATGGCTCATTAATTGCCTACTTTAGTGATAAAGAAATTGCTAACAATATCATTAGAGGACACTTAGAATACAAAATATCACACCTACAAACAGTAAGCTTTCAACCAGGACCAATTCAATGCTTCAATTGCCCAAAAGTAGGTCACATAGCAGGAAGCTGTAAGAATAGACCCATGTGCATAAGGTGCAGCCACCAACACAACATAAGAGAGTTTAAGGAAGAATTAGAAGATAAGCACTGCATTAGATGCATGAACTATGAAATGGAGAATGACAAACCTGTGGATAGAATGGATGAAAATTACTTCCATTTTGTTTTCAGCAACAAATTCCCCATTAAGAAGGCCAAACTGGAGAAATCCAGTATGGCCAGACGCTTATGAAGGGAAGCCAACACCCACCACAACAAAGAATCCAAATAATAGGTAGGTTCTCTGAAACCAGAATAAGATTAACCGCTACAACAAAACACAACAAGATATCAGTATTACAACTAAACTGTCATAATAGAAAAGACACAATGCTCAGCTTATCAAACACCAAACAAGAAAATATGGTGCTACTCATCCAAGAACCATGGTTCTACTACCACAATCTACAGCCAACTACCCACAATGCCTGGAGAATAATAACCCCAGTCAACTCACCACAAGCACGAGATGATAGAGAAAGATCATGTATCTATATCAGAAGCTTCATCCTATCAAAAAATATCACAATCGGAGAGAAGACAATAACAAATTCCTGACCTCAGTATTGATCAAGATAGGAGGAGAAAATAAACTCACCTTGAAATCCCTATACAATCCACCCACAAAATTCGAGGGAATTGACATCCTAAAAGACTCTCTGAATAATAACAACCCCCAGCACAACCCAACCGTCATTGCCATGGACTCCAATCTTCACTCTAAACTCTGGAACCCCAGAGGCTACAAACACTTCCATCCCCAAGCAAAAGACCTCATCAGAATATGCAATTCAAAAGGCTTTGAACTTTGCTCACCCAAGGGAACCCCAACATTTATATTATCAACAAACATTGCAACAAAAATCAATCTTCTTTGGGCCAACTCAACAGCAGTACAACTAATATAAAAGTCTAGAATAAAAACAGACAACCATTCTTCCAACCACCAACTAATAAAGACGGTTCTGAACCTGAAAGGGAAAACTCTTGAAGTCAAAGAACCCCACCAAACCATGAAACTCACCAACCTGGATAAAGACACCTTCACCCAAGATATACAACAAGGCTTGACAGAAGAACTAGTAAGTAACACCCAACAAACAAAAGAGAAAGTCAACAAAGATGCAGAGTGAATAAGTAGTATATTGAAAGAAGCATACTCTAAACAAAGAAATTGGGTGAGAATGAACACCAAAAAGACAAAGGCTTGGTGGGATAAGAAGCTACTAAACCCTATTGTAAAGGAAAGAAATAGGGCAAGGAGATGGATGCTGCTAACTATATCAATGGAGGCTAACAACTGTTACCCACAGTGGCAACAGGTATTCAAAACCAAAGTCAAGGAATTAAAAAGAAATCACTGGCAAACCTTACTGGTAACAAATGGACAAAACCATGCATTCAATGCTTTTTTATTCACAAAAACAGTAGCATCTGGGGAAGTACAACCATTGAAGAACATGGAAGGTAAACTGACCACTAACAAACAAGAACAAACTGACCTGTTCTCCCACATGTTCGCTCAGGCAGGAACCACTGTAGAGGATGTGGAAGAGACAGCAATAGAAATTGATCAAAGCTGGCCACTTTGTTTTGAGAATATAACAATATATGAAATAAGAACTAACATTAAACAACTCCCCAACAAGAAGAGCCCAGGACCAGATGGAATACCAAAAGAATTAATAAAAATATCTTGCCAATTATTTGTAAACAAGCTTTCTGACCTGTTTAATAATTGCCTCACAATAGGACACTTCCCAGCATCCTGGAAAAGAGCATGGATAATCATCATCCAAAAGACGTATAAAAGCGGCTACTCAGACCCATTGTTTTACAGACCAATCACCCTATTGAATACATTAAGAAAACTCTTTTAAAAGATATTAAACAATTGAATAATGTACTGGGCCCACAGAACAGGAGCCATTGGAGAGGACCACTTTGGAGGTAGAAGAGGACGCAACATAGAAGAAGCCATTATATTGCTAGACTCCTGGATCACGGAAAGATGGAGGAAGGGTAAAATAGTGGCGGGCCTATTCCTGGACATAAACTCAGCCTACCCAGCAGTTCACAGAGAGAAACTTGTACAAATACTAACCCAAAAACAGGCGCCTGATTACATAATCGCCATATTAAGCTCCTTTCTACAGTTTAGGCATACAGAACTAAGATTAGACAGCTATAAATCCCAAATGAGGTTGTTAGAAAGGGGACTTCCCCAAGACTCCCCACTATCAGTGATACTATACTTACTTTACAACTCTGAATTACTAGATATGAATTTGGGCCCAGCCAAGCCAAACTGGCTGTCCATAGGGTATGTTGACAATATCATACACCTGTTCCCGGCAGACACAACACTAGAGGCAACGATAGGAATGGAAGACCTTGGCAGAAGAGTTATTGAGTGGGGCAGGAAAATGTGTTCCAAATTCAACAAGAAAAAGACAAAGCTCATGTTATTTAACAGCCCCAAAGGAGAGCAAAGACAGGCAAAATTTGGGAGGAACAACTGAGCCCCAGTGACGACACAAGGTGGCTGGGAATAAAATTAGATTCAAAACTAAAATATATGAAGCATATTTAAAAAATTAAATCAAGAGCAGACACAACATTGGCACAAATCAACAGGATCAGTAGAAAATACTTTGGAATCAGCATGACAGACACACATACCCTGATTAAAGCAATCCTGTATACCAGAATATTGTTTGGAAGTATTTTGTGGCTAACCACATTGACACTAAGCAAAATCAAACCTATATTTGAGAAGGCTTACAACAAGGCAGCAAGAATGGTGATGGGATCCTTGAAATTGACACCAATAATATTTTTGAAGAGAAATAGCAAGCTAAAATCAATCTTAGCCACACACATTGTAAGAGCGCACAATATGATACTTTGATTGGCAACAAAGGAAGAAGCACACCCAGTAAAGACCAGAGTACTGAGAGAACTACACAAAGAAGCAAGTTCATATCCATCCTCAATCCATAAACTAATCAGTCAGGAGAAGATAGCAAATAACACCAGCCCAGGACCAGAATTAATAAATCCTTTTCCAACAAAACCATGGAGGAAAATCCTATCAATCAGGAACATGGGAGCAACAAAGGAGGAAGCAGAAAAAGAGTTAAGAAGCTGGTAAGAAATAGGAACTCACAAGAAACACTGATATTCACAGATGGATCAGACATACCAGACAAAGGTAAGGGTGCTGCAGCGGTGGCAGTGCCATCAAGATTAAATATCACAAGACACATCACAAACACTACCCCAGCGACCAATTTCAAAGCAGAACTAGTATGGATCAAACTAGCCATTGAGCTGATAAGGAGGGAGCTTTACGCAAGAAGAGATAAAGGAGAGCAGATAGGTGAGGTACACATCCTGTGCAATAATCAAGCAGCACTCAGGAAAGTGGTAGAGCCAACAAAACCATCAATGAGACAAAACCTGTATCTCCCAAAAAGTGACAAGCTGATGTCACTATCTCAATTAATACCAATCTGCCTGACATGGTGCCCTGGACACATGGGTATAGAAGGAAACAAAAAAGCAGACAGTGAGGCAAAGAAAGCTGCATCCAACCCATCAGCCCAACGGCAAACAATACCTCCCAGAAAGGCCAAAATTAAACAACAAATTTTGAACGAAAACAAACCAGAGCCCTTCATGCCTGAAGAAAACAAATGACTTTGGGTCAAATCCTGTCCTTGGAAATTCACAAGAAAAGGCTTTCACATCAACAATAAATAAGCTTTGTAGCAAGCATGTGGTACTAAGCACATATTTAAATCGAATCGGGGCAAGGGGGGACCCTCTATGTGACGAATGCAACCAGATCAAATCAGTAAGACATTTCCTGTCCCACTGTAGAAGATATAAAGCACAGAGGAAGAAAATGAAAACCGACTTATGACATGACAAGATAAGATTCAAATCTGACGACATGAGAGGGATACTAGATAACCCAAGAGCAATACTGCACATAACCAGGTGTATATTAGATTTGAACAGATTTGAACATCTTCAATTATACAGAAAACAGAACTCATAATATGACGTACCTTAAGCAGGAAATAAGTAAAAAAACTCCTGAGAGCCACCTTAAGAAAGGCAATATAAACTTCTTGTTGAGCAAAATGTCTCTGGGTGATTTTGCTGACAAGAAAAAGGTTGATGAGCAGGAAGAGCTCATTTCTTACCTATCTAAGGAGATCACCATCCCAAAGGGCTTCCGTCAGGCTATGTGGAGCAAGAAAATCATCAGAATGGCAGCTTGCAATGAATGAGGAAATCAAGAACATGAAGGTCATTGGTGTTTTTGACATTTGGCCTTTTCCCCCTTGACAGCATGTACTCCGAGGTGGTTGGGTTTTTGCGGTCAAAGGAATACCAGGTGTTGACCTCAGGTACAAGCCGTGTTACGTCACTCATGGCCTACAATGTGCTGACACAGATTTCAAGGAAACATTTGCGCCTACTGCGAGCTTCGGCTCTTTGCGACTATTTCTAACTGTGGCTGCACAAGGAAATTGGGCTGTTGCCAACTTTGACTGTGGCTGCTTACCTGAATGCACCTATCAGTGAAGAGGTGTGGATTGAGCCTCCCCAGGGAATGACAATCCCTGATGGATATGATTTTATGCTACGGGGGGCTCTTTACGGGACCAAACAGGCTGGACATTGTTGGTGGCAACACTTGTCCAGGACGCTGCATAACATGGGTTATGAATGCTCAACATACGGCTCAAGTGTCTACATGAACCATGCTGCTGGAATCTACATTTGGGTTCATGTGGATGATGGTATTGTTTTCTCTAAGACTGCAGTGGCCATGGCTGACCTGCATCATAATTTGTCTAGTCCTTTCCGTATCAAATGGGCTGACGGTGTGCCTTCAATTATTGGGCTACAGATCAATCAAACTATGAAGGGGTACTTAATTTCGCAGACACAAGCTATTGATGGTATCATTGCTGCCATGGCGCTGACCTGCCTGTCAAAGCCACACCTATGAGTGCTGGCTGCCAACTACCAACTCTGAACAACCATCACGCGCCTATCAGGGCAAAGCAATTCTTATCCATCATTGGTTCCCTAATCTATGTTAGCAGTGGGACTCGACCAGATATATGCTTTGCGGTGAACAGCCTTGCACAACACCAGAAAAACCCTGGCAAGGATCACTGGAAGGCCTTGTGGCATTGTTGTATTGAATCTAATACATTACAATACAAAATAGATCAGTAAACCTAACTTAATGATAAATTATTATGAATATGCATAACACATCATCTATTATTTAAATCATCAATCAAAGAGTGATAAAATGAAAACCTTATTTCACCTCAACCCTTAGACTAAAATCTACTCTTAAAAACCCCTATCAAACATAACTATTAGACCCTCCTCTTAAATTACATTTCCACGATTCTCAAATTATGTTTCTCCTGTCTCTTATGAGAGTTACCGTTATGAGTTAAAACTTCCCATTCAGATAGTCCCAGTAGTCTATATCAACAGACCACTTTCCTGTAACTAGTCTATCTTCATCGTGTTTGTTTTCTCTCATCGCTACTATCTCCAGGTTCGATTGTGTCTCCCTGTTCCTAATCGTCAGCTAAGACTAATTAAGTCCTGCCTCCTCTTAAGGTGGCTACTTGTTAATTTCCTTTTTTATATCTCTCCTCCCTCTTTGAAATTTATCATAATTGTGTTTGTTTTCTCTCATTGCTACTATCTCCAGGTTCAATTGTGTCTCCCTGTTCCTAATCGTTGGCTAAGACTAATTAAGTCCTGCCTCCTCTTAAGGTTTGATTGTGTCTCCCTGTTCCTAATTGTTGGCTAAGACTAATTAAGTCCTGCCTCCTCTTAAGATTCTTTTCCTTCTCACAAAGAGTAAAGAATCTCCCCCAGGGGAAATTATTTCTCTTTAAATTTAAATTTAATTTTTATTTTTACTTTTTACTAATCTATTTTTAAAAATTATTTACTTTAAATGAGTACGCTAATTCTCCAATAAGGGGAGATTAAAACTTTCATAATTATAATATTAGTTGTACCTATACATATATATATATATATAGTTAAATCATATCTATATTAGTTTTATTAGTAAAATTAAAAATAAAAATTATTTAAATTAATTTCATTCGTCTGGAACTTCCCAGAATTTTGTCGAATAATAACAGGCATCTTTTGGGTTATCTGAAAGGCTCCGGCCTTTGTGGCTTGCGGCTTGAACCCGTCAGGACACAAGGCTTGTGTGCTTGCTCGGACGCTAGCTGGGGCGGTGAGTTCAGCAGGTCTTGCCACGGTTACATTACCACTGTGAATGGTTGCCCCGTCTCTTGGGCGTCGAAGAGACTTTTAACCGTTGCTGCCTCCAGCTGACATGCGGAATACATGGCTCTGAGCTTCGCTACACGTCACGCTCTGTGGCTGCAATTACTATTAAAAGACTTGACCCTATGCAAATTGATTGTTGAACTTAGATGCGACAATGCGTCCTGCATCAAAATACGCAGTGACCCCGGTTCCAACAAACATACAAGACATTCCGCTCGCGACTTTTACCTCACTAATCAAGTGCTATTTGAAAATAGGGCTTCTATCAAGTGGGTTCCCAGCGGTGAGATGGTGGCCGATGGCTTGACCAAAGCACTCAGGCCCAACTTGATCCAAAAATTCACCAACGTCTTCCTAGGACGGCGCGAGTGATAGTGCTCTGATTACTACTTGGAGCCTCATAGTTCTCTTACTTTGCCTTTTATGCTTTTGTCTCTGCTTCTGCTTGGTTTTTGCTTTCTGCGCTTGTGACGCTTGTTTTTGGAACTTGATTATTTCATCGTCATTTTTTTTCTGTCTTCTTTTCTCTTCTTTCTATCTGCTTCTGAATATCGCTGGGCTGATTATCCCCTGAGCGGGGGGGTGTTTGTTGTATTATACAATATTAAACATATCGTACAATACAAAATATATGCTTATAGTTGATAAACCTGTGAGGATAAGAGTTTTTGTATTTGAGTAAAAGGAACTAATCACGACAAAGATTATAATGAATCATACATGAAGAACAGAAAACATAAGAAAATGACCAACCTGTGAGGATAAGAGTTTTTGTATTTGAGTAAAAGGAACTAATCGCGACAAAGATGAGGAAACAAAGTAGTACAAGTAAGAGTTGTTTAAATAGACTAAGGCATCCTAGTCGTGATCGTAAAAACTCGGCTTAATAATCCTCACAGGTGTACAGTGGCCCGAAGCATATATTGGGACACTTTTTTTACAAAAAAAAAAATACAGAGTCGCACGGACCCCTGTATTTTTTTGGGCAAAAGGTTCAAAGCGCTCTTGGCAGGCTTATTTACAAAAAGCCATTGTGGCATGTTTTCTCAATGTTTTGTTTCACATATTATGATGCACGTTTATAGATTACACTGCAAAAAAACATGGCTATTGTATAGTAGTTCTGCTATGGATAATCAATATATTTGTAACTACGAAAAGAATATTTATTTGAAAAAATAAGAAAGTGCCATGTAGATTTGGCTGAAAAGCAGAGGATAAAGAGCCTACCATCTGGTAGGACCTCCATTGTGATTGATTACGAATTGCATGCGATCATGCATTTTGAAGAGGAGGTCCGCCAGGAATTGTGCAGGAAGGTCATTCCATGCCCCATAAATAGCTGCTTGCAATTCGGCAATGGTGTGGGGGTTGTAGTGCTTGATTACACGTGATTTCATCTTGCGCCAAACATTCTCAATGGGGTTGAGGTCCGGAGAGTGTGCTGGCCAAGGTAGCTTTTCAATTGCATGTGCCTGGCGCCACTCATTTGATAACCAAGCGGTATGAATGGGGGCCCCGTCTTCCATCATCGCGATATTTTGACGGCCTTGAATATACGGGGCATTGGCCATCTGGTTTAAGAACAGGAGGAGAGCGGGGTCATATACTTTCTCAATGAATGCTGCTGCATTCAGTGGTCCCTTGGTGGACCCAACGAAACAGGCCCAAATCATTATCAAACGGCGGCCGGATTGATGGTTGACTTGCAGATTGGCGAGATCGTACTTTTTGTTTGGAGTTCGCCATACTCGCACCTGGTCACTCTTCTTCCCTAGCTCAAATGAGCACTCATTGGTCCATATGATGCGCCCCCATTGATGGGGATTCCACACATGAAGCCGCTGAGCAAATTCCAAGCGACGAGCAAAATTGATTGGTCGTAGGTAGGGTTTTTTGGGTGCCACACACAATTGTTTGCCAAGGTTGTGCATTTCTTTGCTGACAGTGCGACTTGAAATTGCCTTAGGAATTGTATTCACCAATTCCGCAAGTGTGGCTTGTCAATGGTCCACCAAATAAGCATCAAGGTCGGCACGGTTATTGTCATCCAAAATCGTATGCCAACCAGGTTTGTCATTGTTCTTGCAATGGCCTCGTTGATTGTAACAATTGATGATACCCCAAACAGTCAGCTTGGCCACATGTGTGGCATTGGAGATCCCTCTAATGGATACTCCTGCTTGCCTCATACCAACAATCTGTGCCCTAAGCTCGACATCAACATAAGGGGCCATTAATCTATGTGACCAAATAAAAGTAAAGAGAATCAGCAATCTGTGCAACCAAAAAATCACAAGTGCTTACAATTATAAAATAAAGTCCAAGCCAATGAGTTGAGGTTGAGAATTATGGATGTTTTGACGAATAAGTCAATGAGAGTCGATGTTGAGAATTATTGATGTTTTGACAAATAAGTCAATGAGTCGAGGTTGAGAATTATGGATGACTTGAGAAATAAATATAAAAAAATTCAAAAACAAAAATAAAGATAAAGAAAAAAAAACAAAGAAAACAAGGAAGAGTGAAAAAAGAGGAGATCAAAAAATAAAAATAATTATAAAGAAAAGGAGGACAAGTGAAAAACAAGGAGTCTAAAAATTTTCGAGCAAAAGCAATCAAAAATGATTGTGCGCGGTTCGCGTGCATGCTATCCATGCAGGTAGTGTCCAAATATATGCTTTGGGCCACTGTACATGAAAATAGATTTTAGATAACTACAATTGTCATGGTGTTGTGATACTTCAAAGTATAGGGTGATCTCAACACCATGGCTTTACTATTAATTTACAAATTACTACAATATTTACGTTAACATTATTGCTAATGATAATCTTAACAAAACTTAACTTAATGATAAAAACAAATTAATTAACCATGTAAATAGAATATAAATAAGCAAACTCGCTTCATTAATTAGTAGGGTTCAGAGGGCCAACTCATGAGCCAAATTTTACATGAGCACGAGCAGGAATATACTTGTCAATGACCTTGTATGAGTTTGCTCATGAGGTGGTTTGTGGCTCGTAAAAATTGTTATTTTTAACTTATTTTTAAGTTAAAAATTAGTCGCAAATTCTGTGCACAGTCCGTGTGGATGCACCAGTTTAAGCAACTCCAGTCAAAATACTTCCTTTTCGAGCAACGCACCACCCAATTCATAAATATCTCAAATTTTGCCGTCTCAATTGAACGATATAAAGATGCCCCAACCTCATCTCAAATCAACTACCTATCCATCTACAACAAGCCCAGGACCTTGAGCTGATCATAGAGAATTACAATAGAACACCGCTTATCAACAGAATACTCTCACTATCATTGCAATCTAGTCCATGAGCCTCCCATCACTCTCAACTTAATCCTGCCCATCATATCTAATTTCCAAAATGCCCAGAACCTCTCAGAGACACCAAGACTTGAAGGACCTTGAGCTGATGTGGATGATCTCAAAGATTGATGAAAATCATCAGCGCATAGCCAAATATCTTGGCCTGACAACACTCCCAACACTTGGCTCAGAAATGTACCCACAAGACCAGGACCAATCAACTCTTATCAATCAATATGTTTGCCAATCAAACATGTATAGGCAGGCTAGGTATCTACTACTGAGTTCTTTATATTTGGAGCGCCCACTTGAAAATCCAAAACATCCACATTATAACCTGCATTTATTATTTGAAATGTGCAACAAAGATTTTAAGCAAGGCATGAGAACGTCAAAAGAGGGCTTTGAATTCATATACCACAAGATTTGTAATCATGAGGTCTTTCAAAATAATAGCACATGTGAACAGCTTCCGATTGCCCATCAATTGGCATTGACGTTTGAACGCTTGGGATCAAATGGAAATGCAGCTTCAGTGGGAAAATTTGCGCGCAACTTCCAGGTCGGTAGGGGAACTGTTATCCTTGTAACACGTTGGGTTATCAATGCCATTGATTCCCTTGAGCACGATTATATTAAATGGCCCAATACTCAGCAAAGGAGACAAATATCTCAGGTTATGCAGCAAGAAGGCTTTGATGGCTGTGTAGGATTCAGTGATGGAACTAATTTCCCCCTTTATGGCAAACCAGCATGGCAGGGGGAGGTTTACTTTGATTGGAAAAATAATTATTTGATAAATGCGCAGATTCTGTGTGATTGTGACAAGAAGATAATAGCATTCATTACAGGTTGGCCATGTTCGTGTGCGGATGCAATGGTTTATAAAAAAATGGGACTATACAGAAACGCACAGCTCTTTTTTGATAAAGGTTTTTCTGATACTCCTTGATTTCAATTTTACCAATAATAATAATGGGTCCTTGTGGAAATCTCTAGGGCAATATCTTTTGGCCAACTCTGCATACCCATTAACAGATCATCTAATCCCATCTATCAAATCACCCATGGCCAACTTGCCCTTCAACAGTGATTTCAACTATTGTTTGTCAAAATCACACATGCGTAATGAACATACAATTGGCATTTTAAAGGGGCAATGGGCATCTCTTAAGCAAATGCGACTAAAATTAAATGGGGAACAGGATATGATCACATATGTGACATGGATCAAGGACTGTTGCATATTACACAGCATGCTATCCCAGATCAATGATTCATGGGAAGTGCTCAGCAATGAATACAAAGACCTTGGTAATGTACAAGTTCCCCAAGATATGCCATGTCATTCCGCGCGGGAACTGCAGCGGGCAGTTAAAGAGGCTTGCATAGAATTTAATTATTCATGGGGAATCCTACCGATCCCCTAGGTTAGGTTTGTGGAACTGTATTTCCCCTGGGGCCATATTCTGGTTTCCTTGTTTTTCAGGAGTTTGGTGGTGTTGGGGTTTTTTTGGCTTAGGGGACTCCTCATCCAAATCTTGAGCCTTCCTGTTCATACTAAAGTAATCTTAACTTGTTCAACCAATCTCGCAAAAGCAAATTTTCTGTAAATCAGTCCACAAGTGAGTCATACCCTCTGAATTATCAATCACCTCTTAAAGGTTTCAATGAATAACGCGCTAATTAATGGCACACGAGTTAACTTTTAGTTTGGCATGATTTTGATTCAAAAGGATATTAATTGCAACAAAGCTATTTGTACGTATTTTGCCTTCTCCTATTTCCTGCTAAAAGCTGCACTCATTGACATGCTATTTGATTTGGTCTAGGTAGCCATGGTTCTCTCACTTTGCGTGCAGTTGTCATGAAATGTATGGCACTGTTAATAAATGCACAACCACCATCAATGTCATCAATGCATTCTTCACCTCAACCTCCTTCCAGATTTCCAGCAGATTAATAGTTTCCACACAAAGTAATTACCCTGTACCAGCACAATGTTCTTCCCACTTTTCATTGTTTTTTATTTTACCACCAATCATCATTTCAACTCCGGTCTGGCTGCTTGTCGATCATCATTTCAACACCGGTCTGGCTGCTTGTCTTGACAGGATTTCGCACTGTCAATGATGTTGGAAAATTGTAACCAACTACTGTTGCGCACTACAAGTTTTGTTATCCCTCCGAGCTTCTACCTCTGTAAAACCTATTGTGCAAATGACAAATATCATCAAAGTCCAACTTGCGCTAACCTAACTGAATAATTCGATCCATAATTATCCAATGCTAATAATAACATTAACCTTGCAAACTACTACGCACCTATCATTCCTACACTGTTAGTTGCAATCTATTATCCAAAGCTACTACTAAAATTAACCGTTGAAACTACTACACACCTACGATTACTATTCTGTTGTTTGTGATATTGCACAGGTATCAGACCCAAGGAGAACTCACCTGTCTCAATTGTCTAGTGATCCATTGGCTTCATCCATCTGTTTCAAAGCGTCACCTCATACAATGGAGAGCTTCAACTGTTGTTTTTCCTGCGAAGATTACGAAGTGCCACATGCTTTTGAATGGGTTGGGCCCAATAGTCTGAGGAGTTATGTACACATTCTTGAATGTGTTGAGGACACAGCTAAAGTAAGCATATGACCATTAATTTTATCATGAAAAAAAACTAATAACCCTCTAGGACGCATTCGATAGAATGGTATACATGGAAATCAATGGTAACAACACACTCAAACAACGTCATCAAAACACCAGGCAATATATCATGCGCTTGATAACCCTTACTTTAAATTTGCTCAATTTTGACATCAGACCACGTGATGGACCATGGATCATGACGCACTTTTGCAGCACTCTCATGATATTAACCCATCACCTTGCAATCATGAATGCCAAGATAGAAGACACCAGGGACAACATAAACCATTGCCACTTATAGTATATAGCAATTATCTAACTAATTAACTTTGGCAATTTAATCTCCCAAATTCTATACTGTTATCTCTTTAGCGGCCATTCCAGACAACTACTTAGCCAAAAATTTATTTCAAAAGAAATTTCCTTGTAATACTATCTATATTGGCTATACCACAGAAATTGCTTTGTGACACAAGCATTTCAACTGAACTTGTTATGTATTACATCTTTTTTAGCACTGCTCACTTAGATTGCAATCACTGTTGCAATCCAAAAAAGATATTCCAAAAATTCCAGCCAAACAAAGGTGTGAGTAAGAAAGCCAAAAATATGATTGCAATCTAAAATTTGTCATAGTCCACATCACAGTAATAATCACTTAATGCTAATACAAGAAATGGCCAGGAGCCCCAGAAACTGGCCCAGTCATAAACTACAACTCTACCTCATCTAATAAATCCAAATGTTCTTTGATTTCACGTACTGATAAACCATCCCTGTGCAATGAATCAATAACCAAAAAGCATTGAGCTTTTTTCTCCAAAGCAATACCATGTGCCAAGCGTTGGTCTTTCTGTTCTAACGCCATCTGCTTCAAGTCTAACTCCTTCTTTGTACGCATGGTTGCCTCTTCTAATTCTTGTTTTGTTTGCTTGCCCAAATCCCTTTTGAGTTCTGTTTCAACGATCTGCACCTGCTTTTGCAAATCCAATGCAATCAAATCCTTTTTGAGTTTTCCTTGCTTGATTTCACAATCATAATCAAGTTCTAACAGCTTAATTGTATTAACTTCTTTGAGCTCCTTATCCTTCATCTTAGATACAACCTCATCATGATTGTACTTGTATTGCAAGTTCTGGCGCATCTGATTGACCAACTGGCAATCTTGAATCTCCATTTTGCGGTCCATGAAGCCAAAGACTGAAGATTTTGGTTTTGTCACCAATCAATTGGAAATGATGCCCTCATTTGGTTGTAAACTTTTTTCACTATTCCCTTTGAGGTTCTTCTTAGATGACAAGAGATGAGGTTGAATGTGGCTTCCTTCATTTCTGTTGTCCTGCTCTGAGTTTTCTTCTGACTCATCAGAGTGGTGACGTCTTTTCTGTGTTTTGCTCCTAGTCCCAGTGGGTTCCTTGTCCTTGGCTGTGACACTACCATTGTCATTACTATCACTTCCACAGTGAGATACATTATTGTGAACATCAAAATTGCTCTCTTCATCAACGTCATCTTCATCTTTGTCATCCATAACCATTGATGTATCATATAAATTGTGACCAGCCACGTTTTGTTTGTTTCCAAATATCACAACCATTCAATCAAAGCATGGACAACGGCTATCTATTTCACCCTGTAGGCTCCCACAAAGCCCATTACTTATGCCCGATCCCGTATGATTCAACCATTGAGCGGTGTCCATGAATTTGCGTTTATATGTTTGCCAGCACTGTTGAAGATTGCAACCACTGAGTTCCAAAGTGCCTCCTTCATGGTTGACATTGAGATACATCGCAAATCGCTTGAATGCCTGTGCACCAGTATGTTTTTTCTTACCCCATGATTGCTTTTTACTGTTACCAAACAGATCTGCATATACATGACACAATTAGTATATATGCAAAAGTTATAATCATGATGTTGACTATAGCTTACCATTGTAATTTTCTGGATTTTCCAAATACATGCAAATATTTGCAAAATCCAACTCTACAAATGGCGGATTCTGATCACCTCTTCCTTTATACTTGGGGTCAAACTGGATATTGGCTTCTTGTCTGTGTATTGAATCCTCAGCAATTTCCTTCTTGGTACAACGCCTCCTTTTGAATGCACTGCCAGCTTGAATGCTTGAGCTTACATGAGAAGATTGAGTTGCCGACAATTGGCTGCAACGATCTCCAACCTGCAGAATCGTCTGAGTCAGCTCTGGAGACGCAGGCAACCAGAAAAGTGCTTCATTTCTAGTATTGCTTCCTGGGTGAGTAACATCTTTGACGTAAACTGATTGATCTGTTGGTCTGTAAGGTGACAAATCAGTGATACTGGCATCAAAAAAGCCTTCAGGATTATGTGCATGAGGTTGTTGATATTGATGCTTGTTCAAGTAGATTGATTGTTCAGCTCCATATTGAAGCGTACCTTCTTGTGCAAATGAAGCATTATCATTGAGAATACCAAATCCAGGCCAAGAAAAGGGTGACACAAATGAAGGATAATTCATTGTGAATGGGGATAGCAAACCAGGGGGTAGGTTCCTGGATAGCAAACTAATGAAAGTCAAAAAAGAATGCAAAATCCAATCAGCTAAAAATAAAACCCATGGATATCATGATGGACAATTGTGCTGACACGGTATTTTGGTACGTTGAATTTGATTGGTGGATGAATTCGATCATGGAGGTGAACCATGCAACTCATGAGCTATCAAAATTGGTAGCTCATGACTTGGTTCATGAGTTGTGAAATTGGTGATCAAAAAAGAAGCGTAAGCAAAATCTTACGTGAGCGTGAGCGAAAGATTTGGCCGGGTTTGAACCCTACTAATTACTCTCTCAGGGGAGATTTCTCTTTTATTATTTCTCTATGATTTACTAATTTCAAAATTTTTATAATATTTTTTAATATATCAGGTACGCACTGAAAGGGGAGATAATCAAATTATAAATTTTAGTTGATAGTGTATACAATCATATTAGTGATAGTAAATTGTAGTAAATAATAGCTATATATTGTGAATTCAATTTTTATTAAATATATATACATTGAGCAACAACAGTGTTAGCCCCGCAGCAAAATAGGTTAACTCAAGTATAATCCCTTAACCTAATACATGTAAATACATAATATAAAACACATAGAACATGCGGAAATACAACTTCAAGGATGGCTCCCTTCACACATGCAACACACGACCACTGAATAATTTACCATAAATTTATTTCTTTTCAGCACACTAGATTTTGCAACACTTCTGAGGTGTTTTAAATCAATCAGCCTGCTAAAACATCAATAAAATTATTCTGGAAAAATCAATAGTTTGAACTGTACTGATGGCTCATGGAGTGGTTCATGAGTTTTAAATTTTGTGATTGAACTCATGAGCATGAGCATAAGCTAAAAAAAAGCTCCACCTTAAACTCCCCTATTAGTCTCATTTCTCATACACAACACCCCCTCTGGTTTTGTCGACAGGACTTTGATGTGCGCGCGGTGCCAGCTCCCATAGCATTTGCCTTGATCAAACATCATTCCGAGCTGCTCTTGTGGAGTCCTCTTTGGGCAGGTGGTAACAATACGCAGTGTATAACACTGCGAGAGCGATGAAAAGTCTTCTGCCTCTTGAGTTTCGCCGAATGGTAGGACTACCGGAGTGGGCCAAACGGTGTGTCCAGCGATGTGTGCTTTCCCATAAACTCAAATTGAGATACTTTCTGGTGCAACTATTATCGACTGGTTGAAGCTATTATGTTATACTACATACAAGAAGCTGTATAGACGAGCTTGGTTTTTTTGCCAATAAAGCACAAAATTAGCGACGCTTGCTTTGAGGATGAGTAGGCAGCATTTCTTATAAATTTGGCAGAGATACTGTAGTTTTTTCTTCATAAATTTCCACATCTTCACAATCTCCTTTCTTTGGGCATCCAATTTTTGATTGACAAGTAGGCTCCTTGCTTTAGAATCGCGTCCAATTTTCAGCGTACTCACGCTATTCATTCGTCTCAGACATCCGTCTTTTGATAGTGTCTTGGCAGTAACGCATAACCCGACCACTATTTCGCTTGAATACGAAGCTAATGACGAAATTTTATTATGAGGAGCTAGAGCATAAGCTTCCTGCTTTTACCCGCCCACGGCTCAACCAACCAGGGCTGACCCCAATCCAGCTGATGGCTTTTCATTTCAAGAAAAACGCCAACTTCCCCATCGCTGTTCTGGCTGATATCTCAGGCGACAATAGAGAAAATGAGTTTATACTTTGGCAAGATGCCGGAAAGGCAATCTTCAAGCAAGCGGACAAGTTTGGTCAACTCTGGCTGCGTAATCAAGATATTGGAAGTAATGAGACTAGACCCGTCGTGGGAATCTTAGCTTCAGGAGACCCTTTATCTTATTTTGTAACCTTTCTCGCTCTTATGAAGGTGGACTGCATTGTGAGTGGAGTCATCAAGTTTCATAATCACACTGTTTATCTATAGGCTTATTTGCATATCAACGTTAGCCTTTTGCAATATCACCAAGGAATTCGGCCCCTGCCATAGCACACTTACTTCAAACAACGAATTGCAGACATTTATTGGTGCAATTTGATCCCGAAATAAGTCCGGTTTCAGAAGAGACAATTAGCAGACAGCAAGTGAAAAGTGTTATGAAAATCTTGCCAAAACACTGCCGAATTTCCTTATGGAAAATGCCAACTGCCTATGATTTGTTCCCTTGCTTAGCAAATGAAGATTTATGGGACGACGAAGGTGATTTAGAAGTTAATGGGAAAGAGATTTTTGAATTTGTTGACGCAAACGTATTGCCATCAAGAACTTTATGGATCCTTCATTCATCCGGAACAACAAAATTTCCCAAGCCTATTTATATCAACCAAGCAGCTTTTCAGGGTGCGCTAAATATACATTACCTCAATAACTTCCTTTGGACGGGGAAGATTACAAGCATGATGGCCCTTCCACCATTCCACTCCATGGCATATAACGTCGGATTCTATCCCATTTTAGCTGAGGGAACAATTTCAGGCTTGTTCCGCCCAAATCTTTCAGCCAATGGACTATGCCAATCTCCCAACATCAACCCAGTTACTATAATGGCTTCTATGCGCAAGCTGGACTGTAATATAGGGATTTTTAGTCCCCTTACTATCACCGTCAGTATGGAGATTTCTTTCCCGAACAGCTTCTTGATTGATGTATAAAAAATCTCCCTGCAGGAATTTTCCGATGACCCAGAAGCGCTGGAATTTCTCAAAAAAATGGAAAGGGTTGGTTTTGGTGGCGGCCCTTTAGAGCCAGAAGTGGGCAATTTTCTCGTATCTCAGGGAGTTAAGCTTGCACCTGTATATGGAATGTTAGCCAAATCAAAATAAACGAACAACTAGGCTTACACTAATAAAGGATTTTTTTCGCTGAGCTTTTCAGGACCGAAACGGGTTGCATGACAAAGTTTTTTTCCGAAAATTTTCAACCTCAATTCTGGGAATATTTTGAATTCTCTCCTCACATTACCTATGACTTAATTGCACATGGTAAGGGAGAGTATGAGTTGGTTGTTAAGGTAAAAGACTCTTCTGTTTTTCTCATGAAGTATCGACAGCTTTTAGCTGATCCAAATTTTAAGTCTTCCGGAAGCCATCGTTGTGCCTTGGATTTTGAAGAGACTGAACTACGTCCCCAAGCTTTTCACACAAGAGATTTACTGCTAAAGCACCCAAAGCGCCCTATTTATCGAATTATTGGACGCATTGACGACCAGATTATGCTCTCAACTTCAGAAAAAACTAATCCGTAAGCTCAAAGGCCGTGGACTTACTTTCCAAATTGCCATGCGAAACTCAAGAAATTCATTTTTTAGTGTTCCCCTTGAGGCAGCACTTTCCAGCGACAAACGTATTAAAAGGACAGTTATGTTCGGCCGAGGGAAACCTCAAAACGGTGTGATTGTAGAACCAGCCCCAGGGTTTGAGGTGGATGTCAGTGATTGTCGTGCAGTACAGCAATATATTGATAGTATATGGTGAGAAAACAGGCATTTCGAAAAAGGCGACAAGGTGTTGGCTCAGTTTTTCAAACTGATCACTATCTCTTCTGATATCCAGGCCCTCAGTGGAGAGAGTGAACAACTTTGCCCCAAGCCACAGTAGAATTCCACGCAATCTTATCCTGCCCATCGATCCCCGGATAACATCACTCCCAACAACGCCCAAGGGTCTTGTAGCCAGAGCCGCAGCGCTCGAAAGATTCAAGAGGGAAATTAAAAATCTTTATTCCCAGTCAGAGACAGCGCTGGCGCTGGGCTCGCTACATAGCCAATTCAATTTTGAGAACATAGGAGAAATTCCAGTAGAACGAGTGCGAGCAATAATCAAGTCTATTGTCTATGAGGTTTCTGGCCGTATAATCAACGACAATGAAAATTTTTTTGAGCACGGTTGTGATAGGTGAGCGAGATTGAGTGCAAACAACTATTTTAAACATCAAAACTAACCAACTCGTTGATTTGTTCCATCCTAGCATGCATGCTGCTCAAATTCGTTCCAAAATAGTAGCGTTTAGCAGAGCAACTTTGAAGAACAGCATTCGGATTCCTCAAAATATTATATATCAGCTACCAACGATAAATCGGCTTTGCTCCTGGGTAGAACTTGCGCTCTCACCCTCAAAGACAACTCAGGCTTCGTCAATAGATGACTTATCTCCGGGATGCACTACTGAAAGCTCTCGTTTATGGACCTGGATCGACAAGTATAAGCCCAAGCCTCAGATTGCTGTTCTCATCACAGGAACAACAGGCTCTTTGGGAGCGCACGTCCTCGAGGACATTCTGAAGAGTAGGAATATCGACCGGGTATTCGCACTAAACCGTTTTTCTTTGCAAAACCAGTCGGCTACCGAACGCCATCGCAAGGCCTTCATTGAGCGTGGCTTGGATTGTCAACTTTTAACTGAACCGAAGCTCACTTTTTTGACTGGTAACAGTCTTGATGACCTATCTTCAGAGGAACACCTCGAGGTAATACGGATTGACGAGAACCATGTTTGGGGTTGTAAATTGTGTTGATAATATTTAATCTGGTTTTGATAGCTCGAAAACACTGTTACTCATATTATACATTTATCTTACCCAGTCAATTTTAACTTGAACCTCGACGGATTTGAAAATTCTTTCAAATTTACTAGTCAGCTAACGAATCTTTTGCGGAAATCACCTCGCTCAAAGTCGGTCAAGCCTACTTTTGTGTTCGCTAGTTCCGTCTCCACTTTATCGAATTATGATGGCAACAAACAGGAATGGGTGGACGAAGCAGAAGTAGATCTAATGAGCTGCCTGGGAAGCGGTTATGGTGAAAGTAAAAGAGTTTGTGAAGAGGTGCGTGGTTTTATCCACAATTGCAATCGTACAAGCTGACTTTGACCTAGGATGTTCTCTCGCCTAACCACACTTCAAAACCGTAAAAAAACTTTTTTCCTATTATTATTCCAGATCGTTCAAGCAAGTGCCGAAGAGTATGACTTTATCAGCATCATTCTACGCATTGGACAGCTATGTGGCAGTCGAGGAAACGGTTCTTGGAATCACAATGAATGGTTCCCCCTTATGGTACAATCGTTTTTTCACTTAGGTTGCCTTCCAGATGGGTTTGACGTGAGTCTCATTCCTTTGATTTATTCCAAAATTTGGTGCTTTCCTACTGAGGGACTTTTCGATATAAATTGTCTTGAAGGATGTTGCCTGGATACCTGTCGACGAAGCGGCGCGCGCACTCAATGATATAGCTTTTTATCAACGTTCAGATGCTCACAAGAAGCCTTATGAATTAATCTACAGACATCTGATACACCCTAAGCCTACCACATGGCATAGCATTATAGAAAGAATCCGCCAGGTCTTGTCCAATGAGAAGCATAGTTCTGGTGGCTTAGGAAAACAACAAATTGAACTCGTCTCATATAAAGAGTGGCTTCAACGTCTTGTGAACGCGAAAGAAGAGGGAGCATACAAAGAGGTTTTTGGAGTTATTGGTGCACTCAAGTTGATCGAATACTTCGAGAATCAATTAACACAAGGAGGCTTGCATGAAACGCCTCGAAAGGGCTTTGAAGCTATGGGTGTAAAAAGAATGATAACAAGGCTAAGTGAGACAGAAAGTGCACATCTAAGAGATTGTCACCCAATTGGAGAAAACGATGTTGATAAGTGGTTGAATTATTGGCGAAAGACAGGCCTTTTTCAGATGCCAAACACTTTGGTCGAAAGCGTCTCATAATCTGTAACATGCTGTAGATAGTGGATTGCATCAACCATTCAGGTTTGTACTAGATGCTAGAGGGCTTCATTATTTAGTTAATTGTGTTTTTGTTGTAACAAGTAGAAGATATATGATTGTTCTTACTGTTGAGATATGTGATCTCTCCCAGTCTGTGAGCAACTAAAACTCTCCGCTTTTGTTGAACAGCGAATTTGCAAGGACTTAAGAGTAAATCCAAAAGTATTGTACCGAGGAAATAAGATCATGCGTACCTCTTATAAGGAGCATGATCTGACATTGAATGAAATAATTTGAGCACTGCTATCAATCCTTAGATTCTACTAATATCATTGTACTAAAAACACTCACTCAAGTAATGAGTGGTTTGTTTTATCTCTGACTGGTCATACCAGTCATCGCCATTACTAATATTCAACATTTAGTGTGTTTTACTACTGATTTATTACAGATAAATACTTGAGTTATTCTTAATTTTGTATTAGTTTGTTTCGTAGCATTAGGTTGGTTCTCCATTATTTTGTGTGTTACATTCACTCTACTAACTTATTCATCTTAGCTGTTGTGTTAGGAGTTGTGTCCTGTGTAGTGATAGACTTGTTAGAGGTATTAGTGCTATTGTTCACTCTTAGGTACTTAATCATTCTCAGTTTACTATGTCTCATTTCAGATTGTATCATGATGTTAATACTATAACCTTAGTTTGCTTAAAATTCACACTTACCCCTTTGGTTTAAGAAGTTGAAAAAAATATTTGATTTAATTACAAATGAAAGCAAAAACAATCTTAGAGAGGATATTTTGAAACAATTGCGCTTACACAGTTCACTGCTATGGAACCTGATTGGGTCCCAATTGGCCAAGAGTGGCCCTGACCAACAAAAAATACCATCTGATTTCATTGCTCCTTTTGTTGCAAGCAACAGCGCAATCCAACACGTTTTGAGGTTTCAAGTCATTCAAGGAACAAAACCCCCTACTATCTGGATTCACAACCTTTCATGCTTTATTCCCTCTTATATTCAGCAGGAAACCTTTTTTTTTGATTTTGTGTGTAGAGCTTCTACTATTCATTTTTTATTTCATTTATTAAACATTGATGTTGGGAATTATATGCACTTTCAAGTTTTTCTTGTATTTTTAACTTTTACATCTTTTACTTAATGTCTTTGATCTCATTCAGCAAAAGCTTCAAGGAGATAATGTCAATTTGAGGAGAGTATAGAAGTATGGCTAGCACATTGAAGAAAGTTTGTCTTGAAAAAAAATGGCAAGTGCCAAGAGACTCATATGTGAAAACATCTGAGATGTTATGGGAAAAATGCAAGAAAACTATTGTGCAAAATTGGGTCACCTCAGGAGGAGATTGAAAATAAATGTATTTTATGTCAGAATATGTAATGTAGCCAGGTCTTAGATAGTAATTCTTACAAAGAAAACAGTAACAAAATATTAGTTGAAGTATCAACCACCTCTGTTCACTGGATCTATATAGGCTTATTGGAAGATGAATTGGAAATAGTAGAGCTACATAGTGAAGTGGCCAAATATATGAAAAGCTGGTAATTGAAATTTATGTTGATTTTTAATTTTATTTCTCTATTAATATGAATATTATATTATAAGCTTTAGTTAAAATAACTTTGGGCATGCAATAGCTATGAGAAATAAATTCATCAAATCTTCTATTTAATAATCATAGTTTGAATAATTGTTACTAAAAAAACTAATTCCACATGAGTCCCTATCAAATGAGAATTACTCCCAATATTACTATGACATGAACTTCTCAAAAAAAAAATTAATAATTCAATACTTTCACGTATATATCAATAACTAATTAAGAAAATTTTGGACTTTATAGACTAATTAGCGAAAAAAAGATTAAAAGAGAAGAATTTTGAGTTATCCCTCGATATATTACCATATTTCCAAAAAGTTCACAAAAATAATTATAAAAATTATTTGAATAATAGTAATTAACACTCAATTCCTAAAAACACATTAAAATAAGTAGAACTGCCATAAAGAGTCATAAATTCTTGATTATCTCAGAATCCAAAAGAAAAACATGGAAAAAATTACACCTATACAAGGAATAGCTATTTGAAAAATTTGGTTTTCACTATTCAAAAAATTCATCTTCAAATTCAAATTTTTGACCCTAAAAATGGAAACCCAAAAATTCAAATAAAAAATTTTGAAAAAAGGATCCACTTGAATTTTTCAACCTCCAAATTAAAATTCGAAATCAAAATCTCAAATTTTGGTTGAAAAAATGATTTATGAATATAATTCATTAATCAAAAGAAGTGAAAACTGCTATTTATGGCATCAACCACAGAATACCCATGCCATAAATGGTATTAAAAATATATTTATGGCATCAAAAATGGCACAAATGATTCCATTTATGCCATTTATCAAACCAACAATGCCATAAATTGGGCTTTTGCCAACCTAGGTATTTTTTAGCTAAACTTTAATTAGAAAACAAACCTGATTTCTATTACTAAATCATTACATAATTTTACCAATTTATGGCAAATCCACATATGGGCATACATGTTTTTGCCAAATTACTTCCATTAGTTTACCAATAACCCAGATTAATTATGAGTATTTATAGCTTCGGGGAGTTAATTGAAATGAATTTCAATAAATTGAAGGTAATTGAAACTGATTGAAATCAATGAAGCTTGATAACCATTATTTGAAGCTAATTGAAATTAACAAAATTGATGAGCATTAGTTGAAACTAGTAAAAATTAATTAGAATTGTTTAAAATCTAAAATGAATTACACTAATTTCAAATAACTATAAAAAAAGAGAACTTGACAGAAATTATTGAAAGCTAATTGAAAAGAATAAAAAGGATGAGAATTACTTAAATTGGTGAAAATTGAATAAAACTGCCAAAAATTAATGAAAATTAATTAAAATTAATTAAAATTAATTAAAATTAATTAAAATTAATTAAAATTAATTAAAATTAATTAAAATTAATTAAAATTAATTAAAATTAATTAAAATTAATTAAAATTAATTAAAATTAATTAAAATTAATTAAAATTAATTAAAATTAATTAAAATTAATTAAAATTAATTAAAATTAATTAAAATTAATTAAAATTAATTAAAATTAATTAAAATTAATTAAAATTAATTAGAAATACTTCATTACTTATTTCTTTCCATTAATTATGTTTTATATTTTATTTATTCTTATTATTTATATATTTTATATTTTTATTATTCATCATTATATGGTATGATTCATATTTGATTTATTAGTTATTTTTATTAAATTAATCTTATATTATTTTTAGTAAAAATAACTGATAAATAAAATATTAAACATATATATTCCATAATTATTCATTTTTATTAATTATATTTTCTATTTTTCATTTCAATTAGTGCCATTCAATATGAAATATAAGTAGTCACCAAGAAAAATAACTAATAAATATCACATATTAAATATATATATTTCTTATTATTTATTTTGATTGATTATATTTGATATTTTATTTATTACTTATTCTTTCTCTATTAATTATATTTTATATCTTATATATTCATTATTCTTATTATTGATTGTTTTTATTTATTTGTTTTATATAATATTTATTCATTTTTGTGTTATTTTTATATATATCTCTTATTATTTATTTTTATTAATCATATTTCATATTATATTTATTATTTATTCTTTTTTCATCAATTAAATTTTACATTTTATTTATTTATTATTCATACTATTGATTCTTCCTATTTATTTGTTTTATATTTTATTTATTAATTTTTGCATTTTTCTTAGTTTTTTATTATTATTCATTATTGTATACATGATCATGCATGTAACTGTCTAAGTATCACTAAATTAGGGTAGGTATCTTCAGTCGTTTATCCTATTAAAACGTTTCCATCATTCATTGATTTGGCACTTCCTAGATGGCTTCACATCAAATATGCCGTTAAGACGGCTATGATTGATATCTTTATGAATGCAACTCATAAGAACCTCATCGCTCTCTGTCATTCAAAAAAATCTAACATCCTTTTAATCACGAACTTTTCATCGTCCTATCCCTCAAATGGCATCGGCTAAAGGAGCTTGGAAACTTGATACCTTCGTCGATAAAGCTAGTGGTCAGAGCAAAGAAATTGCTGTACTAGCTGACACTCCAAGTCCAAGTTAGTTATCATTATCAAATTCTTTGCTTGCTTTTTATCTTTTTTCAAAAATTTGGCATATCATCATCGTCTCACTCATAATTTTGGTTTATTATTGAACTTTTCCAATTGGTTTGCTTGCTTATCAACTACATCTAATTCACCGCTTTTTTTTTAATAATCTAACCGTCAATTTTAATCAATGTTTTTATCCTATTACCACCACCACAATCTTTTCAACCCTTGAATGGTTTAGAAAGCCTACATCAACTCAGTTGTCAACTTCTTTATCACAACCTCCAACTCAAGTCCTCTTTGCCCTACTTAACCTCATTCTTTCCCGGCCCCGACTTTTGACTTCTCCTTTAATCTGGCAACTGGTTACACAAGTCATAATTTATAAATCCGATTCAGGACTGATTGAGACTGCTTTCACCAACCTTACATTACTCGGGTTCATTCTACTCACAATGATTGACAACGTGGATGGTGCCGCATTTGCCAGGCGTCAACTGGATCATTTACATAAGTGAAAAAGGTGCTGCTCAAGCCCCTTTTGAAGTTAGTAGTATTCCAAGGATCAGTAAAGAAGAAGCACGTCAGGAAGCTATACATTTGTTAAGGTCTTCCCTTTCCTCCGGTATTCAACATAATTTCAAACTTGTCATAAAAATTATTTTGATCACCACTATCAACATTCATCCTCTCATGTTGAGTCTACCTAAAAAGTTCAGCTAAAACATCATTTAAAATCATTTAATTCACCCTCTTCTCCTTTAGAAGCTCATTCTTGATATTTTATCAGAAGTAGAAACTCTTCAATTTCAACTTGTGGTGAAACTTGTAATAGTTAGTTGGATTAGTAATACCAATCATTGTAAATTTCTTTTAAATTTTAATCTCATTCAATTTAATAAAAACTAACTCAAATCAAACTCTCACACTCTCAAATCTAGTTGCTAATCATCATCATTCTCAAAGTTTCAATTTAACCTCACCTGGATTCAACCCTTTCCAAACACTTTTGTGCTGCAAAACATATTCTGGAAGCCCTTAGTTGCTTGGTCAAAGCAGGGTGTTGCTTTGTTGTTTTATACAATACAAAACTAAATTCAAATGAAACCTAACGTAGTGATTAAGAAAATGAATATGCATAACATAAATAATCACAATAAAAGGAATCAACGACTTCAAGATTAAAATCTCCCTCAGGGGAGATCCTTTATTTTTTATTTTTATTATTTTTTAAAAGAATTAAAATTTTAATTTTTATTTTACTAATTAACAAAATTGGAACTATTTATCAGGTACGCAATAGGGGAGATCCAAAGATAGCGACCTAGATAAATATTTGTAACTAGTAAAATTAGAATAAAGTTTTAAGAATAAATAATATTTTAAAACTAAAACAATTTAAATTGAATAAGTTAAAACAGGTTATGGGCTGCACGCTAGCTGTTTGAACTTGCGAAGATTAGGTTATTTATCTCGATCATTCTTAACTCTCAATTTTTTTTCACTTTCTTGTCTCGGCAATCAATTTATTATTTCCCCTCATTCCATTCTGGACTTACCAAAAACTCGTTCAGGAAGAATTTATTGTAACCCTCACATCATGGCCGAATCCTCGAAACTCCCTGAATTATCGAAACTTAAATTGGAGGACAACGCTGTGGCTAGGGCAGACAAGCAAGCCGAAATTTTACATCGATTCTCGGTGATTGCAGAAAGAATTGAGGAGCATGGAAGAAGAAAAGGTATTTGAAATAACTGATTTAAGTCGAGCATTGCGGGAAGTGCCGCATGAAAGTATATGTAGTACAAAATGGGTTTTCGTGGAGAAACAGAAACCCCAACAATTTAAAGCCAGGTTGGTTGCTAGAGGATTTTGTCAGATCCATGGGATCAATTATGAGGAGACTTTTGCCCCAACTCCAACATTTGGCGCCCTCCGACTACTTTTTTCGACTGCTTGCATTAATCAATGGGAAATAAGGACCTTTGATGTGAAGGTGGCTTTTTTACACAGTTTTATTGATAAACCTGTTTATATATGGGCTCCACAAAGTATGTCTCTTCCAAAATATAGCGTACTTAAGCTGAAGAAAGCTTTGTATGGGACAAAACAGGCTGCCCGATGTTGGTGGCTTCACTTGAAAAAGATACTTTTATCAATTGGATTTATTTCGGGGGGTGAAGATCCTAGTACCTATACTTACAGCAGCGATAGAGGGAGAGCCATCTTGTGGATACATGTTGATGATGGTGCATTAATGGCATCATCATCAGAACTCCTAGAATGGATATCTTCAAAAATGGATCAAAATCTGAAGATTAAATGGGATACTGAAGTTAGCAGTCTCGTAGGAATATCTATCAATCATTCAGATGCGGGTTTTAAGTTTTCGCAACCAGAATTAATTGACAAGATTATATCTTTGAAGAAGAGCAATGTCACGGCAAGATCACCGTTACCTGCGAATTGCAACCTTGTATCAAATACATCGTCAGGAATGGACAAAGAGTACTTGAGGCGAATAGGTATGATTTTATATGTCTCTCAGGGTTCAAGACCAGATGTTGCCTATGCAGTGAATTACTTGGCACGCTTCTCAATGGGGACGGACAGAACCCACTGGGATGCGCTAGAACATCTAATCGCATATTTATGTTACACAAGACTTTCTGGTATACTCATATCAGCAAAAGAATCATCTAAAGAATTAAAGTGTTATGTGGACGCTAACTGGGGGGGTGAAGGTGATTGCTCTACTCAAGGTTTTATTTTATTTCAGGGTTGCAACCCGATAAGCTGGCAGTCAAAGAGGCAGGCGACTGTTGCTTCATCAACTGCCCAAGCTGAGTATATGGCAATATCTTTTGCTGCCAAAGAATGTCTGTGGATGTCAAACCTATTTTGCAACATTACTGGTGATCTTGTACCTCAGATACTTTCCGACAAAAAGACAGCTATTGGAATTTCAACTGACTCTATGAATAGAAAACAAACCCGACACCTATGGCGGGAGTTTAACCTCATCAACGAATACATCGTCAAGAAGAAGCTAATATTATCTTGGATTTCAACTAAAGTACAATTGGCGGACATCATGACGAAGGCACTTGGTCACGTGAATGTCAAAAGATTTACTGATATTGTTAATTGTGATTAGATTATGTTATGGAGGGGAGTGTTGTTTTATACAATACAAAACTAAATTCAAATGAAACCTAACGTAGTGATTAAGAAAATGAATATGCATAACATAAATAATCACAATAAAAGGAATCAACGACTTCAAGATTAAAATCCCCCTCAGGGGAGATCCTTTATTTTTTATTTTTATTATTTTTTAAAAGAATTAAAATTTTAATTTTTATTTTACTAATTAACAAAATTGGAACTATTTATCAGGTACGCAATAGGGGAGATCCAAAGATAGCGACCTAGATAAATATTTGTAACTAGTAAAATTAGAATAAAGTTTTAAGAATAAATAATATTTTAAAACTAAAACAATTTAAATTGAATAAGTTAAAACATGCTTAAGGCTTCGCCTCTCTATGTGGGTGCACATGCATAGAGATGGCTTGAGGCTGTAACACCATGTGGCGACTGATAAATTGAGGGCTTGGGTCAACCAATCCACAAAAGAGGAGCTGTCCAGGCCAATAGGGCCAGTGCCTCTTTTGAAAGTGCCTGCCACAATAAAGAGTGAAATAACACTTTAAAATTAGATGAATTACACATCTTTAAAAAATATTTTTTCTTTCCTTTTTTAATTTAAATCTTAATTAGAATCTTTGTCAAGTCATGGTGGGGGCCCACACCATGACTAATTTTTGTATTACTTTATATTTATGGATTTTGGGGAAGTGCTGCCCAATTTTTACAATTCAGCCATATATTGGCAGGTATTAAAAAGCGATTTAATTCTTTCTTAAGCTTAATACATCTTTCTTTGAATATTCCACAATTTTCTGAAGAATCGTAATCCTACTAGTAATTATTTGATTACTACTGTACAGTTTTATGAGGAATTGTAATCCTACTAGTAATTATTTGATTACTATTATAGATGGCAATTAAAATCTCATCAGGAAGGGGAAATTAGTCAGAGATTCCCTCTTTAGATCTTATCAAAATGAATTCTTTGAACCCAAAACAATTCACATATCAAAAATATATTTCATATTCAAATAAAATGAAATTAGGTAATAATTGTATTGATTTAACATATAAATAAACTATAGTAAAGTTAAGATTTATAATTAATTTATGAAATAATTCATTAAATTAAACTATAAATTAATGATTTGTTTTGGAATTAAATAAAACAAATCATAGTAAAAGCGGAATAAATAATTAAATCAAATTAAATATACTCAATCAAAGATAAAATTACATTTAAAAGAGAGAAATAAAGATGATAAATTTCAGGGCAAGTTGAATGGAATTTGAAAGAATATAATTGAATAACACTGTATTAAAAGTATATAAACAAGATAAATAAACAAATTAAATAAATAAGATCAAATCAAGAAATAATAAATATTCATATAATTGTAATATATCTGCATGTATATCAATTTTTTTAAATAAAGAAATAAATATAGATAAAAATTAATGTATTCAGATTTTTTAATGGAGAAGGCACTAGGCCCTCAACCAATATGATCATTTTGAAGTCTAGCTACCCTATATTGTTTTATCTCATCTTATTTTAAATAATAATGATAAAAATTAGAATATATATATAATAACAATTATAACAATAAAGTATTAGTAATTATTTTCTAAAAATGGAGAGGAGACTATTCCCTTAGCCATCCAAATTTTATGATTGAATAAGTTGATGAATAATAAGGAATATTTTTAATAAAAAGAAATCACAAATTATAATTAATAAATAAATATAGAAATCCCAAAACCAAAATTCAATCAATAAAGATTAAAAATATACAAAAAATCAAAAAAGGAAAAATTAAGTACTAAAGAAATAATAAAAGCACAAAAATTCATGGTAATTAAATTCAAACAGTAATTTTGATGATTTTTCATTTTATTTTATTGAAGTGTATGCATTGTTATTAAGCAAAATATTAATTAAGACTGCTTCATTTTCTAAAATGCTTAATTAATGTCAATTTTTAAAACTAATTTTAACAGATCTTAGTAAATTTTATTCAATTTTGATGATTTTTGATTTTTTATTTGTAATTTAAATTATTTTCAATCAATCATAATAATAAATGCATAAATAAATAAAATGGGTTATATTCAAATTCATGATTTACTTCTAATTCTTGGCTTCAATAAATAATGGGTATTGGTAAAAACACGTAAGCAAATTGGTAAAAACACGTAAGAGCTTACGTGTTTTTACTAAAAACTTACGTGTTTTGGCCATAATTTGGTAAAAACACGTAAGTTTTTAGTAAAAACACGTAAGGGGTGCCCTGGGCCCATTTTTAATTAAAAATGAAACACAACAATGCCTGTATTGGGCCAAAACATGCCCAAAAGAGGTTTTTTCCCCACAAAACCTCTCTAACTCCAAATTGTTTCAGATTTTTTTGCCCAGCCCCCCCCCCCCCCCAAAAAAAAAGCCCAAACACCCCAACAATCCACATTATCTCCACCCCAAACCATTGTTTTTTTTTTGGAAAAACAGCATTATCAAAGCCATTTTGCAAAGCTTTTCACACTTTTTTTTCTTTTTTTCACCCAAAGACTGCATTTTCCACCACAACAACCTGCTTTCAAGCCTCCAAATTTCCAATTTTTTACCTTCCCTCATCCATTAATCCCATATTTAAACCACTTTCTTTCACTCTTAACCCCTTCTGTTCATTTTTCACACCTTTTTTCACCTCTTTTTCACATTTCGAAAGGTTCTTGCCCCATTCCAAATCCCCCAATCCCCCTTTTTTTCACTTTTACACATATTTTTCATTCAAAAATGCTCCAACCCCCCACTGAAGGTGAATTTCAGACCCTTGAGCTTCTTTGGCAACATGTGCATAATGTTGCCAGGGCTCAGGGGTATGCTGTGTCCACCTTGAGGTCCAATATGACCCACAACCAAATTGAAATATGTTGTGATAGGTCTGGCACCCCAAATCCCAACAAAAGCCCCTCCAAAACAGTCACCTCAAGAAAGCTTGACTGTCCTTTTAGACTTTATGCCAGGAAATATGCCAAGAGTACCACTTGGACTCTTAAAGTCAAAAATCCTGAACATAGCCATGATGCCACTGAAAATATCATGGCACATCCTGCTTTCAGGAAATTCAATGAGCAAGAAACATCCCAAATTGCTCAAATGTCTGAATCACTCCTCATGCCAAGGCAAATTCAGGCCCAATTATGCAGCCAGAGGGAGTCTGACAGGCCTGTAATCCTTCAAGACATTTATAACCAAGTCAAGAAAATAAAGAAAGACAAACTGCAAGGCAGAAGGCCCATTGATGCTCTTATTGACACTCTCAAAGAAGAAAATTTTGTTTGGTCCTCTGCAAGGGATTCTGAGGGACACATTACCTCCTTGTTTTTTACTCACCCCCTGGCCATAAAACTTCTTCATGGCTTTCCTCATGTCATTCTCATGGATTGTACTTATAAAACCAATAAGTACAAAATGCCTCTTTTTCATATTGTTGGATTCAGCTCAACAAATAAGACCTTTTCTGGGGCTTTTTGTTTGATGAAGAATGAAAATGAAACTTCATATACTTGGGCATTAAATCAATACATTGAAAAGGTCCTCAACAACACCAATCTTATTCCCCCCCAGTTATTGTTATTGACAGGAATCTGGCCTTGAAAAACTCTATTAAGAAGCTCTTCCCAGACTCCAAAGTCATGCTATGCATTTGGCACATCAACAAGGATGTATCTGCTCATTGCATGAAGAAAATTGGTCATGGAACTGATTTTGAAAATTTTATGGGCCTTTGGAATCGAGTAATATACTTCTTCATTTTATTTCACTTTTTTTCTTATCATTGTCTTTATTAATGACTTTGGAATTCTTTTCTCAGCTTATGTATTCACCCACTGAAAAGTCTTTCAAAGACAACTGGAAGAAGCTTCAAAGGCAAGTTAAAAATGCTGAGGTCTTGCAGTATTTGGAAAATACTTGGCTTCCTCTAAAGGAGTATTATGTGCCAGCCTGGACAAACCACCATTGCCACCTGGGTGTGGGCTCCACCTCCAGAGTGTTTGAATATCTATGATGCAATTGACCTGACCTGTGAGCATTGTCAAAGCAACTATCACACAAGTGATTAATGCTCCAAGCTGTTTGTGAGTTTCTGATTCTTTTTAATGTAATTTTATGTTGTTTATTTTGATATTTATTCATTTTTTGAACTTATGTTATCAGATAACTGGCTCAGAAGACTTGCCCAAGTTTATATTGAAATACACCTTCAAGGCCATCAATGTCCAAGGTGATGGAAACTGTGGCTACAGAACAGTATCCCACTTCATTTACAAGACTCAAGATCAATGGGCTGATGTCAGAGGTGACTTGGCTGAAGAAATTCACCAAAATCAAGACCTTTATGAAGCCATGAACACCTGAATTCCCTCAGTATCCTCTTATTTGGAAAGAATTGAATGGTATGAAGATGTTGGCCAGGCTGCAAAAAGCAAGTGGATGTCCATGCCTGACATGGGGGATCCAATTGCAAATAAGTATAAAAGACCAGTTTTCTTTTATTCCACAGCCAAATCTTTTCCTTTTTCCCTTATTTCTGTCCTCCAAATGATAATCCCCCCATTTTCATCTGCTTCTTGAATAGTTGTGCTCATTTTGTTCCATTGGACATCATCATTTCTAAAGTTTATCCAGTCCCCCCCATTACTGTGAACTGGGAGATTAATGCCCAAAAACAAGCCCTGGGGTGGGCTGATAAATTTAAGAAACACAGAATGTTGTATTTGTCCAATCTTCCTCCCCCCTCTCAGAAAAAACCCACTATTTTGGAGGTTGATTCTGATTGAATGATTTTTGTATATACAATTTATGCCAATTATCCCCCTCCTCAGTCATATTTATTGCTTAAATCTCACCTCAGTCTCCTTTTTTATCAAACATGTGGAAATTTTCTACTTGAAAATAGTCATATTACACACAAGAAAAAAAACAGTTAAAAAAAACACTCATTGCGCCTTCACTTGTGGTCCCACCCAAAAAAATTTCCCAATTCATGAGCTTCTGGTTCTTTATTGTCAAGATTGAACCCTTTAATTTAAAAAAAAAATGAAGGAAATTCATAAGTGGGAAGTTATTAAATTCACTTTTTAAAAATAGGCATATTACAATGACGGGAAAAAACATTTGAAAAAAAAACTCTTTTTGCGCCTTCACTTGTCCCACCCAAAAAAATTCCCAAAATTATGGGATTCTGGTTCTTTATTCTTCACATTGAACCCTTCATTTTTAAAAAAAAATGAAGGAAATTCATAAGTGGGAAGATTTTAAATGAATTTTTGAAAAAAATATGCCATTTTGGCATATTGGCCAGATTTGTGAAATTTGGAAAAAAAAAAAAATTGAAAAAATTTGTGCTTATTGACATGCCAAGTCGGGAAAAATATGGCAAAAAAAAATTAAAAAAAACCTCAAAACTGAGCCTGAGGAATTTTTTTTGAAAATTAAGGTCACTTACGTGTTTTTACCATAAATTGGTAAAAACACGTAAGGGCTTACGTGTGTTTACCAACACCCTAAAAAATTAATTATAAAAATATAAATAAATAATCAAATGTAATGAAAAACATTTGATCCAAAAAGCATATATAAAAAAGCCAAATAACACACACATCGTTAATAAAGGAATAAATCCCAAAAGATTATTTTAAGAATAAAAAGAATCAATACAAATATCAATAAATAATACAATGAGATAACCCATAAATAATAAGTAGGTAAATGAATAAAATGGGTTATATTCAAATTCATTATTTACTTATCATTCTTGGCTTCAATAAATAATTAATTATAAGAATATAAATAAATAATCAAATGTAATGAAAAATATTTAATCCAAAAAGCATATATAATAAATCCAAACAAAAAACACATGGTTAATCAAGGGATAAATCCCAAAATATTATTTCAAGAAGAAAAATAACCACTACAAATATATATAAAGAATAACGTTTATGTGTCAAAAATTAACCCATAAATGATAAAAATCAAATAATAAAAATCCCCCAAAAAAAGGAAGGAACTAATCAATAAATGAATAAATAATAACTAAACACTAAATACATAAAATATAAATCAAAATTATTCAATTCTAATAGTAAATCATCAATAAGCTATATTCAAATTCATGCATAATTTGTAATCAATAAGTGCAATGAATAATTCATCATTGAAATATGAATAAACTATCTTTGCTTCAATAATAACAAATAAAGAAATAAACAATAAAAAATAAAAAACCATAATAAACATAATGGAAATAATCCAAATGAATCAATATTGTATTATAGAAAGAATTCAACTTATAATTGAGTATTTATTGCATTTATGTTGTATAAATCATAAGTTGCTTTGGGTATACCTTGAATTAATTGTTTTAGTACTTGTTATTTAAGTGAGTTTTGTGGTGGTATAATTTTGAATTTGATTTGATCTTTCTATTATTTTGAATATTTATGATATATCTTCATTATCTTCTCTTAATTTTCCTTGTCTTTTGCTTATAAATTTGCTTTAAATTCATTTAATTATATTTTATTGATATTTCCTATTTCATTTCTATTTGGGATTTCATTATTTCTTTCATTTGAATTTGAATTTAATCATTTTATTGATTTATTCTTGTTTTTCTTTTGATTATTTACCTTTATATATGTCAAAATTATCTGATAAAATTAATTATTATTGTAAGGGAAATTACATAATCAAATGAAATATTACCATAAATTGGATTCACAGAACCATTTATGGAATAAGAATTCCATTTATTTCATAAACAAGGAGCCCATAGTTTTTTTTATGTGTATTTAATAATTTATGGCAAAAGGAATTAAGGGCTAATGGGTTTTTATGGTTTTACCAAAGGCCCAAAAGGGTTAATTATATATAAATGAAGGTGCCCATGAAAATTCAAAATTTGCTTTTGAATATTTGATTTTGAATATTCAAAGGTAGGTGAAATTCGATTCTGAATATTTGGTCATGATGGAAATTCGATATTGAATATTCAATGACCCTTAAAATTCAACAAATTTTCAAAAAGCTATGCATTGCACCTATAGATTCCCCATCCAAAAATACATATCTGACTCCTTGATTTAATATCTGAAACCCAATACTTAGTGAGCTACCTGGATATATGCACTTTTATGATCAGTGCATATATTGATGGATTTTAGCTCATATCTTTTGACATACTAATGATTAAGAAATTATTAAAAATTGAAGTTAGCGCAAAGTAGCTTTAGAAATAGAGCAATAAAATTTATTTGTTAAGTTATAAATAAAGCTATGAATAATAAAGAGAAATTGACCAAAAATAGCAATACCAGTTGACCACTTAAAGCCAAAAGGGTTCAAAACTTGAAGAAGAGTGAATATTAAAGTTCTAATGTCTCATAAATGAAAAATGACATTGAATTTTATAGTTGTATTCAATGTATAGCCTTATGAAATCATGGTATAAAGCTTAAAATAGCAAATTTTGACAGAAAAGATGAATTACAAGAAAAATCATCAGAAGTAGAGTTTTCATGATATAATTAAATCATCTTGTCAAAATATTAAAAACATGGCAAGATATTATAGTTAACTCTCTGAGCTGTAATATTTTGAAAAAACTGAATATTATTAATGATTAAAGTTTAAGCTTAAAAAGGAGCATTTTTGATCTTTAATTGTAATCTTAATGTAATTTTAATGGTTTGATAAGAGATAAATATTTTTTATCTTGGAATTTTATGATTTAAAATACCTTAATCCACAAAATCAAATCATTTTCCAACATTATAACGTCAGAAAATTAAATTTATAGTGGGAACTCTAGAATTTGGCATAATAATGAGATGAAATGATTTAATAATGATGTAATCATGACTCAACCTTAAGCTATTAATAAATTCCATTGGATAGAATTAGTAAGGATATTTTACAAGGCATATGGTCACTAGAAGGAAATATCTTTAATATATAAAGACCCCTTCTTCCTCTGTCCTTGCCTCAGACACATCAAATCCAATAAAATATTATATGAAAAAGGTAATCCACCATTTTCTTTTACATATAGCTCTTCTATTGTGAAATATTGAAGTCCTAGCTCGTAATAATCAATAATCTTTCCATTATTATCTGTCAAATCTTCTTAAGATCTCCAAATCAATATAAAAATAGTATAATCTTTATTTGTCTCTATTTTTACTTTAATTAATTTTTGAAGGGGAAAATAATTTAAAATTATTATATTAAGTGTTAAAAATGAGTTATTTTTATATTATTGAAATGTATCTCTTGCTTAACTTCCTTATAACATCAGCTCTTATCAATGTAAATATTGTTTATATTGAATCATAACTTTAATATTGTAAATATTTTAGTTATAAATTGTTATTTATTATTTAATAAAAGGTTTCTATGAAATTACATTTTTTTTAACAATAATAGTTTGCCATACTATATTAAGGGTTCTGGTAAAAGAAAATAAGATCTTTCAAATATGTGTAAGTGACCTATTTTTTTTGAAAGAATTTCTCAGGCTTAGTTTTGAAGATTTTTTAATCTTTTCTTGCCATATTCTTTCTGAAATGGGATGTCAATATCCCTAATTTCTTTTGCCAAATTTATCCAAATTGGCCAAGTTTTTGAAAAATTCATTGAAAATATTCCCACTTTTAAAATTCAAAAAGTTTTTAAAAAAATGAAGAAGAGAATATTGAGAATAAAAAACAAAAGTCCACATTTTTGGGAATTCATTTGGGTGGGACTACTGTAGGCCCAAAGAGTGTTTTTTTATGTTTTTTTCATTTTTGTAAGTAAATTAAAAAATTCAATTTATGATATCAATGGAATTAAAAATTTAATTTAAGGAATTAGTGGCAATAACATGCCATTAAGCATGAAAAAGCTATCCACACCAGCAGGGGCTTCAGGTTCAACCCAGAAACAACCAGTTGTCCAGCTTGCTTTTATTTTTTGACCATCTTACAGGCTGTATTTGAAATATTGGCAAATACTTCAAATAATATTAATTAAATTATCAAACCACTTAAATTTCTCAATAAGCCCTTGTTCCCCAAAATTAATTAAACATCAAACCAAAATTTAAAAATAAATATGGATCCAATAATTAAAAAATGTATTTTTTTACCACTGAAAATTAAATTATTTTTTTGCTTAAACTCATCTTACATCTTTCTTTTGAAACAACTTTATTCTGAAAAAAATTCAATGACATGTTGATATTATCAAACACAAAAAACCATATATCAAATTCTTGACTTTGGCACATTCTTTGCAATCAGTGCTTCTCCATTACAAAATTTAACAAAATAGAAATTAATTAGTTCCTTTACCTCAAATCATATTCTTTCTTGTTTTAAAGGCATTCCGCCCAAATGTAAGCCAAACATTGCATTTTGAAATCATTTGGAATGAATGTATAAGATCGCTTGTGACCTTCAAGGTAATCAAATTTCTTTCCAAGCAGAAATTGACTTATGATAATTTTCTCTTTGTTTTATTTCTGAAGGTTAGATTATTTATTCAAAAGCTGAGATTCACTACTTACCAAATGTTTACAAAATTTAATATTTAATCACTTTCACATATTTTCCGGGACTATATACATAAAATAAGACATATCAGCCTTAAAAAGGTGTCTCTTGATATATGAAAGAACAGATACTACACTTAGAATTCAAAAAAGAAAGTAGTTTATGGTCATATATCTTCTAGTCAATTTTTCATTCTGATAACAAAATTATGTGATTAAAATAGCTTAATATTCTACTATTGTGAGTAAATCAAAACCACCTTATTTCATTAAGAAATTTAATTTGAATTTCAAAGGGAGAAATAAGTAAGCTTCAATCCATTCTCCTAATCAAAAAATTTGAATAAACTATAATTCCTTTGGGAGAATAAGGATTTCTCAAATTAATCATGGTTTCTTAAATCTTGAGTTTTCTATAAAGAATAAGCTTTTTTGAAGTAAAATTATATACAAATGTTCAGATAGTATAGAGAAGCTGGGAATAATTACGAAAATTTCAAATTGATTCAATTTAAAATAAAAAACAAAAGCTTTTTTGAAATAGAGATTTTATTAAATTGAATTTAATTCCTTTCATTATTTCTGTTTGAAGAAGATCAGTGAAATTTCTGGAAATTACCCAAATGAGATTCTAGACACATGTTGTTTTCAATTTGAACAAGTTTCAAAAACCCAAGCCCATTACCACCATGTTTTTGTGTGATGGATAATGATGATTTGATATTTTTGAACAATGTTTGTTCATCTCCAAGCTTAACTTTCTGTAAGATGTGACTATGAAACTGTTGATAATATTATTATTAATCAACAGTACTATGACTGTTTTTATGAAATATAATAATAAAAATTATTATAACCACAATTAAAGAATTAATTAATTAATTATTTATTTTCCTTTTTATACACTATTAGTGATTATAACAGTAAGCAGTAATTGTCTACTAGAATCAATTACAAGAAGTATTTAATAATAAAGCTTCTTTATTAAAATAATAAAATTATTTTAATATATAATTATCTTTTTCAAGAATAATTATAAATATAATTCTTGAAGAAAAGAATTGCTAGATAAAAACTTTAAGAATTAAGATAAATCACTCACTAATACTCCAAAGAACTTATTAAAGATAATAGCAGAGAAATTTGAAGGATAATTGTGGATTTTGATGGGTAAAAGGAGATTTATAACAGTATTACAGCAATATATAGTTGAGCTCCATGATTTCACCTCTTTCTGATAGCTTCTGAAAGAATTGAAACACTTACAAAAAGCTTGAACTAATACTTACTAGTGAGTAATAAAGGTATAATTGAATAATGTGATGATTTGGAAAAAACTGCAAGAGGAGGCCTCTTTTAAGTCAACAACAGCTCACAGAGGTGTGCCATGGAGCAAACTGAAAAATAAAGGGAGTGAGAGAACAATAAACATTTTTGGATTATTGATTGCATCATTTGTTGTCACGTAAGATTATCATAATTACTTAATTGAGGCTTTTACGTGACTACTAACCCAAATATGGTTAAGAATAAAAAGAGTAACCACTGTAGATATTCTTTTATTTCATAATGATAATTTATTTCTCAAATTTATCAATGTTGTTGGAAATTTCATCACAGAGTGTATTTTCTGTGAAAAGATTCAGTGTTTCACGAGTAATCATCAAAAATGGACTTTAAGTAGACCTTTTAATTTTACTCATGAAAGTATAATTATTTTTTATTTTTATATTATTTATACAGTTTTGAATTGGTCCTGAAAGTTTCAGAAAGATTAATTAAGAATTGTATTTTTGATGAATTTTTGAAGTTTTTACCTCATTTCTATGTAGAGTTGCAAATAGCAATATATGGCTGGTTGGTATGAGGTAAATCAATGGATACTAGTAAAAAAAAAGGGTTTTGATTACTCTTTTAGGGTTCATCCATGGAGATTGATAAAAAATTGACATGGTTACAGGAGTTTCAGTTTCTCTTTACCTCCTTGGCATGTCAAAATAGCAGCTTATTTGCTATTTTCTTATGATATAATGAAGTTTTGACTTGGTAACCAAGTTCTCAAAAGGTTTTAATATAGTAATTGGGCCAAGATCAGCCATGAATAAAAGCTTTAGAGCTTTCCAGGCCTCAGAGGCATCAGAAGCTGGGTACCCTGGCTCTCTTTGATGTCTTTTGTCCCTCTTTACTATGTTTTACATCAAAATAAAAATTTAAGCTTCAAGTGAGATATCCACAATGAGTGTACCAAAGGTGTATGTAAGAATACCATAATATTAAGTTCCACAAACATGCATAACACTATTCTTAGTGTATACATAACATGGGATTTCTCACATTCCCATTTTCTTGGTGTGCAATTGAGAAAAACAAATATTTTCATGGATCTTTTATGTGGTATTGAAGTATTTTCCATATTACCACCTCAAAGAGTTTATTTGCGCTTATTCACTCTATGGATCTACCCTAGGTGAATTTTGGTGTAGAATCCAAATCTGGCCTTAAATCTATGGACTTCCTTACTCAATAAAACATTATTCATCTTTTCTGAAATCAAAAATGATGACTTATGGGTTATGAATTGTTCAGAATTAATTTTGAAGATAATTGTGCCCTATTTGGTTATGTAAAATATACATCAAGGCTCACATTCCCTCCCACCAAGAAATAAAATTGTACTAAAATTCTATTAATGGTATCAAGAAGAAAAATGCCCCAAAGGGGGTTAATGTCCACTTTCCAACCTCTTTACATTACTCTTATCAAGTAATTTAAAGCACACTTATAGACATATTCAGGCTTGTGGCTTTCTTTCATGTCTAAATCTTCTTAAGAGTTTATCTGAGTCAGGTATTTCTGATTCTGCAAGCCATTCATCTTCATGTACTGGATTTCTGTATCTGACAGGATATTCTCTTTGATTTTTAACCCTAAGTCTCCTTTCTTTATCTTGTTGTCTTCACTCTGTTCCACTGGTGGTACATTCAAAGGCGTTGGGTTCCTTAAAGGAAACAATGCTTTGTCAGCTGGTTGACAAGGCTTTATCAAGCTGACTGGAAACGTGGGGTGTTTATTTTATAATTCACCACTCAATTCCACTTGAACTGCATTGGTTCCATGTAAGGCAACAATAACAAAAGGTCCTAAATAAGAATATTTAAGCTTCTTTGGGCCTTTGATATTATTAAAATTCAAGGTTGAAGCTAGAACTAAGTCCCCTACTTTAAACTCTGGTACTTTATGACTCTTGTCCCACTTCTGTTTTGCGTAGTCAAATGTGTCATTAATACTATGTTTCACATGATGTTTCACTTTATCAAGAATTATCTTGAAGCTGGAAGCTTTAGAATGAATGTCAATAAAGTCTTTCCTCAGTGTGTCTGCTGGGAGTCTTGGATTCCATCCTTTTTCTAGCATAGCAGGAATTTTGCCTGTAGAAGAATGGACTGATGTCTTATATGCCAGTTCCAATGCAGGTATTAGAGTGCACCAGTCATGGGTAAAGCCATCTGAGTCTTTGAATTCTAACCCATAAGCACAGAATCTCCTGATCATTTCCTCTAAATTTTAAATCATTCTATCTGCTAGTCCATCTGTCTGAGGGTGATATGCTTTTGAGAATGATAACTTAGTCCCAAACAATCTGTGAATATTGGTCTAAAGTGCAGATGTGAATTTGGGCTCTCTCTCACTTATTATATTATTAAATAATCCTGTATGGGAAATAACTCTACTCCATAGAAGAAGAGCTGTATTCATAGCAGTGTCATCTTCATGACATGGTAAGAATATGGGAGTTTTGCTATATCTGTCTACAATAACTAAACAAGCATTATAACTTCTGTCACCACTTGGAGGAAGTGCTGTGACCCAATCCATGTGAACAACTTCCCAAGGGGATTTTGGTTCTTGAATATGAATCATAAGTCCAAATTTCTTGACTGTACTCCTGTTTGCTTTTTGGCATCTATCACAAGTATGGCAATATTCAATAGTTTCTTTTATGAAAGATGGTCAGCATGCACAGTTCTTCACTTTTTCAAGTGTTCTGTCTCCTGACAGGTGTCCAGAGTAGATGCTATCATAGCATTCAAGAAGAATGGTATTCATAAGAAATCTGCTACACAATGTCATTAAACAAGAATGTTTGGTTCTGTAGTAAATTATCCCATCAAACAAGTGAAATCTTCCTTCAGAATAGGAATTCTTCCAAACCTCATGCAGTGCATTGACTAAAGATGTATCTTTGAAGTCTTTATCTAATAAGGAAGTCAAGGTATGGAAGTTCTTGTCTTTCTTATAAGATTCTCCAACCTCTTCAAAGAATTCAGTCCCAATATCAGTTATGATAATTCCTTCAATTGGAATATGTGTTTCTGCTTCCAAAGGTACATAAGCTGGGTTATCAGGAGTATTGGCAAATGCCCACCTGCTAAGTCCATAATAATTATTGCGAATGCTTCCTGCTTCATGTACTATAGTCATGTTACCTCTATATTCTTGAATGGCTATTTGCCATCTCAAAATATGTCTGTTGGGAGTTTTCATGTTAAGAAGTGATTTCATGGCATTACAGTCAGTTATCACTTCAAACGCACTGCAATCAAGCTAATAGTGTAGTTTCTCAAGTGCACATACCAAACATAAGCACTCCATCTGGCTTGCACCATATCTGGCTTCTGTTGGTTTGATTGGTCTTGAGATGTAACAAACTGGTCCCTCTGTAGGTTTGTCATCAAGAATTTGGACTTGATGTAGGGCTGCCCCTAATTCATCTCCACATGTATCAATGTACAATTTAAAAGGTATGTTCCAGTCAGGCATGAGGAGTAAAGGTGCTTCTGTAAGAGCTTTCCTTATCTTCTCACAAGCTTTAAATCCTTCTTGTGTCATCTCAAATACTGTCTGTTGATCACAGATTCTATAGAGTGACTTGGCTAGAATTGAAAAGTATTTCAGGTGTTGTCTGTAATAACTGGAAAAGCCAAGAAAGGACATCATTTATTTCTTATTCTGGGTATTGGCTTAAGTAACACTGCTGCCACTTTATTTTTGTCAATACCCAGGCTTAAACCAGAAACAATATCTCCAAAAGCTTTAAGTTCTTCAAAGCCAAAATTGAATTTCTTGAGTGAAATCTTCAAGTTCACTCCTGTAAGTTTGTCAAGTACTTTTGCAAGTATTTCAAGGTGAAAAGACCATGAGTCAGAACATATGATAATATCATCAATATAAATGATAAGCCATCCTTCAGATAATTCTGTGGGGAAGATGGTATTTGTTATTCTTTGATAATGAGATGGTGCATTTTTAATACCAAATGGCATTCTAAGATACTCATAAAAACCACAGTGAGTCATGATTCTAAGTAATTTCCTAGTTTTGGGTGTAAAAACATTTTGATGAAAGCCTTTTAGCTCATCCATTGAAGTTATATACTTGGCTTTAGAAAATTAAGTTAAGGTTTCTTGAATTAGAGAAATTGGATACCTATCTGGAACTGTGTAGGTATTCAATTCTCTGAAATCTCCAACCATCCTTGATTTATCATTTGGCAAGCATTAATAACAGGTGTTGTCACTTCAACTTCTTCATTATGGCCTACTTCCCTTAGTAAACCAAGTTGGATCAACTCTTGGATATGTTTTTCCAAGGCTTCTCTAGCTCTGGAACTGGCTGGATAAGCTGGTCTTTGTAACAACCATCCATCAGGGGTAAGGGTATTCATTCATATACCCACTCAAACACCTCAAAATCAGAAGATCCATTGTTGCATCAATATTCAGTTTCAGCAATCTTCAGTTCTGAAACATGCATACAGCTTGGTACCTCAATACAGCCTGTCAACATCTGTACAGGTTGGATTCAACCAATACAGTTTGAATACACCAGGATGAAACTGTATGATCACTCAAATCCACCACACCTCTTGTACAGGTTCTGTACAGCCGTGCAGGACCTGTATTGGCCAGACTCAATTCAATCATCAATTATTCTCATGAAAATTCTTCCTCTGGATCAGGGCTGGTGATTCTCACATATACCAGCCCCTCCTTCTCCCCCCTGGGGACTTTCCCCCAGTTAATTAATTTAGTTTATTTATTATTTTATAATTATTCTTATCCTTATTTTGGGTATTATAATTATTTGATTTTAAGTTAGTCTTTGCATTTCTCTCTTTGCCTGTACAGTATGAGTTGGGTGGCCATATCCTTATTAACCCTTCTCTTTCCATTCTGACAGGTTGAAACAGTGGACTTGGACTTTTTTGTGGTTGGCTCTTCTATTCTTTTATTCTTGTTCTTTTGTTGCTGCTTTCTTATATTCATTATTTTAGTAATTCATCTTTAACAATCTGAAGTGTATCCTTTCTTACCATATCTTTGAGCCCTCCATAAGTGAGTCCCAGTTTACTGAGTGCCAGGCCCTCTTCACTTCAAAGAGCCCCTGTGACATCAAATTAATTAACTCATATTGATTCTTTCTTCTCATTCTTTTAAAACATTTCTCTCATTCATCAATAATGATCTCTTTTATGATTGAATGATCTTTAATGATTATGATTTTTCTCTCTCATCAATTTCATCTCATTCATTTCATTCACATGAAATTGATTTTTCCTCTTTCTTAATCATTGCTGACCATTTCATCACTTCATTTTATTTTTTATCAAATAAAATGTTTTCTGTGTTCTCATTCAGGTCTTATTCAGGATTTATTGATTGGTTTAATTGATTGGATTATTCATTGGGATTCATTGGGTTTATTGATTCAGAAAGTCAGGATTTTTCATTTGGATTGGATTGATTGAATTTGAATTCTCAAGATATTTTATTGATCCTCAAAAATTGATTTTGATTATTGATTGATTTGACTAATCAAGATATTTTAATTGATTGCTGAAGATTTTGAATTGATTGATTGATTCCTCAAGACCTTGATTCATATTGAAGACACTGATTTATTGATTAATTGTTGATTTACTCAAGATTATTGATATTCAATTTGAATTTGATTTATTGTTGATTTTTGATTGAATTGATTGATTGTTGATTGAAGTTGATTTCACCTCAAGAATTGAATTGATTCCTCAAGACTCATCAAGATTTTATTGTGATTGATTTGGCCAAGTTTTGATTTCTGTTCTCAATACCATCAAGTTTCTCTTCTTCAACTTCTGTTCATAATGCCAGTTCAGCATAGTCCCCCAGAAAAGAACACTAGATCCCAAAAAATTCCAGCTGTTCTTACTCCTACAACAAGGGCTCCTCTTGACCGCACACCATCAGTTCATCAACTGAGTGCAAATTTGGACAGAGGACCACCAATGGAAGGAGCAGCACCCTCAAGAAGAGGTGGAATGAAATCTAGAAGATCAAGATCCTTTTCTGGACTTTTGGATAGCTACCCTGGCTTGTCTGAAGGTGAAAGAGCAAGATTAGGGGAAGTTGAAGATGAAGAGGGGGAAGAGTCTGTGGAAGAGGAAGATTCTGGGGAAACTGAAGTGGCAGATGCCGTGGAAAATTCTCCAGAGGTGCCTCAGCGTTCTAATCTAGCCCTTTCTAGTCAGCTTCTTGTCTCTCCAACCAATCCAAGTCTCCTCAAGATGATGGAGCAGATGACTCAATTCATGGGGCAACTCACTCAAGCAGTTGCTCCCAGGGACAATTCCAAAGCCCCTGCTTTCAAGACTCCATCCATGAAGGCACCTGATTCTTTTGATGGTACTCAAGCTCATAAATTGAGAGGATTTGTCCAATCCTGTCAATTAATCTTTCATAATAATCCAGCAAATTTCTTCTCTGACAGGAAGAAAGTTCTTTACTCAACTTCATTTCTCGCTGGTAGAGCTGGAAAGTGGATTGAACCCTATCTCTCAAATATTTACAATGAAGACCCTTCCTACCTCCTCAATAATTGGCCCTTATTTGAATCTCAATTATTCACTCTGTTTGGTGACCCCAATGAAGTCAGGAAAGCTGAACAAGAGTTGGACAATTTGAGGATGAAGGAAAGTGGTCATGTATCCTTGTAAATTGCAGATTTCAGAAGCTTAATGTCAAGAATTGGAGATTGGGGGGAAAGAGCTTATATCCATGTTTACAGAAGAGGATTAACATCAAAATTATTAAAACAGCTGGCTTCTCACCCTGGAACTTATGGATGTCACTTTAGAATTGGACACAAGATATCATGAGAGGCAAAAAGAAAAGTGTGGAAATCAAGAGAAGAAGCCTCCTGTTAATGGACCCAATCCCTCAAGTTCTCCTCAGAATTCATCTTCAAAACGGCCTCACCAGAAGAAGAGCAAAAAGGGAAAGCAATCTCAATCATTGAAGGACAAGCCCCATGCTGCTCTCCTCAATAAGGACAATAAATTAATTGGTTCTGAAAAGGAGAGGAGGATTCAAGAGGGGTTATGTACTTATTGTGGTGGAAAACACCCTATTGAAAAATGCCTCAAGAGACCCCAGAACAGGCCAGGATCATCAAGAGGCTTCCCTAGCAAGCAGGGAAAAGTCTGAGTGGGAATCATGATGTGTTCAATGGTTCTCACTTATTTCCTTTAAGAGCACAATTGTGCACTCTGAATACTAGTGTCAAGAAATCTTTAAAGTTTCTTATTTTCTCTTCTGTCTCTGATATTTTTTATAGTATTCTCATTGATTCTGGTGCTACAAACTCTTTTATTGCAAAGAATTTTGTTCTCAAGTACTCATTGACTCTGTCAGAGCTCCCTGGAAAGATTCCTCTTTTCATTCTGTATTCTAATGAATCCCCTGCCTTGTTCATCACACATTATACCAAGTGGGTAGTTGACTTGCCTTCCTTCCCAAGCTTTGAATGGGACTTCTTTATCATAGATTCACCCAAGGGAGAAGACCTGATATTGGGCTATGATTTCCTTTACCATTTTAATCCCATTATTGATTGGAAAAATGGATTGATCACCTATGATTCTAATCATAAGGATTCTAGTGGTATTATTCCTTCTGCTAGTAATGACTTTGCCACTGCTGTCAACAGTGTTGCTCTGGCTGGTGAGCTTAAGACACCTTCCCTTCCTCCTTCTGTCCATATCCCTTCCTTCAATCCCTCTCAGTCATTACTTCCATTGAGAGATGAAGTCTTCAAAGAGATAAAAGATATTGGAGAAGATGCTGCTATGTCTTCACTTCATCTCTTTCAAGGGGATATGGACCTTCCTCCCTTATCTTTTCATGCATCCCTGGAGGAGCAGTGGGATGAGGAGGAAGAGCCAGAAGAAATTGAAACTGTGTTGAAGGTTGTCCCTCCTGCTTATCACCAATATTTGGATGTATTCTCCAAGGTGAAAGCAGAGAAACTTCCTCCACACTGTGCCTCTGATCATCATATTGAATTGGAGGGTCTTCTACCTCCAATTGGTGTTTTCTACTCATTATCAAATCAAGAGTCAGAAACACTGCGGGCCTACGTTTCAGAGAATGTAGAGAAAGGTTTCATAAGAACAAGCTCCTCTTCAACAGGAGCACCTGTCCTTTTTGTCAAGAAAAAGGATGGAGGTCTTTGTTTGTGTGTTGACTACTGCCAACTCAATGCTGTCACTAGGAAGAACAGATACCCTGTTCCTCCTATGAACCAATTCCTTACTGTATTCAACAGTTTCACTATCTTCTCCAAGATAGATTTGCATTGTGAATATAATCTTCTGAGAATCAAAGAGGGGGATGAGCACTTAACTGCCTTTAGAACCAAATATTGTAGTTATGAGTATTTGGTCATGCCATTTGGTTTGACCAATGATCCTGCTTCTTTCCAGAATCTTGTGAATGATATATTTGCAGATTTCTTGGATGTGTTTGTTGTGGTTTATCTAGATTATATTATGGTATTATCAAGTTCTGAGGAAGAACATGTCAAAAATGTGACCTCTGTCCTCCAAAGACTCAGAGAGAATAATTTATTTGCCAAAGCCTCCAAGTGTGTATTCCATGCCTCAAGTGTGAAATACTTGGGCTATGTTGTTTCAAGTGATGGCCTCAAGATGGATTCTTCAAAAGTTCAGCAGATCCTCAATTGGCCTCAGCCCAGAAACATCAAAGCACTTCAATCTTTTATTGGCTTTGCCAATTTTTATTGTTGTTTCATTAAAAATTATTCCATAAATATCACTGCTCTCACTTCCCTTCTCAAAATAGATTCTCCTTTTATCTTCAATGAGGAAGCTCTTAGTAAGTTTCAAGCGATCAAAGAAGCTTTCACCTCTGCTCCTATCTTATCCCATTTCAATCCATCTCTACCTACTATTGTAGAGACTGATGCTTGTAATTATGCATTGGGTGCCGTACTGAGTCAGGTGAATGACTCAGGAAAGCACTCCATTGCATTTGATAGTCACAAGCTTCTCCCAGCTGAGCTGAACTATGACATTCATGACAAGGAACTCCTTGGCATAGTTTGGGCTCTCAAGCACTGGAGAGCATTTCTTCTTTCTCTTTCCAATCCTTCTGAGGTCTTTACAGACCATTCTTCCTTGCAGTATTTCATGTCTGCCAAAGTTCTTACTCGTCATCAGGCCCGTTGGGCTGAATTTCTCTCAGAATTTCATTTCACTATCACTTACCGCCCAGGCAGGCAGGCCACTTTACCAGATGGCTTGTCACATTGGGACGACGTGTACCCAGAGAGGGGGGTGGACTTCATCAGCAAGAATCCTCAAAATTGTCATCAAGTACTCAAGCAAGATGGAATTCAAGAGTCAAGATTCTTCTCAATCAAAGTGGAAATATTCTCAGATTTAGTTGACAAGATTCAAAAACAAGTATGGCAAGACAAAGACTATAAAGAAATACTCAAGCAACTAGCAAGAGGTGAATCAGTTCCAGATTATTCTATTGAACCTGAAGCCAAGTTATTATTATTCAAAGATAGAGTGGTAATCCTAAGCAATGAAGAACTTCAACCCAAAATTCTTCAAAAGCGTCATGACTCACCATTGACTGGCCATTCTGGCCAGGAGAAGACCCTCAAGCTCATCAAGAGGGATTTTTATTGGGCTGGCATGAATCAATTCATCAAGGACTATGTGTCCTCATGTCAGCAATGTCCAAGAAACAAGAACATTCATCACAAGAAGCTTGGACTACTAAAGCCTCTTTCAATTCCATCTGGTCCTTGGAGTTCATTATCAATGGACTTTATCACTCAATTGCCACTGTCAAACAACTTTGATTCAATTTCAGTAGTTGTGGACAGATTCTCAAAAATGGAAATATTCATTCCAACTTATAGATCAATCACTTCACTGGATTCAGCTCAAATCTTCATTAGTCATGTATTTTCAAAGAATGGTCTTCTGGGAAGTATTGTCAGTGATAGAGGATCTTTATTTGTTTCATCATTTTGGACTCAATTATGTCAGCATCTCAATATATCAAGAGATCTTTCCACTGCTTTTCATCCTGAAACAGATAGACAGACAGAGAGGGTAAATCAGATTCTAGAACAGTATCTTTGGATGTATGTCAGCTATCATCAAGATGACTGGTACACCTGGCTCCCTCTGGCTGAATTTGCCTATATTAATGCAGAACATTCATCAACAAAGCAATCACCTTTTTTCACCATTTATGGAAGAAATACCAGCTTTGACTCAGTCCATATTTCTCAAGATTCACCTGCTGGAAAGTTATTAACAAAACTCCAATCAGTACAGCAAGTCATCAAAGAAGAATTAGAGTCAGCAATAAGGAGATTCAAGAAGTATGCAGATAGAAATAAAGCAATTCTGCCTGATTTCCAACCTGGGGACAAAGTATGGCTAGCTTCCAAGAATATAAAGACAACAAGACCCACCAAGAAATTATCAGAAAGATGGTTGGGACCTTTTGAAGTTCTGAAGAAGATTGGCAGCCATGCATATCACCTCAAGTTGCCTCAGCAATGGAAGACAGTTCACCCTGTATTCCATGTGTCCTTATTAGGACCAGTAAAGCAATCAACTATACCAAATCAACACCAATTGCTGCCACCACCAGTCTTAGTGGAGGAGCAAGAAGAATGGGCAGTGGCTCAGGTTCTGGACTCAACATTCAAGAGAGGTAATTTATGGTATCTTGTAGAGTGGAAAGGATTCAGTGAAGACCCAGAAAGAATCACTTTGGAACCAGCTTCCAACCTTACCAAGGATCTCCATTCATTGTATCCAGACAAGCCTGGCCCAAATACCTCAAGAGTTTGATTTATGGTGCTTGGTGGGGAGAAGAAGTTATGAAAGTAAGTTCCTATCCTGTCATGCACCTTTAAGGGGGTATTCTACCCATATGTTGTTGTAAGCATCACCTTGGCCACTTTGTGAGCACGTGTCAATTCTTGGGACAGGTTCAGGAAGCATGCAACATCAATACCCTCCATTTGGACCTTATCAAGATATGGCCAAATGTTTCTTTCTTTCTTTTTCTTTTCTTTTTTCTTTATCATTATGCCAATTTATGCCATTCATCATTATTCAAGACTTTCATTACTTTGAGTCATTTATGGCAAATTATTCCAGTTTATGGTGCTTGGTGGGGAGTGGAAGTTATGAAAGTAAGTTCCAACTCCTGGTATGGATCCCTGCGGGTTCTACTTCTTGTAAAACATTACCTTGGCCACTCTGTGAGCATCAAATGCTTGGTTTTCATTTTTTAGACACATCTTGGGCACAATCAAGCAACTCACCACAAGAAGGACCAACCATCAGGATTTTCTTTATTTCTATTTCTTTACTCTCTTTTTCTCTCATTCTTTTTCTTTTCTTTACTTGTATAACTTTGTTTTTCTTTCATTTCTTTAAAGAAGCAGCATCCCCTCCCCAAGTCACGCATTGGGAGGTTTCATATATCTTTTTTTTTTATTTTTTCTTTTAGTAGTATAAGAGTGGGAATAGAAGTCAATCCAAACACAACAAGGACAAGGAAACTAGTTTCTCTACCCAATCATCAAAAGCTCACTGGAAGTCATTATTTGGTTCATCTTCATACCAGTCAAATCTGGCAATGCAGAAGCAGAAGATTCAAGACGTCCAAATCAGTCCATTTCAATCCAAAGGAAATTGACCTCAAGAATGGGGCCATAGCTCATTTATGGCCCCCCCTCAAAGCCTCAAGAATGAAGGTTCAAGGCCCCTTTGGGGCTGAATTCATCACTGTGGGCCTCCCCTGCATCTTTGGGGAGGCCATGATCTTGGCGGCCCTGGCCATAAAGGTGGGTGTCTTGGACTCTGGGCCAATTTATGGTCCCCTTGCACCCCTGGGTCCCCATCAAATTTGGGCCGAGGGGGTCCATTTTAGTCCTGGGGGTCTCCAATAGCCCCCACGGATCGTAGGGCCCAGAAGACTCCAATACGCCAAAAATGGCCATAAACTCCAAAATCATCAAAACCACCAAGAAACCCAAAAAAGAAGGCCAAAATGGCCATAAAGACATAAAATGGGCAAATTGGCCATAGAATGCAGAAAAAGCCAAGAACCAAAGAAAAGGCCAAAATGGCCATGGAGACATAAATCATCAAGATTCATCAGAGAAAAGGCCAAAGGCCACAATCATCATGGAAGGCTGGTTGAGGCCATTCACAAGGTCAACGGGGACAAGACCCCTGGAAGGTGGAATTCATGGATTTTTTTAAATTGGGCTTGCAAGATGAGTACACTTCATATACTCATCTGGCATCATTTTTTGAGCACAAGAGCTCTGTGGCCATCATTTTGGGATACAACCCAAGGCTATGCCCAAGGACAATCATTGATTGAATCAGACAAATAATGCATATTGCAAAGCGGAATACTTACTCAAGTTTGAAAAAAGGGGGGAATCAATTTGATTGACAGAGAAGAATTGAAAAGGATTTTCAGGATAATGTTCAAGAGGAAAAGAGTTTTGAAGGAAATTTTTTGGAAAAATGTGGTGAAATGAGATGCCACTCAACAGTGGCAGGGTATTATGGTGTTCAGGAGCCCACCAGTTTCAAGAGGGGGATACTGTAACAACCATCCATCAGGGGTAAGGGTATTCATTCATATACCCACTCAAACACCTCAAAATCAGAATATCTACTGTTGCATCAATATTCAGTTTCAGAAATCTTCAGTTCTGAAACATGCATACAGCTTGGTACCTCCATACAGCCTGTCAACATCTGTACAGGTTGGATTCACCCAATACAGTTTCAATACACCAGGATGAAACTGTATGATCACTCAAATCCACTACACCTCTTGTACAGGTTCTGTACAGCCGTACAGGACCTGCATTGGCCAGACTCAATTCAATCATCAATTATTCTCACGAAAATTCTTCCTCTGGATCAGGGCTGGTGATTCTCACATATACCAGCCCCTCGTTCTCCCAGCTGGCGACTTTTCCCAAGTTAATTAATTTAGTTTATTTATTATTTTATAATTATTCTTATCCTTATTTTGGGTATTATAATTATTTGATTTTAAGTTAGTCTTTGCATTTCTCTCTTTGCCTGTACAGTATGAGCTGGGTGGCCATATCCTTATTAACCCTTCTCTTTCCATTCTGACATGTTGAAACAGTGGACTTGGACTTTTTTGTGGTTGGCTCTTCTATTCTTTTATTCTTATTCTTTTGTTGCTGCTTTCTTATATTCATTCTTTTAGTAATTCATCTTTAACACTCTTAAGTGTATCCTTTCTTGCCATATCTTTGAGCCCTCCATCAGTGAGTCCCAGTTTACTGAGTGCCAGGCCCTCTTCACTTCGAAGAGCCCCTGTGACAGTCTTCTAAGTACTGGAGGGTATGGTCTGTCAATATTAAGGGTAATATCAACTTCATGCCCTTTAATAGCGCCTAATGGCTTATTATCAGAAGCAAAGGCATTCTTATATGTGTATAATACATCAATAAGGTCCTGCCTTATTTTGGGTGATGATGATGGATTAATTTGAGCTTCAAAAAGTTGATTAGCCCAAAATTCTTCCTTATAAGTATCCTTAACAGAAGATATGATAGATATTTGCTTGGGCATTTTGGAAAAAGCAAATTTTTGTCTTTTATTTTGTCCAATTGTGAAATATATGTCTTTATGGTTATTGATGTCAATACCATAAATATTCAAGTAATCATTCCCAAGAATGATGTGCTGAGATGTGCAATTGTCCATTACTACTATCTCAATTATCATTCTTACACTTCCTGCTGGATGTGGAAATACAAGATTAGTGTCCAATATGCCTAAAGGGTACTTATTATCACCTGCACTACTAAATTGTACACCCTCTATTGGGAATATCTGGTTCTTCCATCCAGGGAGTATGGCTTGAAGATCATCTTTGCCTACACAAGTACAAAATGCCACTTTATCCAAATTTACTCTGGATTCAATATCATTCATCAGGATTGATGTAATACAGGATTCTCCAGCAGTGTATCCTTTACCTCTAGCAGGTTTAGTTTTACACACTCTGGCATCTTAGATATTGATTAGGTTATGAAAATCCTCACTTTACTGTGGCAAGTGAGTATGGAATTCTGTGACCTCAAATAAAGCTTTAATGTTTTCAATGGGATAGTTCTCTACTGGTATATCCTCAGAGACTGCAGAATCTAGGTCAGATTATACTTTCTCTTCAGTACAATGAACTTCTTCAATGACTTGAGCTTCATTAATATTTGTCTTTTTGGTGCAAGTGTTGGCCAAATTTGAAGTGCTTCCACATTTATGACACTTCAAGACAGGTCTTTCAGGCCTCTTATCTTCTCTGGAAGTTTTAGAGACCATTTTAGATTCCATAGGGACTCTAGTCCAGGTTTTACCAATTCCTGTTCTAGTAATGATATCTTCCATGGCATGAATTTAGTCTTCTGTTGAACAGGTTTCTACACATCTGAACTTGATAGCATGCTCTAGTTCTCCTCCACATTTTCTTAATATTTTCATATCAATCATAGAGTCAGACATATCTGGGTGTAAGGAAGATAATCTGTCTTTCTGTTTGAGGAACCAAGTAAGTGGTTTATCTTTTTCTGTGTTAAAAATGACACTTTCAAAAGCATTTTCTATTTTAAATCTCCAAGAATTGTTAGCCCATTTGGTGATTATTTCACATTTCCACCAAGGTCAATCATGTTTACCATGATCAAGTCTCATTTTGTAATACCATTTCTTTGCAGTCCTGGTAAACAAGGAGTGCAGCTTGCCCACTATGATTTCATCAGGTATGTAAAAATCTTCTTGCAACATATCAATTGTTCTGATGAAATCAATATGATTGTATTCTTCTTCACCAGAGAATGTTGACCATTCTTCTAGCTTTGGAATATTGTTTGCACAGATAGGATTTTCACCTAACAATGGGGTCAAACTTCCTTTAACAGAATGTTTTTCTTCAGTCAAAGGTGTAGAATGTCTTGGAATTTATGGTTCATAACTCTTATGAATTTGCTCCACATTTAAAATGATTTCATTCTTTAACTTCTGCCTTTCACTGTCACTTTTTTCCAAATGTGTGGCAAACTGATTGGTATTATCAATTTTTTCCAAAATATGTTCTTTTGGAATTCTAAGTTTATCATTGATGTTTAAGATGGGAAGATCTTCCATTTCATCATTTTGGGCTTGACATTTACTTTCAATTCTATCACATGTATTGGTAATTGAATCAAGTCTGACATTTTTCAGCTTATACCACTCAGCATATTTCTTGTCATCTCTTTTTAATTAGCTTATATCTTATGTTATTTTCTTCAACTTTGCATCAAATTTTCCAAGTTCTAAATCAATACTAGATTTAACAAATCTTATTTCCTCTATTATATGTATGGAAAAGTCCTGTTCATCCTTTCCTGCTCTTTGGCTGTGAATTCCATAAGAGTCCTGGCCATATTGAAGACACTGTCCACAGCTGAAGGCTCCAATTTGGGGATCCTGTACCCTTGTTGGTAAGGTCTGTGCCAATTTTCTTTGCCTTTTCCCTTGCCCTGATGGTTCCTGGGACCTTGCTTCTTCTTCTGAGTGTCACAGGGGCTCTTCTAAATGAAGAGGGCCTGGCGCTCAGTGATCAGACTTACTTATGGAGGGCTCAGAATAAAATACTCAATTGGTAAGAGTAATGAAATAAGAGGATAAATTCCTAGTCATAAAATAATAAGCATTAAAAGATATGAGAGAAAAACAAAAGAAATAATAAAGATCCAACCACAAATAATCCTCTACCACTGTTTCAACCTGTTCAGAAAAGAGAAAAGGATTAATAAAGGATATGGCCACCAGGACTATACTGAACAGGTGAGGGAAGGCAAAGACAAACTTAATAATTAATAAAATAATATTTCTTAATGAGAAATAAAATAATATTAAATAATAAATCCAATATTTTAATTAACTGGGGGAAAACCCCCCAGGTGGGTGAAAGGGGGCTGGTATATGTGAAAAAGTGGCAGCCTGGTGTTTGAGTGTTGAGAAACCATGATTGCATGATTGAGGAACCTGTATTTGAGATGTGAAACTGTATTGGTGTATCCAATACAGTTATTTGAATCAATACAGGTATTTGCGCCTGTATTTGGTGAATCCTGTATTTGGGTTTTGCCTGTATTGAGCTGTATTGAGGATTGGAACTGTATTTGGTGAATCTTTGATGAAACCCCTTGCTGATTAGGTGTTGGAAGATCTTCCATTAGTAATGAGTGGTAATTCCCTGCCTGTCTCCATGGCTGTGACACTGAGGTCCTTTGGGCTTTTCTTTGGATGCTTCTGGAGCTGGTTTGGTGCTGGTAGATGCCACTGGGCCTTGCAAAGCTGGGGTCATTTTAATTCCTTCTTCTGGTCTACAGATAAAAGACTTTGTTTCTTCGGCAAATTCTTTATATTTTTGACCTTGTCTTTGCAAGAAAATGGGCTCAACCCTCCTAAGAGCTCTATTGTCTTCTCCTGACCCAGAAAGCTCTTGATGTTTAAGTAGGAGTTCATGGACCCCTTCCAAAGGTTTCGGCATATTCCCCACTCCTCTTCCTTTGCTTTTCTGAACCAATTTTTGTATTGGGACTGATATATTTCTATGTCTGCCACTTGGAAGTGGTTCATCCCTTAAAACATTACCTTCAATTAGTTTAGTCTCAGAGCTCACATCAAAGTTTGTTGGTACAGACCTTGGGGAATGGGGGGCAGTTCTGGCATCCTCCAGATGTGTCTTTCCTGAGGAAGACTTGGCAGACATTGTTCTGGTCTTACATCTTCCTTGTCCAGGTCCATCTGGTTGGACCAAATAGCTGCTTCCATTTCTGGTATGCACCAATTTTCATGTTGATTCAAGATAAAAATAAGAATTGAAAACAGAAAACACACACCTTTTGGTGGTTGTTTGGTTTGTTCTGTTTTAAATAAAGTGCCTCTTTTAAACATTTGTACTTCAATACTGTGTTCAGATTCTGCTTCTGAAGATTCTGGAATGGTGATGTATCTTTTACTGAGTCTGTTACCAGATGCACAGTATTTGATTAAAGACACTAGAGAAAAAATTTGATAAAAGAAATTTTTTTTTATACTTTGAAATTTTTTAAGATTTTTTATAAGTTTTTTATTTTTTAATATTAAAAAAATTACTCTTTTTAAAGAAAAAAATTAAAATTCAAGATTTTGAATTAAAAATTAATTCAGAGTAACTCAAAGAATAATTTTATAAGTTTTTGGATGTGAAAAAGCCACATATAAAAACAGTATGAAATTAAGCCAAATTCCTCAATGGAAAAGATTTCAAGACAATTTCAAGAATAAAAATAATTTTAACTTTAAATTGAAAGAAAAAGAATAATTAAATTGATATTTTACAAAGCTTAAAAATATATTCATTGAGGGTAAAAGGTTCAAAAAAACATGGCCAGGCCCATGAATTTAAGCTATGTCTATGAAACTGTTGATAATATTACTAATAATCAACAGTACTATGACTGTTCTTATGAAATACAATGATAAAAATTATTATAACCACAATTAAATTAATAAATGAATAATTATTTATTTTACTTGTTATACACTACTAGTGATTATAACAGTAAGCAGGAATTGTCTACTAGAATCAATTACAAGAAGTATTTAATATTAAAACTTCTTTATTAAAAGAATAAAATTATCTTTTTCAAGAATAATTATAAATATAATTCTTGAAGAAAAAAATTCCTAGAGAAAAACTTCAAGAATTAAGATAAATCACTCACAAATACTCCAAAGAACTTATTAAAGATAATAGCAGAGGAATTTGACAAATAATTGTGGATTCTAATGTATCAAAATAGATTTATAAACGTATTACAGCAATATATAGTTGACTTCTATGATTTCACGTTTTTCTGATTGATTCTGAAAGAATGGAAACAATTAAGAAAAGCTTTAACTAATACTTACTTGTGAGTAATAAAGGTATAATTGAATAATGTGATGATTTGGAAAAAACAGCAAGAGGAGGGCTCTTTTAAGTCAACTACAGCTCACAGACGTGTTCCATGGGGAAAACTGAAAAAAGAGTGAGTGAGAAAACAATAAACATTTTTGGATTATTGATTGAATCATTTGTTGTCACGTAAGATTATCATAATTACTTAATTGAGGCTTTTACATGACTACTAAACCAAATATGGTTAAGAATAAAAGGAGTAATCACTGTAAATATTCTTTTATTTCAAAAGGATTATTGATTTCTCAAAGTTACCAATGTTATTGGCAATTTTATCACAGAGTGTATTTTCTGTGAATTTTTTAAAGATTTAGTGTTTCACGTGGAATCATCAAAAATGGACTGTAAGTAAGCCTTTCAATTTTACTTATAAAAGTACAATATTTTTTGGTTTAGATATGAATAATAGAGTTCTAAATTGGTCCTGAAAGTTTCAGAAAGATTCATCAAGAATTGTATTTTTAATGAATTTTTGAAGTTTTTACTTCATTTCTATGTAGAATTGCAAATAGCACTATATGGCTGGTTGCTATGAGGTAAATCAATGGATACTAGTCCAAAAAGGGTTTTGATTAATCTTTTTGTGTTCATCCATGGAAAGTAATTAAGAATTGAAATGTTTACAGGAGTCTAAGTTGCTCTTTACCTCCTTGGCATGTCAAAATAGCAGCTTATTTGCTATTTTCTTATGATATAATGAAGTTTTGACTTGGTCACCAGGTTCTAAAAGGGTTTTAGTATACTAATTGGGCCAAGATCAGCCATGAATAAAAGCTTTAGAGCTTTCCAGGCCTCAGAGGCATCAGAAGCTGGGTACCCTGGCTCTGTGAGCCTTAGAGGTAATTTCATATACCCAAAAGACCACAAAATACAAAATTAACATATGAATATAAATAAAATAAATTTGTTTATATTATTAAAATCAAAATCAAAATATAAATATAAAATTAAAAATTCAATTACAATTTAAAAATAAAATTACATTAAATTTTGAAATTGTAAAATTAAATTTATACTTGAAAAAATGAAGTAAAAATGAATTTTTAATAAAATTGTAAAAAAGTTAAATGAAAATTATTATAACTTTTAATCCAATAAATAAACATATAAATATTATTTCACCATTTGATTCCTCATAAAAAATTAGGTGGGGTCACTTCTGAGTGAAATTTTTGTAACTCAACTCTAAATAAGGTTAAATTAAGTTTTTTGTATTTTCAATACAAAATTTGAAAATCCTCAAAACTCTAATTTAATTCACACCACATGTGGTGTTAACCATCAATTTTTGTGTTAAAATTGAGGTGTTGTGTTTAATTTAGAAGTTATGAGGAATTGAAGTATTTTCAATTGAATTCAATTGAAATGTCAAAATGTGCGCGTGTATTACATAAGTGAACTTTGATTTACATATGAGGTGTCAATTATTACTGTATTGTACTGTACAATTCAATTGAATTACATATGTAAATTATAAGTATAATACATGATGAGGAATGAAAGGAAAAAATAAATTGGGAAGATTAAAAAAATCCTTTCTGACAGGCGTGGGATGTCAAAATTCATGCAAACATTCATCACTTTTGGCCTGGAATTGAGTTACAGGGTCTGTGAACTCAATTGATGATGAGGTTTTGATACCAACTGGGGTAGTTTTAGCTGTTGCCAAGAGGGTAAAACTACCCTTAAGATAAAACAAACTTAGCAAAAACAGTTTTAACTGGTTTCTACGCCTCTTACACACATTCTGACGTGTTTTGAAGGCTCTAGACCAGGTATTGCTATAGTAATGGCTAATTTAAGGGTCTAAAATGGCTAAAAATGGCTAAAAATGGCTTAAACCAGCCCTTTTTTGGTCCAAACCAGGGTTCAATGATGCCATAATTGGCTTTTCTGTTGTCAGACTGTTTTTCACGACTGACAAGAGTAAATTTTACTTTTGGAGTAAGAAAATTGGTGGCTATAAAAGAATGTCTTCTTTTTCCCACTTTTCTCTTCATGTTAGAATCTTTTCCTTTTATTAATTAGTTTAAACACTGTTAAACCAATCAATAAAATATTCCAACCACCATTTTTAAATCATTTTAATCCTTTTAACCACGTGAAAAAATCATTATAATCATTGTTTGTAACTCTTATAATCATTTTTACCCCTGAACCACCCCAAGAGTGAATTAAAGCATCTTTCATCACTGTAAACTTTGTCACTTTGTTTCCAAATTCACTCTGGTCACTTTTGGGTGTGTTTTCTCTTTAATATTCTTTTTAAAGACTTTATTCTTTAATTAATTGCTTGCAGTTCTTTGCTCAATTAATTCCAATTGAAATTGCTCTTGAAGAAATTTCTTTTGTAGCCTTAAAATATCTCTTGTAGAGTATTTTTTTGGATAAATTTTTATTGTTGGTAAAACAATAAATTTTGAAATATTATTGTTTTATACTAATAAAGTTATAAACAATAAAATTGGCATGTTTTCTATTAAAAATAATATTTCTTACTATTTTTAATTGATTTTTTACCTTATACAAATTTTGAGGACAGGAAAAGGACTTGATTTTTTAATCAAAGTTTCATATCCACACCTTACAGGCTCTCTTTGATGTCTTTTGTCCCTCTTTACTATGTTTTACATCAAAATAGAAATTTAGGCTTAAAGTGAGATATCCACTGTGGGTGTACCAAAAGTGTATTTAAGAATACCATAATATTAAGTGCCCCAAACATGCATAACACTATTATTAGTGTATATGTAACATGGGATTTCTCACATTCCCATTATTCTGCTGTGCAATTGAGAAAAACAAAAGTTTTCATGGATCTCTTATGGGTGTACCAAAAGTGTATTTAAGACTACCATAATATTAAGTGCCCCAAACATGCATAACACTATTATTAGTGTATATGTAACATGGGATTTCTCACATTCCCATTATTCTGCTGTGCAATTGAGAAAAACAAAAGTTTTCATGGATCTCTTATGTGGTATTGATGATGTGGTATTGAAGTATTTTCCATATAACCACCTCAAAGAGCTTATTTGAGCTTATTTACTCTATGGAGATACCATAGGTGAATTTCTGTGTAGAAGCCAAATCTGGACTTAAATCCATGGATTTACTTACTGACTCAAACGTTATTCATCTTTTCTGAAATCAAAAATAATTAATTTTGAATATATGCATGACTTATGGGTTATATATAGTTCAGAATTTCTTTTCAGGATAATTGTGGCCTATTTGGGTATGTAAAATATTCCTCAAGGCTCACACTTTCCCCAATTGGTGTAAGTAAAGATGACGATTGATAAATAATCTGCAAGGAACCATATTGAGACTTCCCCAAAATCATCTCCCACATATTTTTAAGGAATAATACTATTTCCATGAAGCCTATAAATCTGAACCTTTCATATACTTTCTTCCCTCAACCTTTGGAGCGAGAAGAATATATGTCAACAAAATAAATTTCATTATTGGTATAATTAACTTTCTTAAGTAAGGTCTAGATTAATTATCACTAAATATTTTGGCCACTTAAAAGGGAATTGAAAGGAGATAATTGGATTGAATAATTCTTCCAGATTTCTTGCATTATTTGTTAAATTGAAAAATATCATTCACAGTGTGTGAAATATATACATAAAAAAAATTTCACTTTTTTTGGGTGCTATAGTTTTTCTAACTTTGAGCTTAATTTATTTTGTTAAATTGTTCATTTGGCTGATATTTATGCAAGGGATCAAACATTAAAATCAAATAATTATTATCTTCTAGAAATTGGTAATTATTGGTATGAATAATTTTAAAATTAAATATTTATGGCTCAAGTGGTGATTGGAACGTTTGCCCATTGTTTCAAAATCATTCATGTTTTAATAAATTCAAAAATCAAATTTCCCCTATGACAAGATTTTCATTTTTAAAATGTGTATTACCAAAGACCTAGAACCTGTAAAAATATCTCATTTGAATGATTTCTGGTAATTACTCAAGTTTTTTGATTAAGAGGATTAATTCTGAAAGGCATATCAATCAGTTTACAGTCTAATTTTCCAGTTTTTGTTTTGAAGGAACACATTTTTTTATTATTTGAAGCATAATAACTACTGCCAAAGAATCGGAAAAAATTTATGGAAAACAACTTTGATGTGGCTTATTTTTCAAGATTTGATTAAAGAATGATTTAATAAATTCCATTAATTAATCGTTATTAGTCTGATACAAATCCTTAATATTGATGATATCATCTACAATAAAATATTAAATAAATGGTGCCAATGGGAATCCGACTTTACTTGAAAATTTAACCAGCATATATCAAATAGAGAACAAAATGGTCTAAACCTTTCCATAATTTTAAAAATATTGATCTATTGGGAAGCCATAATGTTAAAAAACAAGTTTTTAGACAATTCTTCATGGCTTTGAAAACTATTTTGAAATTATCATTGAGAACATGTCAAACAGTTCTTGAACCCTGGTCAAACCTGCTTCCAGCCCACTTTCAATGGCTACGTTGGAACCTGGTTGGAGTAGGGTTTGAAAAGGATCGGATATGAGAAGGATGAATAATTCATCATTTTTATAGACTCCTTAATTATTCAGAAACTGGAATAATTTGAGGATTTATTCCTTTAAATGACTCCTACATGACATGGATAATACATTCTATCAGACTAAAAATAATTGTGAAAGGATCAATATATTTTGCCTTCTAATTTACACAAGGTCTTTCAATAAAATTCAGAAATGACTATGAAATATTGAATCCACTTTGTGTTAAATATATTTTGATATAAAAGGACTACCTACACTAAAATGAATGGTCTCTTTCATATTTTCAAACAAGCATCATTTCTTTCAAAATGAATGGTTTATTCCATTAATTTCACAGAATTCATGCGAAATCATAGAATTGAATCAATGTGTTTTTTGAAAGACTTTTTCAGTTAGTTTAAGCTATGAATTCCAAAAAAAAATAATTCCTAGAAAAATGGCATTCCTCAATTGAGTTGTATTTACATACCAAATTATATCCTTCATTTTTCTTGTACAGAAAGAAGAATTATACCGATTATTTTGAGATCTTTATTCTTCCTATATCAATAATTCAATTCAATTTTTTATCAAATATTTTTCATTTCATTTTGGATTTTTATTTATTTATGACAATATGTAGCTCACCAATTTCCCCAGTCTCAAATTTCCAGTTTTTTTGAATAGAATCTAAGGCAAAAATCCCAAAACACTTTCTCATTGATTTTCATTAATTCATTATATAAATTTGCTACCGAAAGAACCTCAATAATTTACCTCATTTAGGTCTCTGGTGTTTTCTATTCTGTGGCGGGTTTTGTAAGAGAATCAAGTTTTGAATTATATAGTTATTTGAGAAAGGAAATGTTCCTGAAACAAAACGTTAAAAAATAGCGAATGCAAGGGGTTGATAAATTCATTGATGATTGTGTATGAAGAATTTTTGTATTTGTTTATACTTTGTTAATTTCTTCTATGCTATTTTATCCCACTTTGAAGAGCTTAATATGTATTTCTTCATTATCTTTGTTTATTATTTTTTGAATTTTTACTCATTCTTCAATTTTTTGAATTAGTTTTGATCAAAGTTCTGATAAATGTGATTTTCAATATTTTCTTTCATTTTTTCACCTTATTTTTATTTTGAATTATTGTTTTGGGTTTTTAAGATGGTGATTTTTTTATTTTTTCATTTTTTTGGGGTTGTGATACAGCAAATTCAATGAAAAAACACTGAAGTTGGAGTTTATTTGGTCATTTTCTCACAACAGCACTATTGCAAACAAATACCCAATCAAACCCCGAATCCAGTGTTTTTTCAAGAAGATAACCAAGTAAACTCCAAATCCAGTGTTTTTGAACTGTATTTGATGTCTTACCACTGCAAAAGAAAATTAAAAATTAAAAATATTTTTTTTTCAAACTTTACAAAAAAGAAATTGTAAAGTAAAAAAATCTTTTGAAAAAGACAACTCAAACAAAATAATAAAAACAAAACAATTACAAAATTAAATTGAATACTAATAAATTAAAAAAAATAGAAAATTGAAAGATGAAAATAAATTGAAAGTTTAAAAATGAATCAAAGATTGCGAGTGTTTTTTGTAACTCAAATCAATATGAATGATGATTCTTGATCCTTTTAATTTTTTTCTTCAAAATTAATAAGATTTTCAATAAAAAAAGGAAATGAAGGGTGGAAGAGATGAATGAATGAACTGAAAAACTGAATAATATCGATCCAAATTATATGAAATCTGAAGACTTAATTCTCAAAGTTTTTACAAATTCAAATATTTTTGGATTATGAAAACAAATCTTGAAAATGAAAAATGGTAAAGTATCTTAAAAGAAACCTGATTTTGAAAAAAATGCATGAAGAAATTTTGAAAGAAAATGGTTTGTATATTGTAGTAGTGACAGAGCTGCACAATCAAGAAAATTTGAATAGAAAAAACCACAATATTATGAATTTTTATAAACTTTGAATGAGCTGAGGAATTCAGAATAATTCATTGGTGAGACTAAAAAAATATTCATTACCAAAAAATATATTGAATAGAAAAAATAATAGAGCATATATAAATAATTTTTATTTAAATAAATAAATAACTTAATGTTCAGCTATTAAATCTCATTTGAATTAATGGTTGTAGAGATCATCTTTTCCAATAAATATAAGGGATAGGTGAGGTATAGAAGGGAAATATATGTATTTAAGAAACATTGAAAACTGTGGATATTACTTTTAGAAGGTATGTCCAGGATTTGATAATCAGTAAAAGAGAGCTTTGTTCAAGATGATTTACATAGATTTAATTTTTTCTAGAGCTTCTTTTTTGTAGATTGAAATTTTGAATTGAGAAAAATAAAGAAAACTTTCTGACATGGTGTGTACATGGGAGGTATGCCATTTATGTCAAGTAGAAAAAGACACTCAATCATTGGGAATTATCTTTACACATTGTGGTATACCTCTACCAATTTGGATCAATGGACAAACTAAGCAGGAATATTTTTCAATTTTCCTTAGGCCTTTCCCAATGAATTGAAGTACTAATTGCCTTTCAAGATAAATTATAAAAGAAATAACACCATTAAAACCCAATAAATACCCTTTTTTAATAAATGAACTTGACAATTATTATGTGACACTTCAATGCACCACCCAGATGAAGTTAACCTTCAAGGGATTGGCTGACCTAAAAAATTATTTTTTTCTTTATAGTTTTATTTCTGAATTTTTTACTTCAAATTTCTTTGAATATTGTGCGTATTCAAATGAAAAAACATACTACAGCACAGAAGGTCCTAGTTACAATGATGATGAATGGAATTACATTTAAGGGCAGAGTTGTAGCAAAATCAGGGTCATAAATATTAATTTAAAGTTAATTTATATATCAAGAAAGTAGAATTAGGTATTTAGATGAAAATTAGTCTTTCTATTAATTTTGAGGAAGAAATGAATGTGCAAGTTCAAGGGTTAAATCAAGGAAAAGGTTTGAATTCAGGCTTGGGATATCATTGAATCAAGAAAGGTACAGGTGGATTGTATTCTATTATTCCATTGAGGACTTCTTTTATTACAAAGAGGAGTTGAACAGATTTAAAAACCTAGTAATAATTTCATGATCATGGTAAGGTGGCCATTGTGCTGTTGGAAGGAAGAAATTCAAGATTTGGAGTGTAGAGAGATAGTAAAATGGCCTGAAAGGTGGAAATAAGAATTTTAGGAGGACAGAATTATACAGTAGAAGTGTTGCAGTAGTATTAAAGAAGGTTAAAAGCAAGATTACAGGAGTTTCACAAGGGTATACTTTAATACAGTTCCAGTTACAGGACCCCCAGTTATAAGAAAAAGAAAGGATAATACAGGAAGATTACAATGCAGTAGCCATGCAGATAAGGATCCTAGGGTTTTAAATTGATTACATAATAAATGACATCATAAATAACATAATCAAAAGGAAATAAACTAGGATTACTAATGATGGAGATAAGGATCCCAGAATATTCAATTGATTACATAATCAATGAAATCATAAATGACATCAATAGAAATTAAACAAGGATTACTAATTATAGAAATAAGGATCCCAGTAAGCCCAATGGATTACAGAATCAATGACATCATTTACACACCATTTCCCCACAATGTCAAGAACTAAATTTAAAATACAGGTCACTTGGAAAAATTCACAGACCTCTCACTTCAATTACCACTCAACTTTAATTCCACACATCATGTGATTCAAAACCCAAAATTGGAGACCTGAAAAACTCTAAGTCCCTTTTTTTTGACACTCCCATGGAGGCCCCAGAAATATAAATAGAGGTCCCCCCCTCCATTCTTTTTTCCTCATAGTCTAGACAGGGTCTCATTGCAAAAATGTAAATTCTTAATATTTTTTCTGAGGGAAATCCCCTCCATCTATCCACATTATCCTAATTTTTGTAAAAATACTCAGTAGCTAAGCTCAGAAGTATAGTTATCCCATCCCCATTCCTGAATTTTGCTCAGTAGCCAAGATCAGTAGCACTGTCTGAGTGATTTGTAATTAATATTAGTTAACAGTTGGTCCACTTCAATTCATAAATTCACCTCATTGACTATCTCCATCCCCTTACTGCTCAGTAGCCAAGCTCAGAAGCACTGTCTGAGTCTCTTTTATGATGAATAGTAGATAAAAGCTGGTCTACATTACTTTATAAATTAGACTAATTGACTATACAATTAATATTGTTATTCCTTTCCTAATTTGCACAATAGAAAAGCTCAGTAGCGCTCTCTTTGTGATTGATAACTAATAGTAGTTAACAGTTGGTCTACATTAATACATAAAATAATCTCATTGACTACCTCCATTCCTCAATCTGCTCAGTAGCAAAGCTCAGTAGCATTTCCTGGGTGTTTCATAAATAATAGTAGTTAAAAGTTGGCCTAAATTATCTTATAAATACATCCCAATGACAGAGTTTTTTTACTCAGTAGCCAATATCAATAGTGAATTAAACCATAGTAGTGTCTGTCATCTCAAGTTATCATCATAAAATTATTAAACCCTTAAAAAATAGTAGTGTTTTTTATTAATTATCATAGTATCAACAGTGTTATCATTTAAAATAAGAAATACCTCAAGGTGTTACTGCTCTCAGTGAAGGAATTAAAAGATGTATTTTCTCCAGTTTTATCTTTATTTATTTGTATTAAGGTTTACTCAGCCATTGTCCCCAGATCAAACAAAGTCTGATAGAGTTTGTTAAATATACTTTTCTGACACAGCCATCATCAAATAAATTAAATTGTTTGTGAAGCTCAAGTAAAAATAATTCAGCATTATTAGGAAGGGAAGTATAGAGTATTCTATCACACAAGCCGGGCAAGGGTTACAAGATTGAAAATAAATTCACAATTTTTTCTTGTAATTCCCCTTCCAGGTACTGCCTCATTTTATCCCACAGAAGAGGAGTTCCCACAGCACATCTTTGAAAGAAGGTTTTTCCCTCTGAAAAAACTTTTCAACCAAGAATTAATTGTGTTAGTCAAAAGGGCATATAAAATGTATGAGTAAAAAGACAACAATTACAGGAGATATATAACTTTCTATTTCAATTCAGTAAAGTTCTGAATGACCAAATATGTGCTTGGAAGTATCTGAAAAAGAATTTGACTGTTATAAACATGCTTGAGGCTCAGGTTAAAAGCAGGAGACACCTGGGTTGGGCCTGCTACCCCTTCCAGAAGCAAAAGGTTTTTTCATGGTGATTTATGGCATTGAAAGTGCCATCAGTGCCATCAATGGCTCTAAATGCGCCATGAATGCCCTTGAAAGGGAATAAATGGCATAAAAAGTGCCATGAATGGGATCAAAAATTCCATAAATTCCATTAAAAGTGAAATAAATGGAATCTACAGTGCCACAGAGTGAATCAATAATGGGATAGAAATTCCATAAATAACATCATAACTGCCACAATAGGAATTAACAATGCCAAAAATGAAAAAAAGTTCCATAAATGGAATGTAAAATGCCATAAATGGCATAAACCATTACATACATGCCATGAATGTGTTCTTTCCCAATACAGGCTTCTTTAGCTTCATTTTAATTTAAAGACACCCCTTATCTGCTTTTACCAAAATTTTTATGTTGATCTACCAATGACCTATATTGATTATTAATCTATTGTTATATTTATTTTATCATATTATTTTTATAATATAAATTATATCATTTATTCTTTATGAATGATATAATATATTGTATGCCATAATTATAATAAAATATTATTATTATCATTATTAAATTCTTGTTATTCATTATCATTAAGACATTAAAAGTACAATAACTGAAATACTAGTAATTTTCAACTATTTTTTCATATTTAAACCTTAAATTTGGGAGCCAGGCCACAATTTTTACTTAAAGCCCTTTTTGAAAAGATTATAATTGGGCTTATTCAATAATAAATTACTTTTATAAAAATGATTTAGATAATAAATCTATAATTATTCAATTTGATCACTATTGAGGTATTTGGAAAGTAATTGTGTTATATTTCACTTTGTTTTTCATATCCTTAGACTTGTGAGACCTTTCTTTGAGTGACTCTATTAATTAAATAAAATTTTGTAATTTTTCAAATAAAGAATTAGAATTAAAAATTACAAATAAAATAAATAAAAAAATAAATTTTCTTTCTTTTTCTCATTTAATTTCTCTTATAAAATGTCAAAAGAAATTTTGATATGGAAATTGCCACATTGTTACAAAAATATACTTTTTATTAAAAGACTTATATTGATTTTTCTGTTTTAGTGCTTGAAAACAATCCAAAAGAGAACAATAGGTCTAAGGTTGAAAAATTAGTGTAAAAAACTTGTGAAAGATTTCAAACACCAGTACCAATTACAAACAGAAAATCCAAGGAATTGGTTTTCCCAGCACCCACTATTCAGGACTGTGCAGGGTTCACCTGTCTTAAGCTTCATAAAACAAATTTCATTATTCTTCATTCTTTACAAAAGGGAAAAGAAAGAGAAACTTCCCCAGTGCAACAGAATTTACACAAGGAAGTGCACCCTCCCAAAGGAAAGGCATTGAGATGCCTATTATTCCTGAACCAAAATTGGAACTAATTATTAATCCCTCAAATATGAATGAAACAAATTCAGAAGGCTTTAATACAGATATAATTGAGGAAATACAAACAATATTACACAGTGTACAAAGAAAAGGATTGGGAAATGTTGCCCCCAAATACACCAAAGAGTTATGAGCTCTTTGTGCATCCTAAGGAAATTCCTTCAGGAGGAGGAAAAAGTGAGATACTTAAACAGATGGAATCCACTATCATCCAAATTGCATATCAAGGGAAGAAGAACAAGAAAAGGAGCTGGAAGAAATCATACTCCTCCAACTACAAGATCCCAAGAATACAAAAAGATGGCATGGAAAATGTTTTAGACATCTCCAAAGCCTTGATAGAATTAAAAAACAAAAAAGAACAAAGAATGAGACAGCCATCTTTCCCAAAGGAGCAACTTTTTCTTCTTATGTTGCAAATACTTGAACAGAAATTGAAAATTGAATCTTACCTGTAAATGACACTAAAGGTATCTGATTATCACCAAAATAAATAAGAAAAAGTATATCAAACATATCCACTTGTTGTACAAAATACAAAATATTTTGCTGAAAATAACAAACCACAGACTTTAAATGCTAATACTCAAAAATTGGAACAAGGACAGAAAGAGCTATCTGAACATATAAAAGAAATTTAAGAAAAACCTCTTGCAATCGCTTATTAGCAGTGTATTCATAATTTAACAGTAAAACTCAATAAATTATTTATATCTGTTGAAAAGTTTTAATAAAAGACTTCCTCACACCAAAAAATACTTTTGGACCATGTAGGAAAATTGATGCAGTAAGAATGAATCTTAAAGATGACATTTGAAATGAAATCAGACTAATTACTGAGGAAATGGAAAATGGAAATGAGGCTAACTTAAATATGCCAAAGTTAACAACTCCATTTTCCATATGAGAATTCCTTCTGAACAAAAATTAGAAAAAAAAGCATTTTGTGGAAGAATCAAGCAAAAATGACAATAATAAGCTTCTAATGAAAGAAGAACCTCAAATAAATGAATTGCCAAAGCTCACAGGAGAAGGGAATTATAATAATATGTAATTTGCTAAAACAAGTGACTTGCTGCAGGAAGATTATTGAATACCAGATTACTCAGTAGCTGAAATATTACACTCATTATTTGAGAAAGGTGCAAATAAATGTTACTATGGCATAAGACAGGAAAATGGAATGAACACCTGGCTTGGTGGAAAAAAGAAATTTTCACCAAGTGGGAAAATGATTCTTGGAAATATAAAATGAAGAATAAATTCAAAAATTCATTCTGCGATCCACATAAGGACAATTCCCTGACTTGGCTCCTAAAACAAGGTGAAAGGCTGCCTGCCCTATATCAAGTGTGAGCCTTAGAGGTATTTCCATATACCCAAAAGACCACAAATAACAAAATAAGATATAAATATAAATAAAAAAAATTGATTTACATTATCAAAAGAAAAAATTAAACTATATATACAAATTTATATACAAAAATGAAAATTTAATTATAATTTAAAATAAAAATTACATTAAACTTTAAAAATTGTGAAATTGCATTTTTAATTGAAAGAATTAAGTAAAAATGAATTTTTAATAAAATTAATTAAATTAAAATATTTTTGGTAAAAAGTTACATAAAATATATTATAGCTTTTTATCCAATAAATAAACTTAAGAAAATTACTTTACCATTGTAATCCTCATAAAAAATAAGGTGGGTCACCTCTGGGTAAAGTTTCTGTAACTCAACTCTAAATAGGCTTAAGTTAAGTTTTTAGTTTTTTTTGTACAAAAGTTGAAAATCCCCAAAACATTAATTTAATTGACACCACGTGTGGTGTTAACCATCAATTTTTGTGTTAAAATTGCGGTGTTGTGTGTAGTTTAGAAGTTATGACAAATTGAAGTATTTTCAATTGAAATGTCAAAATTTGTGTGTGTATTATATAAGTGAGCTTCAATTTACATATGAGGTATCAATTATTACAGTTGTGTACTGTAAACCTCTACTGAATTATATTACATGATGAGGAATTAAAGAAAAAATAAATTGGAAAGATTGATTCTGGGGGGAAAAGGTACTCTAGCTCCAAGGGGGAGCCAGACTCCCAAAATCCTTTCTGAAAGGCATGGGATGTCAAAATCCATGCAAAGGTTAATAACTTTTGGCCTGGAATTGAGCCACAGGGTCTGTGACTCAATTGATGATGAGGTTTTGATACCAACCAGGGCAGGTTTAACTGTTGCCAAGAGGGTACAACTACCCTTAAGTTAAAGCAATCTCAGTAAAAACAGTTTTTCATGGTTTCTACATCTCTTACACACATTCTGAAGCGTTTTTCAGGCTATAGACCAGGTATTACTATAGTAATGGATGATTTAAGGGTCTAAAGTGGCTAAAACCAGCCCTTCTTTGGTCTAAACCAGGGCTCAATGATTCCATAATTGGCTTTGATGTTTTCAGAGTGTTTTCCACGACTGAAAAGAGTAAGTTTCACTTTTTAAGTAAGAAAATTGATGGCTATAAAAGAATGTCTTCTTTGCCCCACTTTTCTCTTCATGTTAGAATCTTTTCCTTTTATAATTAGTTTAAACACTGTTAATCCAATCAATAAAAGAGTCCAACCACCCTTTTTATATAATTTTCAACCTTTTAACCACGTGAAAAACTCACTATACTCATTGTTTGTAACTCCTATAATCATTTTTACCCCTTGAACCACCCCTTAAGTGAATTAATGCATCTTTCATCACTTTTAACTTTGTCACTTTGTTTCCAAATTCACTCTGGTAACTTTTGGGCATTTTTTCTCTTTAAATACCTTTTTAAAGACTTTGTTCTTTAATTAATTGCTTGCTGTTCTTTGCCCGATTAATTCCAATTGAAATTGCTCTTGAAGAAATTTCTTTTGTAGGCTTAAATATCTCTTGTAGAGTATTTTTGGATAAATTTTTATTGTTGGTAAAACAATAAATATTTATAATATTATTGTTTCATAATTGTAAAGTTAAGAACCATAAAATTGGTGTTTTTCCTTGTAAAAATACTATTTCGTACCATTTTTTAATGATTTTTACCTTATAAAAATCTTGAGGACAGGAAAAGTACTTGATTTTTTAATCAAAGTTTCATATCCACACCTCCATTTCGGGGCCCAGCTGTGATATTTTACCTGTGACATAATTTTTTACTCTTTTTAACTCTTTTTTCTTGTATTGAAGAATTTGAAAACATATAAAAAATACTTATAATTTATAAAAATCTATAGAAAATAATCTTTTTTTTATATTTTAATTGAGGCTTTATATTTTCATTTCTCTCTTGAAAAAATATTTTTTACTTAATCAATTGGCTTTTTCATTAATTTTAGTGTCTGACAATGTGGTAAGACAAGACAATATTGAAACAGCCTTAACAGTAACAAGCATTATTCCTGAAAGAACTGTGAATTCTGACCATAATATTACAGTTATTATAACTCAAAATAGTCAACCAGAACAAATTTCTTCTGAAATAATTAGCTTGGATATAAGAAATACCCTTCAGAAGGCTAAGAATTTGGAAAATAGTAGATTTTTTGATGTAAAAGTACTATTTCAAGCTTTTAATCATAGAATATACCTTCAACCAGATCAGAAGCCAGCTATAACCCCTCAATCAGCTCCCAAAAAGGTCATAGACATGATTATGGCAGAAGCCATTCAGTTACAGAAGGACAAGGGTCAGTTGATGACCTCCAAGTTAACTAATTATGTCATTCTGAAGCTGATGATACTTTTTTACTGTCAAAACACAGCTGACACCGCCATAATAAGCCTCAGTGGAAATTTATGAAGCAAGCCAGAAGGATTACAACAATGCATTGCAGCACAAAGAGTACCAGATCCTTGCAAATATGTGGAAAAACTTCATGAATTATTACCTGACTGTGAGAAAATTCCTGGCCAATCTCAACACTTGCAAGTTACTCAATGGATGGCATCCATTGATGGAAAAGAAGAACATGATGCTTTTAACAGCACAATGTAGGAGAAAAAACCCCCCACTACCAAAGCAAGTGCCATAAATAGCCCCAGTAGCCAGTAGCAGACATTACAATGTAAAAAAGCAGCCACAAGCTCAGAACATAGGCAAAGGCAAGGCACCAGGCACAAAAACTTACAGCTAGGGTTACAGGATCCCAAAGATTCAGCAGTATGCTATAGAGAATGTATTTCAGATGGACAGAACAATGATGGAATTACAGAAAAAGGAGGAAGCCAGATTAAAATATCAGAAATTATTTCTGATATCTTTAATTCTATCCCAGAGCTGTATGAAGCTACAAATGACCTAAAAACCCATTTTTCTGATAAATATTTATCCATTTGTAAAAGTCTTGAAAAAAAAGTCCAAGTCTGAGCCAAATAAATGAAACACTTATGTGTTTTGAGAAAGTTTTAAGACCAATTAAAGCTTCTAATAATGATAATTCTTTTGGCAATAAGATAAACAAGAAATCTGCCATTATTAAAGAATTAACAGAAAAATATTCTAAATTCAATATTGATGACATAATTGAAAAAAGAATAAAACAAGCCATAAGTACTATCAAAGAGGAGAATAAAAGTGTTCTTAAGAATATCTCAAAATAATTTACTGAAGTAAAGACATATACAATTTCCTTGATAAAGTGTTTTGACACCTTACAAGAGGAAATATCAAAATTAACAATGAATTTGTATCAGATCACCTCTGATAATACTAGAAAAACAGAACTATGGCAAGAATTAACACAAACAGAAGATAATCATAAAACTAATGTAATAAATTCAATAAAAAGTTTACAACATGAATTTAGAAATTCCCAAAGGTGTAACAATAGTGAAATGAATGATATTGAACAATTACTTCACACCTTACCAAGAATGTCTACACCTTTGAGTCAGAATGAGGGCACAAGAATTCCAAATACACAAGTTTTTGAGGTTGAAAACTCACAGCTAAAAAATGTGTTTTACACTTCTTTTCCTAAATTGGAAACATCAATGGGCCAAGCACTCCTGAAGGAAGTACCAAAGACTCAAGAATGGCCTCACTTCAGTGGTGAAGGAGAATATGACCATATGGAATTCATCAGAGGTATTGAAATGATTAAAGAAGATTATGAATTACCAGACAGATTCGTAACAGCAAGATTTAACACCTTGTTTACCAGATCAGCTCACAGATGGTATATCAAATTAAGACAGGCACATGAACACCAAAGTTGGACTTGGTGGAAAACTCAAATTATCAACAAAAGGGCCAATGATGCTTGGAGGCTTAAAGGGTAAACAGCCTTTGAATATTCCAAATTTAATGCTGATAAAGACAAATCTTCACCATGGTTTTGCCAACAAAAAGACATATTAACAGCATTGTATCCTGACATGTCAGAATTTATGATCCACAGAAAGATTCTGAGACAATATGGAGGTGACTTAGAGCATGCTGTCAAAAGCAGGACTACTGAACAATCTTCAGCAGAAGATATTATGAATATTTCAGAAGAAGTAGCCACCAGAACCAGAATTGCTTCTAATAGGATGAATCTCAAAACAAGATTCAATACACCTTGGAAAGATTCTGTGGACAAAAATTCCAAAGAAAATTCTAATAATGTTAATTATAAATCTGCAGATATAATTAGAGAGTGCCATATTTGCCAAAGCACCACCCATGTACCCAATAAATGTTCAAAGAGGGGAAAAATCAATGAAATGATATTGAAAAACAACCTGATGTTGAAAAGGAGGATAATATAACTGAAGAAAATTCAGATGATAAGTAATCAATATTCTCTGAATATTCAAAAGATATAGAAAATATCAATGCCACCTTTGAAATCATGGAATCTTGTTCCCACTTGCCACAATTAAGCAATGGTCAGATTTATTTGTCAAAAATTAAAGATAAACAACTTATGAAAACTAAACCAAACAGGGGAAAGGTTTATAAAGCTGGTAACTACTGTATAGCAGAAGTGGTAATTGACAACAAACCCACTAAACCTTTACTTTACCCAGGATCCTTCGGCTCTTGTATTGGAAAATCATTTCTTAAGACTTGTGTACCAAAGTTCGAAGATCAATTGTTAACAATTGATGGCATAAAAATAAATAGTGCAAGTAATCCAATGAAAGAATTGGGAATATGTGAGACCAGTGGCATATTTCCACATATTGATGGAGATTTAAGAGTCACTGTTGAATTTGCTCTTATGTAAAATTTCTTTAATAATCATTTTATATTAGGAAATGACTAATTGATCATGTATGAAATAGACTTACAGAACAACAAAGACAGATAATTTACTATTCAAGACAATAAGAGTCAGAAATATGCCTTTTTACCATTAAAAAGACAAATTACAGTAAGTAAAGTAGAACCACTCAACTTAGAGCTGGAAAGAATCAAATCTAGACAGTTGATGGAAGCTGCAATAAGTCTTCATCTGACTGATAATCAGGAAAATGAGCTTTCTGCCCTTTTATATGGCCACAGAGAAGCATTTGTATCAGAAAAAGAACCTTTGGGGGAGATTATTGGTCATGAAGCTGACATCATCCTTCATATTGAGAGAACTTATCCACCACTCTCAAGAAGACCTGCATATCCAGAAAGTCCTAAGTCAAGAGAAGCTCTGGGAATTCATATTAAAGAGCTTCTAGCCCTTGGTGTAACAGAACAGTTTGTCCATATGGAGGAATTAGAAATTACTACACCAGTCATAGTGGCATGGAATAATGGAAAATCTAGAGTGGTGGGGGAATTTAGAGCTCTGAACACTTACACTGTTCCAGACAGGTACCCAATACCAAAAATCAAAATTGACCTTGCCCAGATATCTCAAGGAGTGTATATAAACACTACGGATGCCCTTAAGGGATTTCACCAGAATGTAGTGACACCAAGGGCAAGAAAATACTTGAGAATTATTGTTCATTGTAGAGTATATGAATATTTGAGGATGCCTTTTGGTATCAAGAATGCACCTTCAGACTTCCAAAGAATGATAAATAAAATCTTCCCTGAAGAGCTTTCAGAAGGATTGTTAATCATTTACATTGATGATATTATTGTCTGTTCCAGAACTTGGGAAGAACATATGTACAGATTATCCAGAGTTTTGACAAAAATCCAATCTATCAACATAAAAATTTCTTCGAAGAAATGCCATTTTTGATTTAAAGAACTTGAAGCACTGGAACATGTAGTATCTGGTTTATCCCTTAGAATTGACAAAAACAAGGTTGCAGAAGTATTTCTGAGACCCATGCCTCAGCAAAAGAAAGAAATTCAGTCATTTTTGGGGCTTCCAGGATATTACAGGAAACATATGAAAGATTTTGCATCCATAGAAAGACCTCTTTATAAATTATCTGACAAAGACACAGTATTTGAAATGACTGTTGACAGAGTCAAAGCCTTTCAATCTTTGAGACAAGCCTTGCCACTGCTCCACTCTTACTGATTCCAGACTTAAAGCTGCCTTTTAAGATTTATATTGATGTACCAGGGGATGGGCTTGGTGCTGCACTGTCAGGTTGAGTCTATATTGAGGTAGTAATAAAGGTATTTACAACTAGAATTATGACTGTGACACGTAGAAAGTTGATTTAAAATAAGGTTTTAAGATTTAAAAGATGATTTATATTGTAATTGAAGGGTTCTACTATTGATTAATAGTGGTGGTGAGCGCTATTGAGAACCCAGGGTGCAATCTTACCAGTTGGTTTACTATAATAAGAGTTACAATAATTAAAAATATAATTATAGCTGTTTATTACCCAAGAGTAAAACTGTTTTTGACAGTTTACTACGTAGGGTATTCAAGAGCAGGATGAGGAAAGGTTTTGGCTGTGAAAAGCCCTCCTTTTATCCTGAAATTGAGGTGGAAAGGCTGCTAGACCTTTCCAAGTAGAGGAAGTGAAGATTTTTCACTCTCTATGACAGGCTTGTGGTTTGCAAACAGCCTGTATACTCTGTATTGGGCTCAGATGTGGTTTTGAAACCACATCTGGGCAGTTTTCACCAATACAGGGTGAAAATTTTCATCTGGGGACCTCACAGCCTGATTCTGACATGTTTGACGCGTAGAATGCTGTACAGAAACTGTATGGGACCCCAGTATTGACTGACATATGAGGTATTGAAGTAAAAACATGCTTCTTCGTCTATTTGACACCTCATATTCATGGTTATGGGATATTATCCCATGGTAAGGCTGTATATGACAGCAGGTGGGATTTTGACCTTAAAGTGGTCATAACTCTGTCAGTTTTTGAGATATCAAGCTCAAAATTGGTTCATTGAATAGCTCTATATGAGCTCTACACAATGGTACCCAACTTGACATGGTTATCATTAAATATGGCAAAGTTATCCCATGTACAAGTATTTTTGTACATTGGCGTGGTTTGGGCAAAAGCTGTATTAAGCTTGTTTGGCCAATACCTTCTGTTGTAGTTGAGCTATGAGGAAATGGATGGCACCATCAGATAGCCCTGATTGTGCTCTTTCCAAAAAGACCCCACTTTAAGTATCTCACACTAAAACTGTAAAAGTTAGATGACAGGTGAATGTTTTGTTCACCCTTATTTGGTCTGAATTTGACCATAACTCAAGTAATACTGGTGCTAGCTCAGTTTGGCTAGCACCATTAGATAGCCCTGGCTTAGAGCTTCATTTTGAATACCCATTTGATGGGGTTAAGCCTCTTCTTCTAGATTTTAGATGAGAGGTGAAATTTAAGGTTTATGCTCAGCAATAACTTTGAGCAGGAATAACTTTGTAGTTTCTTGTCCTATGGTGATGAGACTTATATTTTCAGAAAGAGATGAGTTTCCTCTTTCTTTTGATACCTTTTGAGCTAATTTGGCTCAGCTCCATGATTTGGTGATATATTGGCTATACCATTGGTTTATGGTATTTTGGCTGTCATGCTTGTGCTCTGGTTTTGAGTCACAGGCTGACATGCACTTCACCAAGTCCAGATTATCAATGATAAACCTACGGAAGGACCAATATGCTTCATATGCAGGCAAATCAAACCAACTGAAGCCAGATATGGAGCCAGTAAAATGGAGGGCTTATGCTTTTTCTGGGCCTTGGAAAAGCTAAATTACTTTCTTGAAGGATGTGGTTTTGAAGTAATAAAAGATTGTACCGCTGTTAAGTCACTTTTAAACGTGAAGACTCCTAACAGGCATATTGTCAGATGGAAAAAATACATACAAGAGTAAAGGGGCAATATGATCATTATTCATAAAGATGGGAATATTCATCAAAATGCAGATGGACTGAGCAGATGGCCATTGCCAAAAAATATTGATAATCCTGCTTATGTTCCAGAGGATGCTTCCCCACAAATACCCATAGAAGGAGTCAGTGTTACAGAGCTGAACACAACCTTCTTTGAGGAGGTAAGAAACAGTTATACTCAGGATAAAAATTATAGCATTTTATGCCAATGACCTACTAAGGACTGTAAAGACAATTCTTTGATACATGCCTTAGATGAGATATGGAGAAAATCATATGATGAAGGAAGATTCCACTTACTGGATGGCAAAATTTACCACAGAGCTAAGCATGCATGTGCCATGAAAGTTTGGGACATATACTTAATCAATCTTGTACTTAAGAAATGCCATGACAGCCCCTTCTCAGGATATCTGTCTGAGGACAGAAACAGAGAAAAAATAAAAACCTGCATATAGTGGCCAATGTGGCAGAATGATGTTGCAGAGTATTGCAAAGCCTGTGACAGATGGCAAAAAGAAATCAAATCCACTGGTGAAAGACTTGGAAATATGATCAACATCCAAGAACCCAGCATACCTTGGGAAATTGTCCATATGGATTGGGGTACTGGCCTTCCATCATGGGGTGACATGGGTTATAATGCTTGCTTAGTGCTTGTTGACAGATTTAGTAAGGCTCCAATATTTCTACCATGTCACAAGGATGATAAATCCATGGATACAGCTCTTCTGATATGGAATAGAGTGATATCATGGACTGGCATATTAACAAACCTCATTAGTGACCAAGATCCTATATTCACCTAAGCATTATGGACAAATCTTCACCAACTATTTGGGACAAAATTATCCTTCTTGACAGCCTACCACCCACAAACTAATGGTCTTGCTGAAAGGATGATCCAAGCCTTGGAAGAGATGGTCAGAGGATTCTGTGCATATGGCCTTGAATTCAAAGACTGTGATGGATTTACCCATGATTGGTGTACTCTTTTACCAGAACTAGAATTGGCATATAAGACATCCATTCATGTCAGTACCAACCAAAATCCTGCTATTTTAGAAAAAGGATAGAATACCAAATTACCTCAAGATTTAGTTGAGATACATCATACACCTGCTAGCTGTGAAGGAATGCTAGAAAAAACTAGAAAGCATGCAATAAGGTGCATGGAAGACTCTTTTGCATATGCTAAGGACAAATGGGACAAGTCACATGTCACTCCAGATTTTAAAGTGGGAGATTTAGTACTTGATTCCACCACTCACTTCAATAACATCAAAGGATGTAAAAAGCTCAAATACTCCTTTTCAGCACCTTTTGCTATTAAGGCCCACCATGGAGAAAGTGCTGTTAAAGTAGAATTATCTAAAGAACTCAGCAATAAGCACCCTACATTTCCAGTGAGCTTATTAAAGCCATATAAATCTAGTGATGCTGAAATATTTCCCTTGAGGAATAAAGTTCCCAAGGTTATACCTCCTCTTGAATCATCCGGTATTAAAAAGATCTATACAGTTCTCAAAGAAATAAAGTTAAGAACCAATAAATTAAGGGAATAACTTGTAAGATACAGTGACCCAACTTGTGAAGATGAATGGTTAGCAGAAAAAGACATGCCTGAAGCAACTAAACTTCTCAGAAGATTCAGACACACTAGAAAGAAAAAAATATCAAAGTAATATTCTTTTTTTAGGGGGAGGGAATGTGAGCCTTGGAGGTATTTTCATATACCCAAGAGGCCACAAATGAGAATATAAGATATAAATAGAAATATAAATATAAATAAAATAAATTTATTTACATTATCAAAATAAAAAATAAAATATAAGTAGCAATTTATATTCAAAAATAAAAACTTGATTTCAATTTAAAATAAAAATTACATTAAATTTCAAAAATTGTGAAATTGCATTTTTACTTGGAAAGATTAAGTAAAAATGAATTTTTAATAAAATCAATGAAATTAAAATGTTCTTGGTAAAAGGTTACATAAAATCTATTCTAGCTTTCTATCCAATAAACAAACTTAAGAAAATTATTTCACCATTGGATTCCTCATGAAAAGCAAGGGGGGTCACCTCTGGGTAAAATTTCTGTAACTCAACTCTAAATAAGCTTAAATTAAGTTTTTAGTATTTTCTGTAGCGGATTTGAAATTCCTAAAAACCTTGATTTAATTGACACCACATGTGGTGCTAACCATCAATTTTTGTGTTAAAACTGAGGTGTTGTGTGTAGTTTAGAAGTTATGAGGAATGGAAGTATTTTCAATTGAAATGTCAAAATGTGCATGTGTATTACATAAGTGAGCTGTAATTTACATATGAGATATCAATTATTTCAGTTGTGTACTGTAAAAACTCAATTGAATTGTATGTGTAAATTACAAGTGTCTTACATGATGAGGAATTAAAGAAAAAATAAATTGGAATGATTAATTCTGGGGGGAAAAGGTACTCTATCTCCAAGTGGGATCCAGACCCCCAAAATCCTTGCCAACAGGCGTGGGATGTAAAAATCCACACAAAGGTTCATCACTTTTGTCCTGGAACTGAGTCACAGGGTAATGATGAATAACATTTTTGCTGAACAGCTGTCAGAGGGATGGATAATAATATATATTGATAATAAAATGGATTTTTGAGAGCCTTGGGAGAATTACTCAAAAATACTAGAAAGAGTCTCCTAAAAAGGTGTTAAGGTCAATATGAAGATATCCTTTATAAAGTGTTGCTTTGCAAATAGTGAACTGAAAGCACTTGCACATGTAGTATCTAAAAAGGCTTTTTAATTGATAGAAATAAAGACTAAGAAGTACTAATCAAGCCAATACCCCAAAATAAGAAAGAAATCCAACCCTTTATAGAATTTTCTGGATACTATGGACAGAATATAGAGGACTTTGAGAAAATTTTGAAATACCCTTATAGGATTTGTGACCAAGATAAAGTCTATTAGATGGCTGAAGAAAGTGTTAAATAATATGAGTAGCTAAAGAGATCCCACAAAAATACCCCTTTTCTCTTGATTCTGGATTAAAAATTACCTTTCAGAGTGTATAATGATGCTTGTGGAGAAGAATTGGGTGCTGCACTATACCAGAAACAAAGAATAAATGACAAACCTGTTGGAGGTCCAATTTTCTTCATCTATAGGTAAATTAAACCAACTGAAGCCAGATATGGTGCCAGTCAAATAGGGTTCATTTGCTTTGTGTATGCTATCAAGAGACTTAATCATTACCTGGATGGGAAAGTCTTTTATGTTATTACAGACTGTGATGCTGTAGAATCTTTACTACGAATGGAGACACCAAAGAGACATATATTGAGATGGATAATTGCTATCCAAGAATATAAAGGGAATATGAATATAGTCCACAAATCAGGAAATATTCATAAGGATGCAAATGGTGTCAGTGGATGGGATCTAGAAAATGAACCTGAAAAACTAGTATAGATACCACAGGAACCAGAAAACATATAAAGGGAATATGTGTAGCAGACATTGGAACAGGATTCTTTACCAAGTAAGAGAGAGCTATAAAGTGGACAAAAACTGTGTTATTTCAAGCCAGACCTGCATTAAAGACTTTAAAGATCCATAATTATTTTAAGAATTAGATGAAGTATGTAAAAAAAGCTAATGATTAAGGAAGCTGCTACCTAATGGATGGACTTATTTATCATAGAGCTAAGCATGCAGCTGTTATGACACTAATAGACAGAGTTCTAATAAAATCTATCCTACATTAATGCCACAACAGTGTTGTATCTGGGAACCCCTAAGCAGACAGTAAGCTAGAAAGATTTGGAACTTGTTCTTTGTTTCTAAATTGGTGGAAAGATGCTTATAATATGGACAAACTTGTGACAAATGCTAAAAATAAACCAGAGCTACAGGTAAGATTTTTGGAATTTAGATGCAAGTCCAAGAGCCAAAACCCTATCACAAATAGCTCATATGCACTGGGCAACAGCCCTATCCACAGGAGGAGACAGGATCTATAATGCGTGTTCAGTGATAGTACACAGATATAGCAAAGCCCCTATTTTCTCACCCTATCACAAGTAGGACACAGCTTTGGATACAGCCAAAATTATATGCAATGAAGTAATTAGCCATACAGAATTAATCCAAAATGTCATCAGTCTTACAGATGCTAAATCCACTTTTTCTTTATGTAAAAATCTTCATAGCCTGTTTGGGACAGAAGTATAATTATAAAGATTCTATAACCCGCAAAGTAATGGCCTAGCAGTAAGAAGAATCCAAACACTAGAAGATATGATCAGAAGGTTTTGTGCTTAAGGACTCAAGTTCAAAGACTCTGATCTTTTTACCCATGATTTTTGTACCCTAATATCAGCTCTTGAACTGGAATCTAAGACATAAATTCACTCCTAAACTTGAATAAATCCAGAAATTTTAGAAAAAGGTTGGAATCCAAGTTCACTTTATCACACCCTGAAGGAAGCATAGTTGATATTCACCAAAAAGAAAGAAGCTTTAATACAGGGTTTGATAAATCAATACATAATTCAGAGAAAATTTATTTACATGTAATGTTATTCTATGAGCCTATTAATAATATTAATAAATATCAAGAGTACTATGACTTAACTCAGTAGAAAATATGTTATTCTGTAATATTATAACCAACAATATTGATATTATTACTATTAATTTTGATAACTTCAATATTAACAAGAAATTAAAAAAAACTAATATTATTAAAGAGCTTTTGATAATGAAAATTATAAAAATTAGATATAAAATAATATAATTATTCTATCATTTTTGTATGTCACTGACAGCTTTGATAATAAGAAGCTTAGGGCTCTTAATGAGACAATTGAACATGAAAATATTAATATTAGCCAACTATAGGTAATATAAATATGATTTACAAAAGAGAAAATACACAAACTGTTCAGGGATAAATCTTATAGAGGAATCAAATATATAAAAACTAATATTAGATAAAAAAAGATATAGAAATTTAAAGAAAAATGACTTATAATCTTCATTTGACACAATAAGTCAAAAAGCAGCAGTTTTAGTATTAAATGATTTTTTTGAGCTATAAACACATCAAAATTAAATGTTTCTTGATAAATAAAGAAAATTTATGTTGAAAATAAGATTTGAGGATTTTTAGATGAATTTGTGGATCTAAAAAGAGACTTGAAACAACAATTTTATGAGATCAAATCAATTATAGGTGATCAAAACAATATAATATGAAATATATGATTTCAATTTTTCAATTTGAAATTTATGAAGAATAGAATAACTTGAGAATCATTTCAATAATAAAATCTTATATTTCATGGAGCTTTACCTGTTCAAATATCTAATTTCATTGTTTTAATGATTATGATGGACAAAAACAGTGAAAAAGGGCTTCCTCTATGCCTTCAAAAAGTCTCTGATGATAAATAATGGATATTAAGAGAATTCTAGGATCCAATTTAAAAGCCACACATAAGAATAAGGCTCTTGATGTAAGGTAATTTCTTTTTCATCTTAGCTTAAAGTTACCAGTATTATACCTAGCTCTAAGTAGCTTCAATTCTCAATTGAGCTTGTATTTTAAGCTTTAATATAGCATAAACTTCTTAATAGTAAAGTTCATCACATGAGAAACTTAAAAATCAGCATTCAACCAAAAATCTTTTAAATGACAGTTTTAATTGTATTTTAAAGAAATATGAATTTTCTTTAAGAATAATAAAAAGAGGTATTCTCAAGGCAAAATACCAAGGAATCGTAATGATAAAATTTAATTAGATTGAATGGAAAAATGAATAAAATTCAATAGTAATATGTGTAAAGCTTTCAAGAAAATCCATTGAGCATTGGGTTTTGTATTAAATTTTTGAATTTATTTCTGTTTTTCCATGTAGAAATAGTGATACACACTAAAAATTAACTTTTTATAACATTTAAATTATTTTAGCTTTAACTTGAAGCTTGGAAAGAGCTTATAGCCTTGTGACACAGGGGCTCTTCTAATTGAAGAGGGCCTGACACTCAATAAACTCGGACCCACATATGAAGGGCTCACATTTAATAACCAAGAGTACACTTAAGAGTGTAATATGAATGATATTCCTAATGAAAACAACTATAAGAAAGTGGAAACAAGAAAGGAATAAGATTAAGGAATAAAAGAACCAGCCACAAAAAAGTCCAAGTCCACTGTTTTAACCTTTCAGAAAGAAAGAAAGGGGTTGATAAGGATATGGCCACCACCACTCTACTGAACAGGTGAGGAAATGCAAAAGATTAAATTAATACCAATAAATAAAATATTATAAAATGAGAACAAGAATATTTATTAAATAATAAATCAAATATATTCATTATCTGGGAAAACATTCCCAGGAGGAGGAAGAGGGGCTGAAATATGTTAGAATACACCATCCCTGATCCAAAGGGAAAACCTTCTTGAGAGGAATCATTGATTGAACTTATTTTGGATAATACAGGCCCTGTATGAGTTCACAGGTTCTGTAAAAGGGGTGTGGTGGAATTGGGTGATTATAAATTTTCAGACTGGTGTGTCCAAAACTGTAGTGGTGAATTCACCCTGTACAAATGTTGTTAGGCTATATTGATGAACCAAACTGTAGGAGTATTTCAAAAGAAAGTTTTGTGAAGGTAAATGATCATACTTAAAAGGATTTGCTTTTCTGGTGAGCTTGAATGGGTTTAAGGTTGAATACACTTACCCCTGATAGTGGCTGTGACACATTGATTACAAGCCTGCATATAGGGTGTGTCTTTGGCAGATTGCAGTTCTGGTCCAAAGGAGGGATAAACCAGTTGAAAATTTAATGTTCAATTAAAATTCAATCTTAAAGCTTAAATTAGGATGAAAATCTTCCAATAAAGGAGGACAATGTTATTTGGGTACTTTCAGCTCCCAAAAGTGGTGTACCCTGGATCTTTTTGCCTTTTCCCCACTTTTTTGCATGGAATTCTCCCTTTTATTCATTTAATGCCATACAATTGATTTGAACCAATTTCAATTGTGTCCATGCAGTATTCAAATCCTTCAAAGAAGATAATGATCAAATTCAGTAAATATACACAAAATCTCAAATAAAACTGATTTTTTATAATTTTGCATAAACCTTATGCAAATTTGAATTAAGCTTAAATTTAACTATTCAAAATTGTTGGTGAAAATTGCTAATTTTTTTAATTTTACTGTGAGATTCTTAAGGTTTTCAAAAAAACATGAAATAGCCATTTTTGGGTATAACACGCTATGGTTCTACCCTAAGTTTTTTTGTGTAGAATCCAGAATTGAAATAATATTTATAGATTTGTTCATCAAAAAGAGAGCTGTACTTATTTTTTTTGTTTTCTGTTGTTTTTGTTTGGGATTCATTTGAAAAGCTTTCTCAAAATTAAATAAACGGTATAAAGGGTTATTTGTGGCCTTATGGGTATACAATAAATACCTCACAGGCTCACAATCCATAACACCAAAAAAAATCATAATAAGATTTTTAATTGAATAGTATAGCCCCAATTTAATTCAGGGGTATAATCCACTGTCCAACCCCTCTACTAGCTCTTTCAAAGTATTTAAAGCACATAATTTAGAACTTATTGTAGAACAGGTCTCCTCTGATGTCTGAATCTCCTGAGAAACTTCTGGGAATCAGGTTTTTTATTTTCTGAAAGCCACTCATATTCATGTTGTGGATTTCTGTACCTGACTAAGAATTCTCTTTAAATTTTCTCCATAAGTCTTCTTCATTTGAAAATGTGAGCAAATGTTTCTCTTCACTCTGATCAAGTGGCAGTACCCCTACGGGTGATTCATTTCTCAAAGGGTATAATTCCTTATTACTTTAAGTATAATGCTTTCATAGACTGGAAGGAAAGGTTGTATGCTTATTTTGCAATTATCCTGTTATTTCTACTTGTTCTGAATTAGTCCATGGGAGGATTTAATAATAAAGGATCCTGTAAAGGAATCTTTCAATTTCTTTTGGACCTTTGATATTATGAAAGTTCCAGGTTGAAACTAATATCAAATCCCCTCCTTTGAATTATGGGGTCTTATGAATCTTGTCCCATTTTTGCTTGGAATATTCAAAAGAATCAGTCATTATTTGATTTTAATTTTTACTCACTTTATAAAGAAGGAATTTCCAAATTGATTCAGCTTCATAAATATCCAACAAGTCTGTCTTCAAAGTATTAACTGGAAGTTTGAGATTCCATCCTTTTTCCAACACTACAGGAGTTTTTTGTGTTGAATCCTGGATGGAACCTTTGTATTCCCATTCCAATGCTGATATAGGTGTACAAAAATAATGGGTAAAGAAATATTATAAGCACAAAGTCCTCTGATCATTTCCTCATGGCTCTGAATCATTCTTTCAAACAATATATCAGTTTGTGAATGATAAGCATTCTTAACTGATAGTTCAGTGCCTAGACGCTTTTGTATATTTGTCTGCAAGGATGAATTAAATCTTGGGTCTCTATAGCTCATGAGAGGTTTAAAAAAACAAATATGATATATTACTCTATTCCAAATCAAAAAAGCTGTATCCATATCTATATCATCTTTTTGACATGGTAAGGATATTGGAGTTTGGCTAAATCTGTCTACACTGACAAGACATGCATTTTAACCATTCTCACCACTAGGTGGTAAGGCAGTTTCCCAATCTGTATGAACCACCTCTTATGGGGTACTTTGTTCCTGAATATTAATCATATAACCAAATATTTTACCAGTAGCTTTGGTGGCCTTTTAAAACCTGTCACAACTGTGACAGTACTAAATGACCTCTTTTCTCCAAGATGGCCACCAAGAACATGTCTTAATTCACTCCATTTCTATGTCTTCAGAAATATTTATAGAATGAATATTGTCATAGAACTCCAGTAATACTGTGTTTATTAACATTCTACTACATAAGACCTAAAAAATGTCTTTTTAGACCTACTGTATAGGAGAATATAAAGTTAATGGAATCTCCCATTATCATATAATGCCTTCCATATATAATCAAAAGAATTATCTAAATCTAAATCCTCTCAATATTTGTCAGCTCAAAAAGTAATAATATGGTGATTTGTATCTTGCTTTTAGCATTCTCTAGCTTATTCAAAGAATTCTAATACCACATCTGTGATGTTGATCAATCAAAATTTAATTGGAGTCTGTGGATTTTAAGGAACATAGGCAGGATTGTCAGCTGTATTGGGTAATTCTTATCTACTAAAGTCATCATTATTCTTAAGAATATATCCAGATTTATGTACTATGATCATATTTCTCCTATACTCCTGTATAGCAATCTGCCGTATTAACCTGGGTTTGTTAGGAGATTTCAAGTGAAGAAGTGATTTCATGGAATTAAAATCAGTAATAGACTCAAAAGCACTACTATCAAGACAATTCTTAAGCTCCTCAAGATCCCATACAAGGCAAAAGAATTCCATTTGGCTTGCTCCATATCTAGCAGCAGTAGGTTTTATTTCTCTTGAGATAAAACTAACTCAACTTTCATAAGGCTTGTCATTGAAAATTTGAACTTGATGAAGAGCTGCACCTCAACCTTCAGTAAATGCATCAATATATATCTTTAAAGGAATTTTTTAGTCTTGCATCAATAATAATGGTGAAATGATTAAGAAATGCTCAATTTTAAATATGCCTTAATTGTAAGGTGTGGATATGAAACTTTGATTGAAAATCAAGTACTTTTCCTGTCCTCAAAATTTGTATAAGGTAAAAATCAATTAAAAATAGTAAGAAATATTATTTTTAAGAGAAAACACGCCAATTTTATTGCTTATAACTTTATTAGTATAAAACAATAATATTATAAAGATTTATTGTTTTACCAACAATAAAAATTTATCCGAAAAATACTCTACAAGAGATATTTTAAGGCTACAAAAGAAATTTCTTCAAGAGCAATTTCAATTGGAATTAATTGAGAAAAGAAATGAAAGCAATTAATTAAAGAGCAAAGTCTTTAAAAAGAATATTAAAGAGAAAACACGTCCAAAAGTAACCAGAGTGAATTTGGAAACAAAGTGACAAAGTTTACAGTGATGAAAGATGCTTGAATTCACTTTTGGGGTGGCTTAACAATGATTATAATGATTTTTTCACGTGGTTAAAAGGTTTAGAATGATTTAAGAAAGGTGGTTGGAATCTTTTATTGATTGGTTTAACAGTGTTTAAACTAATTATAAAAGGAAAAGATTCTAACATGAAGAGAAAAGTGGGGCAAAGAAAACATTCTTTTATAGCAATCAATTTTCTTACTCCAAAAGTAAGATTTACTCTTGTCAGTCGTGAAAAAAAGTCTGACAACAGAAAAGCCAATTATGGCATCATTGAACCCTGGTTGAGACCAAAAAGGGGCTGGTTTAAGCCATTTTAAGCCATTTTTAGCCATTTTAGACCCTTAAATCAGCCATTACTATAGCAATACCTGGTCTAGAGCCTTCAAAACATGTCAGAATGTGTTTAAGAGATGAAGAGACCAGTTAATACTGTTTTTACTCTGATTTTTTATCTTAAGGGTAGTTTTACCCTCTTGGCAACAGCTAAACCTACCCCAGTTGGTATCAAAACCTCATCATCAATTGAGTCCACAGACCCTGTAACTCAATTCCAGGCCAAAAGTGATGAACTTTTGCGTGAATTTTGAAATCCCACACCTGTCAGAAAGGACTTTGGGGGTCTAGCTCCCCCTTAGAGCTGGAGTTCCTTTCCCCCCCAAATTTAATCTTTCCAATTTATTTTTCCTTTAATTCCTCATCATGTATTATACTTATAATTTACATATGTAATTCAATTGAGTTGTACAGTTCAATACAGTAATAATTGATACCTCATATGTAAATCAAAGTTCACTTATGTAATACACGTGCACATTTTGACATTTCAATTGAATTCAATTGAAAATACTTTAATTCCTCATAGCTTCTAAAATATACACAACACCTCAATTTTAACACAAATTTTGGTGATTAAAACTAAATTTGATGTGAATTAAATTTAGGTTTTGAGGATTTTCAATTTTCATACAGAAAATACTAAAAACTTAATTTAAGCTTATTTAGAGTTGAGTTACAAAATGTTCACTCAGAGGTGACCCCACCTGATTTTTTATGAGGAATCCAATGGTGAAATAATTTTTATATGTTTATTTATTGGATAAAAAGTTATAATAATTTTTATTTGTCTTTTTTCCAAATTTATTTATTTTTTTTACAATTTTGTTAAAAATTCATTTTTACTTAATTTTTTCAAGTATAAATGTAATTTTACAATTTCAAAATTTAATGTAATATTATTTTTAAATTTTAATTCTATTTTCAATTGTGAATATCATTTTATATTTATATTTTGATTTTCATTTTAATAATATGAATAAATTTATTTTATTTATATTTATATGTTAATTTTGTATTTGTGGTCTTTTGGGTATATGAAATTACCTCTAAGGCTCACATTAATCCTTTCTTGTGTCCTCTCAAAGATAGTTTGCTTCTCAAATATTCTTTACAATGATCTGTAAAGTATTGCATAATCTTGAAGGTGTCTCCCAATATAAATAGAAATCTCTAAGAAAGAAGCAACATATTTCTTGCTATGGGGTATTTGTTTCAGTAATAATGCAGTTGCTTTTTTTTGTAAAAACCAGGACTTATTTCTGAGACTACATGTCCCAGAGAATTTAGAACATGAAACCCAAAAGTAAATTTCATATCAGCTATTTTATTTTTTAGTTGAAAAATTCTATTAAGTACTAATGAAAGTATCTCTGGATAAAGATTCCAGGTTTCTGAAAAAATGATAATGTCATATATATTAATGATTAATCATCCCCCTGATATTTCATGCAGGAAAATGGTATTCATCATTATTTGATAATGAGAGGGTTTAATTTTAATTCCTGAATAAGTACTCAAGTACTTGTAAATACCACAATGAGCAATTATTCTCAATAGTTTCATAGAATGAGGTGTCAGAAAATTCTGATGGATCATATAAGGGCATCCATAGAAGTAATGAATATTTCTCTGGATAATTGAGTCAAAGCTTCACAAATTGTAGGAATAGGATACCTTTCTGGAATGGAATAGGTATTCAATGCTTTGAAATAACCAAACGTCCATGATTTATCAATATTTAAAGAAATGATTACAGGGGTCATGACTTCCACTTCCTTATTATGTCCTACCATCTTAAGAACTCCCTGTTTAATGAGCTCATATATCTGAGACTAATGATTCTCTAGCTCTAGGGCTAACTGGGTAATCAGGTATATATGATAGTGGAGGTCAAGGACTTTTGACATTAAGCATAATATCAACTTCATGGCCTTTATTAGCCCCTAGTGGTACATTATAAGGAGCAAAGGCTTCTCTATATTGAAGTTCTATTTCAATAAAGTATTCCTTCTCTTCTGATGTCAATTCAAGGCTAATTTATGCTTAAGTTAATTGATTATTCATGAATTTCTCCCTGTCTCATTAAAGTTATCTCCTTCTCTAGAGGAAAAGAATTTTTTCTTTCATTTTCCCCTGTAGTGAAACATCTGTTTTTATGATTATTATATTGATACAATAGATATTTAGATAATCATTCCCAAGTATAAAATTATGTGAGTTAAAAATATTTATAAAAAAATCCAACCTTCAGTATAATACTTCCTGCAGGATGAGAAAATATTATTTTTGCTTCAAAAATGCCCAAGGGTGCATTTCTTGGTTAGAGCAACTAAATTTCGTACCCTCAATTGGCATCAATGTTATCAAGTGAGGTTTTACAAACACAAGTTCAAAAATCACCTGAGTCAACATGTATTTTGGATTTTGTCTTTTATCACAGCATTAGTGATACAAGATTATCCAGCTGTATAACCTTTACCTCAAGAAGGTTTGGGTTTCTGCATCATGGAATCTTGCACATGTATGAGATCCAAACATTCATAAATATATTGTGCAAAGTGAGTATGCACCTCTGTGACTTTGAAGGACACAATTACGTGTTCTATACTAAGTTCATCTGGTAATTACTCTTGTTTAGAAAGTTCAGAATCACTTTCTTGTATAGTAACCTCATTTCTCTCTTTGGTATCTTGAATTTTCTCAAGTTCTATCTCATGAATTCTTTCTTTCTTGAGACAATTATTAGCCAAATGCAATTTACTTCCACATATATGAAATTTAAAAGGATTTCTGTCCTGTGGTTCATTTTTATTTCTTTTGAAATTGGTTTCCCACTAGTCTTAGTGGCTATTGGGGGGTTTAATCAATTTATAACCATTCTTGTTCTGGTAGTGATGGCCTCCATGGCCTTGATGTAATTGGGTTTAGAGAAAGTCTCAGTAAATCTGCTAGTTATATAATGCTTCAGGTCACAACCACATCTTCTGAATATCCTTTTATAAGCATTGTTTCAGAAATATCAAGATGAAGGGCAGTTAATCTTTTCCTTCTGCTTAAGAAACTGGGACATGGGCTTGTCCCTCTAAATATTAGAAATGGCTTCAAAAAAATTTTCAATCCTCAATCCCCAAAGTTCATTAGCCCAATAAGAAATAATTTGATATTTTTAATGATTCCATTAGTGCTTACCATGGTCTTGTCTCATTTTATAGTACCACTTCTTGGCTTATTTGGTAAATAATTAGTGTAGTCTGGAGCTATGTATTAATCTAGTATGTTAAAGTCTTCTTTGATAATATCATTTGTTTGCATAAATTCCATATTATTATTTTCTACCCAACCACTGAAGGTTGACCATTCCTCTAATCTTGTAATGTCTTTGAAGTTAAAGTCAGTTTCCACCTCTGCAGCAATTGCAACTGTTTGATTATGTAAATGTTAATTATTATTGTTCAACAAATTGATGTCTATAATTGGTTTAGACTGTCTTGGTATTTTATTCTCAAGGAGATAGTTTAAATACTTCATTGAATTTATTATTCCAATTCAAGTCTTCATTTATCACCTTTTTCCAATTTCTCTAGGAAAACAGCTGCATTGGGACCAGTTGAGCTTTTCACATTTTGAGCTTGTGTTTTTGATTCTTCTCAATTGTTTAGCTATAAAGGATTTACAATTTTAATCTTATTAAGCAATGTGACTTTGAAATATTTCCTCTCTAAAATCCATTTCAAAGACAAACTATTGTGTTTATTTACATTTCACAGACCAATAATGGTCTTTTGTGATTCTTTCACTTGTAAAATTTGCCTACCCCACTTCTGTTGGATATAATAAGAACTATTAATCTTTGTTAAGATTTCCTGATGAAAATTTTCAAAGAAATATACAAGCTTTTCAAAATCTAATTCTTTGGGAAGAATTGAATCTCTCTTTTCTCCTCCTTGATTTGAACTCCATCAAGGGTCTTGAAATATTTAGCACATTGTCCATGGATGTCATCTCTTTATTTAGAATTCTGTAATTTTGAGGATAAAGCTTGATCCATTGGACTTTCCCTTTCCCTTTTGGCTTGTCTTTGGGGCTTGATTATTATTTTGGAGCTTGTGGAGGCTTGAGTAGCTTCTACTGGAATGTTTGCCTTGTTTTGGAAAAATCCTTCTTATGTTCCTCTGGCTATATGCTTTGGTTTTACAGCCAATATTTTATATTTTGGACTTGTCCTTTGCAGGAAATCAGGGTTAATCCTTTTAGAAGTTCCTTTGTCTTTTCTGGGCTCAAGAGATTCTTCACCTGAAAGTAAGAGTTCATTTGTCACAACCATGGCAGTTACCCTCCTGGACTTCATATGGCATATCAGTGCCATATAAATCTTATGGCAATTTGGCTATATCCATAATCACTGGCCAAATTGGCCTTCTCCTCTTTTCTGGCCTTTTATGGTCATTTCACTCCCAGGGCCAACCTGGCCCCTTCACTATCATCAGGCCTTTCCAGGCTATTCACTACTTTTGGGACCTTTCAGGTATTTTCCAGTCAACAGGGAACATACAGCCCAAAAGCATGTATTTGGCGTTTCAAGCTTTAAATACAGTTTTATGCATTTTGCACATTTTTGCTGTATTCAGCTGTATAAGCCATTTTCCCATGTATTATGGGAAATATGTCCAAAAGGCCATATCAGGAATATTGGGGCTTAATTTCCAGTTTTGTGCATATTGCGCACTTTTGCACATTTTGTGCATTTCCGCGCATTTTGTGGAAATATGGTTTTAAAGCTGTATAAGCTGTATTTGGCCAGCAACCCAAAATTTGCCAAAAAAACCAGAAACACCTTGTCACCTATGAAGTCACCTAAAACCCAATTTTTACTCTCATCCTCCTGACTTCACTCACAAAGACCTTTGGCCACGTTCACCCTTCCACAACTCAAATTGCCATAAATGGTGTTATACACCATTCTGCACCTTTTTTCACCAGAAATTCAATGGTGTCAATATCAGAGGGGTAATTCAACATTCCATAAGTCACCAAAGTGTAATGTCATCCAGAGGACCCATCAAGGCTCAAGTGCAGGTGTAATTTCTCAAAGATCAATGACACCATCAGGAATTCATTGGTTATTCTCACTTCAAGTATTCCCTCAAAGGGAATACTGTCAATTCATTCACAAGGTGTATTTGAGAGGCAGTTCCAAACAAGTTTTCAAGTGTCAATGCTCAATCAATCCAGCTTGGTAATCACATTCATTTCAATACAGTCTGGATTCATCAAGACCGGTATTTCAATCATACATCATGGGAAAATCATTCAACACAGTTAATTTACCAATCTGGCAAGGTATACACTTCATCAAGCTGTCAATACAGCTCCAAGGATTCAATACAGACAAGCTGTCAGCCAGAAGGAGTCAAGCTCTCAACCCTTCACATATACCAGCCTCCTATGACCCTGAGGTGCTTTTCCAAAGTTAATTAGTATATGTTGATTTTATTTTGTCTTTCTTTATCTTATCATTTTTGTTAAGTGAATACTGATATTATCAAGTCAGTCATTCAGAGCCTTTTCTCTTTCCTTTCTTTTCCTGTCAATGGACATTTGGTGGTTATATCCTTAATCATTCTATTTTTCCTTTTGGCAGATTGAAACAGTGATTAAGGACTTACTTGACTGGCTCTTTGGCCATTTGGCTCCTCATTTCTCTTATTGCATCTCATCTTTGTACTTGTATTCTTCCTAGAGAAATCCAATTCTTTATTTTTATTTTCTTTATTCTTTGGAGTCTTCCAAGTGAGCTCCCTGGCTGCTGAGTGCCAAGCCACTCTTGTTTCTTTGTCCAAGAGCCCCTGTGACATTATATTAATCAACTCATAATTTCTTTTCATCATTTTCATTCTTTCTCTATGATTTCATTCACTCATTTCATCAAAGATATGACTCTTTAGTGCTTACAAACTTTATGATTTCCTGTCACCTCTCAATTTTTTCTCATTCATTCTTCATTCTGAAAACTGAAAGCTGACCCATTCTTATTTCTGATTTGTCTTTTAATTTTTTTCTTCAAATCATCAAATATTTCAATTGAATTTAGGCTCATTTTCATTTTGATTTCAAATTTGTCATCAAATTATTCAGAAACATTCTTCACATCAAGATTCATATTGATTCATTCTTCAATAAATTTTGATTTTAAGAAGAACTCACTTGATTTATTTTGACTGATTGATTTGACATATATTGATATTGACCTCAAGAAGATTGATTGACCTGAAGATTTCATTGATTTTGCTGACATTTCACATCAATAATTTTGACATAAATTGATTTTGCCTCAAGAATTCATTTTGAATAATTGATTTTCTGCAAGATTTTGATTTTGATTGATTTGACATATTAATTCATTGACTTCAAGATTTCACTTTACATTGATTGATTGATTTTCCTGAAGTTTTCATTTTGACTTCAAGTTTTCATTTGATATTTCATTGATTGATTTACCTGAAGATCTCATTTTGATTTATTGATTTTCTTCAATATATTGATTTTGAATTTTGACTTCAAGCTTTATTTCAAATTCCCTCAATTTTTCATCTTCAAATCTTCATTATTTTTCATTTTATTTCATTTTTATCCTGAAATGATGCCCATCCAACACCCACCTCCTGTAACACAGACAAGATCTCAGGCCAGAACTCAAACTGTTCTTACTCCAACTCCAAGAGCTCCTCTTGATGATATCCCAGCAGTTCCTCAAGTGAGGGCCCATTTAGAAAGAGGACCAAATTTGGAAGGAGCAGCACTGTCTAGGAAGGAAGGAAGAGTGCCAAGAAGATCACGGTCATTCTTGGAAGTAGTTGGCAGATTCCCAGGACTTTCAAGGACCACTCTCAAAAGTCCAGGTGAAGATGGTGAAGAGGAGGAGGAGACTTCTGTGGAAGAGGAAGGGTCTGATGGTACTGAAGGTGTCCCTGCTCCTGTGGGGGCATCCCAAGGTACTGGAGGGCCAACTCTAGCCCAGTATAATCAGCCTGCCTCTCATCAGTCTGAACCATCTTTATTGGTTATCATGCAGCAAATGACTCAATTTATGGCCAACCTTCAAGCAGCTTTATCCTCAGAAGCATCGAGACCACCAGCCTTCAAGACTCCATCTATGAAGGCACCAGAATTCTTTTATGGGACTCAGCCCTTCAAAGTTAGAAGTTTCATTCAGTCTTGTCAATTGATTTTTCATAATGATCAGGCAAATTTCTCTCAAGACAGAAAGAAAGTTCTCTATTCCACCTCATTTATCATTGGCAGGGCTGCAAAATGGACTGAGCCTTATCTTTCCAATCTCACCAATCAAGACTCAAATTACCTTCTCAATTCTTGGAGCTCATTTTAATCTAAACTCTTTACTTTATTTGGGGATCAAAATGAAGTTAGAAAAGCTGAAGCAGAGTTGGATTCTCTAAGAATGAAAGAAGGTGGCCATGTTTTCTTATACATAGCCAATTGCAGAAGTTTGGCTTCAAAAATTGGAGATTGGGGTGAAAGGGCTCTTATTCATCATTTCAGGAAGGGATTGCCATCCAGGATTTTGGATCAATTGGGCTCCCATACTTCAAGAATTGACTGTCTTAAAGACTTAATGGACACTACCCTGGAGCTTGATACCAGGTACTGTGGAACTCCTTTTGGTGTGGGATTGGATAAGGCAGTCCTTGAGGGGGAAATCACAGGTAAACAGTTTTGAATTGCTGAATTAATCCTGTAACCAAGGGTGCTAATGGTGTTTTAGCTGCCCCTCTGAATATACTAAACAATCTCCCTACAGAGCTCACAAATCAATATTTAAGATTGTGGCTTTACAGCTAGAGAAGACTTTTCAGCAGTCTCTATCAGACCTATTCAATAATCAGACTAATGATAAAATAATAATAATTTTAAATAAATAAATTTGTAGGTGATTTCAAGATGATAAGATAATAATTGAGTAGATAAATAATAGATATAATAGTACTGAGTGGTGATTTTAAGTTGTTTTCTTTGTTGAAGGTATTTTGTTTAATGGATAATAGCTCAATATGAGAAAATTTTAGTAATAGTGATAATATAATAAGATTGTTGATATTTTAAATAAGTGTAATTGATAAATAATTTTGATAATATGTTGAATATATATTTTGTGATAATAATAATAGTGATATGGATTTTCTTCTAGTGAGAAGAGTTTAATATAAATACTTTGTTGAGTATGAGTATTTCACTAATAGATGAATTTATAATATAGGCAGACCTACTGTTAACTACAGCTATATATAAATCACTTTTAATGTAATGTAATAATAATAATAATATCTAGATTAACCTACTAGTAAGGGATGAATAATTATTCTCCTTCTTGGTATATAATTATTTGCATGAGGAAAGAGGAGAAAAATGAGAGAGAGAGGCCTCTTTTTATGTTGTGAGAAGTACCCATGGGCTCTCCATGTAAAGTGTTATTCTTGCCCTTGAGATAATTTTGCTGGTGTAGATTTTTTGTAACAAAAGTCAGATGACCTATTTGCTACACTGTATTAGTAATCTTGCACAGCCTTGAGAGATTAATGCTAGTGTGTAAAATTGAGAATGGTGTCATATGACTGAAATATTTTTTCCATTTGTTTGGTCAAAATGAAGGTTGAGATGTTTTTCTTGGTGGGATTTTTGATAAAAATATCAGGTGACTTCTCTTTTGCACTGCTTTAGTCAGGTTGCATAGCCTTGAGGAATTAATGCTGGTGAGTTAAGGATGAAGGTGGTGTCATGTGAATAAGCCCCTGTATAATTTGTTTGTAAGATTAATTTAGTTCCAGGTGATCATGCTGTGTAATGTGGGGATATCTTCTTGAGTTTTAATTCTTGATTACTGTAATTGCTGTGTGGTTTACAGTTTTAGTGTATTCCCCTTGCATGCATCTAGTTGAAATTGAATTGAGTTGTATTTGATGACCCTGAGGCTGTGTACTGTACAGATCTTATGCATGTGGACTGCATAAGTCTTATTTGGGCTCCTGTATTGTTGTGTAATTTTTAAGTTTTCTCTTTTTTTTAGTGGATTTTCCTGTATTGAATTGGATTGGATACTGTCATATGATCCTTGTGTCACATGAACTGTATTTGGTTACTGTAATTGTTGGTAATATAGTCTTCTTGAGGGATTTAGAGTGGATATAATGTTACAATGTTACTTTTCCCATGTAATTTTGAGTTTCTGTATGTATTAAGCCTATTGTTGATCATGTAAGCCTTATATGTAAGTTTTATTGTGTAACTCCATAAGATTGGACTCCTCTATTATTCATTTAATTATAGAAGTATATTGAATATTTCAATTCTGACTACCAAATCTTCCATTCCTCCCTACTATTGATGTTATTCCTGAGTGTGTGTGATCTTTAATCATGTCCTTTGAGTGGTGATTTCCTGAATTATTCATTTTTGATCTTGATTTGCCAGCTGTTAATTTTCAAACAATTTCTTGAAACTGGTAAAAAGGTATTGAATACCACAGTACCATGAGAGGCAAAATGAAAAGAGTCATCATCAAGAGAAGAAGCCAGAAGCCTCAAAGTAGAATTCTTCTCATCCTCAAAATTCTTCAAGTTCAAGTCAAAAGAAGAAGAAGAATTTTCAGAAGATGTACAAGCCCCATTCTTCTTTATTGAATAAAGATTTCAAGCTGATGAGTTCTGAAAAAGAAAGAAGAATCGAGGAGGGTTTGTGTACCTATTGTGGTGGGAAGCATAGTCCTGAGGCCTGCTTCAAAAGGCCTCAAAAGAAGCGTACCCAACTGTCAGGAAAATTTCCCAGCCAGGGAAAAGCCTGAGTGAAGAGCATGTTGTGTTCAATGGTCTTCACTGTTTTCACTCCAGAGAACAATTGTGCATTCTAAATACTGGTGCCAAGAATTCTCTTAAATTCTTTGTTTTTCTTCTATTTCTAATGTGTTTTACAGTTTTCTCATTGATTCTGGTGCTACCAAATCAATTATTTCAAAGAAGTTTGTTCACAAGTATTCTTTGACTATGTCAGAACTCCCAGAGAAGCTTACTCATATCATTTTGGACTAATCTAAGTCCCCTTCCTTATTTGTGACTCACCATACTAAATATATTGTTGAGCATCCTTCATTCCCAAGCTTTGCATGGCACTTTTTAGTCATTGATACTCCCAAGGGAGAAGACCTCATATTAGGCTTTGACTCTCTCAATCATTTTAATCCATCTAATGATTGGAGGCAACGGATGATCACCTTTAATGCTGATCATAAGGACTATTATGATCCTTCAAAATCCTTTAGTAATGACTTTTCTTCTTCCAAATCATGTGCAGCTCTGGTTGGTGATTCTAAAACACCATCATTTCCATCTTATGTCCATATTCATTCCCTTAATTCCCGTCAGTCATTACTATCATCTAGAGATGAAGTCTTCAAAGAGATTCATGATGTTGGAGAAGATAATTCTGTATCTTCACTTCATCTCCTTTTTGGGAATATGGACCTTCCTCCTTCATCTTATCATGACTCCCTAAAGGAGTTGTGGGATGAAGAGGAAGAGCCAGAAGAAATAGAAACCGTGATGAAGGTTGTTCCTTCTGTTTATCACCAGTACTTGGATGTATTCTCCAAGTTGAAAGCAGAGAAACCTCCTCCTCACTGCGCCTATGATCATCACATTGAGCTGGAGGGGCCTCTACCTCCAGTGGGGGTGATCTACTCTTTATCAAATAAAGAGTCAGGTACACTCAGGGCCTAAATTTCAGAGAATGTAGGGAAAGGTTTCATCCAGCCAAGTTTGTCTTCAACAGGAGCACATGTCCTCTTTGTCAAAAAGAAAGGTGGTGGCCTCCATTTGTGTGTTGATTAGCGCAAACTCAATGCTGTTACTAGGAGGAACAAGTATCCTGTTCCTCCTATGAATCCGCTTCTTACTGTATTTGATAGTTCTTCTATCTTTTCCAAGATTGATTTGGGTGGTGCATATAACCTGCTCAGAATCAAGGAATTTGGTGAACATTTGACATGTTTTAGAACTGAATATGGCAGCTATGAGTATTTGGTTATGCCCTTTGGGCTCACCAATGCCCCTGCCTCTTTTCAAAACATTGTCAATGATATTTGTTATGATCTTCTTGATATTTATGTTGTGGCTCATTTGGATGACATTGTGGTCTTTTCCAAATCTGAAGAAGAACATGTCACTCATGTGTCCACTGTTCTTTCAAGACTCAGAGCCAATACCTCTTTAAGAAGGCCTCCAAGTGCCTATTGCATGTTTCTAGTGTAGAGTACTTAGGTTATGCTGTTTCTTCTGAAGGCCTCAAGATGGACCAAGCAAAAGTCTAGCAGATTCTCAATTGGCCACCTCCAAGAAACCTCAAGGCACTTCAATCATTCCTTGGCTTTGCCAAATTTGACTTCCATTTCATCAAGAATTATTCAAAAAAAATTAGTTCACTCACAAGTTTCCTCAAGAAATATTACTGTTTTCCCTTCAATTTGGAATCTCTTAGAAAGATTAATCAACTCAAAGAGGCATTCACAATTGCTCCAATCCTTCTCTCGCCACCATTGTAGAGACTGATGCTTCTGATTATGCTTTGTGCACTGTACTGAGTCAGATTTTTGACCCAGGAAAACATCCCATTGCATTTGATAGCCGCAAGCTTCTCCCAGCTGATCTCAATTATTAGACTCATGACAAGAAACTCCTTGGCAAAGTCTGGACTCTCAAGCGCTGGAGAGCTTTTCTCCTTTCTCTTCCTCCCTCCTTTGAAGTCCTCACTGATCATTATTCACTTCAATACTTCATTTCATCAACGATTCTCACTTGCTGTCAAGCCTGCTGGGCTGAATTTATATCTGATTTTCATTTTTCAATCACTTACCACCCTGGCCTCCTGGACACCCTTCCAGATGCATTGTCACATTGGGACAACATTTATCCAGAGAGGGGGGAAGATTTCATCAGCAAGAATCCAATGAATTATCAAGAAATAATAAAGCAAGATTAAATTCAAGCCTCAAAGTTTTTTGCAGTCAAGGTGGAATCATATTCAAGCTTGTTTTACTCAATTCAGAAAGAATTATGGCAAGATTATCAATATAGAAGTATTTTTCAAGACTTGGGTAAAGGTAAATATGTTTAAGATTATTCTCTTGATTCCTCTTCCCAACTTCTCCTGTTCAAAGAATGGGTGGTGGTCCCAAATGACCCCAAAATTCAGCTCAGCATACTTCAAAAGAGGAATGACTCTCCTATAGCTGGAAACGCTGGCCAACAGAAGACTCTCAAACTTGTCAAGCGGGATTTTCACTGGTCTGGCATGACTCAATTTATCAAGGAATATGTCTCATCCTGTCAACAGTGTTCAAGAAACAAGAATATTAATCACAAGAAGTTTGGACTCCTCAAAGCTCTTCAAATTCCAAATGGTTCTTGAATTTGTCTTTCAATGGATTTCATCACTCAATTGCCACTTTCCAATTCTTTTCACTCAATCCTTGTCATAGTGGACAGATTCTCAAAAATGGAAGTTTTAATTCCAACAATGTCTTCAATAGCTTCACTGGATTTTGCCCATTTGTTCATCAAGAATATTCTCTCAAAGCATGACCTTCTTTAAAGCATTGTCAGTGATAGAGGTTCCCTTTTTTTTCTTCCTTATGGACCAATCTTTTTCAGCAGCTCAAGATTTCAAGAGATCTGTCAACTGCTTACCATCCAGAAACTGATGGACAGACAGAGAGGGTAAACCAGATACTAGAACAGTACCTTTGGATGTATGTCAGATATCATCAAGATGATTGGAACACCTGGCTCCCTCTGGCTGAATTTGTTTACAATAACTCTGACCACTCTTCAACAAAACAATCACCGTTTTTCACTGTTTATGGAAGGGATCCTCATTTTGACTCAGTTCACATTACTCAAGATACTCCTGCTGGAAAGCTATCAACAAAATTCCAATCAGTACAGCAAGATGTCAAGAGAGAACTTGAAGTTGCCGTAAACAGGTTTAAGAGGTGTGCAGAAAAAATTAGAGCAAGTCCACCTGTTTTCCATCCTGGTGAAATGGTATGGCTTTATTCCAAAAACAGAAAGTCAACTATACCCACCAAAAGACTTTCTGAAAGATGGTTGAGTCCTTTTCTAATCTTGAAGCAAGTCAGCACTCATGCCTACCACCGCAAGGTCCCGTCTCAATGGAAGTTCATCCACCCAGTCTTCCATATTTCACTCTTAGAGCCAGTCAAGACATCACCAATCCCAAATAGGCATCAAGAGCCTCCTCCTAAAATCATCATTGAAGAAGAAGAGGAATATGAAGTCTCTCAAATACTGGACTCAAATCTTAAGAGAGGAAAATTATAGTATTTAGTGGAATGGAAAGGTTTCAGTCAAGACTCAGAAAGATCCACTTGGGAACCAACCAAAAAATTCAAGAATTGTCCTGAACTGGTCAAGGATTTTCATTCTTCATATCCTGACAAGCCAGGACCCAGTTGTTTAGGAGCTTGATTTTCTATGGTGCTTGGTAGGGAGAGGAATTACCAAAACCAAGTCCCACTCCTGGTATGCACCTTTAGAGGTATTCTACCTTTTCTTGTTGTAAGCATCACCTTGGCCACTCTGTGAGCACTCTGAAATTTTTGGACACAGATCTTTGGCCTGGCTTTCAACATCATTTCCAAAAATAATGGCCATTTGCAATCGGGCAAATGGACCATTCCTTTTATTAATTTCTTTCCAAGTCTTTCCAATTACAAGTCATTCCTTCAAAAAATTTATTTTCCTTTATGGATCTGGCAGGAGTGGTAATTACCAAAAGTAAGTTCCTCTCCTGGTGTGCACTTCCGTGAGGGGTCTACAATCTATAAAAGCATCACCTTGGCCACTTTGTGAGCACCTGGCATCAAATTTCTCTTTCCAGGTCCTTGGCGAATTTCTAAATAAATTATCAACCTCTGTGATGAAGATTGGAACCTCCTCAAGATTCATTTCCTTTTCTTTTCTTATTTTTATTTTCATTTTAAAATTTTCTTTATTTATGTCAAAATGAATTCATCAACCAACGTCTTTCATTTTGAGTTTACATCAATTCTGAAGCCAATGTCAAAAGAAAATCAAGCAAGTCCGCATCAAATTCCAGCTTTTCAATATCAGTATCAAATTATTTTTCTCTTAATCACTCCTCTTGAATCCCTGTCTCAAATCATTTCCAGTTGCCTCAACAGGCTTCACCTTGTGTTGGTACTCAGGAGCTCACTATTCCAAGGTGGGGGGTACTGTCACAACCATGGCAATTACCCTCCTGGACTCCTTATAGCATATCAGTGCATATCAATCTTATGGCAATTTGGCCATATCCATAATCACTGGCCAAATTGGCCCTCTCACCTTTTCTGGTCATTTCACTCCTGGGGCCAACCTGGCCCCTTCACTATCATCAGGCCTTTCCAGGCCCTTCTCCGCTTTTGGGAACTTTTTGGTATTTTCCAGTCAGCAGGAAAAATACAGCCCAAAAGCCTGTATTTGGCTTTTGAAGCTTTAAATGAAGCTTTGCGCATTTTTTCTGTATTCAGCTGTATATGCAATTTTCGCATGTATTATGGGAAATATGTCCAAAAGTTCATATAAGGCCTTTTGTGGCTTAATTGCCAGTTTTGTGCATATTGCACTGTTTTGCGCATTTTTCACATTTTTGCGCAATTTGCACAAATACAGTTTTAAAGCTGTATAATCTGTATTTAGCCAGAAATATAAAATTGGCCAATACACCCAGAAACACCTTGTCACCTATGAAGTCACCAAAAACCCGATTTTGACTCTCATCCTCCCGACTTCACTCACAAAGACCTTTGGCCACTTTCACCCTTCAGCAACTCAAATTTTCATAAATGTTGTTATACACCATTCTGCACCTTTTTCACCAGAAATTCAATGGTGTCAATATCAGAGGGGTAATTCAACATTCCACAATTCACCAAAGTGTCATGTCATCCAGAGGACCCATCAAGGCTCAGGTGCAGGTGTAATTTCTCAAAGACCAATGACGCCATCAGGAATTCATTGGTTATTCTCACTTCAAGTATTCCCTCCAAGGGAATACTGTAAATTCATTCCCAAGGTGTATTTGAGAGGAAGTTCCAAACAAGTTGTCAAGTGTCAATGCTCAATCAATCCAGCTTGGCAATCCCATTCCTTTCAATACAGTCTGGATTAATCAAGACCTGTATTTCAATCATACATCATGCAAAAATCATTCAACACAGTTCATTTACCAATCTGGCAAGGTATACACTTTATCAAGCTGTCAATACAGCTTCAAGGATTCAATACAGACCAGCTGTCAGCCTGAAGGAGTTAAGCTCTCAACTCTTCACATTTACCAGTCTCCTTTGACCCTGGGGGGTTTTCCACCAATTAATTCATATATTTTGATTTATTTTATCTTTATTTATCTTATCATTTTTGTTAAGTGAATACTGATATTATCAATTTGGTCATTTAGCACCACTTCTCTCTTCTTTCTTTTCCTGTCAATGGACATTTGGTGGTCATATCCCTAATGATTCTATTGTTCCTTTGGCAGGTTGAAACATTGATTAAGAGCTTACTTGGTTGTTCCTTTGGCCATTTAGCTTCTCATTTCTCTTATTGCATCTCATCTTTGTACTTGCATTCTTCTTAGATAAATCCAATTATTTATTTTTATTTTCTTTATTCTTTAGAGTCTTCCAAGTGAGGTTTCTGGTCGCTGAGTGCCAGGCCACTCTTGTTTTTCTGTCCAAAAGCCCCTGTGACATCATTTTCCCTAGCAACAAGCTGGGAAGAAACTGCCACTCCTTCTTTTTCACCATAAACCAGCTCTTGTACTGAGACTGGTATACTCCTTGTCAGCCTGTGACTCAAAACAGAGCACCAGCTTGACATACAAATACCCTAAGTAGTAGTATAGCAAGTATTGGACAAAAATATCAACCTTACTTAAATATGAGAAGAAACAACAAAGATGCAACAAGTCAAAGATAAGACAAAAAAAATAAAAATCCTTATTTTTACCTGTAATCTAGTTTCTGGGGCAGTCATGGCATTCCTGCAGGATCAGGGAGATGTGGTCTCTGTCTACCACTTTGAGTGCACTTGTGTGCTTCTCTCTGTGGTAAAGCAGGCCATCTACAAGGAAGAACTTGTTATACTTGTAGGCCCTCAACCAGGGTTCTTCCAGCCAGGCTTCCAGTTCTGGACTCCTGTACTTTTTTTGAAGGAGTTGGAGTAGTATGCCACACTGTTTGTGTTTGGCATAAGACTTAAGTACTGCACTAAAAAATTCATTGTGCAGTTCAGAGGAGCTTATTCCCAATATGGGAGTTTCTGTCCCCTCTGAATCAGTGTTTCCACTGTCAAGGGTGCCACTTTCTGGTGCCCATTCAGAAAATCTGAAGTTCTTCCTCCTATCTATTTCCATGAAATGGATAGGGATTTTGGCTGCAACTTCAGGGTCATAAGCTGGATTGCTCTTGACATTATCCAGTGGCCATCTGCTAAGGCCATCTGCATTGGTATGACTTTTACCTTCCTTGTATATGATGGTCGTGGTTTCTTTATACTCCTGGATGGCTATTTGCCATCTCAGAATGTGTCTATTTGTAGTCTACATGTTCAGTAGAGACTTCAAGGCTGTGCAGTCTGTGTAGACTTCAAAGACTGCACCCTCCAGATAATAGTGGAGTTTTTCTAGAGCCCAGACTAGGCATAGACACTCAGTCTGGGTGGCCCTATACCTGGCTTCTGAATCCTTTGATTGCCTATAGATGTAGCAAATTACTCCTTCTCTTGGTTCACCATCCACAATTTGTCTTTGGTGAAGGGATGCTCCTAGGCCTTGACTACATGCTGCATCTATATATAACTTGAATGGTAGTTCAAAGTCAGGTAAGATGAGCACAGGTGCATTTGTGAGTTCATATTTGATCCTCTCATATGCATCCCTCCTCTCCTTGGTGATTTCAAAAACTACATCTTTTGAACACAACTTGTATAAACTACTAGTTATGTGGGCAAAATTCTTGATGTGGCTTCTATAATAGCTAGCAAACACAAGGAAAGATTGCATCTCTTTGATGCTCTTTGGTACTGGCTTTTGCAGTACTGCTGCTACTTTATTCTGGTCAATTGCCAGACTAAGACCTGAGACTTTATGTCATAGATCCAGTAGCTCTTGTTGGCCAAAATTACACTTTTTCAGTGAAATCTTCAGATTGATGGGTGTACATTTGCTTAGAACTCTGTCTATGTAATGTACGTGGTCTTCCCATGTCTCTGAGTATTCAATGATATCATAAATAAATTCCACCATCCAGCTGTCCAATATCTCTTCTTGAAATATTGTGTTCATCATCCTTTGGAAGTGGGCTGGTGCATTCTTGATGCCAAATGGCATCCTGGTGTACTCATATATGCCCATATGGCATATTATTCTGAGTAGTTTCATGAAGTTTTGTTTAACTCCATTTTGGTGGAAGCCTTTCATACAATCCATTTTGGTTATGTATTTGGATTTCGCCAGTTTATCCAAGGCATGAGGTATCCTGGGTATAGGGTACCTGTCTGCTTTTGTGTAGTTATTCAGAGCTCTGATGTCTCCACACAATCTAGACTTGCCATCATGCCAGGTGATTAGGACAGGAGTGGTTATTTCCACTGTTTCATTATGTCCAATCTTCCTAATGACATCCATGTCCAAGAGTTCATTGATATGTTTCTCAATTTCTTTCCTGGTTTCCAGGCTTTCTGGATAAGGAGGTTGCCTAAGGATGGGTGGATAAGGTCTTTCCACATCCAGATATAGCTTTATATCATGGCCTTTGATCTTGCCTAATGGCTCTTCACCAATGGCAAATGCTGGTTTGTTCTTTCTCCACATCTTAAGTAAACTTAGTTTTTGTTTACTGGTGAGGGTAGTGCTAAACTGTCCCTCTCTTAGTTCATTCAGAAGTTCTTCTAGTGGATCTTGATAAGATATATGGTATATGTCAAGTGAAAATTTCTTCTCCTTATTGGTACCAATGGTAATGCGCCAATTTTTACTGTTATAAATATCTATTCCATACATCCTCTGGTATTCTGTTCCCAGTAGGAATCCTTGGATGTGGGCATCATCAAGCTCTACAAACTCTGGGGTGAGTCTGATATTACCCTTCCTGTGGGGTATAATTATCTCTTTGATAATTGTACCAATGGAAGCCATCTTCCCTGAGGCACTTTTAAAGCTCTTTGCCTTGGTGGGCAAGAGTTGTTTTTCCCAATTTGGGAAGTGGTTATCCAGATAATTGTTGGCCACTATGGAGCAGTGTGCTCCACTATCAATGATCTGTGGCTGCTGAGCATTGTCAATACAGACAGTCATCTTTGGGGCTGTTCCATGTATATATGCCATTCCTTTGGTTGGTGTAACCAGGAATGTTTGCGCATCTTGTGTATCTTTGCACAAATTTTTGTTGGAAGTATCTTGTGGCATGCCTTCTTCCAACTGTATGTCCTGGATTTCCAGTGGGGTTTCCCCTTGGTACTCCACTAGAAAATCTTCTCTTGGGTCCTGTTCATCATCAGATTGTTCTCTGATGGCATCACCCAAAGAGTATGATTCAGAATCCTCTGTTGGGGATTCCTCCTCTGGGACTTACTCAATGGCATAGACTTTTTCTTTGCGTTTGGACAGTTGTTGGCATAGTGGTCTGTTGAACCACAATTGTGACAAGAATTTCTCTTCTTTGCCACTTCTTCCGCTCTTTCTTTGGGTTTTTCTTTAAAATCTACGCTGAAAGGTTGTTTCTCTTTGAAACCAATGCTCTTTTATGGGGTGAATTTTCCTATATTAGTCCTTTTCCTTATGTCTTGTAAGGTGTTGGCAATGTCATCTAGAGTGCAATTTTGGTTGCATATGCATTTTACTGCATGCTATAGTTCTCTTGGCAGTTGTGTCAGGAGTTTGTGATTCCTCATTTGAATGTTCATCTGAGGATCAATGGCTTCAAGTCTCTTGGACTGTCTAAGACACCACTAATATGGATCTTTGTCCACAGAATATTTGTCATTGTCAAATGACATGGTCTTTTGCCATATCCAAGTTCCATTACTTAACTTTTGGATGATTTGACTCTTCCACCATGACCAGTTTCTTCTGCCAAGGATGTATTTCATTTCTGTGTACCATATACTAGCATGACCTTTAAATGCTGTATTTAATCTAGCAGTGATCCAGTAATCTGGTATTGTTGGTACATCAATGAAGAGTCCATCAATATAATCTATGAGCTCCATATGATCATATTCTCCTGATGCAGAGAATTTGGGCCAGCTTGGGGCCTCAAGAAGCTGTTTCAAGGATTACATCTCTGAATAAGACATGCCATCTCCATCCTGGTATTGTGATGGAGATCTTGCCTTATTCATCAACATGGCATCTGGTTGATATGGATGTTCCATAACTTGGCCTTGTGGTTGGGGCTTCAAGTCATGGTAGACATTAAGCAATTTGTTTATGTCTTGGTCCAGACAATCCCTGTCCCTTTTACTGTGATGTTGTTCTTCAAAGACTAGATTCAGTCTTTTGTTAGTTTCTTGAGAGGCTTTGCTCAATTGACAATGTCCTTCTTGAAGATTTTTAACTATTTTTTCCATAGAGGCTTGTAATTTTTTCATCCTCTCATGGCTGGCTTCAAGTTCTGCAAACTGCTTTGCAGATTGCACAGCATATTGGGATATTTGTAACCACAGTGTATCACTGTTGATGTTACTCTCAGATGTGACAATTTTATGTTCAGTCTGAGTGGGGGTAATGTTTTCATTACTAGAACTACTGATTCTAGAGTGGTTTACAACTACTTCTGGTTCCTGTGCACTTCTTTTACCAAATCCAACAGCTTCTGCATCACAGGGTCTGACTCTTTCCTCCTCTGGTTGAAGGAGGCTTTGTTATTGCCCTTGTTCCCTTGTCTTCTCCTGGAAACTTCCTGGAATTGTGAAGAATGGTGACTCTTGGCCACTGATCTGCTGGTTTCTGAATGGTGTGAGGCCACTGGAGAGCTGATTTGGCCTGCTCCTTGTGAGCCTGAAGGAATCTGAGTAGGCCCTGTCTGGGTTAACTGTTCTTCTATAGCTTGGATAGTCGCTTGATTCTCCCTTACCCTCTGTGCCCTTGCCTCCAGGAGTCTGAACTGCGTGGTAGGATTCCAACCTTTGGTGATTACCATCAGGTCTTTGAAGCCTATCTCTTTGAGACAGATCTGCTGGCAACTTTGCCCAAGTTCTGCCCAGTGAGATGCCAGGTTGAACCTCTTCTTGTCCATGCTCCATTGGAATAAGTCCTTGAGGAGTTGGTGGAGCTGAAGAACTTGATCCATGTCTTTCCAGTACTCTGGTTTGAGGTCTCCATTGAATTGGAGTGTGAATGGAAAGGTTGATATTATCTCCCTCATTGTTTTGCCATCCACTACTGTGTCCAAGGTGTCCTCTTTCAGGTCTTCTGGTTCTGGACAAACCTTCCCTGTCCTTGGGTTGGTTCCTTTGGAAGCCAAGATCTCTTAGATGTAGAGGTGACATGTTAGTGTTTGCAAGCAGTCAAAAACTTTATGTTCTTAGGGTATCTACCTTTGACTGGGGCTTGTAAAAATTTGTTGTCTGCTGATTGGGGCAATTTACCTTTAGAGGTTAAAACTGGGTTAATTATAGTAATCTTCCCTGTACAAGCTGTTAAGGTTGGTTTACCTTGTATTGAAGCAGAAATTTGTGGTTTTCTACTCTTCTGTGTGGAAATGGGTGTCCACTTCTTTGCTGTTATCAGGCCTTTGCTGTGCCTCTTTACTTTGCCTTTGCTGCCCTCTGGCTCTGAGGGTGTCACTGGTGTGTTGGCCTGTGACTGGCTTTCAAGCAGTATGAAGTTATCTTCCACTGAATCAAAACAGGAAAAAGAGGGCTTAATGTCAGTTAAGACTTCTTAAAATGCTGTTTGCACATCTAAGAATGGCCTCTGGGCTTGTATATTACTACAATGTGCCCTTGTACAATGACAGTGTAATTGAATTAACAATTCCATGTCAGAAATACAGCTTACTGATATTTGGTATACTATTTGTATATCAATATCTCACAGATTACTTGTAATTAGCAAGTATAGTCTGTCAAAAGTGGTGTATAACAGGGCAATTGAGCTAACAATGTGTCCAACCACGCCTCAACTGTTGGTTTACCAGTATGAGGTGTCTTATTTTTAATTAAAAAATAAGACTTTATTGATGGCTCAAGTGTTTTTATATGTAAAACACGCCAAAAATAAGGGTCTTGTGGTTATTAGCCACATGAAAGATACTCTTAAAATATGAGTATAAAGTGGTATACATACCAAAAAAAAGGAATATATATATAAAATATATATTTTTAAGAAACATTCACGCCTAAAAAGAATAAAACAGTTGTCAGAAAGTGAGAAATAAGAGAAATAACTCACTTATAAGGGTCCAAAAAAGGTTTAAAACACAGCCAGGCCCCCAAAATTTCAGATAGAGTCTATGTTGAAGCAGTAAGTAGGCTATTTACAACTAGAACTTTGACTGTGACATGTAAAAAATGATTTAAGATAATAGTGTTTTGAGTAAGCTAAAGATTTATAATGTATAGAAAGGGCTCTACTATTAAATAATAGTGGTGGTGAGCGCTATTGAGAACCCTGGGTACAGTCTTACCACTTGGATTACTATGATAAGAGCTACAATAATTAAAATTATAATTATACCTGATTACTACCCAAGAGTAAGACTTTTCTTGACAGTTTACTACATAGGGTATTCAAGAGCAGGATGAGGAAACAATTCTGGCTGTGAAAAGCCTCCTTTTTATCCTGAAATGGGGTGGAAAGGGTGCTAGACCTTTCCACGTAGAGGAAGTGAACATTTTTCACTCTCTAGGACTGGCTTGTGGCTTGCAAGCAGGCTGTATAACCTGTATTGGGCCAAGATGTGGTTTCAAAACCACATCTGGGCAGTTTTCACCAATACAGGGTGAAAGTTTTCATCTGGGGACCTCACAGCCTGATTCTGATGTGTATGACGAGTAGAATGCTGTACAGAAACTGTATGGGACCCCAGTATTGAATGAAATATGAGGTATTGAAGTAAAGACAAGCTTCTTTGTCTATTTGACACCTCATATTCATGGTTATGGGAGATTATCCCATGGTAAGGCTGTATATGACAGCAGGTTGGAATTGGACCTTAAAACAGAAATAACTTTGTCAATTCTTGAGATATCAGCCTCAAAATTAATTAAGTGTGTATCCCTGTATGTGCTCTACACAATAATACCTCATTTGATATGGGTATCATTAAATATGGCAAAGTTATCCCATGTACAAGATTTTTGTACATTTGCATGGTATAGGCAAAAAGCTGTATTGAGTTTATTTGCCCCATAACTTTTGTTCTAGTTGAGCTATGGGGAAAGTAATGAAACCATCAGATAGCCCTAATTGTGCTCTTTCCAAAAAAACTCACTTTAGGTATCTCACGCTAAACTGCAAAAGTTAGATGAGAGGTGAATGTTTTGCTCACCCTTATTTGGCCTGAAATTGACCATAACTCCAGTAATATCGGTGCTAGCTCAGTTTGGCTGGTACCATTGTATAGCCCTGGCTTGGAGCTTAATTTTAAATAAGCATTTGATGGGTTCAAGCCTCTCTTTCTGGATTTTAGATGAGAGGTGAAAATTAAGGTTTGTGCTCAGCAATAACTTTGAGCAGGAATAACTTTGTTATTTTTTTTCCTAGGATGATGGCATTGATATTTTCAGAAAAGGGTGAGTTTCCCCTTCCTTTTGATACCTTTTGAGATGATTTGGTTCAGATCCATGTTTTGGTGGTATCTTGGCTGTACCATTGGTTCATGGTACTTTGGCTGTCATGCTTGTGCTCTGGTTTTGAGTCACAGCCTGACACATTATAACCCCTTCTTTACCTAAGAAACTTCTTGAAATTTCAAGGCACCTATACACAACCATATAAAATTATAACCAAATCAAAGATCTAAATGAGAGATATAATATGAAGTATTTTAAACCTCTGTCTCTCCATATATCAGTGGAGGGAGCTTTTCTCCAAGCTGTATTACTTAAAATAAAGGATTTCTGAAAATAGCAATACAGAGAAACCCATTTATCCTTTCCATAAATTAATACAGATTTACTATATTGCTGACAAAGAAATCCATTTCTGTATACTTGAAATACTGATATATTTAAAATTGACAAAGATGTCTATATTGGAAGTTTCCAAAGCCACATACTTATGTAAACAAATACATCAAAAAACTTGACACCTTCAAACTTCTGCACTTTTTGAGAAGTGTGAATATTAAGCATACCAAATTGAATAGCCAGTCAGTAGCTTGAATTCTATTATTCTGGATTCTTTATCTTTCAAAGAATCAATGAAATGTATTGGTTGGAGGATTTTTGACCAATATATTTTTTATAGCAACCCTGTACAAACCAGTACTGGTCTTACACTTAAAATATCAGTAGTTCAAAGCTTAAATTCTTCCAAAATGACTAAAGATAGTCATTAAAACACCCTGGGATTGTCATAAAAGCTCTGATGTGGCCTGTGAAAAATCCTTTGACCCTTTATTGCCTAATAGTGATCATTTGTGGTCTCAAAACCACAATTCTGACAGTACTAAGATTAGAATGGATTATTCTGAACCACAAACTGGCTACCAGAGTAAACAGTTTCACTCTGAGGATGTGTGAGGAGCTTATCAGCATCTCAAAGTCCCAAAGAGGATAAAATCTGGTCTTTCCTCAGTGGAGAACCATCATAATTTCATTTAAATATTATTATGTGGTAAAGCTTCCATCTAACAGTAGTACTCTCATGATATATTAGATATAATTATAATCAAGAATTATTGTAGCTTTTCTCAAGCTCAATTGATATTAACTGCTTCAACCAAGACTCTCAGTAGCTCCAACATCACTTTTATAATTAGAAGTAGTTTTTTAATATCTTTTAATAAATCCTAACCATTTCACAGTGCTAGTAATAGTTTTATATAAATTTATTTATCTACTGCATAGACTCACCCTGACATTTCTACTGCTTCTGTTTGGAAGTTGGTCAGATGTTAAAACAAGAATAGCAGTAAATGTCAGCTTATGGACTCTCAAGAGAAGTATCAAAGGTTCTGGATAACCTTTGTGACTTGGTGGAAGCTGCAGCATCTTCAATTTGTTCCTCTCCTCTGGGTTTGAATTCTTGTCTTTTGATTTTATGACTTGAATTTCCTTTTCCAGATTCATTTGATTGGATGAAGTAACTTATTTAGCTGTGATTAAGAGTCATTTTGAATAAATTCAGAGAAAATTTGGGTAAGAAATTGGTAATATCCACAAGCTGGCTCTTTAAAGGGTTATTTTTTGAGTAATCATCTTGGTCTTGTGTTGGTTTAAATTTGCACAGTTGAATCTCAAATTCTAGATTAAGGAGAAAATTCTCTGGGAGATAATACTAGAATAAAAGTAAGTTATCTCTTTTAAAAATAAATTGCAATAAAAATATCTCAATAGCTCCGCATATGAAATAAAGCTTTTGAAAGGTAATTTATGGCAAATCACATTAAAAATAAAGAAAAATTTCAAGAGATTAGAAGCCAATAGTTTTGAGGAAAAAGTTTATTCTTTTATTTTCTTCAAGAAGGAATAATCAATCAATTGATAAATTATAAATCAAAATTATATTATTATTCAGGCAATACTAGAATAAATTAAAGGAGAAATTTCAAGTCTGGAAAGTGAAAAGGCCACTAGTTATAAAATAGATATTTATTCCAATTTACCAAATAATAAATTTCCTAAAAATATTTTCAGGAAAAATAATTTTACTAAAATTGTAAAAATTCTTTATAGGGGATAAGTCCCAAAAACTTCAAAATGTAAGTAAATATCACAATATTAAATCAAAATAGAGTAAAAGAAGGTCTAGAATATTATTTCTGTCCCAAAAATTAGTTAAAGGTGTGGCAGGGCCCAAACATTTAAGGTTTTTCTATGATAATATCAATCAAATTTAAGAGGACTCTGACCTTCCTCAGGGGAAAAAATGATATAATTGAATATTCTAAGCATAAGGAAATATAGATATAATTACTATTAATATTAATAAAAAATTATACAAAGAATCAATATTATTATAAAAAAAACCTTGAATAACAAATAATATAATAATTATATTGAAAGTGATATAATCATTCTACTATTACTGTAAGTCACTGACAATTATAATAATAAGAAGTGTAAAGCTCTTGATGATACAATAACACGTGGAAATATTAATATCAACCACATATAGATAATAGGAATATTATTCATAAAACAAATATCACACAAACTATGCAGAGATAAATTTCATAGAGAAATTCTACATAAAAAACTAATACTAAATAAAAAAAGATATCCAAATTTAGAGAAAACTTACTTATAATATTTATTTGATACAAGAATTCAAACCAAAACAGTTATAGTATTGAGTAATTTGTCAAAGCTAAAAAGACACCAAAAAAAAATATTTTTAAAGAAGTAAAAAACTTTCATGATAAAAAGAAGGTTCAAGGATTTCTAGAGGAATTTGTGGATTTAAATAAATGCTTAAAACCACAATTATATGTTATAAAGCCAATTACTCAAGATTAAAACAATATCATATGAATGATATGTTTTTATTCTTTGATTTAAGGCTTATAAGTAGTAAAAAGCTTGAGAATTGTCTTAATAATAAGATTTTATATTTATAGAAACTTGACCTGTTTGAATATTTCATTTGATTGATTGAATGATGATGGAAAAAAAAGTGTTTAAAACATATTTCATGATAAATAATGGATATTGAGGGAATTTTCATATCAAAACTGAAAGGAAAGTTATAAAAATAAGGTTCTTAATTTCAGGTACCTCATTTTTCATCTTAACTTGAAGTTACCAGTGTTATTCTTAACTCCAAGTAACTTTAGAACTAAATTAAGCTTATAATCATAAATTTTAATATGAAATTAATTAGTTCATATTGAATTTCATCATAGCAAAACCTTAAAAGGAAACTGTAATGCAAAATCATTTTAAATAAGAGATTTAATTGATTTTTAAATGAAGAGTGATTTTTTTAAGAACTGTTAAAAGGGTTATTTTCAATACTAACTAGCAGTTAATCCTACTAATGAAAGAGATTTAAATTTTAATTAATACACAGATAACATTGCACCCAATATTTGTGAAATTTCCAAGTATATCAATTAAAAATTGGTTTCTCAATGAATTTATGAAGTTATTTCTATTTTTCCACACAAAAATAGTAAAAAACACTAAAAATTAGCTTTTGACAATTTTTTAATTCTTTTAACTTTAATTTTAGCCTTATTCAGGCTTGAATAAGCTTTGAAAGTTGTTCAAATCCTTATTACAAGACTTCATCTGGGGATTTACTCCTTGGAGGCTTGTAATTCCTGTTTAAAAGAGGTATAAACCAGTTTCAAAATCAATGTATAATTAAAGTCTAATCTCAAGGTTTAATTGAGGTTTAAAGTCCTTCAATAAAGGAGGAAAAAATGATTTGGCCTCTTTCACATCCCAAAAGCTGGGTACCCTGGCTGTTTTTTCAATTTATTTATTTAATTCTATAAAATGGCTTTAAAAGAATTTAAATTGAGCTCAGACAAAAACTACAGCCTGCATTACAAATGCTTAGCCAATTTGGTCAATATACAAAACACCCCAAATTTAACCAAATTTTCATAAGTTTGCATAAAACTTATGCAACTTTAAAACAAATCTTAAGTTTAACAGTTGAAAAATTTATGAAGAATTGTTAAATTTTGTAATTGTACTTTCAGATTTTGAAAAAATCCATTAACACTAAAAATGACCATTTTTTGTATATACACCCTATGGGTAGGAAATTTAGAGTTATTTTATGCTATCTTTTGTTTTGGACTTATTTGAAACATTTTCTATGACTCAATCAAATTTGTGAAATGGTATTTGTTGCCTTATGGGTATGTCATACATACCTTATGGGTTCAAAGCAAGATTCTTTTAGATATGCAAAAGAAAGGTGGGAAAAATACATAGAGCACCATCTTTCCAAATAGAAGACCTAGTACTGGTATCAAAATTAAAGGGATAAAGTTATTAAAAGTTTCCTTTTCAAGACCTTTTATAATAAAAGCCTTACATGGCCCCAATTCTCTGCAACAAGATTTAAAAGATAATATGATTGTGAGCCTGCAAGCATGACAAGAATTAAATGCTACACAAACTCCAAACACTTTCATTAACCTTTCTTTGAATTATTTCAATTCATCTGTGTAAATTCACTTTTAATTTTGTTTTCTTCTATTTTTTGTTTACCAGTCACTCATTTAAGATTAGTTGTTATAGTGATCTTATTTACAAGTCAATCATTTAATTCTTGTAGTTATAGAAACATTGTTGCATCTTGTTTCTATAACACCCTTTACCTTTTTGAGATAGTGACTTTGCTTTTATAAAATCACCAACTGTTTTTTTTCATATATTGTTACTATAACAATACCCTTTATGATAAAAAATATATCAATCTATTTGTGTTTTATTTTGATTTTGTACCTAAAGCATTTAAGAGGAACATTCTTCTTGAGAATGATTCCTCAGAGCTCTTATCAATATATTTTTTTACAATTAAAATTACTTACTTTTAATTTAGAAAATTTAGTGCTCTCATTTTTAAAAGTGATTCAATTCACTTTACTCAGTTATAGTACCGTTGAAGCTTAAATCCCAACAGTACCCTATTATAAACAAGAGTGACGCGTCTATTACTAATAATAATAGTATTCCACTATAAATTAGTTTATTAAAATTACTAATAATTAGACTGGAAGCCACGTTAGAGGCCCCAGGCTAACATTTAATATATTAAAATTTAAAATTTAAATTAGAACTAATTAATCAATTAATTAATTTGAATAAACTAATTAGACGTTGGAATACCTAATTAATAATAAATTTTAGATCTACAATCCACTCTTCCATCCAAAATAGAATATCAACGTCTTTCTGATATTTTTTTTAATCTAATTCAAAGTTTTGAAGAATCAAGATACCAAAATGTTAAATTCATCATTAAAATTCTCTAAAACTCGTCGGATTTATTGCTACTACTATCCAACATGAAAAATCAAGCCATTACTGTCATGGACCCAACAGTACTTGAAGCTTTTCACCAAACGTCTTTATTTGTCAAAGACGTTAGCATGGTTACTGGTCATTTATCCAAATTGATGACCAGTAGCTATTCTTCCAACCATTGAACTTTTCGTCATTGCCGTAGGAAGCCTACTACCCGTTCAGAAGGAGGGAAGCTTTGTCATTCCTCTGATTCTCCAAAATCAAACAATACAACCTCAATTAATACCAACTTACCCTTGCACGCTACTGCAAATATGAAGGCTGGAATTTACATGGCTACCAGTGACTGTGAATCAAGGTACACTCAACCTTCAGCACCTCAATATATTAGTAGGAATTGAAGAATGGTAGTGATGAAACACAAAATCAATTATCCATTGAACCCAGAAGAAGCTTTAGCAGCTATTACAGCTTTCAACGATAGAAGTGGTTATACCACTATTAACATCCCATCAAATACAGCTTACAACATTCCATTCAACAGACAATCTAACTTCCTTTACGATACTGGAACCCTACAAGCTACCTCTGTTCCTAAAACTATTGGTACTCCTGCTCCTACCAAGAAGGTTGCTGCTAGGGAACAGTATATTAGCAATTTCAATAGTAATGGGATCAACGCGAGCTCTATCCAGAAGGATAGAAATCCCAGTACTAATATTAAGAGAAATTTCAGTACCAATAGGCCTGATGCGAGCAGAAGTGAGGTATATAAGAAATATAAACAAAATTTAAAGTCTAATTCCAGTCGCACTAGCTCCGATACCAACAAAATTAGGAATCCAACAATGAATGCAACCGTTACGAAAGATAACAATAATGACATCTCTGACAACATTAGCTATGAAAGTGCCTACCTAGTTACTGCTGATAGAAATACAACAAAAATTTCAAAAAGAAACAATAAAATCCTTAGTAGTAGTATTAACGAAGAAACAAATAAAACTAGCAAAACTGAAGAAAAAAAAATGTTCAAAAATCAACGATGCATATAACAGTTCCAAAATTGCGAATTCAATTCAGGATAACATTCAAAAAAGCTTGCAAGATCAACCAATTTCAACAAAAAAATTAGCATCCAGAAAAATAACACATATATTGAGAGGATTGAATCAAGAAATTGAATTATAGGAATTACTACATGAAGAAGAAATTAACAACACCCTAGGAACTGGAATAAAATTAATTTTTAAGAAAGGAGGACTTTTTAGGGAACTGCTAACTGAACAAGAATTCAAGATATTAGCAACCTTCAACAATTTAAAAATTCAAGACAAAAAATCAAACTATTACAATGACTTAAAAGTAAAGAATATCATTTCAAAAATTCAAAATCTATAGAAGTACTTTTACATTGTATAACTTTTTTTAACTTTTTTTTTGTGTTACCAAATGTGAGCCTGCAAGCATGAAAAAAATTACATGCTACACAAACTCCAAACACTTTCATTAAATTTTCGTTGAATTATTTAAATTCATCTGTGTAAATTCAGTTTTAATTTTGTTTTCTTCTATTTTTTGTTTACAAGTCACTCATTTAAGATTAGTTGTTATAGTGATCTTGTTTACAAGTCAATCATTTAATTTTTGTAGTTATAGAAAAATTGTTGTATCTTGTTTCTATAACACCCTTTTACCTTGTTGAGATAGTGACTTTGCTTCTATAAAAACCACCAACCGTTTTTTTCATATATTATTACTATAACAATACCCTTTATGATAAAAAACGTATCAGTCTATTTGTGTTATATTTTGATTTTGTACCTAAAGCATTTAAGAAGAACATTCTGCTTGAGAATGATTCCTCAGAGCTCTTCTCAATATATTTTTTTACAATTAAAATTACCTACTTTTAATTTAGAAAATTTAGTGCTCTCATTTTTAAAAGTGATTCAATTTACTCTACTCAGTTATAGTACCGTTGAAGCTTAAATCCCAACATTACCATATTATAAAAAAGAGTGACACGTCTCTTACTTATAATAATAGTATTCCACTACAAATTAGTTTATTAAAATTACTAATAATTAGACTGGAAGCCACGTTAGAGGCCCCAGGCTAACAATAATGAATAAGAACCCAACATTTCCTGTTATTTTTCTAAAGCCTTACAGCTAAATTAATAAAACATTATTTCCTCTAAGAAGTATACCACCACTTCAAAATCCACCTTTAGAAGAGGGAGAAGAGCATAAAATAGTAAAATTCCCTTAATAAGAAAGGAAAAGAAATCAAAAAAAGAGAATACCTTGTTAGGTATAGAAGCACAGCTCCAGGAGACAAATGGCTGATTGAGAAGGATGTAAATAATTTTGAAGAATTGTCAAGAATATTCAGAAATGAAATAAGACAAAAAGAATAAAATAACTTAAGGATTATTCAGGTCCAAGACCAAAAAGATCTATTGAAGAAATAGGACAGCAGATGATACCCTAAGCAACTATGTCAGATTGTAGTACAATCTTATTGGATTTCAGGAAATTTAACCCTTTGATATATGACCACATATTTAAAATATGCAAAAACAAAACTATAAAACCAATTCTAATACTAGTAATTGAAACTAAATTCTTAAAAACCCATTTCAATATGTAGAAATGCTACAAAAAGGGATGAATTATTTAGTATATCAGAAATAAAAAGTTAACATGTAAAATAAATTCTACCTATTGATTCCCTATTCAAAAATACATACATGACTCTTTAATATAACATCTTTAAATCCAATACTTACTGAGATACTTGGATATATGCACTTGATAGATCAGCAAATGTATTGATGGGTTGTGACTCATATCTTTTTGAAAAACTCATGGTAAAGAGATTATCCAAAATCAAAGCTACCAATAAATACCTTTAGGAATACAGAAATAAACCTTATTTGACATGCTATGGAGTAAGATATGACCAATAAAGAGAAATTGACCAAAAATAGGGATACCAGTTGGCCTCTTCAACCTAGAAGTGGTCCAAGATTCAAACAAAGTACATAATCAGACTATAATGGCCCATATGTAAAGAATTACTAATTTTCATGATTATATTCTATCTATAAACCTGTGGAATCATGGTTAAAACATTAAAAGCAAAAACTTTAACATGAAAGATGAATTAAAAGACAAATAATCAAAAATAAAGCTTGAATGATGTAATGAAATCCTCTTTTCACCTTAGTAAAAAACATTCCAAGCTATTAGAATTAAATTTCCCAATTTCAGCTGCATGAAAAACTTGAAAGGAATTAATCATTGAAGTTAAAGCTTAAAAATGATCATTTTAATCTTTAAGTGTAATCTTAAATGAAGCTTAACGATTGAACAAGAGATAAAACTGGTGGATATTGGTATTTTATGTTTACCAGTACCTTAATGCACAAAGCCAAACTTTTTTAGAACACTATTATGTCAGAAAATTACAGCTATAGTAATAATTTTAAAATATGGCATTATAATCAGATAAAAAGGTTTGATTTTGATGTAATAATCACTAGACCTTAAGCTATTGATCAATTTCAGTGGATAGAATCAGTAAAGGCCTGCTTAATATAATAAAAATTAGATAAAAAGTTAATAAATCCTCTTCTTTTAAATAAAACTGTTATATTAGAAAATACAAAAGTCTTAGCTGTCAATAAGAACCCAAATTTTTACAATTATATTAATATTATATTGGTATCTGTCAAGTTATCTAAAAATCTCAAGATCCATGTCAAAATTGTAAAAGTTGTGCTTCTCCCTTTTTCTTGTAATTGAAGCTTAGAAAGGTCGCATTTACATTTTGAATAAGTTGTAACTACTTTTTTAAGTGTAAAATAATTCAGAAATATTATTTTAAGATTTGAAATAAGTTATTTCTTCTTACTATAATATCTCTCTTAATTTCTCTATAAAATCAGCTCTTATGAATATAGATAGTATTTATACTGAGCTATAGCTTCAATTGTCAGCCTGTGAATCACAGCCAGAGAACAAGAATGATAGCCAAAAGACCATAAACCAATGGGAGAGAGAAATACCACCAAAAATGGAACTGACCCAAAAGAACTCATAAGTTGTATTAAAAGAAATAGGAAAATCACTTCTTTCCAAATATATAACTCCCATAATCATAAGACAAAGAATAAAAAAGTTATTCTTGCTCAAAGCAAGAACAGAGCATTAACCTTAAATTTCACCTCTCATCTAATATGCAGAGAAAGAAAATGAACCCATCAACTGGTTGTCCAAATTAAATATCATAATCAGGTATATTAAATTGTACTAGTTTGTTCAAGCTAGCACCAAAACTACAGACGTTATGTCCAAAACAAAGCCAAATAGGAGTGAAGATAATCTTGGCCTATTTTTTAGCTTGTACATCTTTAGTGTAAGATACCTAAAGTGGAATCATTTTTGAAAGAGAAAAATCAAGACTATCTCATTTTGAACTCCATTTCCTCATACCCCCTCTAGAACCAAATTTATGTAGCAAACAAACTCCATATGGGATTTAACAAAAATCCATATCTGAATAATGGAAATTAAAAGTGGCATAACTTTGCCATATTTAATGTTATCCATACCAAATGAGTTGTCATTGTGTAGACCTCATCCAGGGCTATAAAGGAACCAAATTTAAGAGTATTGTCTTCAGAACTGACAGATTTATTGAAGTTTCAAAGTTGAATTCCCAAAGTTTTCCCAATACACCTTTCTGTGGGATACCTCCCATATCCTTGAATATGAGGTGTCAATTCTACAAAAGAGCCTATTTATTCTTCAATAGATAATATTTTGGAAATTATGGGGTCCCCATACAGTTTCTGTCCAGTATTCTACATGTAATACATGTCAGAAGAAGGCTATGGGGGTCCCCCAATGAAATATTACACCCTTTATTGGTGAAAAATGTCCAGACATGGTTTCAAAACCACATCTAATCCCAATAATGGATATACAGGGTGTGTATCAAACAAACTCCTGATCTTTGAGGTGAAAAATCTTCATACCTCCTATGTGGAAAGGATTAATGGTCCTTCCACCCAATTTCAAGATAAAAAGGGATCTTCCTCTGTCCAAAAGAGAAATTCTCATCCTCCTCTTGAATTCCTATGTAGTAAAACTGTTTACCAACAGTTTTAATCTTGGAAAATAACCAGGTATGATTTTAAACTTAATAATTTTAGAATTTATTATAATAACCCGATGGCCAAAGCTGCATCCAGGGCCTTCAATAGAACACATTAGCACTTTTATCTTATAGTAAAACCCTTATAGTCCAGCTTTATGCCATTTTGAACTTATTATCCAATTCACAGTGATAGTCGAGCTTGTATAGATTATCATTATCACCTCATCATAGACTCAGGGCAACATTTTGGGGGCCTGAATGTGTTTTTTACCTTATATTTGGACTTTTAGGAATAAAAGTGAGTAATTTCTCTTGTTTTTATATTTAAACTTACCACTATTATTTGTTCTTATCATGTAAATTCTTCCAATAAGAATAATAGTATATAAAATATAATAGATTTTTTTCAGTGGTATATATAATCATATACCACCACTTTCTTTATTTTTTATGCATCTTTGATGTGGTTAATTATAATTTAATTACCACAGTATTATTTTGGGCGTGTTGTTTCATAAAAAACATATACCATTATATTATTATTTTCATTGAAAAGAATACGTCTGTACTTTAAACAACATTCTAAGAGGCATGGCTAGACATAATAATAATTTAAATTTTCCATTACATAACCACTTATAGCTTTCTTTAATTACAGGATAATATGTGAGATATTTGGGATAAATCAGTAGACCATACCTCTATGAATCAGAATTTTTCAGGTTTGATTGATAGTTTGAGTTATACATCATAATACAAGTGTATAGCATATACATTTATTGTACAAGAGGCCATTGTCAGAAATACAAATAGAATTACAAGAAGTTTTAACTGACATAAGCACTCAAACTTTGTTTCAGTGGAAGAACACTTTATAACATTTGAGACCTAGTAACAGGGAACTACAACAGTGGCACCCTCAAACACAGAAATGCAGAAGGGGCACAGGAAAAACCTCATATCCAACAAAACGTGGACATCAATTGCCACTAAGAGGAATAGCAAGCCACAAACCCCTGCATTCATACAGGGTAATCCACCTTGATAGCTTGTACAGGAAAGATTACTATAACTAACCCAGTTGTAACCCCAAAGGTCAAATTGCCTAAAGAAACTGAAAACAGATTTCTACAAGTAGAAGTAAAAGGTAAATACCCCAATAAAAATACGTTTTTGACTTCTTTCAAACACCAATATGTCCCTGGTACACCTCAGGAACCTTTCAATAACCAGGAAACAGAAAGAGGACAGAGCAGGAATTCTCAGAACCAGAGGAGAAGGGTCTTTACACCATAATGGATGGAAGTAAAGTGAAGGAAAACATACCCACATTGCCATTCAACTTTCAATGAATCACAAACTTCAAACCAGAGGAGTGGGAGGATATGGATCAAGATCTTCAGCTCCACCAATTCCGCAAAGGTTCATTCCAATGGAGCATAAACAACAAGATTTTAAACCTAGCTTCACATTAGGAAGAGCCTGGAGCATGTTTCCAGAGGATATGTCTCAAAGATATACCCTTAAGAGACCTTATGGTAATCAGCAAAGGCTGGAATCCAAACAGAAAGTTCATACTCCTGGAGGAAAGGGCAGCCAGGATAAGGGAGAATAAAGCCACTATCCAAGCCATAGAAGATCAGCTGAACTGGACAGAGCATATCCTGATTCCTTCAGGCTAACAAGGAGCAATCCAACCAGACTACCATTGCCTTCACACCATTCAAGCACCAGCATGTCAGTGGCTAAGAGTCACCACTCTTCACAATCACAGGTATTTTCCAGGAGAATACAAGGATCAAAGGGCAAAACCAAGACTTCTTTCAAGAAGAGGCAGAAAGAGTTAGACCCAATGATCCAGAAGCTGTTGGACTTGGTGAAAGAAGTAAAAAGGTCCCAAAAATAGTTTCAAATACCTGTAATAGAATCAGTAGCCCTACTATTAGAAATATTATCCCCACTCACAATGAACATAGTGGTGTTACACCTGAGAGTAGCATCAACAGCAAGGAACTGTGGCCACATATGTCCCACTTTGCAGTACCAACTAAAAAAAGGTTTGAAATTCTGCAAGAAAAGCTTTTGAGGTTACAAGAGGTTGAAAGATTACACACCAAAAAAAATTCACACTATTTGAGAAGACTATACTAAACTAAGGAAAGCCTCAGAGGAAAACAACAAAAGACTGAACCAAGGCTTATAAAAGCAATACCACTGAAAGAGGAACAGGGAATGTCTGGATCAAGAAATGAACAAATTGCGCAATGTCTATCAAAACATACATTCCAAATACAGGGAGATGTTCTGGACAATACTCTATACCACCAAGAAGAAATCAAACCATATTACTTGTTTCAGAATAAGCAAAGATCCCCAAATCAATACCACTATGGAGATAGCATGACCTATTCAGGTAATGAGGCACTGGAACAACTTCTAGAAGCCTCAAGTTGGCCAAAGCTCTCTTTTTTTAGGAGAATATTATAATTTGGAACTCATTTACCATATTTATGGACTCTTCTTTAATGTAAAAAGTATATCAGAATACTTAATTACAGCCAAACTGAAAACAGCATTCAAAGAACATGCTAGTATTTTGTACACAGAAATGAAAGAAATCCATGGCAGAAGAAACTTTCCATTGTGGAATAGTCAGATAATTCAGAAGTATAGTAATGGTACATGGATATGGCAAAAGACCATTTTATTTTGGAATGGGAAATACTCAGTGGACAAGAATACTTACAAGTGATTTCTGAAATGGTCTAAATTACTTAAAACCATAGATCCTCATGAAAATCCAGATGATAAATCACAAAATACTGACACAACTTCCAGGAGAACTAGAGCATGAATGAAAATGTAGATGCAACAAAAACTGTACTCTAGATGACAATTCCAACACCTTACAAGATATAAGGAAGAGGACCCATATAGGGAGATATTACCTGTATAAAGGGAACAGTTTCAGAGAGAAACAGCTTTTCAGGTATTAAAATAAAGACAAACCCAGAGAAACTGTGGCAGAGGTGACTAGGAAAAAGAACAATTTTGATAATTGTGGTTCCACAGACCACTATTATAGAAACTGTAAAAAGGAAAAGAAGAGAATTTATGCCATTGAACAAGTCCCATGGGAATAAATATAAGCAGAAGAGTATGAATCTGAAATTATGGGTGATGTAATCAGAGAAAACTCTGATGTGACCAAGACCCAATAGAGGAATTCTTGGTGGAGTACCAAGAGGAAACCCAGTTGAAAATCTAGGAAATGAAGTTGGAAGAAGAGTTACCACAAGTCACTGCTAATAAGGACTTTTGAAAACATACACAGGTTGAACAAACATACCTAGTCACACCAACTAAAGGAATGGCATATATCCATGGCACAGCTACCAAGAGGACCTTTTGTGTTGAAAATTCCCAACACCTGCTTATCATTGATAATTATAAGCACTTCTGAATGGTGGCAAAAGAGCATTTGGAAAAGAACTTCCCAGATTTCTAAAATCAACCCTTGCCAACTAAGTCAAAAGGTTTCAAGCATGCATCAGGAAAGATGACTTCCATTGGAACCATCATCAAAGAGAGAATAATAACCCATAGAAATGGTAATATCAGAACTAACCCAGAGCTTGAGGTGCTTGAGGATGCCCAAATTCAAGAATTCCTACTGAAAACAGACTACCAAATTATGTATGGAATCAACATTTACAGCAGTAAAAACAGGCGTTTTACCATAGAAACCAACAAGGAAAAGAAAATTTCACTTTATATATATCAGTTATCTAACCAAGACCTCTTGGACGAATTAATGCATGAATTAAAAGAAGGAAAACTTAGTTCTAATCTCAATAGTAAGCATAAACTTAGTTTACTAAAACCTTTGGGAAGAACAGACCAGCTTTTTCCATAGGCAGAGAGCCCTTAGTCAAAATCAGAGGCCATGATATAGAATGATATCTAGATGTAGAAAGACCTTATCCACTTATTCTGAGAAGACCTCCATATCCATGAAGGCAGGAAACCAGTAAATAGATTGAAAAATATCAAAATGAACTTCTAGATATGGAAGTAATCAGAAAAATAGGACACAATGAAATAGTGGAAATAACCACACCTGTCCTAAGAGCCTGGAATGATGGCAAATATAGATTTTGTGGAAACTTCATAGCACTGAAAAACTAAACAAAGGCTGAAAACTATGCTATACCAAAGATATGACATGCCTTACATAAATAGAAAAAGCCAAATAAATTACCAAATGGTGTGTATGAAAGGCTTTAACCAAAATGGAGTTGAACCAAACTCCATGAAGTTGTTCACAATAATATTCCACATGGGTATAGATGAGTAAACCAGGAGGCCATTTGGAATTGAAAATGCACCAAACCACTTCCTAAGGATGATGAAACAATACTTAAAAAGGGACATTGGAGGTCTGGATGGTAGTTTATATTGATGCTATCATTCTATACTCAGAGACATAGGTAAATAATATAGAATACATAAACAGAGTCTGGAGTAAATGAACACCCATTAATCTGAAAATTTCACTCAAAAGGTGTAATTTTGGCCAACAGGAAGTATTGGAACTGAAATATAAAGTCTCAGGGCTTAGCCTTTCCATATATAAGAACAAAGTGGTAGCATTACTACAAAAGCCAGTACCAAAGAGCACCAAAGAAATGTAATATTTCCTTTGGTTTTATAGCTACTAATCACACCATGTCAAACATTTGGCCCACAGAACTAGCATCTTATATAAGTTATGTCAAAATGATGGAGTTTTTGAGATTACCAAGGAAAGGATGAATGCATATGAGAGCATCAAATATGAGCTCACTAATGCACCTGTCCTTATGATACCTGAATTTGAACTTCCATTAAATTTTTACATAGATGAAGCTTGCAGTCAAGCTTTGGGGGAAGCTCTGCACCAAAGAAAAATTGGGGATGGTAAACCCAGAGAGGGAGTAATTTTTTATATCCCTAGGAGGCTGAAAGATTCAGAAGCCAGGTATGTAGCAACAAAGACAGAATTTTTATGTCTGGTGTGAGCTTTAGAAAATCTCCATTGCTATTTGGAGTGTTCAGTCTTTGAAGTATACACAGACTGTACTGCACTAAATTCTTTGCTCAACATAAAGCCAAGCTCATGAATTATATTTAAAGAAAGAGGAAAAAAACCTCTTTCCTAATATATAACTTCCATAATTATAAGACAAATAATAACAAATTTATTCCTGCTCAAAGCAAAAACTCAGCCTATTCCTTGAATTTCACCTCTTATCTAAAATAAAGAGGAAGAAACAGAGCCATATCAAATGGATATTGAAATTTCATATCTCAATAAGGGCCATCCAATGGTACTAAATGATTCAAGATAGAGCCAAAACTACAGAAGGCATGGCCAAAAAAAAGCCAAATAAGAGTGAATATAATATTTACCTGTCTTCTAGCTTTTACAGTTTTAGTGTGAGATACCCAAAGTGAGGTCATTTTGGAAAGAGAAAAATCAGGGATATCTGATGGTTCCATCCATTTCCTCATAGCCTTTCTAGAGCCAAAGGTATGGAGGAAATTAACTCTATACAAGATTTAAGAGAAATCCGCATCTCAATAATGGAAATTAAAAATGGCATAGCTTTGCCATTTTTAATGTTAACCATACAAAATAGAAGAACATTGTGTATTTCCCATCCAGGGCTCAAAGCAGAGCCAACTTTAAGCTCATTATGTTGAAAAATGTCAATTTTATCACAGTTTCAAGGTTAAATCCCCACAGTTTGGTCAATACACCTTTATTATGGGATGCGTTCCCATGGGCTTGAATATGTTGTGTAAATTCTACAAAGAAGCCTGTTTATCCTTCCATAACTCATATTTTGGACTGTATGGGGTCCCCATACAGGTTTTGGAAAGTATTCTATGATTCATACAGGTCAGAAGAAGGCTATATGGTCCCAAATGTAGTTTGTCACCCTGCATTGGTGAAACCTGCCCATATGTGCTTTCAAAACCACAACTGAGCCAATAAAGGGTATAAAGGGTGTGTATTAGCCACAAGCCTGTCCTTGGTGGTGAGAAATCTTCCATTATCCACCCATTTCAGGATAAAAAGGGGTCTTTCTCTTTGCAAAAAAGGAATCACCATCCTTCTCTTCAATTCCTGTGTAGTACAGCTCTTCAACACCAGTTATTCTCTTAGAAAATAACCAGGTATACCTTTAAACTTACTTATTCTAGAATTTGTTATAATAACACAATTGGTAAAGCTTTATCTGGGGCTTTAAATAGAGCTCACCACCACTTTTCCTTTATAGTAAAGCGCTTAAAATCCAGATTGAAACTATTTTGAACTTATTATCCATGTCAAAGCTATAGTTAAGCTTTTATATAATATTATTATCAACTCATCATACACTCAGCCTGACATCAATAGTGGTAATATTTCAGATATGAAGTGTTATTTATTATTAAATAATTATTTTCGCCACAATTATTATTTTTTGATAGAAATAATAATTTGGAATAATATATTCACTAACAATTTATTAATATATTGATTATATTATATTATCTTTATAATATAAAGTATATTATTTAATATTTATAGATAATATAATATATTTTATGCCATAGCTATAATAATATTTAATTATTATGCTTATTTTGGTTCTCATTATTCACAAATGTGGGGAAATTCAGAGTACAGTAAGTAAAATATCAGTAATGTTTACTTTTTTCATACTCAAACCTTCAATTTTCACATAAATAGAAGGTATAGCTTTCTCATTTTGGAACAAAATTAAATAATCCTGTAAGACTCATTTGGTGATACATTCTGCTGATGAAAAGCCCATAGCTACACAAATATCAAATAGGAAATAATATTATTTACCTTTCATAATCTAAATCATTAAGTTCAAGTTTGAATTAAGTATAAACTGTATAAATTTGGCTCAGAACTAACAAGTATAAAATAGAACAATTAAGTTCTATCTATCAAAATCTTACTCTGAAAATATCTTTCTATATATAATTTATTGATTAATCACACGTTTTGTTTCAAAAACATAACTAATTACATTCCTAAGATTACTTGATTGGGCGTAAGTGTTTAGAGCCTCAAAGCCTTTACATTGAGGAGACTCAAAAGTTCTTTTATTTTGCATGATTTTTTCATTAACATGAGTTTTATAAATCTCATTTCAAAAAAATAGTGTCACAGTTTTATGAATTTTTTGATGACTAATATTTATTTTATTTGGCATTAGAAGCTTGGTACTCTACAAAGAAGAAAATAAAAGAAGCTGATTCATTATTTTCAACTTATTTTGCACTAACAGTAATTTTAATTACTTTCTTTTCTTCTTATTTTCTTTTTACTATTCATCTGAAAAGGAAATATTAAAATATTTCATCTACAAGAATAAACAAATTAACCAATTAGTTTCAAAATTAGAATATTTTTATTAACACTTTTAGCATTTTATTTCTTTAGAAATAATACTCAAGATAATATACTATAACTCCTTTCATTGCTCTTCCTGATGAGAAGATTCATTCCCAAAAAAAGCTGAATATTTTAGAGAGTAAAATATAACTTAATATTTATGTTTCTGAGAGAAATGATGGGGTTAAAAACATTTATATGAAATGAAAATTAATTTAAAATAACATTCTGGAGGGATTTCAGAGAGCTGAAAGCCTATAATTTATTTTGATAGAATACTCTTTCAAGGACGACACAAATAACTAGTAACAGTGACATAAACAGTTTTACATCTTGTGTTTCTTTCACTTTAATTTTTTATTGTCACAGAATTTGTGTGATACCTCAAAGCTAAATATAGATTAACTTAACAGATTGAGCTACAGCTCTTTGCAAGAAGTCTGTTTTAAAGGAGTAAATTCAGCCTGGGAAAAACTTTAGGGGACACTGATGCATTGAAATAGTAAAGTTGACTTATCAGTTACCTCTACTGTTCAACTCTTAGCTTATCCTGGTATTGAGTCTGACAATTGTGATCTATTTATCAAGTAACATGAATTGGGGAGGGGAAAGAGGATATGGACTGATAGCACTTAGCAAAAAAAGCAACAAATTCTGAGCTTTTGCTATCCACTATTCTTTACCATTCTTTACCCTTTTTTACCAGCTTATATTGATATTTTAAATTCTACATTGTTTAATATACAATATAAGGAGCTTGTTGTGTCACTCTGAATGAGATCAGCCTTAATTATTTCACTTTTGAATTCAATGCATGTTATGTCACAATGATTTCACTCCCCCTTAATATTAAATTCCTGAACCATGTTGAGAGCTTTCTTTGATGCATCCAATTTGACGATGTCAAGTGGTTTAGTCAGTAGATCAGAGCTCATTGCGGTAATTGTGCTTTGAGGAATGTCCAGAAGCCACCTTTTGACCATGTCTCTGAAATATTAACTACTTATTTCAATCTTCTTTGAGCTTGGGTTTAGTTGTGCTGCTTCCATGAGGAATACAGAACCCATATTGCCATTAATTATGGCTAGAATACCACATTTCAGACCAATTGACATGAGTACCATTTACTGATACCTGAGTTGCATTGCAAATTCATGATAGCTACAAATTCAGATTCTGTAGTTTACTGGGCTACAATGGGCTTCCATTTTGTTGACCCCAAGATTGGGTTTCCTCATAGTGTTACCACAAACCTACTGGTATACCTATTGGTTAAAACTGAGTTACCATAGTCTGCATCCACCCATTCTACCAGATCTATCACACTTTAGTACTTCCTTGAAAAGTCCACACCAATACTCATTGTTCCATGCAGGTACCAGATCAGATTCTGAACAAGCTTCCACTGCATAACAGTAAGATTTTTTACTTTTTGTAAGAGTAAATTCACTGTAAATGAAATCTCAGATTGTGTGAGCAAATATTGGTATGTAGGCATGCCTATTGCTTTTTTAAGGTGTGGATATGAAACGTTAATTAAAAAGCAAGTACTTTTCCTGTCCCCAAAATTTGTATAAGGTAAAAATTGATTCAAAATAGTATGAAACAAGATTTTTAAGAGAAAACATGCCAAATTTCATTTTTTCTAACTTTATCAGTATAAAACAATAATGCTATAAAGAGGAATTGTTTTACCAACAATAAAAATTTATCCAAAAATACTCCACAAGATATATTTAAGGCTACAAAAAAATTTCTCCAAGAGAAATTTGAATTGGAATTAATTGAGGAAAGGACTACAGGCAATTAATATAAGAGAAATGCATTTAAAACAATTATTAATTATAAAGAGAAAAAATTCCCAAAAGTGACCAGAGTGAATTTGAAAACAAAGTGGAAAAGTTAACAGTGATGAAAGATGTTTTAATTCACTTATGGGGTGATTCAAGGGTAAAAATGATCTTAAGAGTTACAAAAAATGATTACAGTAATTTTTCACATGGTTAAAACGTCTAAAATAATAAGAAAAGGGTGGTTGTCATATTTTATTGATTGGTTTAACAGTGTTTAAGCTAATAATAAAAGGAAAAGATTCTAACATGAAGAGAAAAGTGGGGCAAAGAATTCATTCTTTTAGAACCACCAATTTTCTTACTCCAAAAATAAAATTTACTCTTGTCACTCGTGGGAAACAATATGACAACAAAAAAGCCAACTATGGAATCATTCAACCCTGGTTTAGGCCAAAAAAGGGCTGGTTTTAGCCATTTTAGACCCTCAAATCAGCCATTGCTATAGTAATACCCGGTTTTAAGACTTCAAAACATGTCAGGATGTGTGTAAGGGAAATAAAAACCAGTTAAAACTGGTTTTAAAATGAATGTTTTATCTTGAGGGTAGTTTTCCCCTCTGGCAACAGTTAAAACTGCCCTGGTTGGTATCAAAACCTCATCAATTGAGTCACAGACCCTGTGACTCAATTCCAGGCCAAAGGTGATGAACTTTTGCGTGGATTTTGACATTTCACGCCTTTCAGAAAGAGATTTGGGGTCTGGCACTCTTGAAGCCAAGATTCCTTTTCCCCATCCAAAATTAATCTTTCCAATTTATTTTTTCTTTAATTCCTCATCATGTAATATACTTATAATTTACACATGCAATTCAATTGATTTTTACAGTTAAAAAACTGGAATAATTGATACCACATATTTAAATTACAGTTCACTTATGTAATACATGCACACATTTTGACATTTCAATTGAAAATACTTCAATTCCTCATAACTTCTAAACTACACACCACACCTCAATTTCAACACAAAAATTGATGGTTAACACCACATGTGTTCTTGATTACATTGAGGTTTTGAGGTTTTTCAATTTTTATACAGAAAATACCAAAAACTTCATTTAAGCTTATGTAGAGTTGAGTTACAGAAATTTCACCCAGAGGTGACCCCACCTCATTTTCTATGAAGAATATAATAAAGAACTAATTTTCTTATTTTCATTTATTGGATAATAATACATAATAATTTTTATTTAACTTTTTCCAAAAGTATTTTAATTTCAGTAATTTTGTTAAAAATTTATTTTTACTTAATTTTTTGAAGTAAAAATGTGTTTTCACAATTTTAAATTTCAATGTCATATTATTCTTAAATAATAATTAAGTTTTCATTTTGGTGTATAAATTTATATCTATGTTTTAATTTTTGTTTTGATAATATAAATAAATTTCTTTTATTTATAATTGTCTCTTGTTTTATTATTTGTGGTCCTTTGGGTATCTGAAAATACCTCTAAGGCTCACATTCCCTTCACCTGAAAAAAGAATCTTTCTTTGTAATATTGTCATTTCTAGTGTTTCTGAACCTTCTAAGAAATTTGGTAGCTTCAGGTATGTCCTTTTCTGCTAACCATTCATCTTCACAAGCTGGGTCACTGTACCTAAAAAGGTATTCCCTTACTTTTTTGGTTCTTAAATTCCTTTCTTTGAGAGCTTTAGTGATTTTTGTAGTACTAGATGATTCAATAGGAGTTATATTCTGGGGAACTATATTTCTCAAAGGCAACTTTTCAGCATCACTAGATTTTTATGGTTTTACCAAGCTTACTGGAAATGTAGGATGCTTATTGCTAAGTTCCTCAGATATTTCTACGTCAATTGAATTTTCTCCATGGAGAGCCTTAATAAAAAAAAGTCCTGCAAAGCAGTCTTGGAGCTTTTTACATCCTTTGATTTTATTGAAGTTAGTGCTAGATACAAGTACTAAATCTCCCACTTTAAAATCTGAAGTGGCATGTGATTTGTGCCATTTGTGTTTGGCATATGCAAATGAGACCTCCATGCACCTTATTGCATCATTTCTAGCTTTTTCTAGCATTCCTTTGAAGCTACTAGCTGTGGGATGTATTCCAACCCAATATTTCCTTAATGAGTCTTGGGGTAATTTGGGATTCCATGCCTTCTCTAGAATAGTAGGAGTTTGATTGTTACTGGCATGAATGAATGTTCTATATGCCAATTCCAGTGCTGGTGAAAGTGTACACCAACAATGGGTGAAACCACTACAATCTTCAATTTCAAGGCAATATGCACAAAATATTCTTGCCATGTCTTGCAAGGTTTGGATCCTTATTTCAGCCAGACTATTGGTTTGTGGGTGGTAGGCTGTAGAGAAGGACAGCTTTTTACAGATAATTGGTGAATATTTGTCCATAGTGCTGAGCTGAATTTGGCATATCTTTTACTAATGATATTTTTGAATATTCCAGTCCATGATACTACTCTATTCCATATTAGAAGAGCTGTGTCCATGGCTGTATCATCTTTGTGACATGGTAGAAAGATTGAAGTATTACTAAATCTGTCAAAAACACTAGGCATGCATTAAAATTTCTATCACCCCTGGTGGTAGGCTAGTTCCCCATTCAATATGGACAGCTTCCCAAGGTCTTGTGGGTTCTGGAAGTTTGATTGTATTTCCAAGTCTTTTTCCAGTGGATTTATTTGCCTTTTTACATCTGTCACGGGTTTTGCAATACTCTGCAACATCTTTCTACCACATTGGCAACCATATACAAGTCTTTATCTTCCCTCTTGTACTGTGCTCAGACAGATGTCCTTAGAAAGGGCTGTCATGGCATTCTTTCAGTACAAGATTTACAAAGGACCTGTCCACAACTGTCATTACACATTTATGATTAGTTCTGTGGTATGTTATACCATCCAGTTAGTGGAACCTTCCTTCATCATATGATTGCTTCCATATTTCATCTAAGGCATATATCAAAGAGCTGTCTTTACGGTCTTTGGTAAGTAATTGGCACAGCATGCTACATTTCTTATCTTGAGTACAGCTGTTTCTTACTTCTTCAAAGAATGTTATTTTCAGATCTGTAACACTGATTCCTTCTATTGGGATCTGTGGGGAAGATTTCTCTGGCACATAAGCAGCATTATCAATATTATTTGGTAATGGCAATCTTCTCAGTCCATCTGCATTCTTATGAGTATTCCCATCTTTTTGAACAGTATTCATATTACCTCTATACTCTTGTATGGCTATTTTCCATCTGAGAATATGCCTGTTAGGTGTTTTCATGTTTAAAAGTTAATTAAAAAGCTGTACAATCTGTCATCACTCCAAAAACACATCCTTCAAGGAGGTAATTGAGTTTCTCTAAGGCCCAGAAAAGGCATAAAAAATCCATCTGACTTTCTCCACATCTAGCTTCAGTTGGTTTGCTTTTCCTGGATATGAAACATATGGGTCCTTCAACAGGTTTATCATTTATAATATAGACTCTATGAAGTGTAGCACTTAGCCCATCCCCTGATGCATCAATATAAAGCTTAAAGGGAAGCTTAAAGTCTGGCATCAGTAAGAGTGGAGCAGTGTTCAAGGTTTGGATTAAAGATTCAAAGGCTTGGAATCTGTCAACATTCATTTCAAATACTGTGTCTTTGTCACCTAATTTATGAAGGGGTCTTGCTAGGGATGCAAAATCTTGAATATGATTTCTGTAATATCTTGCAAACTCCAAAAGTGACTGAATTTATTTTTTTTCTGAGGTATAGGTTTCAGTAGCACTGTTGCAACTCTTTTTTTGCAATCCCAAGGGATAAGAAAGATACTACATGTCCCAGAGCTTTGAGTTCTTTAAACTCAAAATGACATGTATTCAAAGAAATCTTAATGTTTACAGACTGAATTTTATTCAAACATCTGGACAACCTGAATATATTTTCTTCCAAAGTCTTCAAACAGACAATAATGTCATCAATGTAAATGATTAACTGTTGTGGTATTCCATACCTGTCTGGGCCAGCTTCAAGCACATTGAGGGTGAAAATTTCAAAATATCAAAACTTAAATGGTCAATTTAGGATATCTCAGCTCAAAAGACACTTGCACAATCACATAAGCTAAAAAGGAACATGGATAGTATTGAATAAAGGAATATTTTAGCAGTCAGTATAGAAATAACCTCAAGAGTTTCATAATTTGATAATTAAACATTGATTAAACTATATGGATATATACAGGATAGCTTACAAATAAGCTTCAAAAAAACAAAAAAATTTAGTTTAATACAGACAGAAGCTCAAAATTACATATATAAGGTAGCAATGTAGCATTACATTCACCCTAAAACCACCAAAAACATTAGATTACTAAAAATTACAGTCACCAAAATGAATTTTATTTAATAAGATCAACCAAAAAAGTATTCATACACATCCATTGTATGAAAAAATGGAATTGAATCAAACCTTAATTAACTTCATGCATAGAAAGCTCCATATAGGCTTGAAAGAATTGCATCAATGGTAAATCATAATAAAAACAAATGATGCAATAATTGTACTAAATCAACTCATATTCAAATTAACACCAAATAGATTTTAAAGATATTACATAATCAAAAGAATGAAAAATGGTGCAATTGACCAAACATATGGTGCAATATCTCTACCAAATGACACAATCTCCAAGTTACTAACAAGCTAAATTCCGTCAAGGCTGTGAGTAATAAAATTGAAGCTTAATTAATTAAAAAGAAAGCTCTAAAATATGGTGCAATATACCAAACATATGGTGCAATATCTTGATCCAATGACACCATCTCAGAATAACTCACCAGAAAAATTAGCTCAAGGCTGTGCATAAACATCAACAAAGTTCAGAATGATGCAATATTCCAAACATATGGTGCAATATCTTTATCAAATGACACCATTTCAAAAACACTCACCAGTTAAAATACTTCAAGGTAGAAGAATTTCCAAGTCCCCTGTTTTTGAGTGCCTCTATGGAGGGCCCAAAGAATATAAATAGAGGGCCTCTCTCCCTCATTTTCCCCCATGCTCATGGAAGTATTTCCCCATTAAATGGAAATCTGATACTCAATCTAAAGGATACATCCATCCCTATTCTAGTAGGATAACTAGCAAAATAAAATTATAAAGCTCAGTAGCAACGCTCAGAAGCAAATATTAGTAGTCATAAATTATCCATAAAAGAAAGTATTTACAGTATCAATGGAAGAGTTTAATATTGAATAGATAGTATTATCATAATAAATATTAGTAGTAGTCATTCATTACTGCTCAAAGAACTTATTATTATTAGAATTAATATTAATAGCTATCTTATCCTTATCATTATTAAATACTGAATCCATTAAGGGATACATATTCTTATCAAATAAGTATTATTACCTATATTGGTCATAAGATCCCTCAAAGAAAATCAATAAATATAAAAACCCACCCTTCTATAATAAAAGAAAAATTTTATAGTATTATATCCAGTATATTCTATATATTATATTGTTAATGAACTCTATAGTAAATAGTTAACCTAAAAATATAAATAAACACATATAGCTTAAAATATCATATATCTATATTATTATATATTATCAATACTAAATTTATATTTAAATATTACCTTTAACCTATAAAATATTGATATTAAGCCATTTTCTATATATATAGTAATCTTAAAAGTTATCTATCTAATAATTGAGTAGGTCTGATAGAGACTGCAGGAAGTCTTCTCTAGCTGTAAAGCCACAATTTTAAATATTGATTTGTGAGCTCTATAGGGAGATTATTTAGTATATTCAGAGGGGAAGCTAATACACCTTAGCACCCTTGGTTACAGGATCATTCAGCAATTCAAAGCTGTTTACCTGTGATTTCCTCCTCAAAGACTGCCTTATCCAATCTCACACTAAAAGTACTTCCACACTGTCCTTCTGAAATTTCTTCAGGGAAGATTTCATTCATCATTCTTTGGAAGTGTGAAGGTGCATTCTTGATACCAAAAGGCATCCTAAAATATTTATACACGCAACAATGAACAATGATTCTCAAGTATTTCCTTGCCCTTGGTGTCACCACATTTTGGTAAAATCTTTCAAGGGAATCCATAGCTCTCATATACACTGCTTGAGATATTTGGGAAAGGTAAATTTGGATTTTTGGTATTGGGTACCTGTCTGGAACAGTGTAAGTGTTCAGAGCTCTAAGTTCCCCAACCATTCTAGATTTCACATTATGCCATGCCACTATGTCTGGTGTAATTATTTCTACCTTCCCATTGTGACCTACCTTTCTTCTTACACCAAGGTCTAGAAGTTCTGTAATATGGATTTCCAGAGCTTCTCCTTATTTGGTACTGCATGAATATGCAGGTATTCTCAATAGTGGTGGGTGAGGTCTTTCAAAATTAATAATGATGTCAACTTCATGACCAAAAATTTCTCCCATTGGCTCTTTATCTGATGCAAAAGCTTCTTTGTGGTCATATAAGAGGGCAGAAAGTTCACTTTCTTTTTTATCAGTGAGATGAAGACTGACTTCAGCTTCAATTAACTGCTCAGACTTGAACTCTTCTAGCTCTAAGTTGACTTGTGATACTTTTCTTACTATAATTTGGTTTTTAAATGGTCAAAAGGCAAATTTTTGATGCTTATTGTCCCAAATAGTGAGGTATCTATATTTATTGGTATGTAAATCTATGCAAGACATGATTAAATAATCATTTTGCAATATAAAATGGGTACTAGATATGTTTTACATAACAACAAATACAACAGTTATTCTTAACTTTCCATTTATGTGTGGAAATATGATAATAGTCTCAAATATTCCCAATTCTTTCATTGGATTACTTGCACTATTGAATTTTATGCAATCAATTGGAAAGAATTTATCTTCAAAGTTTGGTGTGCAAGTTTTAAGAGAGGACTTTCCATCACAAGAGCAGAAGGCTCCTGGGTAAAGTAAAAGCTTAGTGGGTTTGTTGTCAATTACCACTTCTGTTATACAGGAGTTACCAGCTGTATAGCCTTTTCCCCTGTTTGGTCTGGTCTTCATTAATTGTGCCTCTTGAATCTTTGATAAATCAAGTTGACCATTCCTTAATTGTAGCAAGTGGGCATAAGATTCCATGATGTCAAAAGTGGCATTGATATTTTCTATATCTGTTAAAGATTCAGAAAACATTGATGATTTATCATCTGAATTTTGCTCAATTACCTCAGCATCTTTTTCAAGATCAGGTTCCTTTTCAATGTCAATATAATTGATTTTTCCCTTCCTGCGACATGAATTAGCTAAAGATGTGGTGCTTTGGGAAATATGGCACTTCCTGATTATATATGCAGATTTATATGTCATTTTATTAAGATTTTCTTTAGGATTTTTGTAAACAGAATCTTTCCAAGGTGTATTAAACCTTATCTTGAGATTCACCCTACTAGGACCAATTCTGGTTCTGGTGGCTACTTCTTCCAATATTTTAATAATATCTTTGGGTGAAGATTGTTCAATAGTGTTTCTTTAAACAGAATGCTCCAAATTGCCTCCACATTGTGTTAGAATTTTTCTGTGAATCATTAATTCTGACATGTAAGGATATAATGCTGTCAATCTGTCTTTTTGCTGGAAAAACCATGGTAAAGCTCTATCTTTGTCATCATTAAATTTGGAAGATTTAAATACTTTTTCCACCTTAAATATCCAAGAATCATTGGCCCATTTGTTAATGATTTGGGTTTTCCATCAAGTCCAACTTTGGTGTCCATGTGCTTGTCTTAATTTGATATACCATCTGTTGGCTGATCTGGTAGACAAGGTGTTAAATCTTGCTGTTACCAATCCATCTGGTAATTCAAAATCTTTTTTAACATGTCAATACCCCTGATGAATTCCATATGGTCATATTCTCCTTCACAACTGAAGTGAGGCCATTCCTTGAGTTTTGGTACTTCTTTCAACAGTTCTTGGAACATTGATGGGTCCAAGTTATGGAAAGAGGTGAAAGATCTGCTCTTTAATTGTGAATTTTCTACATCCAATATTTGTGGGTTGAGAATTATTGTACTCTCATTTTGATTCAGAGGTGTAGACATTCTTGGTAAGGTGTGCAGTAATTGTTCAATATAATTCAATCTACCATTGCTACACCTTTGAGAATTTCTAAATTCATGTTGGAAGCTCTTTATTCAATTTATTAATTCAATTTTATACACATCTTCCTTATGTGTTAATTCTTTTCATAATTCTGTCTTTCAAGTATTATCAGAAATGAATTGATTCATCTTCATTTTAAATATTTATACTTCTTGTTGTGAGGTGTCAAAACACTTTTACAAGGCAGCTGTATATGTATTTACTTTGGTAAATGAATTTGCAATATAATCAAGGACTTTCTTTTTATCTTCTTTGATAATATTTATAGCTTTTTTATTCTTGTTTCAATTATGTTATCAATATTTAATTTAGAATATTTGTCTGTTGATTCTTTAATAATGGCAGATTTTTCATTTAATTTATTGCCACATGAATTGTCATTGTCATAAATCTTAATGGTTCTTAAACCTTTTTCAAAACAAATCAGTGTCTCATTTATTTGCTTTGAGATTGTTACAAATTTATGAATTTTTATCAAAAATATAAATTTTCATGTCATTTATAGCTATGTACAAGTTTGGAATACCATTCATGATATCAGAAATGGTTTCTGATATTTTAGTCTGGCTTCCTCCTTTTTCTGGCCATCTGAAATCCATTTCCCATGGCATCCTGCTGAATCTTTGGGATTCTGTAGCCCTGGCTGTAAAGCTTTGTAGCTGGTGCTTTTCCTTTGCCCTTTTTCTGAGCTTGTGGCTGCTTTTTCACATTGGAATTTCTTCTGCTGGCTACTGGGGCTGCTCTTGGTAGTTGCTTGTGTGGTGGAGGGTTGTTTTTTCTCCATTATTCTGTTAAAAGCATCATGTTCTTCTTTTCCATAAATGGATACCATCCATTGAGTAACTTGAAAGTGCTGGGATGGCCTGGCAATTTTCTCACAGTCAGATAAGAATTAATGTAGTTTTTCCACAGATCTTCAAGGATCTAGTACTCTTTGTGCTTAAATGCATTGTTGTATGCCTCCTGGCTGGCTTTGTAAATTTTAACTGAGGCTCCTTGTGGCGGTGTCAGCTCTTTTTGAAGGTAAAGCAGTATTATCAGCTTCAAAATGGCATAATTTGTCAGTTTGGGATCCATTTATTTATCCTTTTCCTTCTGTAACTTATTGGCTTCTGCCATAATCATGTCTATAGCCTTTTTGGAAGCTGCTTGAGGGGTTATAGCTGGCTCCCAATCTGGTTGAAGGTATTATTATGATAAAAAGGTCCAAAATGGTAATTTTTTGTTGAAAGCTTACTATTTGCCAAACTCTTAGCTTTTTGGAGAGTATCACCAATTTACAAATTGATTAATTCTGGTATATTATTCTGAGTTATAATAACTGTCCTATTATAGTCAGAATGGGAAGTACTGGTAGGAATAATGCCAGTAACTGTTGATTCAGTTTCAATATTTTCTTGTCTTACCACATTCTCAGACACTAAAATTAATGAAGAAAGAAATTAATTTAGAAGAAATATTTTTAAAAACAGAAATGAAAAAATCAATCCTTACTTATAATATTAAAGAGTTTTTTTTGTTATGGATATTTCAATTTATAGTATTTTTATGGATTTTTGAAGTTTTTCAATATAAGAAAAGGATTAAAAAAGAATAAAAAGATATGTCTCAGGTAAAATATCAAGGCTGGAACCAAAAATGTAAGATGTGAATATGAAACTCTGATTAAAAATAAAGTACTTTTCCTGTCCTTAGAATTTCTATAAGGTACAAATTGATTGAAAATAGTATGAAATAATATCTTTAAGAGAAAACACACCAAATTCTATTTCTTTGAACTTTATAAGTATAAAAAATAATGTTATAAAGATTTATTGTTTTACCAACAATAAAATATATCCACAAATACTCTACAAGAGACATTTAAGGCTACAAAAAGAAATTTCTCCAAGAGCAATTTAAACTGGACTTAATTGAGAATAGGAATGCAGGAAATTAATTGAGGAGGAGAGTCTTGCAAAGATTATTGAAAAACACATTCCCAAAGGTGACCAGAGTGAATTTGGAAACAAATTGACAAAGTTAAAAGTGATGAAAGATGCTTTAATTCACTTATGGGGTGGTTCAAGGGTAAAAATGATTATAAAAGTTACCAACAATGATTATAAGTGTTTTCTCACGTGGTTGAAAGGTTCAAAATAATAAGAAAAAGGTGATTTTAATCTTTTATTGATTTGTTTAACAGTTTTGAAACTTATTATAAAGGGAAAAGATTCTAACATGAAGAGAAAAGTGGGGCAAAAAAGACATTCTTGTATAACCACCAATTTTCTTACTCCACTAATAAAATTTACTCTTGTCAGTTGGGGGAAAAAATATGACAACAAAAAAGCCAATTATGGCATCATTGAACCCTGGTTTAGGCCAAAAAAGGGCTGGTTTTAGCCATTTTGTGCTATTTTCACCCATTGCTAGAGTAATACCTGGTTTTAAGCCTTCAAGACGCATCAGAATGCATGTAAGAGATGTAAGAACCAGTTAAAAATATTTTTACAATGATTTTTTTATCTTCAGGGTAGTTTTACTCTCTTGGCAACAGTTAAAAATGCCTTGGTTGGTATCAAAACCTCATCATAAATTGACTCACAGACCCTGTGACTCCATTCCAGGCCAAAAGTGATAAACTACTGTTTGGATTTTGACATATCACTCCTTTCAGCAAGAGATTTGGGGGTCTGTCTCCCTTGAAGCCAAGATTCCTTTTCCCCCTCCAAAATTAATCTTTCCAATTGATTTTTTCTTTAATTCCTCATCATGTAATATACTTATAATTTACCCCTGCAATTCAATTGAGTTTTACAGTTACAAAACTGTAATAATTGATAACTCATATGTAAATTACAGTTCACTTATGTAATACATGCACACATTTTGACATTTCAATTGAAAATACTTCAATGCCTCATAACTTCTAAGCTACACACAACACCTCAATTTTAACACAAGAATTGATGGTTACCACCACATGTGGTGTTAATTAAATTAAGGTTTTGAGGAATTTCAATTTTTATACAGAAAATACTAAAAACATCATGTAAGCTTATGTAGAGTTGAGTTACAGAAATTTCACCCAGAGGTGACCCCACCTCATTTTTTATGACACATCCAATAGTGAACCAATTTTATTATGTTTACTTATTGTATGAAAATCTATCATAATTTTTATTTAACTTTTTCTTCAAAATATTCTAATTTCAGTAATTTTGTTAAAAATTAATTTTTGCTTAATTTTTTTTAAGTAAAAATGTGTTTTCACAATTTTAAATTTCAATGTAATTTTATTTTCAAATTATAATTAAATTTTCATTTTTGTGTTTAAGCTTACATTTATATTTTAATTTTTGTTTTGATAATATAAATAAATCTATTTTATTTCTAATTGTATCTTGTTTTGTTATTTGTGGTCTTTTGGGTATATGAAAATACCTCTAAGGCTCACAGCTTTTTTTGCACAATGTAAATTTTCAAGGGAAAAGAGCATGAACTCAGTTTCTTCCTGATGTTCAAGGGTGTTAGGGGTTTGGTCAAATTTACCCTTTCCATCCTTAATTTCTCAAATATCCTTTTTTAGATGTCTTCTTGATGTAGAATGAGACTGTCTTTGGGTCAGTTAAGTGCATCCCAAAGGTGTTTTGGATTTTCTTTTGTTTGGAGCTTGTAGACCTTTTGCGCCCTTGAAAGACATCCTCAATTTAATATCTTGAGCTCCCAACAATGATTATGCTGTCTTGGTTAAACTGAATTCATTAAATGCTACTGCTTTTGAAAAATAGAGATTTATTACTGTCACACATTGACATTCCTAGTTGTTCAAATTAGTTAACCAAGAGAGTTCTCCATTCCCTGGGAGATTTCTTTGTGCCATAGAGCGATATTTTTAATTTCCACACCCAATCTATTTTTCCAGGTATTTCAAAATTGGTCACTTGGGATACAAAGATTGATGAATCAATCTCACCATACAGGAAGGCAGTTTCAAAGTTGAATTGAAAAATATGATAGTCTTGATTGATTGATATAGAAATCAATATTTCACGGGACTCATTTCTTTCCACAGATAATTATGTGTCGGAATAGTGGTCCATGTGTTCCTGGTGGTTGCCAAAAAATACACAACTTGCTTGGTGCCTTGTTTTTTCACCCCATGTATTTCTGTTGTGGGTTAAACAACATATTCTTCCAATGATTTTTCATTCAATGGTGAAGGTACTAAAGTTCCTGTGTTTCTTGGCGCCAGTCAAATTATTCAGTAATTACTTATTTCCACCTTTTTGCTTCTTTTTGAGTTGGTCAGAGAATCCATAACCGCTACCACTTCACTGAGAAGGGCATCTTCATTTGCTAGTGAAGTAGTAGCGAGGTTTACATTCGTTGAATTTTTTCTTTTCCTTTGCAGTTCTGGAAAGATTTTATATGTACTGGAACTGGCTTTTATATCTTTCGGAGCCTTGTTTTATTGTGGTATATAACCGTATCCTTTCTTTGGTGTGAGATTTTTCTCCAGTACAGTGATTGGTTTTGGTACCACTATAGTTGGAGGACTATGTTTTACGTCATGAGAAATATCAGCTTGAATGTTTTCTTTGTTGGGCTTGAAAAGCATTGGCTCTATTTATATTGAGTTGTTGTGATCATAATTCAACGGTTTTCTTGATTCTGTGAGTAATTTTTCTGTATATTCTTTCAGGACAGCTATGTCATTCTACTTGAAATTACGCTTTGTAGGTGAGTAGTCTCTTCTTAACACAGTTTATTTTGTAGTGGGATTAAAAAATCCAATGGATTCTGCGTAGTCTTTAAAACCTATTAAAAACCAGTACATCTGTTGGCAGGAAGAGGTTGGGCTTATTAGGTAGTTGTAAATTGACTTTGAGTACAAGCGGAATAAGTAGCTTGTGGCTTCAAATGGGCTATAGGGTCCTTTCATGTTTCTTAAAGACTTCATTTGGGTTCTTTCAACGTAGTGATTTTGAGGGTAGCTTGTTGATTATTGTTGAGGAATAGTGAGCTTCCCCATCCCAGAAATTTTTTTCCAGGGAGAAGTGGGCTAGTGAACACTGTATCTTGATCATCTGTTTTTGATCAAACCTTTTTGCCAAGCCATTGGATTGAGGATTTTTTGCCGACCCTCTTTCAAAGTAAATTCCGATGTCTCAGCATAAAGGTATTAATCTGAGCGAAGAGAATTTTTCACCTCTTTCACTATGAAGGTATTAAGGATAGAAGCCAAATTTTTATTTAATTTCCCCAATAAATTTTATGATATTTGTTTCAGCTTGAAGCTTGTTACTTAGAATCACAATTCTATTGAAGCGTGGGAAGTCATCTATTAGAACTAACAAATATTTGTTTGATTTTTTAGCCAAAGATTTCATTTCAATAAAATCAAAATGGATTTTTTGAAAGGGGTGTTTTGCAGCTGGGATGAGATTCTTGTGTGGGGGTACCTTTTAATGTTGCATTCCTTGCATAATTCAAACCTCAATGAAAACTCAAATCTGTTTTCTAATGGTAAGCTCATGATTTTAAAATATTTCCTTATATGTTAATCTGATGGGTTTACCAGAACAATCTTCTAGCTAACATGATTAATGTTGGGGGTTCTATTAAATGGAATTTGAGTGACATACAGATTTCAATTTTTAGGGAACTCCATAAAAATGCTGTTATTGGCTTCCAGTAGCAGTGTCTAATTCTTATGAATAAGGCGGATACCGAGATTAAATTGGTCCCCCCATTTGGTGAAAAAAGCACCAGGTGAATGATGACATTCGCCAATTTAATATTTCACATGTGAGTTATATTTTTTTCTGTAAATAATTCTTGGTAACATTTTGACTGGTTTATGATTGATTAAAAGTTGATGTTGAGAGACCCTATTAAAGAATAAGTCTTTTTGTTTTCTCAGAGTCAGACAAAACATTCAGATTTTTTCAATTTTCAACAGTGAAAAAGCCTTTGGTCCCATCAACATCATTTTCAGAAAAAGTGGAGCGTAACTCTTCCTCAACCTGGGTTGTTGAACGAATGTTGTGGAGCTTGAGAAGTTGTTGGATGTTAGATTCAATTCGGTTAAATTTGTTTTCACTGTCGTCTTTGTTGCTTTTAGGCGTTAGTCCCAATGCGACTGTTTTTCTTTTCTCCTTCTATAGAATAGGCTTGTTGTTATTTTTATTTTCTTGATTGTTGTCCAAGGCATTTACATTCAAAATGATTTCTCCATTGCTCCATGACTTCCCACCTTGTTCAGCTAGGGGAAACTTGACAACCCTTCTTATAGTGAAAGTCTCAATGCGCTCAAGCCAATACTCTTTGGATTACTATAATATTTAATTAGGACCAGTAAATAAGCACACTGATTCATTTAGATAAAGATTCAACACACTAATATAAAAATCTTGTAAGAAGGCACACTGCGGCACTCTTTATAATCCATATGCTTTGTTAGTAGAGTGTTGTTAATGTTTAATTTTACAATATAAGTGTCTTTTTATAATGATAGTAGAAAGTTTTAAAATAAAAATTAATTAGGAATAAATAAAAATTTGGAAAGATTATTCTCATATCTTACGGCCACAAAAACTCCCTTTTATATGATCATCAGCATCTTATTGATGGTGGATGAGCTTTGTTCTCCCAAAACATAATAATTACCCTTATTCTCAGTGATCCATGCTCAACCTCCTAAAACCATTAAAATAAAACCTTAAAATGGTAAGTGACTCTATAATTATCCATTTTCTACATCTTTGTCTCCTCATTATTCTCAAAAGGGGATTTCTTTATTAGGTTCAATCACCATGAGAAAAATGCTCCAACTCACCTTCCAATTTGCTTAGCGCTGGGCTCTAACTTGCTATTATTATTTGGTCATCTTCCAAACCCAATTTTCAATCTTTAGAAATAATTAGCATAAAACCAACTGAATTATGTATCTTCTAGTAATCCTGAGAGATCCTTTCTTCCAACAAATTCTTTGAAACTAAAACCAGAAAAGCTTGAATATAGATAAATCCAATAAACATGAAATCTTTCTTTTTATATTTTTGAATCTCAAAGTACCATTGTTTCCCACGAGCTATTGCACGGTACATTTGATAGTTCTAATTTTCTCACATTATCTTATGAGGACTTTATAATTTCAACTTAAAAATATTGAGATAAAAATATCTTGCTTTAAAGGATTAAAAATAACAAAAATTAATATATGTCACTTATTTTTTTTACTATTCCGAACAAAATTCTCAAATATCTTGTGAAATTGAGATTCAGATTCAATTGTTTGTGAGAAAATTTTAGCTGATTATTTCTTTATATGGCTCTTATTTTTGACATTTATCTTCTTTTTTGAAAGAATGGGAGACAATATTACTCTAGTTTTTCCAAAAATTAAGATTTCTTGCCTGTTATTCATTTTCTCATGATAAATGAAATGTGAGTCCTCTGATTTATCAAGATATTGAAGAACACATAATACACCCAAAATTCCCAACTTAGACTGCTTGATATTAATACATCTTAAAATTTCATTTCTTTATTGATAAGGCTATTATTGAAAAAACTTCATCATGTACTATTATTGTGGTAAATTGAGACTTAACTCAATTTCCCAATGTTTTCTTTCACTTTACAGAGAAAAGAATCCTTTTCAAAAAAAACATTTTCCAAAAAAAGGGGAGAATATCTCACTATTACTCCATTAAAAGAAGGATCATTAAAAACAATTTGACTTTTATTAATTTCACTGATTTGTATATGTGATAGTAATATCTTGAATAAACATATTATAAGGTGCACATAATATAAAAAATAAAATTTTTATTTCCCAGGTTTTGAGGAGGAAAAAAACCAAATTTGATAAGCTGTAATTTGAATGAAAATTTTGCTTCATGATATGAATATGAAATTATCACATATTTATGTTTCAAGAAGTATTTTGAATCTCAAAAGAATTCCAAATCAATTTTAGAACCATTCCTTTTATTTCCATTTTTGAGTAATACTAGTTAATCATCTCTGGAATATTTCATTATGGAGAACTATCATTTCCAGTTCATGAAGACTATCTATGCAGCCAGAATATCTTTTTTCCAAAATAGATGTAAATCTATATTGATATTTGTTTCCAAGATCAAAAAAAGAATTAGCACTCTTAAAAATCCTGATTCAAAATTCAATTAATGTACTTCGCTTTCAAAGTTTTTGGCTCTTTTTCAAGACAATCATAATCATATTTGGGAACAAATTTTTTATTTGAATTCCAAAAGAAAACATTTGATTTGAAAATTTCTACTCTCATAAATGAAGCCTTCATCAAACATCAATCCTTTATTGTTGTTTTCAGGACAAAACTTGGGATATATTTCTAGATATATAATGAACACAAATTAATGGTGAATATTCACTTTTGCAGGAATCTCATTGTGTTCATAGACTCATGATATATTAAAAATGACATTTTTTTTCATCCTTAAAGCTTCGAAAAACTAATCTTTCAAGAATTCACCTCCCAAATCTTTGGAAGTATTAAATCCCTTCATATTTGGCCTATCAGTAAAAAAAGCTGCATAAATATGCTCTCCTTAGCCTTTGTGAGATAGATAATATATTTCAAAATAATTCTTTACCATTTTTGGATAATTGAATATGGTAAGTGATCTCTTGGGAAGGTGCTACTCAAAGATTTCACTTTCAACAAAGTTAATTGGGATAATATTTCTGATTCAGTTAGCTCTTCTTCATTTTTTCATTCTTTGTTAAATATAGGAATTCTATTGCATATTTTTAGGCTAAATTGTTGTATAAATTTACCTACATTTTAACTGTGTGATTTTCTACTAATCTTTAATACAGAATTTCTTCATAGACTATGGATTTGTTCCATCTTTATTTAAAACATATCCTTTCAAAAAGTAAGGATTTTCTCATTTCTTCATTTAAAACATTATCTAGTAATCTTTTCAAAAATGGCATAGTTGAAGCTGAAAAGCTGGTTCTCAATCTCTAACATTTCTCCACTCCCTATTAAGTCTCCATAAAGTCAAAAGGCTTATTTTAATCGTAGGGGGATTTTGAAAGTTAAGTGTTTTGTTTCTAAACACCAAAAAAATGAACAAAAAAATATTTCATGGTAAAAGCTTTTGGCCATTCTTTAGGCTTCTTGATCGAGAAAAATAATCTTATAAGTCTTGTATTTCAGTTTTAAAGATCATCCTGTGTTCAGAATTCCCACAACTACAATGATTAAATCCCCATTATTGTGCACCATAGTTTCAAGGTTTTGCATACGGTTTGTCTAAAGAGCCTTTAAAATTGCTGATTCGTTGAGATTTTGGAATTAGATATTCCTGTGATTGTTTCTATATAATAATCAATCATGTGATATGAATTTTTAATATTAATAAGAATACTAAGTTTAAAGGATTTAGTTCTCTCTGCAACTATGGATCAAAGCTCCTACAATATTTAAACAGAATATGATGGATAAATAACAAATTTCTCCACAATCTTCTTTTCATAAAAAATGAAGACTAATTCAAAAGAAATAATCTTAAGAAAACACTTCTATGGAATTGTTTGTGGGTTATTTCAGCTTTTTTTAATTTTTAGCTCAAAATTACCTTCAACTTCTCTGAATTTCTTCTCAAAACTCTTCCAAACCAACCTAAATTAGCTCAGCTGGAATTCCTTTGGAGTACATTTTGGAAAATTCTGGATGGTAAGATATCTCATAATTAATTATTCTTTCATACACCCTAATTAACACATTTGTGGGAGTATATCAAGTGCCATCCCCTCAAATGACTTTCCTAAAATATCAATTGACTCCCTTTACAGAAATATTGTCAATAACCCCATGACGGATTTCAAAAATAATAATATGTTTGGCCATTGAGATTTGTGAATCATCTTTGAATGATGTTGAAAAATGACGATTGAATATTAAATAAATGTTAAATTTATTATCTTTTGATCATTAGGCACGTACTATTCTGGAAATTTTGGCTTTCATAATATGTAAAAATTACTAAGCCAATATCTTTGCATATGTTTCTGTGGTTCATTGTGTTGCTTTATCTCCATGTCATATAGTTTGTCTTTCTCATTTCATTCCATTAAAAATAGTCTTCCAACACATAATCTTCCTATTTTATCAGGAAAATTGCCAAATCATATTTATTTTCTTAATTGATGATTTTTTTTTTGGTATTTTATTATTTTCTCAATTTTTTTATAGTATTAACTTTGTTTTGGTTTTTTAAGATAATTGTTGTTTATAATTCTTCTCCTTGCTTTTAATTTTAATTTTGTCCCTTAATTGGGTTTTCTGTTTGTTTTTTTATTTGTAAATGTAGTTTATTTTTTTAGGGGCTTGAGATTTTTTTGTTCAATAATTACAAAAAGTACTTGATTTCCTTTCTCTCCTACTTAATTGTTTTCCTTTTCCAACAATTTCTTTTGATTTTTTTGGGAATCTTTTTACTTATTCACTACTCTTCTTCATTTTTTTGCAGGATTTTTTTTGAGTTTTTTTTTAATTATTAATGTTTTCTTTGACTTTTCTTCTTGTAATATTTTAATTTTTTTTGGAATATTTATTTAATATTTATTTTTTTTCATTTTGCTTTTTTTTTAATTCTTCTTTTGTATCAATTGTGCTTTAGAGAATTCACACCCCCTAAAAGAAAGAAAAATAATAATGAAATAAAAAAGAAAATTTCAAAAAAATGAAATAAATTACCAATTAAAAGAATAAAAATAAAAAAATAAAAAATAAGAATAAAAATGACAAAATTAAAAATAATCATAACTTCAAAAAGAAAAATCACAATCAAAAGAAAATTGAAACATCAAAAATTAAAAAATAGCCCAGAAATTAAACAAAAAGACTGCAAATCAAAATTGAAAAATCAAACCAAAAATAAAATGAATCTTTTTGAAGAAATACAGAACCAATCTCATAAAAAATGAGGGTAATTATTTTTCCCAATGTTTCAGCCCATAAATAACTGAAAAGTAACAAAAAAATCTAAAACAAATGTTATTCTTGCTATAAATTAAATTAAACAATGATAGGTTTTGAGTTCTACTTTCTTAATATTATTTAACTAAAAAGATATTAAGTACAAAAAATAATAAAATAGGCAATTGGTATTTGAGCAATAAATATCTCACCTCAAAGACAAATGTTGTGAAAGAAAGATATGAGAACTCTCTAAATAAATGGTCTATTTTTTGCAATTTAAGGTTAGATAATATTTCAAAGGGAAAAAATAATGTGTGAGATTTGAAATTTTTCCTTCACCAAATTCATTTTTAAAAACACCTTTTACAGTGTAAGCCTATGAGGTATGTATGACATAGTCTTAAGGCCAAAAAAAGCTTCTTATACATTTCATTTAGCCATAAACAGACTCATCAAATTGATATAACACAAAAATGAGTATGGCTTTATATTTGATAAGAAAAAGTATAAGTATTATGTCATTTTTGGATTTTAAACCAAAAAATAACCTATGGTAGACCCATAGGGTGTTATACCCAAAACATGGTTATTTCCTGTGTTACTGGAAGTTTTAAGAATCTCACAGCACAATCAAAAGTTTTTAAATTGTTAATTTTAAGCTTGAGCTTTGAGTTGCATAAGGTTTATTCAAGCTTACCAAAATTCAGTTAAAATTAATGTGTTGTGTATATTTACTTAATTGGCTAAGGAATTCTATAAAGGATATAAATCCTGAGTGAGCTCAATTTAAATTGGTTTAAAACCATTGTTTGAGTTTATTTAAATAAAAGGGAAATTTTCACACAAAAAGGTGGTACAAAGTTAAAAAGGAAAAAAGAGCCAGGGTAGGCAGCTTTTAGTATCTGCAAGAACTCAAATATTGGTTTACTCCTGAATTGAAGGATTTTAAACCTTATTTAAGCTTTAATATCAGAATTTGATTGAAAATTAAAGTTGAAGCTGGTATATTCCTCTTTTGGACAGGAATTACAATCTGCCAAAGGGTAAATCGCAATATGAAAATTCATAATTAATTTTCTAGAAGCGGTAAAAGCTTAATTAAGCTTGTATAAGCTTGAAACTAAAGTTAAAAGCAGTGAAACCAATCCAAAGTTAAGATTTAGTGTGTATTGCTGTTTTTACATGGGAAAATAGCCATAAACTCTCAAATTCATAGAAAATCCAATTTTTAACACATTTACTTGAAACTTTCACACATCTTGAAAATCAATTTTATGTGCTTATAAATCAGATTTTAATGATCTTTTATTGGTAAGCTTCCTTTTTATTCAGCATTGAAAATACTTTTTTTAATTATTCTTAAAGAAAATCATTATTTTTTAAAGCAACCAATTAAAAATCTTATTTAAAAGATTTTTTCTCAAAAATTTATCTTTAAGCTTTTCATGTGACAAGAATTAATATAAACAAATTAATCTTATATTAAAACCTAAAAGAATAAACTGAAATGAGCTTTAGAGCTACTTGGAGCTAAGAATAAGACTGGTAACTTTAAATTGAAATAAATTATAAGCTACCTTACCTCAGGAAATTTATTTTCAAGCATAGGTTTTCAGTTTTTATCTTAAATTACCATCTATAAAAATTATTTATCATGACAGCTTTTCTAAAGGCATTAAAGAAGCCTTTTCATCACTTTTTTTTCTCCATCATCACTATGCAATATATAAAATTGGACATTTAAACAGGTAAGGTTTTATCACTTATAAAATCTTATTATTGGAATTAATTCTTAATTTATGTCATTTTTTATACATTTTGAACAAAGAATTTTGTTCATAGGACTCAGACTATATCAATTTAAACATATGTAGCTGATTTTATCTTAAAAAACTGTTGTTTTAATATCTTTTATAATCCACAAATTCCATTGAAAACTTTCAAATCTTATTTTATCCTAAGAAAGTGGTTTTATTCCTTCCAAATATTGTTTTTTGGCATGTTTTTCACTTATGAAAACTTTAAAATGCTATAAGTATTTCTGTTTGACTTATGGTATTGAAGAAATATTACAAAAAAGTTTTTCTCTGAACATTCTAAATTTTCTATCTAGTATTAGTTTTTTATAGAATCTCTCTATAAGAATTATCTCTGCACATAGGGTGCAATAATTCCTCTTATAAATAATTATGATATTATCTATAAGTGGCTAAATATCATTATTTTCCACATTTAATTATTTCATTAAGAGATTTTCAATTTCTTATCACTATAACTGTCAGTGACTAGAATGATGATACAATAATTAGAATATATTATAGTTATTAGGAATTTTGTTATTATTTAATAATAAGTGATTCCTCCTTTTTCTATATATAACATTGTTTTAATAATTATGTTATTTTTTGGCTACAATATTTGACCATACTACATTTTCTACTGAGGAAAGTAATATTACTCTTTATTTTAATTAATATTATCAAGAGTTCTATATGTGAACCTTGCGTTAGGACCTGAATGAGATGATTGAAGAGTGGAAAAACTCAATATTAAAGTGAGTTTGAATCCAAAAAGAACCTTCATAATCAGTCTTTTTCATTTTTTGGGGAGAATCTGCTGTTCCTGTACGAATTCATTTGAATTAGAAGAAATTATCCCTTCCTGGTGTATATTGTTAGTAATCAAAACAATATGAAACATATCTGACTAAAATAGTACTACTTCTTATTTATATGAGCTCTTAGTAAAGTTTATATTTTCTATAGCTTCCAAAAAGCACTTATTAAGAAAATAGTTTAGTAGATAAGCTGGGAAAACAAAAGTGTAATATATGCATCAAATAATGATTCAAACCACCGCACATCTTCCTTTAATTGTGTGTAAATTATCTTAAAAGAAAAATAGAAAAACTTCATAGTGGATACGTTGGCTTGGAAATTTTTTAATTCTATATAAATTGTTGTTATAGATTGAGTTTTTGCATTCAAAGAAGATTTATTGTGAAATGGTTCGAAATAATGTGAGCCTGTGACATGGGTCCATCATTTTGAGTATGAAGGAAAATTACTTCACATATTTCTGTGAAAGGAATTTATTTCCCTATGTAGAAGAGCTTCAATTAAATAATTGATTGTATTGGTGAATGGTGTATATTGAATGTATGAGAAACAAAGATAGATAATGGTAAATCTGTAATATTCTACTTTAATCAAGTAAAGTTCTCAATATAAACACCTGTGGCTAAAAATATCTGCAGAAATATTTCAATGTTAGAACCAAGCTTGAGAGTCAGGCTGAAAGTAGTTTGAAACTTGGTTGGACGTGTTGCCCCTGCTAGAAGGGATAGGCTTTTTTTCATGGTGAATATCATAGATATTTTGGAACAAACTTCTAAATGAGCCATTCTGTTTGAGACTTCTCAGAAGAAATAAAGCTTCTTCTCTTTCTTTAATATTGAAAAATCCATCATTATTTGTAACCAATCACCTAAATGTTGTGTACTTTTTTTAAAAATGCAGTACATGCATGAGCATTTAGTGATTTTGATGGATAAAAACTTAGATACATTTCAAAAAAGCTTTGAAAAAGAGCAATAACTGATGTTTGACCACTGGCCATTCTTATTGGTTGAATGGCTTGACCAAAATCTCTTGGATCATAGAGAAGTGGCTGAATATCTTCATTTATTGTTGTACAGGGTGTTGAAATGGCAACATTATTCTTGAATTTATAATCTGTGTTCATTTTGTTAGCTTTTACCCATTCCTCATGATAATGCATCTCATATTCTTAATATGTAAAGAAAAATGTCAATTTTTCAAACTACAGTATCCAACTGTTGCCAGTGGGAGACCTTACTTTCATTGTTGACTATCTTTTATCTTATAAATTGGATTGACCTTTCAGAATTACATATTTTATGGTTTGTCTATGAAACTCTTGATAATAGAAACTAATATCAAGAGTACTATGACTGTCCTCAGTATAAAATATAATATAATTAAATATTATAACCACAAATTAATGAAATTATTAAAAAGAATTTGATTATTATTAAATAATACAGTAATAAAACAATCTTGAATAATTATAATAAATTGCAATTACTTTATTATTACTATAGTTGCTGACAGCTATCATAATAAGAATGTATAAAGCTCCTAATGATAAAACTATAGATGGAAAATAATAAAATTTAACCTCTTATAAATAATATAAACATTATCTACAAGGGATATATCAGACACACTGTGAAGAGATAAATCCTATAGAGAAAATCTATATAAAAAAACTAATACTAGATAAAAAATATATAGAACTTTAAAGTAAACTTACTTATAATATGTATTTAATACAACAGGTCAAACAACAATTTTTAACATATTGAATGATCTTTATAAGCTGAAAGCACACCAAAAATCAATAATTCAAAAGATAAAACCACTTTTTATCATAAAAAACATATGAGTTAAGAGTTCTCAAGAGGAATATGTGGATTTTAAAAGATATTGAAGACAATAATTTTATATAAGAGAATCTATTATTCATTATTACAAATATAAGTTCATTCCTATCATTTCAGTCATTTAATTTTAAGATTAATATAGAAGAAAATACTTAAGCAATACTTTAATGATAGGATTTCATATTAAATAAAACTTTACCTGTTTAAATGTCTAATATGATTAGAATCATAATTGGTTATTGGAAAAAATAGTAGTTTGAAGGCTCTTTTTATGCCTGCAGAGTAGCTCTCATGATTAATAATAGACATGAAGGGCTTTCTCAGGTCAAAACTGACAAACCATGCTTAAAAACAAGGTTCTTAACTTGGGGTAACTTATTTATAATTCCAATATAAGGCTAACAGTGTTATTCTTAACTCCAAGTACCTTTAATCCTTTTTTCAATTAATTATTATATGTTTAAATATAAATTAAGCTTCTTTATATTAAATATAATCACATGCACAACTTAAAAATACAAGCTCATGCAGATATCTCTTGAACTGAATTTTTAATTAATTTTTAAAGAAATATTAATGTTCTTGAAGAATAACAAAAAATGTTCATTTTCAAGGCTAATGACCAATTAAAACTGTTTAAAAAAGATAATATAAATTTGATTCATATAAAGATAGCATTAAACTGTATTCTGTGTGAAAATTTCAAACAAATCCATTGAGAATTGGCTTTTTCATGAATTTTTGAAGTTATTGCTGGTTTTCCACATAAAATAGCAATACACAACAAACCATAACTTTTGATAAGGCTTTAAAAATTATTAATTAAAATTTTTAAGATAATATAAGCTTTTAAAGTTCTCAAAAACCTGATTGCAAGCTTGAAGATTGGGATTTACCCTTTGGAAGCTTGAAATTCCTGTCCAAATTGGGATGACACCAGTTTAAGCTTCAAGCTTGGATCAAAGTCTAATCTTAAGGCTTAAATGAGGTTTGAAATCCTCTGAAACAGGTGGAAGACCTTAATTGAGTCTTTTCAGATCCCAAAACCTGTGTAACCCAGGTTTATTTGGTCTTTTTCCTTTGTCCCACCTTTCTGCATGAAGTTTTCCCTTTTATTTATTTAAAGCCATACTATGGGCTTAAACCATTTTAAATTGAGCTCATTCAGGATTTACATTATTATTGGCAAATTCTTAGCCAATTTAGTAAGTATAAAAAACACCTCAATTTTAATTAAAATTTTGGAAAATTTGCATAAACCTTATGGAAATTCAAATTTAAACTATTTGAGCTCAAATTTAACAATTTTACAACATGTTGAAATATTCAATTGTGCTGTAAGATTATTAAATATTTTAATAACATAAGAAAATATGTTTTTGGGGATAACACCCTATGGGTCCACCCTTGGTTATTTTTGGTGTAGAATCTAACAATAACATGATAATTATAAATTTGTTCATCCAAGAAAAGATATACTTATTTTTGTTATTTTTTATTTTGAATTCAATTGATAAGTCTTTTTATGGCCAAATCAACTTAATAAAAGCTATTTTCGGCCTTATGAGTATTTCATACATATCTCACAGGCTCACACATATGGTGGTATTGATGCTTATGAAATTTTGATTTTATTATGTATTTTTTGTTCTGTTCTAGCCACTGTAGTATCAAGCAATAACTCTTTCTGCCATGTAGGGATGTCAGAGAGTTGAAATTCTATGCTTTATTTTGATACAATAGTCTTTTAAGGACCACAGAAATAGCTAGTAACAGTAACTAAAGACAAATGTAATTCTTGTGTTTCTTTCAGTTTAATTTTTTAGTATCATAGAAGTTTGAATTTACCTTGAAGCTAAATATAGCTTAGCTTAACAGATTGAGTTACAAAACTTTTCCAGGAGTCTATTTCAACAGAGTAAAACAAAATCTGTAAAATACTTTTAGGGGACACTTATGCATAAGAGTAGTATGATTGACATATTAGCTACCTCCACTGGTCATCTCTAAGCTTATCCTGGTCTTGATACTGAGAATAATTGTCAGGTTGAGTATATGTTAAAGCAGTAATTAGGCTATTTACAACGAGAACTTTGACTGTGACACGTAGAAAATGATTTAAGATAAGAGTTTTTTGAGTAAAATAAAGATTTATGATATAATTAAAGGGTTCTACTATTAAAGAATGGTGGTGGTGAGTGCTATTGAGAACCCTGTGTGCAGTCTTACCAGTTGGATTACTATAATAAGAGCTAAAACAATTAAAATTATAATTATACCTGATTATTACCCAAGGGTAAAACTTTTTTGGACAGTTGACTACATAGGGTATTCAAGAGGAGGATGAGGAAACAATTCTGGCTGTGGAAAGCCTCCTTTTTATCCTGAAATGGGGTGGAAAGGGTACTAGACCTTTCCATGTAGGGGAAGTGAATATTTTTCACTCTCTGAGAGTGGCTTGTGGTTTTCAAACAGCCTGTATAGCCTGTATTGGGCTCAGATGTGGTTTTAAAACCACATCTGGGCAGTTTTCACCAATACAGGGTGAAAGCTTTCATCTGGGGACCTCACAGCCTGATTCTGACATGTATGACACATAGAATGCTGTACATAAACTGTATGGGACTGCAGTATTGTCTGACATATGAGGTATTGAAGTAAAAACAAGCTCCTTTATCTATTTGACACCTCATATTCATGGTTATGGGATATTATCCCATGTTAAAGCTGTATTGGTCAGAATGTGGGATTTTGACCTTAAAACAGCTAAAACTTTGTCAGTTTTTGAGATATCAACCTCAAAACTGAACCAGTGTGTATCCCTGTATGTGCTCTACACAATTGTAACTTATTTGATATGGCTATTATCAAGTATGGCAAAGGTATGCCATGTACAAGACTTTTGCACATATGCATGGTTTAGGCAAAAAGCTGTATTGAGCTTGTTTGCCCCATAACTTCTGCTATAATTGAGATATGGGGAAATTTATGACACCATCAGATAGCCCTGATTGTTCTCTTTCTAAAAAGACCCCACTTTAAGTATCTCACACTAAAACTGTAGAAGTTAGATGAGAGGTGAATGTTTTGTTCACCCTTATTTGGTCTGAAATTGACCATAACTCCAGTAATATTGGTGCCAGCTCAGTTTGGCTGGTACCATTGGATAGTCCTGGCTTGGAGCTTCATTTTGAATACCCATTTGATGGGGTTAAGCCTCTTCTTCTAGATTTAAGATGGGAGGTGAAAATTAAGGTTTATGCTGAGCAATAACTTTGAGCAGAAATAACTTTGTTATTCTTTGTCCTATGGTGATGGGACTTATATTTTCAGAAAGAGGTGACTTTCCTCTTTCTTTTGATACCTTTTGAGCTAATTTGGCTCAGCTCCATGTTTTGGTGGTATCTTGGCTATACCATTGATTTATGGTATTTTGGTTGTCATGCTGGTGCTCTTGTTTTGAGTCACGGGCTGACAATAATGATCCCTTGATAACAAGTGAAATGAATTGAGGAAGGGAAAAGAGAATACAAACTGTGAGGACTTTGGGAAAATAATATAGAATGTTGATCTTTGCCTTTCTACTATTTTTCATCTTGTTTACCATCCTAGATTGATATTTCAAATAGTAAACTATTGCACATAAAATCTAAGTCACTGATTCAATCACTCTCAAGGAGATCACCCTTCATGAAATCACTTTTGGTTTCAGTGTGTTTTATCTTACAATGATTTCACATTCATCTGTATTGATTGGTAATTATTTATTTCAAGTTTCGATTTTCTTGAGCTTACTAAGTCTGAGAAAATTTCAGCTGTTTTCAGACATTTTTGTTGATGTATTATTCATCCCTGCACATACATTAAAATACTCTCATTTATTTATTTATTATTTATGTTAAATTTTTGTGATTGAAGGCTTGTAGGGATTGATTCAAAAATAAGCTCTAATAATAGTTCAATTGAAAAAAATTGATCCCACACTAATTCTTTTGATATGCAACACTTGATACAGGCACTTCACATTTTTATTATCAATAATAATCAACATACTAAAAGGGGGAACAGAAGATAAGACATACTTTGTGAGCCTCAAATGTATTTCCATATACCCAAAATACTGAAAATTCAAATACAATTAATGAATAAAAATTAGATAATTGTTTTCAATTATTAGAATGAATTTTCTCATCATATAAAAACTAAATGTTTATATTTAGAAAACTAAAAAAATTATCCAGATTGTGAATATAATTCTTTACTTTGAGAATTGAACTAAAACCTAAATGTTCAACAAAAATTTCCAAAGTGAAATATTTTTTGAAACACGTTGATAAAACTGTTTTTATAATTGTTCTGATAAATAATTTTATTAATTACCCTGAATTTGAATTCTTTAGCTTAACTCCAAATAAGCTTGAGTTAAGCTTGAATTATTTCCAGAATTGAAATTGGAAATCAACAAAACTTAAATTTAATTTAAGCCATATATGGTGTTGAACATCATTTTGGGTCAAGAATGATGTATGATGTGTAGTTTGTAATTTGTGAGAAATTGATGTATTTTGAATTTAAATGTCAACATGTGCGTGTGTATTACATAAGTTGAACTAAGATTATAGATGATGTATTGAGACTTTTGGTTTTTTACTCTAATTTTTTGATTTCATCAAATATTTGAATATTTAAGTATATTAAATGTGAAGTAATGAGATAGAAAAGATTCAAAAGATTTAATTTTGAGGTGGGAAAGGAATAATGTCTTAGAAGGATCCCTGCTGCCACAAGTTCTTTGGTGAAAGGCTTTAAACCTTTAAATAAATGAATAATTACACTAATTTTGGCCTGTAATTGACTCAAAGGTCTTCTTATCAAGTTTATTGTGAGTTTTTGATATGAATAAGGATAGTCCAAGCTTTTGTAAATGGTTAAATGTAACCTCATATTGAGAAACACTTCAAAAAGCTGCTAAATTGCTTTCATGGCCCTTCCACACAAATTATTCATGTGTTTTAAATACTTAAAACCAACTTTTATTGTATTAATGGCTCTTCATGAGGCTAAAATTTCCAAAAATGGGCCTCAGGATTTCATAATTGGCTTTTCTTCCTCCAAAGTGTTTCTAAAGATTTTGAGAAAAATCTGTACTGTTTTAGGAAGAAAATTTTAGTCTATAAAAGAATTTCCTTTTTGCACCAGACTCTCTTTTAATGCTAGGATATTTTCCATTTATAATAGGCTGAATTACACTCAGATACAACCATGAAAACTACCAAAAACCATTGAAAAGTAACTTTAAAGCTTTTCAAAGTGTACAAAAAATCATTATAATCCTTTTGCCTTTGAAAAACCCCCAAAATAAATTATAGCATTTTTTATCACTACTAAGATTGTCACTTTCTTTCTAAATAAACTCTGGTAACTTTTTAGAATGTTTTATCTTTAAATTGTTTTTAGATACTCTGTTCCTATATTAATTATGTGAATCTCATTTTTCAATTAATTTCCATTGAAATTTTTTTCCCAAATTTTTGTAGCCTTAAATATCTCTTGTAGAGTATTCTTGGAAATCTTTATATTGCTGGTGGAACAGTGATATTATTATTTTCTATCAAGGACTCTGGAATAGATAACTTTGGCATTCATTTCTCCAAAAGTTCTCAAAATTAATATTGTTCATTAATCACAACTTGTAAAGATTTGAGAATACTAAAATTACTTCATTAAAAATCAAATCCCATATCAGAAATCTACATAATCAAATCCCAGTTCAATTCTAGAAAAAGCTTTAATTACCATTGCTAAACCATTTAAAAAGGGATAGTAAGATTATTTTAGTTTTAATCCAGGGGTAATGGCAGCTCATCTAGGAGATTTATTCCAATGAAAGGACATAGGCATAAGGAACTCTTTAAGTTGATCAAAATAAAGAATTATTGAAAAACTTAGATAAAAAAATAAAACTCTGTTAAATATTGAGTTAATACTGATTCCAAAGAGATTCTGGACCATACCTTTTGTCATTTTAAGCTTTTTCAAAGTAAAGGTTCCCTTATCCCACATTCATTACCCATTCACCATGAAAAAAAGCTATCCCTGACAGTAGGGGTCACAGGTCCACCCCAGCTTTCATCTTGATTCATACTAATCTCTATATTTCTATTATTATTTGGTCCTTTCCCAAGCCGGATTACTAAGGTTGAGAAGTACTGCACACAAAATCAATTGAATTATGTAGCCTCTTGTAATCCTGAACACTTCCTTATTCCAAAGTCTTCTTTGACTCCAAAACCTAAATCTTTAGGTAAGTCCAATAATAAGGAAATATTTCATTGTATATTTCTCCAAAGAAAAAGATGTTATTTTTTCATTTTCTATGACACATTACCTATGTTGGGTTTTTTTCTGAAATTTAGGTTATCCCATTTTGACATCTCAAACTTCAAAAGTATTGAGATAAAGATATTCTTCTCCAAAGAGTTACCCATCATGTATTTGTCTCACTCATACAAAAGAATTCAATATGAATGTTTTATTATTAATTATTTCCAAATTCTCAGTGGATAACGATTAAAAGGAATTGATCACAAAGTGAGATATATTACTTTATTTATTACCTATTACACCACCGTTTGGAAATCCTTTATTAGTATCAAATTTAAATCAAGTTTCTCCAGAACACAAAGTCACTGGTTACAGTTTTCTATACTGCTATTGCCAAATTTTCATCTTTTCTTTGATACCTGAGATTGAATGCTATTAATTTATGAAAACTCAATATTCAATCATTTTCTCACCTTTCTACAAGGATAAAAAAATCTGGGCTCTTTTATTGGTAAAAGAGATTCCTTATAATATGATATAGCATATAATATATCCAGCTGTCTGAGATTAATATACGTGTTAAGAATTCAATTTGAAGTCCCATTAATTAATCATAATAGTACTATTGAGAAAAAACCCATTATATAATAGTTTTGCTGTGAAATGAAGTCCACTCAAAGCTGAAATCTTCTGTTCTTTTTGAGGCAACAATCAGAAACAATATGGTAAGTTTTTCCAATCAATAAAAAGAATGAATTACCATTCCTTTTTTGAAGTTGGTAAGTTGAAATCAGTTTTCTTCCAAAATATTTTACTTTCTCATATAAATGGGCATATTATCCAGAATGCAAAGCTGTAAAAAACAGAAGCTAACATCAATTAACAGTGATTAATTCTAAATTATCTTAAAGTTCTAGAATCTCAATTCATAGAAGTAATCATTTCAATGAAAATCAATAATTAGGATCTATATATTAAATCATCTCATGATCGTGTTTCAACAGAGAAAAGTTTATGGTGAAGGAGTAATTGAATTAATCGCAGTGATTTTTACTTCACTTCAAGTGTTTTAGTAATTGAAAAGTGAGTATCAATTCAATATTTTAGAAGATAAAGCTCTCTATTTTCAATAAATGAAGAATATTCAATCTACAGAAATATCTTTTGGCAAACGTAGATGTAATTTTATATGAATACTTGTTTCCTATCTCAAAAAAAATGAACACTTTCAAAAATTAAGTTTTTTTTATGACAATGTGACATATTGAAATTATTTTTGAAACCATATTAAATGATTCATGATTATATTTAAGCACAAATATCTCATTTTGGGTACAAAAGTAATATACCAAGTTAAAAAAAAATCTCTAATTAATGAAACTTTGATTGATAACTATTTCATATTTCTCAGATTAACAACAATTCCTCAATGAGATTAATATATATATGATAGTCTCAAACTAATGGTATAGCTGATCTATTTCCGAATTTCATTTTATTCCAAAATTTTGGATATTTCTTGAATAATATTTATTTCCACAGCCTGAGATCTCTAAGTTGGTATGTTTCCAAGGATTTTTCTCTTAGATCTTCTCAATTCATAACACTGTGCATTTTTTTCTTCTGATTGAAAAACTTTGAATAACTTTTTCTTTTGGCCTTTGTGAATATATGAATGCAATTAAAAAGGACTTTTGAAGGATTCAGATAGCTATAATGAAGTAGTGAGATTTAGAGAAGATAATACCCATACCTCTAAGCCTTTAATAATGAAATGAGAAGAGAATTTATTAACCGATAATTCTCACTTATTTTTTTAATCAATCCCTAAAAGTGGGAATTATTCTCGAAATTTGTAAATTACTTCTTAATATAGATGTTTCACTTTTACTTTGACTGTAAAATGTGTTACTAAAATTTGATTCAATTTCTTTTCAGGAACTATGATTTAAATCCCTATTGATATAATACATAAAAGTTTGTAAAGACAATATTCCTATTGATGTTTTCAGAAATTTAAAAGCTGAATCTTAGAAGGTAACATTTAAGATTTAAAAATTCTTTGCACTCATTTATGTGTTCATAAATTCAAAAGTCTGAGTTTCTTTTGGAAGGGACGTTTTTTCTCAAAAACTTTGTTCTCTCAAGAGCCAAAAAAAAATATCTCTCATGGTGAGAGCCTATTGCCTTTTGTTATTCCTTTCAATTGAGAGAAAAAATAATTGAAGTCATCTATATCCATTGTCCGCCTCATATTATCATCATGATTATATCAGGAACTATTAGTAATTCATCATCATTATACTCTCTCATTGTGTCTTTATGGTAAAAAGCATGGAGAGAACAGTGGAAAGGGGGGATTGCTCAAATTTAAAGAAAAGAATAGATTCATAAATTTCTTATTGCAACAACTTATAATATGATAAACTTTTCTTTATGCTGATAAGAAAGCTTAGTATAAATTCATAAGAAGTCTAATCTAATTGGGAATCGGCTTGTTATTTAAGACTCAAGAATTATCTGTTAAGCACCAGACTAAGTAGTCTAAAATTATCCATATTTTTGTCAATGTTGATATATTAAGAAGCAAGCATTCTATGAAAAGCTTTTGTGGACCCATTTTGAGGGTTTTGAGGTTTATTTTGAGAACTATATGAATCTTGAGTCTAATGTCTTTCAAATGATTCTCAAACCTTTGTCCAAACCACCCCCCATGGCTAGGTTAGATCCTTGTTACACTCAAGTTGAAAAAAGATTTTATATACAAGGATTCAAAGATTCATTATTATTATACATTCTTTAACTATAAAATACCTCAGATAATCTTTAGGAATATTAATTCAAAATACTCACACATACAGCTTATTGAATTGTTTTGAAGAAAGATCCTTAAATAGTCTATCAATCCGCTTGAAAAAAATGAAACATCTGTCCATCAGAATTTTACAAGGTGTTTTGATCAGTTGAAGTAATAGAAATAAAGCGTTAGATAAATTTGAACTTCAGGATTCATTTTTTGCACAGGGATGTTGGATATTGAAATTTACAGTCTCTTATTAATATACCGATCGCCACACAAACAATCTTGTGTATGCTTCTATGTTATTTTTGCACAGTCTTATCTTGGTTTCGTACAAAAAATTCCTATTTTGATTTCTTTCTTTTTATTCGATTTTTTGTGTTCGAATTTTTATATTTTAGAAAAATGGTTTCCAATAATATTTCTTTTTCTAATCCTTCATTTTGGAATTTTAACGTTATTTGGATATATTTTTTTAACTTCTTGCATTGGTTTTGTTTAAAATCAAAATTTTGCTTAATGAATTTGATCAATTTTATTTTTCGTTCTCATGGTTTCTTGTTGATTTTTACTCACTTTTCCATATTTTTCATAAAATGTCGAGTCACTTTTTTCATTATTTCGGATACAAGATTATTTCTCTCTTGTATTTTGAATTTCATTCACTTTCATATTTATTTTATTTTCTTTTAATATATATATATTTATTACTTTCATTATGATTTTTTTGATCTAATTTTTATCTTAATTGAATCTTTTATTAACTTTGTTTCAAGCTATTTCAGATCAATTTTCGAAAATTTTACTTTCTTTTTGTTCTTGATGCTTTTGAGCTATTTTTTGCCATTTTTTTATGTTTTTTCAAATTTTTATGTTGTTTATTTGTGATTTTTTTCTTCCAATTTTTTCAATTTTATTTTTTATTTTATTTTATTTTTATTTTTGATTTTTGATTTTTTTATTATTTTTTTTTTTTTAAGATTTTGGGGTGGAGATACACCGGAATAAGTGTAGCACACTGGTTACAGAGTATCCCCACCCCAGAAGCTTCAAAAACTTTCAAAATTTCAAAGCAAAAAAGAAATTAAATTCCAAAAAAAACTTTAGAATTCAAATATTCTAAAAAAAATTAAAAATAGAAAATAAAATCCATACAAATAAGAAGACAAAATAAACAATAAGTTCAATGAGAAATAACAATAAAATAAATAAGAGAAAAATGATGGCAATTTAGGGGATATTGACAATAAAAGAAAAAAAACAAGATATAATGAAATAGAAAAAGAGAAAACTCAAAGGAAAAAGAAGTAAACAAATGAAAAATCAAAGAACCAAAAAACTAACAAAAATACAATTCAAAAGATTTTTTTAATTATATGAAATATTTCTCTTCCCTTTTCAATTAAAATTATTTTGAATGATAATTAATTCTTTTTTCAACTTTCTCTTTTTTTTAAATCGTTAAATTTCAAAGACTAATAAAATAAAAAAATAAAAAAAGCAGTTTGGGAGATAGATAAATGAGAGAGAAAATGAAGGATGTCAAACCAACATCTGGAAAGTATAAAAATTGAGTTATCAAGCCTTTCAAGTTGAATATAAATAAATTTCAAAAAAACTAAGAATGAAAATTGATGGGATGACTAAAACACGATTGAATAATTGGAGAAAAACCAAGAAAAAATCTTTATAAGGACCTGATTGTGTTATCTAAAGAGTTACAGAATCCCATGAAGCAGGAATTTTGAATTGAAAAATAACTTTTATTATGAAAATTTTTCATTACTTCAAAGGAAGCTCATTTATATGTAAAAAGGCTTTCACTTCTAGCGAATATATTTCATAATAGATAGAATTGGATATACACTTGGAAAAGATTGTCTTTACAGTTAATGTTGATCTTTTTCTAAATCTTTAGCTAACAAATCTTGGTGAAATAATATATCTTCAATAAAGATGGGATATAAGAAAAAAGGAGTTTCATGTATATCTCATGGAAGCATTGAAGATTGGAGAAATCCCTCTTCAAAGGTGTGTAATCTAATGTAGAAGATAGAAAATTAACTGTGTGTGAATTATCCATCTGGATAATGTTTCCTTTTTGATAAGAGGCCTTTTAAGTACTCCAGGGTTAGTTTCCAAAAAAGCTATATATAATTATTTTAAAATAGTGGGCACATGTGAGATGGAAAATTTTTTCAAGTAAAAAAGACAATTAAACATTGGTTAAATTAATTCAAAAATTTGTTTTAAGGAAGACTCTTTGTTAATCGGTAACAATTTGTATTCAAACATTTTATGTATTGGTGAGTAGTGTTTATTTGAAGCAGGAGTTTACAAATGAAAATAATTAGAAGTCCATGATGTTCTATTTTAACTGATTAAAATTCTGAATGGCCAAAGAAGTGGCTGAAATTATCTTCCAAGATATATCAAGGTTAGAACCAAGGTAGAAACCGATGTTGGAGGCCGGTTGTACCTGCTACCCTCACCGGCAGGGATAGCTTTTTTTTTCATAGTGATTGTGGAAGTTTTCTAGATAATGTATGACATGGCTTTTAAGTTTTTTGTAGAAAAATAGTAATTAAGCTCTTTCGAACATCGGGAAATTTATTTATATTCCCGGGATAACTAGCTGCAATTCACATTGTAACAGGATATTTACTGATATCAATTTATCAGTATCTATAGCTTAATAATGGTTTTGCATTAAAGGGTTTTTTACAGGATTTTCTAACACTCGTTTTTTAATTTGGCTGTTGGGGAGTATAGTAAAAATTACTTAGAATCTTAACAGTTTTATTTTGTGAATATTTTTTTGGCATATTTTTGGGTCAATAATCCTGTACCTTGAAGGAGAAACAAAAGGAAAACCTTTTTCACTTCTTTTTGGAGACTTTTACCTCTTTCTATATTAATTTTCTATGATATTATAGACTTTTAGTGATACTCATCCTGAATAACTTTGACTCAAGCTCCATAATAAAATCATTTTATTTAATAGTGGTTGCATTATAAAAATATCTTCAACAGAATTTCTCAGTAATTTCTTGATATTTGAAGGAAGCCTGATGCTATATGAAAGCTGTGAAAAAACTTTAGATCCACAAATTATTATCACAAAAAGGTTGTATATCTTTCAATTTGAAAAAAAAACAAAAATCAAGATATTTACTAAGATAATAATTAAGGAAAAGAACTCATAGCTATTTTCTGTTTCTTACTTGAGTTTTTTTAAATATTTTTCTTGATGATATTTCGCCTTCTTTTGAAGAACAGTTACCATAGAGTTGATATATCTAAAATAAAGCGCCAACAACAGAAATAGCTGTTGATAACCCAAAATTTCATCTAAGATAATGTTATCTTGATCAATCTCATTGAAAGAATATTTCAATTGAAATTACTATTATGGATAGTATCTGACAGAAATGGCAAATCTTTTGAAGGGCTTTGAAACATTCTCAGAAAATGGGGTTAATTTATGCTATATCCTAAGATGCGGCAAAATTTCTAAGGATACTTTCAAGATAATAGCTCCAAAATTAATGTTAGTGGATTGATAATATGGCTTAGGATACTATTAGCTAGCTCTCAACTAAAGAAAACTAATGATATAATACTGAGCTTGGCAAATGCTAAAGCAATAAATATAATGGGAGAAATGATTTCACTCAATTATAAAAGCAATCATAGCTATAAACTCTGAATAATTAATGCTGTAATAATAATGTTTAAGAAAAAGAGATAAATAATAAGCAAATATAATATCTTTGAAGATAGCTATAATTAAAATTTATCTCAGAAAGGCTAAAGGATTCCTCAATTCGTAGCTCAAAGGGGGTTTGTGGTTCGTGAACAAGACATCTTCAATTTGGGTACTACCTGTTTTTTTGCAGTGTAAATCTTATTTTCCAATATTATACGAGTTTCTGTAGATTAATTTTGTGTACAACTTGCCCTTCCTATCTGGAGAAATATTTTAGATAATACTTTGATTTTTTTTTTGTGATTTTTGGCGTATAATTTTCTTATTATACTACATATTTTCTTAATTTCTGCGCGGCTGACATGTATTTTTGATAATCAATTTTGAACTTTGAATTCAAGTATGAATATTATTTCAACCTTCGCTATTTGGAATGAAAATTTGGAATAATTCAATTCAAATTAATATTTTTTGGATATGAATTTGCATTTTCTACTTCCTGGTACAAATAAACCACTTTTATGATATTAACTCAGTTCTGTTTGAATTTTATTTGACCTCTGAGAACATCTTTCCTTAATAATAATAACAAATACTTCATTTTTCTAATTAAAACTTTCTAATGTGACTTCAATAGCCTTTTACAGAATCAGATTTACCCCACAAACAATTTTGAATTTTCCCATGGAAGAGAAAGAAGATTTTAATAAAACTCTTTCATATTCCATAAGAGACTTCAACACTCTAAATATATCATTTTGCATAAATTGGAGTCAGAAACATGTCCTGAATATTACTAAGGCAATCAAGAGATAGAATTATAACCTCAATTCAAGCATGATAAGTCTCTCAACTAACCCTAAAAAATTTCTTTTTTCTTATATTATTTCTATCATTCTATAGATATCGGATAAAATGACTCTCGAGAAATCCTCATTGCAATTCTCATCTTATTAGCTTAAGTTTCTTCTTCACTGGCCACATCGATATCTTAATACTCAGGTACTATTATAGATGAAAAATTGAAATATATTTTTGGGAAAATTAAATATTAAGACTTTATTTTTTTAATGTGAGGTTGTGTGGTTGGCTTTCATATTGGAAATTTATATCCTGAAGAACGTGACACCTCAATCTGTGGCTTTTATCAATAAAATAGATGAATCATGTTCATAAATTTTACTTCAAAAAGAATATGATCTTGGAATAATAAATTATTAATGTAAGATGAGTTTTCTCAAGCTATGTGTAGTATATTTTGGAACTCATGAGATTTCTCATTATATAAGGAATTAAAATATTCAAATTTTTCATTCCTCAAACTTTCTGATTTCTCAAAGTTCCCTATTTTTCATTCCTTTAGTAATAATCCAATATTTTTGAAAGTAATAATTCTTTCCATTATTCAATAAAAATCAAATCAAGCTCTAGATGCTATTATATTCATTTAATAGCTACAAAGAAAAGGTTTCAATATATAAAGGAATTCTTTATTAATTAAGTAGGAGATTACTATTATCTTAATCTTTGAGAGAAAAGTCCAATCTTGAAACATGTAAAAAAAGTTGTCTTATGGAAGAATTGAGTGTTTAGAAATATGAAAATTTCAATAAATATTAGGAGAATAGTTTCCAAAAAAATAAATAAAGAAGAGCCATAAAATTAATAAAAATATTATTTAGATATTTTTAATAGAAAACGGAAGTGACTAGAATATGTGCTTATTATACAGTTTTGTGTAAAAATGTTTTCATTTATAATACTCAGACTTTTATGAAATAAAACAAATATTGAATCCTCTTTGGAAAATTCATTTAAAGAACTTTAATGTCATGAGAGATCTCAGGAGAGAATTCAATACAAAAGTAAAGGTCTTTATCACACACAAAGAAGGGTCTAATAAGGATAGAATTAAATAGTTTTTTAAAATAATAATATCACAAAAAAAGAATATTATCATTAAAAAAGATCATCAAAAAAGAGTTGGTATATCATTTATGGAGATTATTCACCCTTTAAGTGGTAATGTGGAATATTTTTTCCATTTTGTATTAATAAGAAAATTAATACTCAAATTTTCATTTTTTTGAGTTTGGCTCCATAAGTTAACCGCTTCATTGTATTATCATAGTTATAAAAGAAATCAAATTCAGAAGGTCTTAATTGAATATTGTGGTAGTGGAGTGTGAGTTTCCTTATTACGATAAAACACCTTACTTATGAGCCCTTAGTTAATGTTATTCATTTGGATAAGCTTAAAAATTCTGAAGAAGGTATATTTATACCTCCAGCTATGTTGATTTCGTCTTTGATTTCTTGGATCTTATATTGATTAATAGTATGTATCGCAATTGAATACTAAATCTCACAGGAAGCTATTTTAACTCGGGATTTAGGGATCTAATTTCCAACCAGCTCATATTGATGTCAGGGATGATTGAGATATCATAAGTATCATTGTTACCTTCAATTAGAAACTAAAAAGTATTCAAATAAGAATAGTTTGTAGTTTAGCTATTTGAACAAGTATATTTTTCAAACAATGGAGTAATTATGGGGAAATTTCTATTTTGGAGCTCAAAGTAATGGGATAAGACTGCCTTGTAAAAGCCCTTAAGATTGTCAAATTTAATTAGACAAATTATCTCACAATTTGAATAATCTTTCTTGGAGAAGTGGGAGTAATTTTCCAGTATAGAGTTAGAGGTTATTATTGTTTGTGATCAGCATATTATTTAAAGTTTAATTTCATTTATGGAGTGTATGAGGAAGAGTTCTGGAAGATTTAATACAAAATTCAAAATATTGCAAGGTTTATCCCAAAATTCCTACAAAGCCTTACTATGGAACACCTTATTAAATCAAATACGAAGGAATTCTAAATACCCAAAAATAGACTATTAGCAAACTTATAAAAAGTGAAATTATTAACTATTGAGGTGAGATTTTTCAGTATGGAAAGAGGTAGGTATAGGAAAGACGAAAACTAAATATTATCATATATGATCATTTTTTATTTATAACAATTAATATAGCTATAAAATTCCAATGAAGATTTTAAGAATGATAGATTTAAATATCTTCACTGGGGGTATGAGTCAAGATATGCTGTATATACCATCATTCACTCAGAATATCAAAATTTGAATAGATTGAATGATGCAAAATTCAAATTTATAGCTACCGATATTTATGAATTGAGATTATTAATAATTGATCATCACAGAAGAAGAATGATTTTAACCCATAATTCGAAAACGAAGTCACAGCTTAGCTACCATTTCAAAAGTTTGAAAATTATCACATAATTTGAATCCACTCAGACAACCTGTAATCAAAAGAAGTTTGCTTATGATTTTGAATCTATAGAAGGTCTATTGAATAGCCCCAATCCATATGAAAGGAAGTATTTTTAAGCTGAAGAATATTTATTCTCCCTTTTGGAAAGTGGGGAAAGGTACAAGTAAATGTATTTTATCCCCATTTCCGATTTTTTCCCTCATCCGTTGAAGTTTTTGTCAAATAAAAAATAACATATCTCTTCACATTTCTTGAGGACTTCTGGACTTGAAGCTTTCGTTTTAAGATATATATTAGTATTAAATCTTATTATCTTTCCTGATTTATGAGCTAATTAGAATATTGATATGTTTTAACCAGTATTAATTATCAAATAAAGTCATTTTGTGAGTCTTCAAAATCCTTTTCATATAAATAATGAAATATGTAATGTTATTTATGTATTCCATTAGGTATATATTGATTTTCTACTCATTTATCTTTCAGTGATACCTCTCCCTGATTAAATCCAAATTCATTGATGGATATCATATACTTCCTGCTTTCATTTACTCATTCAGATCCACTTCGTTTAATTTCACTGAGATTCAAGCTAGATTTTGAAATGAGAAGTTATTGATAAATTTCTAATTTCCATGATAAGAATCAAACCAGTAGTTATTAATACTGATAAATTTAAATTAAGTATACATTGAATAAAGTGTAGCTTAGCATGTAACAATTTCCTTATAAGCCTCTATGAATATAAGGTCTGATGAAAACGATACAACCAATAGTAATAGTCTTACTAGATACTTTTCTTGTAGAATAGTATCGGTAGTCAGTCATGAAACATTTGCGTAAAAGAGCGTGATAATCAAATACCTATACTCCTCCACAACTATGCGTACGAGTACCAAGTTGAATAGTATAGTAGTAATAAGTGATCGTTGATAAACAAACTAAGAGAGGAAGAATGAAATGTTTTGTGTCTAACTCGACTAAAAGTCTCTATTTATCTTGTTGACAAACCCAATGAGTAGCTATCATGCTTTGCCCCATGTTCTTATATTGTGAGCTCGAATGGTTTTTGGTTCCAAAAACCATTCTAAGATGATCACTTAATAACAGGAGAAAAAAGAGATTAATTGGCAAGGTGATTTTCTTAAATCATCACACCCCTCCAAAATCTTTGAGGTGTAATTTATTGAGAACGTCTTGTAGCTTGATTAATTCGACAGGCTTTGTTAGCACATCCGCTAACATATCCTTAGTTGAAACTTGAACCAACTTAACCAATATTTTCATTACACAGTCATGTATGTATTGATATCTTACCTCAATTTTTTTGGTATTAGAATTCAACATTTTCTGTTTTATACGATGACTACAGCTCCTGCATCATCATTATATAAGGTCGGTTCCACACCTTGCATACATAAATCATTAAGAAAAAAGGTGAGCTATTGTAACTGTCTATGTCAAATGTTAATTGAGATATACTTGGCTTCAGTGGTTGATTGTACCACCATTGATTGCTTTTTTTTAACCAGCATACAGGATTACCAAATTCCAGTATGATATGACATTCAATTAATTTTCAATCATCCTTCATATTTTCATATTCTGCATTAGCCCATCTGGTGAGAAGTTCTTTGCTTGAATTTCAATTATATACTGTCACACCCATGGCAATTCACCTCCTTGGATCTCTGTATGGCATATCAAGCCACAGTCCTTTTATGGCCAATTGGCCATATCCATCACCAGTGGCCAATATGGTCACGTCATAATCTTATGAACCATTTATGGCCATTTGTCTTTTGGGGCCTTCATGGCCCTTCACCTCAATCCAGAAGCCATAGCCGCAATTTATGCCCAATTGGGTATTTCTGGTCATTTCCCTCAAAACCAGGGGAAATGGCCCAAATGGCTGTTTTTGGCCATTTGGGCTCATAATGCGGATTTGCGCATTTTTGTGGATTTGCCCACTTTTGCGCATTTGTGCATATTTGCACATTTTGCACATTTTTGCGCACTTTGACGCAAAGTGTCCAAAAGACACTTTCACGCCCTTTGGGCCAGTTTTTGGCTCAGAACCCAAAAGTGGCCAAAACCCCCAAAGGACCCAGAAACAACTTTCCAAGCTCTGAAGCCATCACATCCATCTTTTTCCCCTCTGTCTTTCCATCTCAAGACCTTTGGACATAATCTTCTTTCCAATGAACCAATATGCCATAAATGATGTTATATATCATTATGCATCATTTCTCAACAGAAATTCAATGGTGGCAATATCAAATGGTCATTTCAATATTCCAACATATCATCACATCATCAAGGCACCCAATAATTCAGAGGACTCATCAAGGCTCAAGAGCAAGTGTTCCAGTGTCAAATACCAATCACGCCATCAGGATGTCATTGGATAATTTCATTCACAGTATTCCTCCAAGGAAATACTGTTCAACCATTCTCAAGGGATTCAAGAGGCAGTTCATTCATTCATTCATTTGTCAAGTGTCAAAGCTCCACTCAATCCATCTTGGCAACCACCTTCATTTCAATATAGTCTGGATCCATCAAGAACTGTATTTTATTTTCAAGTATGGGAAATTAATTCAAACAATTTCAATTTCAATATTAGCCAGCTGTATCAATTCCCAAAACAATCAATACAGCCTCAAGGATCAATACAGATCAGCCTTCAGCCTGAAGAACTCAAGCTCCCAACTTTTCACATATACTGGCTACCCTTTCCACCCTGGGGGGTTTTTCCCCAGTTAATTAATATATTTTGATTTTATTTTATCTTTATTTATCTTACCATTTTTGTTAAGTGAATACTGATATTATCAAGTCAGTCATTTAACACCTTTCCTCTTATTCTTTCTTTGCCTGTCAATGGATATTTTGTGGTCATATACTCACTACTTGCATTGTTCATTTTGGCAGGTTGAAACAGTGATTAAGGACTTACTTGGTTGGCTCTTTGGCCATTTGACTTCTCTTTCCTCTTATTGCATCTCATATTTGTACCTGCATATTTCTTAGAGGAATTCAATTCTTTATTTCATTTTCTTTATTCTTTTGGAGTCTTCCAAGTGAGTTCCCTGATTTCTGAGTTCCAGGCCACTCTTGTTATTCTGTCCAAGATCCCCTGTGACATAAACAAGGGGGAATCATGTGTAAATTGCTGGCAATTGGCTTCATGCTGCACCAAGGTCAGTATAACATCTTTCTTCAGTTCTCTTAGTGTCATATCATAGTCACTGGATTTAGTGGGTCATATCACGTCTGTGTCAAAGCAACTCCAATTTTCACATGAGAATGTCACTAAAAGCCCAAACCCATTTCAACACTATTTGCAAGTTTGAGGTAATGACACCTCATGGTGCAAGGCAGCTGTTTGGCATGAGAAGACTTCTGCCCCACTTCCTGATCATCTTACCCCTTTACCATGCCTACTCTCACACATGAATTGGCTTCTGCACCCCTGCCTAATCCTCTCTGACCCTAAGCATGCTTATGCGCCTGCACCACCCTCAAGATGTGACTCCAACACTGCCCCCCATCTCTGAGCTCACCACTCCTTACGCTTCCACACCCCAGCCGCTTAACATGCTGATGCTCATGCGGCACCCTCAAGATATGCCTCTGCCTCCACCCTCATACTGGCATAATCCTCAGCACCACCTACCATCCTTATGCTCCTGCAGCGCCCTCAAGATGACACTACAATTCTGCCCTCACTACTCCTCATGCTTCCGCACCACCGCCTCATCTTCTTTGCATACAATCCCTATGCTCCTGCGGCACCCTCAAGATATGCCTCCAATGCTGCCCTCAACCCCCTTATGCCTGATCCTCTCCTCTGCTTACCATTCTTACAATAATGTATTAGATTAATAGGGTACGGTGGCTTGTTGGCATAAATGATGAATGCAATCACAGAAATATGCTGAGTGGCCTTCTCTGCCAACAGGTTCTGGGGGGAAATTGGTAGGTATATTCACAATGATGTGGTTAGGGTTTAAATCATGAGGCTCAAAAATTAAAAACTAATAAGTGGACTATTTAAAACCCAAATTGTATCTTCTGTTTTTGAAACAAAACCATTTTATTTCCTATCATTCAAATGGAACAATTTGCTTAGTCCTTACCTCATGAGCGTTGAATAGTTCAAAAGTTGACATTAGTAGGTTTCTCACTGGTAAACTTTATTCAATTTCTCACAGGGAAGTTATTTCATTTGAATTATATCAAATAATTTGCAACACATTGGCTCCTTGAATTTACCAACAAATTATATTTTGCAAATCCATTACAAGCTCAATAGATATTGATGGAAGGTTCCAAGGCTGTTGATGGGCAGGTTTCTTTTGGTCAGCTTGGTGTTCTAAAATGTCTTTTTTCTAGAATATCCACTGTCCATTGAACTTATTTAAATTTCTATTTAACTTCTTTCAAGCTTTCCAAAATTCTCCAATATTGATATTACCTAAAAAATAGCAATTATCTTGAACTTATCTTACTTCCACCACTTTCAGAACTCCTGCCTTTTTTGGTAATTTTTGATATTTTGTTTCAAATAATTTCAATCAGGTTATCCATCAACCTGTAACCATATCCTTACTCAATAAACTACCTCCACCATTCCCCAAAACCTGGGAAATCCAACTTAATTCAATGAACTATGAATTTCAGCCCCAGAGAGTGGAAGTGAAATCTCTGATATGGTCAGTAGTTGTGAATTAGGCATTGAATTAGAGAGCCTGGCACATGAAAGTAATCCAGATCCAAATTTCCTTCCATAATGTGAGCATAGATTTATCTTGAATATTTGTAATCTCTCCAAACCTGATAGTTTTGTCATAGCCTTTATTTCAGCTCAGCCTCAAAACTCTCAGAAACCAAATTTTGGAAGCTATTAGAAGGAAACGAGTGTTGCACTTTGTGCACCAACAGAATATTCTGGAAAAGATGATGTAATTATCAGTTGGGAGGTTAAAATTATATCCAAGGAACAATTTGTATCAAACATTGCTCAAACAATCCCAAGGCTAGAAAAAATTCAAAATGATAGCAAAATTCCTGATTATGCATTTCAAAAGATTACTGAAGCAATGAGCCCCCTCAAGATGGATTTGAACAGTAAGTCCATTGCTAATTTGTATAGGAATTAGTAATGACTGCTTACAATATATGGGCAGGCGTGGAGGGGGAGAATTTCTACCTGAAGGATCTTGAGTGGTAATTGGAGTTCCAGGGAAGGGTTTATGAAAAAGACCAAAAATAAATGCCACCAAAAAAACCAACAAAAAAGGACATAACTTTGAAGCCACAAACGTTTCCTGAGATCAAGGTGATGACATGATCAATGTTGAAGTGGGGAATATCAAATCATCTCCCCCTTTATAAATAATCACTCAATTCTTTTTCCCAATTAATCACACTCCTAAACATTTGCACATCAACCATAGATATTTATAAACAAACCAACCTTATTCACAATTACTGCCACAATGTCAACCTGCCACTATTACTCAATGCGCATATGCATGTGTCAACACTGCTCAACTCAAACACCCTCTTCCCCTGAGGGTGATAAGAAGGGAGTTTCCTTCACACCTTTTAAATATAAACAGCACATTAAAAAGCTCAAATAAGCCATTGAGCCCAAATCTCTTTCAAACATCCCTACTTCTGCATCAGGATCTGGGTTCCCACAAATTCTATTGGATCAAATTTTCCCAGCTGATCATTCTCAATTGAACCAAAGCACATTCTCCACACCACTGGGTTTCACTTCAACTACACAGACACCATACAGCAGCAGTCCAAACCTTCCCCCACAAGACCTTGGAATGATTATATCTGCCATTTTATCATCAAGGTATAATATACACCTCAGGGCTTCACCCATTCACAACCCCGCCCTGAACCTTCTGATAAAGTCCAGTATCTCAAGCTCAGGTGGTCATTCCACTCCTGCATTCCATATACCTCAAGATCTCAGTACCATATTTGAACATCTCCAATTGGAGCCGGTGATTCAAAGCTATATATGTTTTCTCAATGTTTCTTTCTTAATGGCCTTACTGAATCTGTCACAACTGACAAACCCCATTGTAAACGCCATAATGACCCAAATGATCATTCTTGCCCTTGAAAAGAATCATTAGGCAACTTCATCAATTCATTTGAACCCCACCCCCAAAACACAACCAAAATCAAAAAAAATTATCCCAACACACCATTTCATTTATCAACCATTCAAAAATTGGCTTGGCAATTTCCTCCAGCGTGCTGAAATTATGGAAATTTTGCATCAACATCAACAATCCCAAATTCCCAAAGGTTACTGCAAATGTGACATCTGGGATGGATTGGTCTGGAGACTCTTCATTGGCACTAGAAATATCAATGACCCCCCATTCATGTCCATTCCCAGTGCATTGACCTCCCCCATTTATTTGCACTGGTTCAATGCACATTGAAAGTCAACACAGTTGGCCAGCATTGGACCTATAATGCTTATTTTTCTCAATCTCCCCCAAGTCAAATATTGAAGCCAGAGAATGTCTATGTTGCAGGAATCATCCCTGGTCCAAAGGAGCCAACTTCTCTCCAATTGAATTACCTATTAATGCCACTCATCAAGGAGCTCATAGAGCTATGGCAAGGTTACCATTTTTCATCCACCCCAACAGGTCCTTCAGGATTCTTTATCCGTTTTTCCATCCTCACGGCCATTGCAGATGTGATTGCCATGCACAAGCTTACTGGATTTATCCCTCATTCAGGCAACAACTTTTGTAATTTTTGCACTATTCACAAAGCTCAAATTGAAGAAATTTGTCCTCAATTTCACTACACACACTCATACCATAATCATAAATCAACCATTGTGAAATGGCTTTGGGCTTCCCCACAACAAAAAAAAGCAATTTTGTCTGAGTATGGAGTGTGATATTCAGTTTTGGAAGACCTTCCATATTGGGATGAAACCAGAATGATCAATCTTGACATAACTCATAGTTTAATACTTGGATTTTTGAAGGATCGTGCAGCTTTCAAATTGTGCATTCCAGAGTCCAAATCAAAAATATACTTCAGGACCTGCAGGAAGTTGAATGAAACCAGTAATGCATACTCATATTCCATGACCTCCAACAGCTCTCTTGATCAAATAATATTGATAGTGGCCTTCTTCCTGAGAATAGAGGGAGAAAAAAATAATAAATGAGTCACTCCCCACTACTTTCACCCAAACAAATTACCTCCCCATATCCACCCCTCACACACAACATCCATCTAGTAGTTCAGCAGAGATTCCGTCATTTGATGCAGATTATATCTCCACTTCCAAATTCCCCTCTGAATTGGATATCAGTGCACTGAGTGATCACAAGATCAAGGGTGAGGCTCAGGAGAATATCCAACAAATCATATCTGATACCATAATTCCCTCATCATGGACAAGAGTACCCCGCAAAATGGGTTCCCCCCCTCATGGTAGCTTAAAAGCCGCTGAATGGGTTCTCTAATACAAGGTCCATATTCCATTTTCAATTCTCAGTAAACAGATGTCACTAGATGAATACATTCCCCCAGCACTCAAAGAAAAATGGGTCAATAAGAAGAACTTGAAAATGAACTAACCAAGAATACATTCCATTTTGTTAGTGCTATCAAAATTGCCACCAGTTGGACTGTTTAAATGGATGATGTGACTAAATTTTCTGAACATTGGAAAAAATTCTGCCTTTCCAATAAAAACCTGTTCCCAAAACAGAAAATTAAACCAAATCATCATTTTTCTGATCAGATTTCAGAGCTCTTCCAATGTTGGGGCCCAGCACAATCCTCAGCCACATGGGGTTATGAGCGCTTGATTGGAGTATTTGAAAAAATTCCAGCAAGTAACAAAATATGTACATTAACTCATAAGAGAAATATATTCACATTGATTAAACACATTAACTGAATAAGAATATCTTCTTGCAACTCTGAATAGATGATATAGATAAAACCTTACTTCAACATATCTGTTGATGTTCCAGCCATTCTGTTCTGCTGAAATCCCAATTCATCCCATGTGAAATAAAACAAATTTTTGAATCACAGCTGCCTGCCCTGTTCAATCACCAAAAATATAACAAACCATCTTGCCATGACCAACAAAATTATGATTTCCTGGTTGAGTACTTACAGAATTTTCATTCAACAAGGGAAATAGCTTAATGGATCAGGTTAGACACTACCGTACAATCCACAAGTCATCCCACTTCAAGTATTGTCTCACCTTGGTATTTTTCCAGTTTCAAACATTAATTTTGGGAACAATGTATTTTCAACTGAATCAATAAATTTCAGAAACACTGTGATATTTTTTTGAGGGGTAAATCACATTGATTTGGTATTATGAATAGAATCTTTAAAGTCTCTGAGCCATTTTTCATGGTGAACAATAACCTTCTGATCTTCAAAACTTTTAAGATTGATGGGACTTTCTTACCAGATTGGCTGCATCTCAATATTTATTGAGCTGTTGGTTTTAATGATGGACACTTGATTATATCTGAAGAATAAATAGAAGGTCACTATGGATTGTATTATAACAAAGTGATGTCATGTGGACTGCTTGTAATGCTAAAACCATCATTTCATGATATTTAGTCTCCACTTTTCTCTGAAAATATTGTGATACAAAAATGAAATATCTGAGATTAATTAGGAATTCTTATAGAAAAATAACTGCCTTAACATTTGGTGATAGTAAAATGTCGTTGTAACAAGCAAAGCCCATTATTTCACATTTCCACAAGGAAATTACTACTTTGACATTGGGTACAGTGTGAAGAAGCCAATTTTAATGATCAAATGACCCACACACTCACATATGAAAGGATTTAAAGTGATGCAACTGCACCGTCATCATGTTGGAAGGGGAATAGGCCCATCATCCATGCAGGCCTCAGCATTACATTGTGTCCATGAGAGTTTGGATGTTTGTAAGCTTCATGAAGCTGGTCACATGCCCTAATGAGTGCTTTTTGCAGGGAGGTTCAGGAAAATTACATCCACACATGCTCTTTCCTTCTTGCACATGTCTCACACTTACGCACCCACCCCCACCACTGCAGAAGCACCTGTGCCTGCAACCCCCACAAATGGTTGATTCCATTTGAAATTAGGCCCTCAAATGCTTTGCCTTGGTGTGCATGTGTCACACCCATGCACCTGCAGTATTGTGCAGTAGGCTCCACCAGTGTCACCCGCAAAATGTCAATCCCACTAAGGCCGAGTCCTTTCATGGATGACCTGGGGAGTCACACACCCCTTCTCTAAATAAAGACTGGCTGAGGAAGCTCTTTTATGTGTGTGTGTGGAAACAGGAAGGTCTAGTTTAATTCTTACCAGCCTTTGGATGGTTTCAGGAGGATCAGGTGGTGAGGAATCTCAGTTGAAGGCACAGAGGAACCAATATTGGTGGATGTCACAGGATTTGGCGTAAGAACAAAGTGTGAAGTGTGCTTGACATTTGCTTGATTTTTGCTTGACGTGAGCTTGACTTTTATCCTGCTTGAAGCTTGCTTGATATAAAGTCAATCACCAATGATTGACGCAACATTTGCCCTGGTGATGGATTAAACATTTAATATTTTTTCCTTTCAGATAGCAAAGCAAATATTTTAATACACTCCAGTGGCAACTTATTGGATTAATAGAGTATCTTGATAGCTGATTTACTGTAAAAAGAATGTCTGGTTGAGTGTGGTGCACAAGATAATTTATAGTTTCTACAGCTTTTTGAAACAAAGTTGCTTCAATTGACTCATCTTTAGTGACTGAGTCTATTTCACATGATAAATTTCCATTACAAGGACTTTTGACAGGATTACTGTCTTGCATGTTGAATTGTTGAAGAAGCTTACTGACTAAATTGGACTGGTTAATTATAAGTCTGTCTTTATGCCAGATCAGATTATACCCTAGGTGCTGTGTGAGGTGTTTTTTGAACTTTAACTCAAGCCAAAAGTTTAATTCATTAAGGAATTTGAGAATCTTGGTTTCTGATTTACTTATAATAAGCCCCTCATGAACATGCACATGAATTGATACTTATTTGTCCAAATTGGTAAAACAAAATTCATCCAATTGTGCACTAATTAAGCCAAGGCTTCTCATTGTTGCTGTAAGGTTTTTTATCCTTTCACTTTTTTGACATAGACCAGTGAATTCATTTCACTGTGAAGAAAAGCTGTTTCATTGTTAAACTGATAAGGAAGATAGTTGAAATTTATGACCAATGATAGCATGAGCTCAAAAGTCTCATTGGGTCCAACTGAGGCCCAAGCTTCATAATAATCTAAGATGTGTTATTGATTGTTTCCCAGAACAACTCATCAAGAATTTTAGCAATAGATTTCTCCATGTTAATTTCATTTTCAAATAAGTCTCCACATGCCTCTGATGACCTTAGCAGGCTTGTCAGGATATGGGACACGTTGAACAGTGTTATGTGCTATCAGGGAGTTGAACTTTGGATCTATTGCCTTTTGCCATTTGGTCCTCTCCATTGGTTCAGAAATGGCTTGTGTATAGGGCACTACATCTACCAGCATCAGTTGGTTTGAGGAATGAGCATTCCTTTTTCCTGATACAAAATTATCTTGACTGATTGAACTTTATATGTTTTTGGGTGCTTCCTTATAGTAAAGCACATAGTCATAGTTTTTGGACTATTTAGTTGAAGACATTACTTGAGAGCAGTCAATAGAGGGAACATTACCCTTTGTGTTAGTAACTGTGGGATTCTCTTTCTGTTTGATGACCAACTGTTTTAGTTTCAAGGCAAGAATTTGTTCCTTAACTGTGAGTGAAGATACAGTTGGAAGCACTTGCTGCAGTTTATTCATAGAAAGAGTTAGATTAACAACTGTGGGGGTAAACTCTTGGTATACTATTATCTTCCCTGTCGCAAGATTGAGCAGTTGCAGTCCATCAGAATACTTTTCAAAAGTCAACTCCTGCAAAGAATCTCCTCTGGGGTTGATCTTTGAAGAAGGATTGATTATTTTGATTGTGCCCTTGATTCCAAATTGTACAGTTCTATTAAGATCAGCTTCTGGTTCCATTGAGCAGGGTCGATCACACAGAGTACTTGTAGGTGATTTCATACTGAGATACCTATGTGGAAGGAGATTGAATAGAAACAAAGTATTTGACACTTCCTCATGCCAGTATGAACTAGGTATGTTTGACTTTCCAAGAAAACATCTGACCTTGGATAAGAGCATCTGATTGAATCTTTCAGTGAAAATATTAGTTTGAGGGGACTCATGGGGTCCTCTTTCCAGATAGATACCCTGAGTATTCAAATATTTTACAAAAGATTGAGATCTAAACTCTCCTCCTTGATCTGTATGGAGGAAGGCAGGGGTGATATCTAATTTGTTCTTAATTTACATCAGGTATGAACTGATGTATTCCTCTTCTTGTCCTTTCTTGCTCATTGCATATGTGCTCTTAAAGTGACTGAGTTCATCAATTAACACAAAAGCATACTTATGACCCTTTCGAGTTGAAGGGTTCATCTGCAGGGTATCCATGTATATTTTGGAGAAGGGTGAGTTAGAACTTGGTCAAAATTTTGAGTGAGGAGGATTTTTAATCTTAGCTTGTTGACATACTGGACAAATAAAAGATTGAGTATATGTCCCACTGATTTTTTGTTCTTTAAGTAGTGCCTTTATATAGGAATCTGATGGATGACCAAGGTTGAGATTCCAGTCTGGTATCATTTATGGCATTTCATAAGCTGGGTCTATTTGAAATTTAAATACAGTCAGGTTCCCTTCCCAATGAAAAGTATCAACAATTCAATTTCTGTATTCAATAATAAACAAATTGGACTTGGAAATAAGTTTTGTACCATGATCGCACAACTGTGAAACAGAAAGTAGGTTTACTAATCCACATGGCACATAATAGACAGGATAGATCTTGACACCCTTAAGGTTGAGTGTTCCTTGGTGGGTTACCTTGACTGGGTTAGAAAACGCGTTGATTTGTTTTTCAACAGGTTTCGGATCTTCTAGCAACGAGAGTGTATGTACCAGAGTTCTTCCAGTACCAGAATCAAGATATATGAATCCTTGATTGCTCTTTTTGAGCAGTTCATTTACTTTCAAAATAAATTCCTCTGAGTCAGATTCTGAATGTCGGCTAAGATCTTTTGATGCTGACATTGCATTAACTGAGGATAGATTAGTGGCAGACTGGAGTTTTTCCAACAATTTTGCAATTTGCTCGAATAGTTTGTTGATATCTTGTTCATGATTATTCTGATTTGGGCCATGATTTGCATTCTTTTCTTTTCTGTTATCCTTGAAGTCCTTTTTCTTGGAACTACCTTCCAATTCATTTTTATTTTTAGGCTTTGACATATCAGCTTGTTTGCTTTTGTCAAATATCAGTGCCTGATTTTAGGATGATTGACAACAAGAGTGCTGTATAGCTAATCTATCGGCTATAGTGCTCAAGTCAAAAGGTGTAATATCATACAAGGTTTGACACAAACTACTCAGCTCTCTATCGTTATCCAGGCTTTGAAGTAAGGACGCCACTCCCATGCTTGATGACAGATTCATACTAAAGGTTGAATCTGCTTATATTAATAAATAGCTAGCATTAACTTTATGGAAATTTTCAACATGCTTTTCAAGAGCTGAGCCAGGTTCAAGCTTTATATTGACAAGTTTTTGAAGTGTTCTGCAAATAAAAGATATTGAATTCTTCTCAAAAAAGCTTCTCGGACTCATCTAGAAGTCATAAAAGGAAGATTGTTTTGTTCAATAATAAACCCTTGAATTAGTACTGACACTGGACCAAAGCTTGTGAGAGCTCCACTGTTCTTATTTTTGAAATTAATGGTCTTTTTAGTATCTTCAGATGGGGAATCTAAGAGATCATCCATTCCTTTACTGATCAGGAAGTTTTTGAATTGGCAGATCCAATGCCCCAGTTGGTACATGTGAGCTTAGCCATCTTTGCTTTGATTAATTACTCCTCTGAAGAGGAATCTTTGATATTTGTCGGGGTATTGGGAATTTCCCTCCAGCGAATGTATTCTAACTCTGGTTTAATATTATCTAAGACAAATAATAACTAACTTTCACTACCATTCAATGAGAAGTTATTAATGAAGGTCTAATTTCTATGATAATAATCAAACCAGTAGTTAATAATACTGATAAATTTAAAGTAAGCATACATTGAATAAAGCTTAGCTTAGCATGTAACAATTACCTGATAAGCCTCCATGAATATAGTGTATGATGAAAACAATACAGCCAATAGTAATAATTTTACTTGAAACTCTGCTTGTAGAATAGTATAGTAGTAATAAGTGAGCGTTAATAAACAAACTAAGAGAGTAAGAACGGAATGTTCTTCTTCTAACTGGGCTAAAAGTATCTATTTATCTTGATGACAAACCCAACGAGTAGTTATTATGCTTTTCCCCATTGTTTTGGACTGTGAGCTCAAATGGTTTTCGGTTCCAAAAAACATTCCAAGATGATAACTTAATAACAGAAGAAAAAAGAGATTAATTTCCAAGGTGATTTTCTTCAATCATAACAGATTTTCTTTCACGATGAAACCAATTTGGATGAAGCTTATTTCATACAGATCCCTCAGCTAATGACAAGGAATAAATTCATTTCATTTCGGATACAAACATTATTGAAATCGTAATATTCAAGGGGGGGGTTCATAATTTTCCGAAACACAACCAGAGGAAGGATTAAAGGTCTTCAATTGAAGTTAACGAAAAATTTCTTGAGATTCAGCTGCGATTACATTGCTCATTTTTTCACCAATAAGGCTAAAATAAGAATAATTATTATTATTCTATTTAAATTTTTGATTAGGTTTCAATAATAAAAGTACAGAACTTTTTTTTCTGAAACTATTTGGATTCATATTTAGATTTATTAGGTAATTTTGAACGCAAAAGACTGCTATAATTTTTAGTTCATCAAATAAATTCAAATGGGTATAATTTGCTAAGGTCAAATGAGAGAAAATCTGTTTATTAAAAAGATATTTTTCAAAAATTTGAACTTTATCCTGGATTTCTAAGCTTTCCTTGAAGAAGGAACTGAGTAGTTGCGGAATTTGTCAATTGCCCCCTTTTGTCAATGGATTATTTTTATTTAAAGCTTAGAGTTTCTTAACTATTATGTCTTTTATAAGAGATTGGAATACTTAAACATATAGAGACCTATTTTAAGAACTGATATAGCTCAAATACACCTTTAATTGAAGAAAACTTTTGACTAATTGAATCTCAAAAATGAAATGAATATTCCAGTTCAAGGACCCTTATTGAAGCTGGATTATTTGTCAATATCATGATATGGGGAATATATATATATTAAGGTTTTTTAAGATAATTTCATTTCAAAGTACCGAAATGATAATTTCTATACTTCTGTATACCTTACAGTCTCCGAGAAGTTAATCTTATGTTTTAATGAGTAAATCATACCTCTAGCTAAAACACAACACAATTTCAGTGTTTCTAGCCCAAGGCCTCCTTGGTTGACCCTGATTCAAAATGAATCAGTTTTTTTAACCAATAAGTCATTTTTCAAGAGTCAAAATTATTTAAAAACAATCTTTTATCACCCAACTGATGAAACACGCTCTTCATGTGACTTACTGAACAAGAATAATCAATAAGTGAAATACATTCTGTGTGGGAGTTTTGTGTAACTATTCAATATTTCTAAATTAAATAGCCTTATCATCAACACAAATATTACAAGTTTGTCAAAAACAAATATTGGTCAGGGATTTTACACTTCACTGCGTAATTAATAGCTTAAATTGTGAGTTTATGTCACTATATCACCTTAATTGAAGAGGGGGCTGAGCCATTTTGCCTAATTAATAGCCAAGTAGCAAACAATCTTTGCAATATATGATCATGAATAACCCAAGAGTGTTCTGAAACTCAATTAAATTGAAATGTCTTAGATGAAGATCAAATTATGTTTTAAAGATAATCGAGTCAAATATTTTACTAAAGAATGGAAATGCATTGCATTGGAAACTTGAAATACCTCATCAAGAGGAAACGAATGAAGAAAAAAGTGTAGAGATTTTCAAAAAGCCTTGTTTTGTTGATATATCAAGCTGGTAAAAATTCAAAATAATAATTATGAAACGAAATTTCCTATTTCTACTCAATAAGATAGGATCTCAAAGCTTGTGACGCTGTAAATCTAAAAAGGAAAGTGTATCTTCCTGAATTTATTCTACTTTTTTTAAATTTCTTTGAAAGAATGTTTACTTTCAACATGAAGCTGCATCTTTTGATTGAAGAAAGGATCAAAATAAATTCAATTGAAAAGAGAAACTATTTTTATAGCGAATAAGATTTCAATAAACTGTATTCAAGCCGATTTAACCATCTGAGCTAAAAACAATCATTTTATGAAAAATAAATTTTATACAAAGCTATGAAGCGTTTCAATGTCATTGAAATTTTCTCCAAGACTTATTAAAAGAAAGAGTTTTCAATAATTTTTGAATCAATTTACACTATCAATAACACAGTGAAATACTATCATACTTGAAATTATGAAATGAAAGAGAGCTTTGTAAATTATTTTTATAATTTATTTCACCTAAGTTTTTTTATGAGTAATTGAAAAATCTGCAGTTCTCACTAAAGTTTCTGAATAATGAAACACATTAGTCAATTTATAAAACTATTTGTGTTGAAAATAATTCTTCATGTTAAAAATCAGTTGTGATATTTAGTCTCAGAGATATTTTTGTACTACTAAAATGGCACTTCTTCTTCTTGTGTGCTATAAGAATTAATTTTCCAACAGCTATGATCTCTAAACTTTATTACCTCACCCACTACATAAATTCAAAAAGAAATACTTTTAATTAGATCAAAAATAAATTCTTTGGGTCGTTTGGCTATTCAACTGGGAAAATATATCCAGAATTCTCTATCAGTATTCAATAAAAATAATATATCTATACTAATCTCAATATTTTATGGGTGTTGGTAAACACACGTAAGCCCTTACATGTTTTCACTAAAAACTTACGTGTTTTTGCAAATTTATGGTAAAAACACGTAAGTGACCTTATTTTTCAAAAAAATTCCTCAGGCTCAGTTTTGAGGATTTTTTTAATTTTTTTTGCCATATTTTTCCCGACTTGGCATTTCAATAAGCACAAATGTTTTCAATTTTTTTTTGCCAATATGCCAAAATGGCATATTTTTTCAAAAATTCATTCAAAATCTTCCCACTTATGAATTTCCTTCATTTTTTTTAAAATGAAGGGTTCAATGTGAAGAATAAAGCACCAGAATCCCATAATTTTGGGAATTTTTTTGGGTGGGACAAGTGAAGGCACAAAAAGGGTTTTTTTTCAAATGTTTTTTCCCATCATTGTAATATGCCTATTTTTAAAAAGTGAATTTAATAACTTCCCACTTATGAATTTCCTTCATTTTTTTTCAATGAAAGGGTTCAATCTGGACAATAAAGAACCAGAAGCTCATGAATTGGGAAAATTTTCAAGCTTTCTTGAGGTGACTGTTTAGGAGGGGCTTTTGTTGGGATTTGGGGTGCCAGACCTGTCACAACATATTTCAATTTGGTTGTGGGTCATATTGGACCTCAAGGTGAACACAGCATACCCCTGAGCCCTGGCAACATTATGCACATGTTGCCAAAGAAGCTCAAGGGTCTGAAACTCACCTTCAGTGGGGGGTTGAAGCATTTTTTAATGAAAAATATGTATAAAAGTGAAAAAAAGGGGGATTTGGGGGATTTGAAATGGGGTAAGAACCTTTCTAAATGTGAAAAAGAGGTGAAAAAAGGTGTGAAAAATGAACAGAAGTGGTTAAGAGTGAAAGAAAGTGGTTTAAATGTGGGATTAATAGATGAGGGAAGGTAAAAAATTGAAAATTGAGAGGCTTAAAAGCAGGTTGTTGTGGTGGAAAATGCAGTCTTTGGGGGAAAAAAAGAAAAAAAAGTGTGAAAAGCTTTGCAAAATGGCTTGGGTAATGCTGTTTTTCCAAAAAAAAACAATGGTTTGGGGTGGGGATAATGTGGATTATTGGGGTGTTTGGGCTTGGCAAAAAAATCTGAAACAGTTTGGAGTTAGAGAGGTTTTGTGGGGAAAAAACCTGTTTTGTGAATGTTTTGGCCCAATAAAGGCCCAATTGTGTTTCATTTTTAATTAAAAATGGGCCCAGGGCACCCCTTATGTGTTTTTACCAATTTATGGCCAAAACATGTAAGTTTTTAGTAAAAACACGTAAGCTCTTACGTGTTTTTACCAATTTGCTTACGTTTTTTTACCAACACCCTATTTTATAATACATTATACAGATTAGGAAGGCTTATCAATATTAATAATGCCTTTGAGTGTAATCATTGGATTATACTGGATTTTTACAATTTTAGGGGAAGTATAAGATCAACATGAGTTTAACTAAATATTATAAGGGATGTTACAGGTGATATATAAGAGCTACCAGGGCCAAAATCATATTAATTTTGATAATTTGACTCTGAGTTACTTCTAATAAAAATTCAAATTACTTCTCTCTAACTTTGCAGTCAATATAAAGCTCATTCAGGTAATAATATTTTCACTTTGAAATGATATTTGATTCAAGACAAGATCACATCCAAGTCACAATAATGGAAGCTATACAGATTGTATTTCCAATTATGGATGGTCTGATATCATAGATGTGCATTGAATATTCGAGAGGTATCATTATAGGTATATTTGCATGAATTAACAAGAGTATTAATAGCTCTATCAATAGCTGGATTTCCCTTAACAAATAGAGGTATTTTCATTACCAACTATTGGTAAAGGTAGCTGTTATGTATTATATAGTATGATATTTTTATCATAATTATTGTAAGATCACAAGTGTTCTATTAAAACTATCAGCACCTTCTACATAAAAGAGATAATGGGTAGATTTCATTGGCTAACTCTAATTTTACAATAAGGTATTCATAAATATTAAAGATTCCGCTCTTTGTATTTTCCTTGTACAAGTGTTCCTCCTCACAATGAGCATAAAGGTTTGGAAGAATACCTGTTCTGTATTGCTAGCATATACCTATACCTTGGAAACTGTTGGATTCTAGTCTAAGCTATCTACATTCTGCTCTATATATTTAAGATTAGTTCAGCTCTTGGCCAAATTTGGTTACTTACATTCAAATATTAAGAGGATTTTGACGCACCTTTAGTTGTAATTCCTGTGTGAAATTCCCACGATGAAGGCTTCATTGCATGTCTTCTTGGTTTTAATCACTCTAAAAATGTTTTGGGAAGGTAAAATTTCAAATAAGCTATCAGATATGATAAATATTCTGTCCAGAACACATAATTGTGACAATATGAAAAAGTTGTCTTTGCCACAGTATTAACCCAATTTAACCCACAGGAAAGAATATATCTTATTTCCCAATTGGAGATTTCCTGAACAGAAGCATAATTAAAATCATCTCAGCCATATAGATTCCCCTACCATTCTTTGAAAGGGAAAGAATTTTAGTAAAAATAGGCTACTTATAATTGCATATAAAATGGGAATTCTAGAAGCAGCGTCTCAAATTATTGTTCAAAGACCCACATAGAAGTTTCTATAGAAATACCAACTGAGTTTAACAATTTGAAAGGTCTCAAAATAGATTCATGTGACACTCTAAATACTAAATATCATCCAGCTATTGGCCAAATCATTTACTTAAAATAAAATTGAAATCTCATATTTTGTACAGGATTGCTTCAAATTATTCCAAAAAAAGGGCCATTTATAGAGGTTAAACTGTATTGAGAATGAATTTAGATGTTATTGAAGTGCTCTGGGCCAGAAAAAACTACCTAAAGTTTGTAAAAGGGTACTATATCTTGGAAAAGGCCAGTTACTTACACTTAAACATGAATTTAGGCTTTTGGTAGTGTTGGAGGATATTGCAGCAGAAATTTCCCACTTTAAAGTATATATTTGAAACCTTCTTGAGATCAGCAACTGTCACATTTCACAGAAAAATCCAAATGGTACTTTTGATTCTAGATATTATGAAAATTTTGTCCAAAATCTTCACCAAACACAAAATTGACAAATCAGCTTTTCTACAGGAAAGTGGGTTTATCACACTTAAACATAAACCAGAAATTTTCACATAAATGGATATAATTAATTTTTAAATTCCCCAAAATGAAGTTTTTCAACAATCCCTCAATAGGCTTATGAGCTTTCAGAATATCCAAGAAAATCTAAATTTAACTTGAAGACTCAGAGAGTATGTAAGGTGTGGATATGAAACTTTGATTAAAAATCAAGTAATTTTCCTGTCCTCAAAATTTGTATAAGGCAAAAAGCAATTAAGAATAGTAAGAAATATTATTTTTAAGAGAAAACACACCAATTTTATTGTTTATAGCTTCATTAGTATAGAACAATAATATTATAAAGATTTATTGCTTTACTGACAATAACAATTTATCCAAAAATACTCTACCAGAGATATATAAGGCTACAAAAGAAATTGCTTCAAGAGGAATTTCAATTGAAATTAATTGAGCAATGATCTTCAAGCAATTAATTAAGGAACAAAGTCTTTAAAAATAATATTAAAGAGAAAACACCCCCAAAATTGACAATATTGAATTTGGAAACAAAGTGACAGAGTTAACAGTAATGAAAGGTGCTTTAATTCACTTTTGGGGTGGTTCAGGGGTAAAAATGATTATAAGAGTTACAAACAATGATTATAATGATTTTTTCACGTGGTTAAAAGGATTAAAATTATTTAAAAATGGTGGTTGGAATCTTTTATTGATTGGTTTAACAGTGTTTAAAGTAATTATAAAAGGAAAAGATTGTAACATGAAGAGGAAAGTGGGGCAAAAAAGACATTCTCTTATAGCCATCAATTTTCTTACTCCAAAATTAAAATTTGAGCTTTTCAGTTGTGAAAAACAGTCTGACAACAGAAAAGCCAATTATGGCATCATTGAACCCTGGTTTAGAGCAAAAAAGGGCTGCTTTAAGCCATTTTTTGCCATTTTTTGCCATTTTAGACCTTAAATCAGCCATTACTATAGCAATACCTGATCTAGAGCCTTCAAAACACGTCAGAATGTGTGTAAGAGGCGTAGAAATTAGTTAAAGCCATTTTTACTAACATTGTTCTAACTTGAGGGTAGTTTTACCCTCTTGGCAACAGTTAAAACTACCCTGGTTGGTATCAAAACCTCATGATCAATTGAGTCACAGACCCTGTGACTCAATTCCAGGCAAAAGTGATGAACTTTTGCGTGAAGTTTGACATCTCACGCCTGTCAGCAAGGATTTTGGGGGTCTGGCTCCCCCTTAGAGCTAGAGTTCCTTTTCCCCCCAATTTTCATATTTCCGATTTATTTTTTCCTCTAATTCCTCATCATGTATTACATTTGTAATTTACAAATGTAATTCAATTGAATTGTACAGCAAAATACAGTAATGATTGATACCTCATATGTCAATCAATGTTCACTTATGTAATACACGCACACATTTTGACATTTCCATTGAATTCAATTGTAAATACTTCAATTCCTGATAACTTCTAAACTAAACACAACAACTCAATTTTAACACAAAAATTGATGGTTAACACCACATGTGGTGTGAATTAATCTAAAGTTTTGAGGATTTTCAATTTTTTTATTGAAAATACTGAAAACCTAATTTAAGCTCATTTAGAGTTGAGTTACAAAAATTTCACTCAGAGGTGACCCCACCTAATTTTTTATAAGGAATCAAATGGTGAAATAAGTTTTATATGTTTATTTATTGGATAAAAAATTATAATGTATTTTATATAAATTTTTACCAAGAATATCTTAATTTCATAATTTTTATTAAAAATTCATTTTTACTTATTTTTTACAAGTAAAAATGAATTTTCATAATTTTAAATTTTATTGTAATTTTATTTTTAAATTATCATTAAATTTTGATTTTTAAATATAAATTTCTATTTATATTTCAATTTTTCTTTTTATAATATAAATAATTTTATTTTATTTATATTTGTATTTTAATTTATCATTTGTGGTCTTTTGGGTATATAAAAATACCTCCAAGGCTCACATTCCCTCCCCCTAAAAAAAGAATATTACTTTGTAATATTGTTATTTCTAGTGTTCCTGAACCTTCTGAGAAGTTTGGTAGCTTCAGGTATGTCCTTTTCTGGAAACCATTCATTTTCACAAGTTGGGTCACTGTACCTAACAAGGTATTCCCTTACTTTGTTGGTTCTCAACTTTCTTTCTTTGAGAACTTTGGCAATTTTCTTACTACCAGATGGCTCAACAGGAGGTATAGCTTGGGGAATTTTATTCCTCAAGGGAAATCTGTCAGCATCACTAGATTTATATGGCTTTATCAAGCTCACTGGAAATGTAGGATGCTTATTGCTAAGTTCTTCAGATATCTCCACTTCCACAGAATTTTCTACATGCAGGGCCTTAAAAACAAAAGTTCCTGCAAAGGAGTCTTTCAGATTTTTACATCCTTTGATGTTATTGAAGTTAGTGGTGGATACAAGAACTAAATCCCCCACTTTGAAATCTGGAGTTGCGTGTGATTTATCCCATTTGTCCTTAGCATATGCAAAAGAGTCCTCCATGCACCTTACTGCATGTGTTCTAGCTTTGTCAAGAATTTCCTTGAAGCTAGCAGCTGTGGGATGTATTTCAATCAAATCTTTCCTCAAGGAATCTTGGGCTAATTTGGAATTCCATCCCTTTTCTAGGATAGCAGGAGTTTGATTGGTACTGGAATGTATTGATGTTTTATATGCTAATTCCAGTGCCGGAAACAGAGTACACCAATCATGGGTAAATCCATCACAATGTTTGAATTCAAGGCCATATGCACAAAATCTTCTTAGCATGTCCTCTAAGGTTTGGATCATCCTTTCAGCCAGACCATCAGTTTGTGGGTGGTAGGCTGTAGAGAAAGATAGCTTAGTGCCAAGTAATTGGTGAAGATTTGTCCATAGTGCTGAAGTTAATTTGGGATCTCTATCACTAATGATATTTGTAAATATTCCAGTCCATGACATTACTCTATTCCATATCAGAAGAGCTGTGTCCATGGCTGTATCACCCTTGTGACATGATAAAAAGATTGGAGTTTTACTGAATCTGTCCACAATTACTAGGAAAGCATTATAACTTCTGTCAACTCCTGGTGGTAGGCCAGTTACCCAATGCGTATGGACAATTTCCCAAGGTCTGCTTGGTTCTTGGATTTCTATCATATTTCCAAGTCCCTTGCCAGTGGATTTATTTGCTTTTTGACATCTCTCAAAAGTTTTGCAATACTCTGCAGCATCTTTCTGCCACATTGGCCACAATATACAGGCTTTTACCTTTTCTCTTGTTCTGTCTTCAGACTGATGTCCTGAGAAGGGGCTGTCATGGAATTCTTTTAGTACGAGATTGATTGATGACCTGTCCACAACTGTCATGACACATGTGTGCTTGGTCCTGTGATAAATTATACCATGCAGTAGGTGAAATCTTCCTTCATCATAAGACTTCTTCCATACTTCATCCAAGGCATGTATGAGAGAGTTGTCTTTACAGTCTTTGTTAACTAATTGGCACAAGATGCTTCAATTATTATCTTGAGTGTGACTGTGTCTTACTTCTTCAAAGAAGGTGGTGTTCAAGTCTGTAACACTTATTCCTTCTATTGGGATCTGTGGTGAATCTTCTTTTGGAACATAAGCAGGATTATCAATATTCTTTGGTAATGGCCATCTGCTGAGTCCATCTGCATTCTTATGAATATTCCCATCCTTATGAACAATAGTCATATTGCCTCTGTATTCTTGTATGGCTATTTGCCACCTGAGCATATGTCTGTTGGCTTTTTTCATGTTTGAAAGTGATTTGACAGCTGTACAATCTGTTATCACCTCAAAAGCACATCCCTCTAAGAAGTAGTTCAATTTTTCCAAGGCCCAGACAAGGCATAGACATTCTGTTTGAATTGCTCCATATCTGGCTTCAGTTGGTTTGATTTGCCTGGATATGAAACATATGGGTCCTTCTACAGGTTTATCATTTATGATCTGAACTTGGTGAAGTGCAGCACCCAGCCCATCCCCTGATGCATCAATATACAATGTAAAAGGCAATTTAAAGTCTGGCATCAGTAAGAGTGGAGCAGTGGTCAAGGCTTCTCTTAGAGACTTAAAAGCTTTGACTCTGTCAAAAGTCATTTAAAATACTGTGTCTTTGTCACACAATTTATAAAGTGGTCTTGCTATGGATTCAAAATCTTTAATGTGTTGCCTGTAATATCCTGCAAAACCTAAAAATGACCAAAATTCCTTTTTGTTCTGAGGCATGGGTTTTAGCAATACTGCTGCAGCTTTGTTATTGTCAATTCCAAGGGACAAACCAGATACAACATGTCCTAGTGCTTTAAGTTCTTCAAATCCAAAATGGCATTTATTTAGGGAGATTTTCATATTTACTGATTGAATTTTTTTCAAAACTCTGGACAATCTGTACATGTGCTTTTCCCAAGTTTTGCAACAGACAATAATGTCATCAATGTAAATGATTACCCATCCCTGTGAAGGTTCTTCAGGGAAGATTTAATTCATCATTTTTTGAAAGTGTGAAGGTGCATTTTTGATACCAAAGGGCATTCTTAAATATTCATACACTCCACAATGAACAATAATTCTCAAATATTTTCTTGCTGTTGGTGTCACCACATTTTTATGGAATCCTTTAAGGGCATCCATAGTGGTTATATACACTGCTTGAGATATTTGAGTAAGGGCAATTTGGATTTTTGGTATTGGGTACCTATCTGGAACAGTGTAAGTTTTCAGAGCTCTAAAGTCTCCAACCATTCTGGATTTTCCATTATGCCATGCCACTATGACTGGTGTAGTTATTTCTACTTCTGCATTATGGCCAACCTTTCTTGTTACACCAAGGTCTAGAAGTTCTTTGATATGAGTTTCCAGAGCTTCTCTTGACTTGGGACTTGCTGGGTATGCGGGTCCTCCCAAAAGTGGTGAATAAGGTTTTTCAATATTAAGAATGATATCAACTTCATGACCAATAATTGCTCCTAGAGGTTCTTTACCTGAAGCAAATGCTCCTCTGTGGTCATACAAAAGGGAATAAAGTTCATTTTCTTTTTTTTCAGTCAGATGACGGCTTATTTCAGCCTGCTTCAACTGTTCATATTTGAATTTTTCCAATTGTAATTTGACTGGTGATACCTTATTTACTGTAATTTGTCTTTTAAATGGTAAAAGGGCAAATTCCTGATGCTTATTTTCTCTAATAGTAAAGTATTTGTCTTTTTTGTTATTTAAATCTATTCCATACATGATTAAATAGTCATTTCCCAATATAAAATGGGTACTAGAGCAATTTTCCATAACAACAAATTCAACAGTGATTCTTAAACTTCCACTTATATGTGGAAATATGAGACTAGTTTCAAATATTCCCAATGCTTTCATTGGGTTACTTGCACTATTCAATTTTATTCCATCAATTGGCAACAATTGATCTTCAAAGTTTGGTACACAAATTTTAAGAAAGGATTTACCAACACAAGAGCAGAAGGCTCCTGGGTCAAGCAAACGTTTAGTGGGCTTGTTGTCAATCACCACCTCTGTTATACAGTAATTACCAGCTGTATAACCTTTCCTTCTGTTTGGTTTGGTTTTTATCAGTTGTGCATCTTGAACTTTTGATAAATAAAGTTGACCATTACTCAACTGTGGCAAGTGGGAATAAGATTCCATGATGTCAAAAGTGGCATTGATATTTTCTATATCTTTTTGAATATTCAGAAAATATGGATGACTTATCATCTGAGTTGTCTTCAATTATGTCATCTTTTTCAACATCAGGTTCCTTTTCAATATTAATTTCATTGATTTTCCCCCTTTTTGGACATGTATTGGCTAAATGGGTGGTGCTTTGGCAAATATGGCACTTTCTGACTGTATCTGCAGATTTATACTTAACATTGCTAAAATCTTCTTTGGGGTTTTTGTCCACAGAATCTTTCCAAGGTGTATTAAACCTTGTCTTGAGATTCACCCTACTAGAACCAATTTTGGTTCTGGTGGTTACTTCTTCTAATATATTGATAATATCCTCTCATTAAGTTTGTTCAGTAGTCCTGCCTTTGAAAGCATGCTGTAGGCACCTCCACATTTTCTCAGAATCTTTCTATGGATCATAAATTCTTACATGTCAGGATAAAATGCTGTTAATCTGTCTATTTGTTGGCAAAACCATGGTAAATGTTTGTCTTTATCAGCATTAAATTTGGCAGATTCAAAGGCTGTTTCCAGTTTAAACCTCCAAGCATCATTAGCCCATTTGTTAATAATTGGGATTTTCCACCAAGTCCAACTTTGGTGTCCATGTGCTTGTCTCAATTTGAGATACCGCCTGTGAGCTGATTTGGTAAATCTGGTCTTAAACCTGGCTGTTACCAATCTGTCTGGTAGTTCAAAATCTTCTTTAATCATGTAAATTCCTCTGATGAATTCCATATGGTCATATTCTCCTTCACCACTGAAGTGAGGCAATTCCTTAAACTTTGGAACTTCTTCCAAGAGTGCTGGGCCAATTGATGGTTCTAAGTTATGAAAGGAAGTAGAAAATTCATTTTTTAATTGAGAACTTTTAATATCCAATACTTGTGGATTGGGAATCCCTGTACCCTCATTTTGGTTCAGAGGTGCATACATTCTTGGTAAGGTGTTTAGTAGTTGTTCAATTTCATTCATTTTACTGTTGTTACACCTTTGTGGATTTCTTAATTCATGTTGTAGGCTTTGCATAGAGGTTATTACATTCTTTTTATGATCAGCCTCTTTATATGTCAGCTCAATCAATAATTCTGTTTGGTTAGTATTATCAGATATAACCTCATTTAATGTTATTGTTAATTTTGATATTTCCTCTTTTGAGGTATCAAACCACTTTTTCAAGGAAATTATATGTGTCTTCACTTCATTAAATTATTTTAAAATATCATCAAGAGCTTTCTTATTATCCTCTTTCATAGTATTCATTGATTGTTTTATTCTTGTTTCAATTATGTCATCAATATTGAATTTAGAATATTTGTCTGTCAATTCTTTAATAATGGCAGATTTTTCATTTATCTTATTGCCAAAAGAATTCTCATTATTGTAGGTTTCAATTGTTCTTAAAACTTTCTAAAAACATTTAAGTGTTTTATTGATTTGGCTCAGACTCAAGTTATGTGTTTTAATATTGTCACAAATTGATGTATTTTTATCAGAAAGATGACTTTTTACGTCAATTATAGCTTCATAAAACTCTGGAATGGAATCAAAAATAACAAAGATCATTTCTGATATTTTAATCTGGCCTCCTCTTTCTTTTTTAATTCCATCATTGTCCTGGCCATCTGAAACACATTTGTCATGGTATCCTGTAGCCCTGGCTGTAAGCTTTGGTGGCTGGTGCCTTTCCTTTTCCCTTGTTTGGAGCTTGTGGCTGCGTTTTCACGTTGGAATTGCTGCTTCTGCCCACTGGAGCTGTTTTTGGCACTTGCTTGGGTGGTGGAGGGTTGTTTTTCCTCCATTCTAGTGTCAAGAGCATCATGTTTTTCTTCTCCATCAATGGATGCCATCCATTGAGAAATTTGAAAGTATTGGGATGGCCCAGGAATTTTCTCACAGTCAGGTAAGGATTGATGCAGTTTCTCCACAGATCTACAAGGATCTGGTACTCCTTGTACTGCAGGGCATTGTTGTAAGCTTTGTGGCTGGCTTTGTATATGTCCACTGAGGCTTCTTGTGGCGGTGTCAGCTCTTTGTGAAGGTAAAATGGTATTATCAGCATCAGAATGACCTATTTTAGTTGTTTGGAAGTCATCAACTGACCTTTTTCCTTCTGTACATGGTTGACTTCTGACATAATCACGTCTATTACCTTTCCGATAGCTACTTGAGGGGTTATAGCTGGCTCCTGATCTAGTTGAAGGCATATTTTATGATTAAAAAAGGCTTAAAATAATATTTTTACGTCAAAACCTTACTAATGGCCAAATTCTTAGCCTTCTGAAGGGTATTACTTATATCCAAGTTAATTAATTCAGAAGATATTGGTTCAGGTTGGTTATTTTGAGTCACAATAACAGTACTATTATGGTCTGAATTAACAGTACTGGCAGGAATAATGCTGGTGACTGTTGAGGCTGTTTCAATGTTTTCTTGTCTTACCACATTGTCAGACACTAAAATTAATGAAAAAGCCAATTGATTAAGTAGAAAAAAGGTTATTTCAAAAAAATAAATAAAAATATAAGCCTAACTTATAATATGAAAAAATTATTTTTTATGGGTTTTTTGAATTATAAGTATTTTTTATATTTTTTTTGAATGTTTCAATATAAGAAAAAGGTTTGAAAAAGAGTAAAAAATTATGTAACAGGTAAAATATCACGGCTGGGACCCAAAATGTAAGGTGTGGATATGAAACTTTGATTAAAAATCAAGTACTTTTCCTGTCCTCAAAATTTGTATAAGGTCAAAATCAATTAGAAATAGTAAGAAATATTATTTTTAAGAGAAAACACACCAATTTTATTGCTTATAGCTTTATTAGTATAAAACAATAATATTATAAAGATTTATTGTTTTACCAACAATAAAAATTTATCCAAAAATACTCTACAAGAGATATTTAAGGCTACAAAGGAAATTTCTTCAAGAGTAATTTCAATTGGGTTTAATTGAGAAATGAACTGCAAGAAATTAATTAAAGAACAAACTCTTTAAGAAGAGTATTAAATAGAAAACATGCCCAAAAGTGACCAGAGTGAATTTGGAAACAAAGTGACAAAGCTAACCATGATGAAAGATGCTTTAATTCACTTTTGGGGTGGTTCAGGGGTAAAAATGATTATTAGAGTTAGAAACAATGATTATAATAATTCTTTCATATGCTTAAAATGTTTAAAATGATTTAAAAAAAGGTGGTTGGAATCTAGAATTGATTGGTTTAACAGTGGTTAAACTAATTATAAAAGGGGAAGATTCTAACTTGAAGAGAAAAGAGGGGCAAAGAAGACATTCTTTTATAGCCATCAATTTTCTTACTCCAAAAGTAAAATTTACTCTTTGCAGTCGGTAAAAACAGTCTGACAACAGAAAAGCCAATTATGGCATCATTGAACCCTGGTTTAGAGCAAAAAAGGGCTGGTTTAAGCCATTTTTTTCCATTTTTAGCCATTTTAGACCCTTAAATCAGCCATTACTATAGCAATACCTGGTCTAGAGCCTTCAAACCACGTCAGAATGTGTGTAAGAGGCTTAGAAATCAGTTAAAACTGTTTTTGCTCACATTGCTGTTACTTAAGGGTAGTTTTACCCTCTGGGCAACAGTTAAAACTGCCCTGGTTGGTATCCAAACCTCATCATTAATTGAGTCACAGACCCTGTGACTCAATTTCAGGCCAAAAGTGATGAACCTTTGCGTGAATTTTCACATCTCATGCGTGTCAGCAAGCATTTTGGGGGTCTGGCTCCCCCTTAGAGCTAGAGTTCCTTTTCCCCCCCAATTTTCATATTTCCAATTTATTTTTTCCTTTAATTCCTCATCATGTATTATACTTGTAATTTACATATGTAATTCAATTGAATTGTACAGTACAATACACCAATTATTGATACCGCAGTTGAAAATCAAAGTTCCCTTATGTAGTACATGCGCACATTTTGACATTTCAATTGAATTCAATTGAAAATACTTCAATTCCTGATAACTTCTAAACTAAACACAACACCTCAATTTTAACACAAAAATTGATGGACAACACCACATGTAGTGTGAATTAAATTAAAGTTTTGAGGATTTTCAATTTTTGTATTGGAAACACTGAAAACTTAATTTAAGCTTATTTAGAGTTGAGCTACAAAAATTTCACTCAGAGGTGACCCCACCTAATTTTTTATAAGGAATCAAATGGTGAAATAAGTTTTATATGTTTATTTATTGGATAAGAAATTATAATATATTTTATATAAATTTTGACCAAGAATATCCTAATTTCATAATTTTCATTAAAAATTCATTTTTACTTATTTTTTACAAGTAAAAATGAATTTTCATAATTTTAAATTTTATTGTAATTCTATTTTCAGATTATAATTAAATTTTGATTTTTGAATAGAAATGTGTATTTATATTTCAATTGTCATTTTCATAATATAGATAAGTTTAATTCATTTATATTTGTATTTTAATTTATCATTTGTGGTCTTTTGGGTATATAAAAATCCTCTAAGGCTCACAGAGTACCTAATTGTTGGCCAAAATTTCAGCTAAACTCAAAACTGTACCTTAATTTGAATAGGACTCTCTGAAATTACCCAAAAAAGAGATAATTTACACATTTTAAATTGGATTATCCTTGCAAGAAGTGATAATTGATCTTATTAAGGCCATTCAAAGCTTACCCATATTCCCCAAAAGGCTCCAGTTCTTTACAAACTGGCTTCCTCAAACATCAGTTTCAATTTGACTCTACGGATATGCTTGAAAATGATAATAATTTGAATTCATCAATCAATCTCAATTGAAATAGTCTTGATGACAAAAAGTTTCATGGAACTTTCTTTTTAATAAAATTCATCCAGTTTTGGATGGGTGGACACCCACTGTTTCAGGCTTAAATTTCTTGATTGAGGAGGCATAGGATATTACAAGCAATAAAAAGTGACTCAAATTCTTTCAGATAATTTGACAAATGAGCTCCTTATACCTTGAGGTAATCTGTTATTTTTGGAAGTGTTTGAATAAAATCTTCTTCAAATGACTCATCACAAGGAGTTCTAGTTCAATACCATTAGCTGAAATAAAGCTTTTTGTTAATTGAGACTATCAAGAGAACCCATTTGCTTTCCTTAGCATTTAGAGTCCTCCTTATATTAAATGAACAAAATTTATTGAAATATTTTTTCACAAGTTAAGCGTAAAGATGACAATAATGCTATTTTTTTGCTAGGGCTTTCATATTCATAATATCTAAGCTTCATTTAAATGATACTTTGTATAATAAAGCTTTAGAATAAATATTACTTGCATTGCTACCATCAATTTTCAATAAACATTATCTTATAAATCATTGCATATATCTCATATGTAAATATAGCTATGCTTGGGGTGAGTAAATGTGTCAGGCTGAGTCTATGATGAGAGTATTAAAAAGTATTTACAACTCTTAACTATGACTGTGAAATGGTAAATAAAGATTTAAAAGACTTTTTTAAGAGTTGAAGATGGTTTAATTTAATAATAAGAGGGCTTTACTATAAGTAATATAGTGGTGGTGAGCGCTGTTGAAAGCCCTGGGTGCAGCTTTACCTGTTGGGTTACAATAATAAAGACTACAATACTTTAAATTAATAGTATACCTGATTATTACCCAAGAGTAAAACTGTTTTTGACAGTTTACTACGTGAGGTATTTAAGAGCAGGATGAGGAGACAATTCTGGCTGTGAAAAGCCTCCTTTTTATCCTGAAATGGGGTGGAAAGGGTGCTAGACCTTTCCACGTAGAGGAAGTAAAGATTTTTCACCCTCAAGGACTGACTTGTGGTTTGCAAACAGGCTGTATACCCTGTATTGGGCTCAGATGTGGTTTTGAAACCACATCTGGGCAGTTTTCACCAATACAGGGTGAAAATTTTCATTTGGGGACCTCACAGCCTGATTCTGACGTGTATGACGCGTAGAATGCTGTACAGAAACTGTATGGGACCCCGGTATTGACTGACTTATGAGGTATTGAAGTATTAACATGCTTCTTTGTCTGTTTGACACCTCATAATCAGAGTACAACTGTATCCTGTCATAATACAGCTGTATTGGCCATATTGTGGGATTATAACATTCAAATGGCCATAGCTCTGTCAGTTTTTGAGATATCATGCTCAACGTTGGTTCATTGGATAGCACTCTATGGGCTCTATACAATGATACCCAATTTGGTATGGCTATCATTAAATATGACAAAGCTATCCCATGTACAAGGTTTTTGTACATAGGCGTGGATTGGGCAAAAAACCTGTATTGAGCTTGTTTGCCTCATAACTTCTGTTATAGTTGAGATATGAGGAAGTGGATGGAACCATCAAATAGCCCTGATTGTTCTCTTTCCAAAAAGACCCCACTTTAGGTATCTCACACTCAAACTGTAGAAGTTAGATGAGAGGTGAATGTTTTGTTCACCCTTATTTGGTCTGAATTTGACCATAACTCAAGTAATACTGCTGCTAGCTCAGTTTGGCTGGTACCATTGGATAGCCCGGACGTAGAGCTTCATTTTGAATACCCATCTGATGGGGTCAAGCCTCTTCTTCTAGATTTTAGATGAGAGGTGAAAATTAAGGGTTATGCTCAGCAACAACTTTGAGCAGGAATAACTTTGTTATTCTTTGTCCTATGGTTATGGGACTTATATTTTCAGAAAGAGGTGAGTTTCCTCTTCCTTTTGATACCTTTTGAGCTGATTTGGCCCAGCTCCATGTTTTGGTGGTATCTTGGCTATACCATTGGTTGATGGTATTTTGGCTATCATGCCTGTTCTCTGGTTTTGAGTCACAGGCTGACATACCCTCCCTCTAAAAAAGGGTCATCATTGATGAGACTTTTAAGTCCTCCTAGAGGCCCTGAATCTTCTTAGATGAAGATTTGCATCTGGTATGGCATCTTCTGCCAACCATTTGTCTTTATCAGCTGTTTGGTGCTTGAATCTGATTGAGTATTGTCTTGGATCCTTTCCATTAAGTCTGATCTTCCTGGCTCTGATGATTTTACTCACAGGTCCTGGGGAATCCTCCACTTCCACTATATCAGGTGGTGTGGGGTTCTTCTTCCTGGAGGGTAATTTGTCCTCCTCTGTTTGGAAGTATGGTCTAACCAAACTCACTGGAAAGACTGGGTGTTTCCTGGAAAACTCCTAAGTGAGTTTGACCTCCACTGCATTTCTTCCTATCAACTTAATGATAGTAGAAGGTCCTACAAATGAGTCCCTCATCTTTTTTGGTCCTTTGAGATTGATGAAGGTTCAGTGTAGACACCAACACCTGGTCCCCTTCCTTAAAGTCAAGTTCCATATGTGATTTGTCCCACCTTTGCTTATTGTACTCTTTTGCCTCAGCTTTGCATTTGGCAGCTGTGTCACAGGCCCTCTTCCACATATCATGGAAATCTTTGGCTGTGGGGTGGATAGTCAGAAGATTTTTCTTCAAGTGATCCACAGGCAACAGGGCATTCAACCCTTCCTCTACCAGTGCAGGTGTTTTTCCTGTGGTGGAGTACTGGATTGTATTATAAGCCAGTTGGACTGCTGGTAAGAGGGTGACCCAATCATGGGTGTATCCCTCATGGGCCTTGTATTCCAGGCCATAGGCATACAATCTCCTGAGGATGTCCTCCATTGTTTGGATCATCCTCTCAGCTAGGCCATCTGTTTTTGGATGGTAAGCTGTGGAAAAAGCCAGCTTGGTACCAAGCATGTCATATAAGTTGGTCCAAAATTCAGATGTGAATTTTGGGTCCCCATCACTAATGATGATCTTAGGGACTCCACAGGTAGATATGATGTTATTCCAAAATAACAGGGCAGCATCCATTTCTGTGTCCTCTTTATGGCATGGCAGACACCTCATGCTCTTTCTGAACCTATCAACTGTGATCAAACAGGCATTGTAGTTTTCTTTGCCTCCTGGGACAAGTCCTGTAACCCAGTCCATGTTGATGGTTTCCCATGGGTGCTTGGGTTCTTCTATAAGCTGAAGTAACCCATACTTCTTCCCATGTTTCCTGTTTGCCTTTTGGAATCTTTCACAAGTGTTGATGTATTAACTCAACTCTTGTTCCCACTTGGGCCACCAAGATGTGCTTGCTACCCTCTCTTTAGTCCTGTCCTCACTCATGTGTCTCATATAGGGGCAGTCATGGAGTTCTTGCAGGATCAATGAAATGTGGTCCCTGTCTACCACTGTGAGTGGACTTGTGTGCTTTACTCTGTGGTAGAGCAGGCCATCTATAAGGAAAAACTTGTTATCCTTAGAGGCCCTCAACCAGGGCTCTTCCAGCTGGACTTCCAGCTCTGGACTCCTGTACTTTTGTTGAAGGAGTTGGAGTAGTATGCTACACTGTTTGTGTTTGGCATAAGATTTCTTTACTGCACTAAAGAATTGATTGTGCAGCTCTGAGGAACTTATTCCCAGTATGGGAGTTCTTGTTCCTTCTGAATCTGTGTTTCCACTGTCAAGGGTACCACTTTCTGATGCCCATTCAGAGAATCTGAAGTTTTTCCTCCTATCTATTTCCATGGAATGGATGGAGATTTTGGCTGCAACTTCAAGTTCATAAGCTGGATTGCTTTTGACATTCTCCAGTGGCCATCTGCTAAGGCCATCTGCATTGGTATGACTTTTACCTTCTTTGTATATGATGATCATGTTCCCTCTATACTCCTGGATGGCTATTTGCCATCTCAGAATGTGTCTATTTGTAGTCTTCATGTTTAGTAAAGACTTCAAGGCTGTGCAGTCTGTGTAGACTTCAAAGACTGCACCCTCCAAATAATAATGGAGTTTTTCTAGAGCCCAGACTAGTCATAGGCATTCAGTCTGGGTGGCCCCATACCTGGCTTCTGATTCTTTCAGTTGCCTAGAGATGTAGCAAATTACTCCCTCTCTTGGTTCACCATCCACAATTTGTCTTTAGTGAAGGGCTGCTCCTAAGCCTTGGCTACATGCTGCATCTATATATAACTTGAATGGTAGTTCAAAGTCAGGCAAGATGAGCACAGGTGCATTAGTGAGTTCATATTTGATCGTCTCATGTGCATCCCTCCTTTCCTTGGTGATTTCAAAAACTAAATCTTTTGAACACAACTTGTATAAACTACTAGTTATATGGGCAAAATTCTTGATGTGGTTTCTATAATAGCTAGCAAACCCAAGGAAAGATTGCATCTATTTGATGCTCTTTGGTACTGGCTTTTGCATTACTGCTGCTACTTTATTCTGGTCAATTGCCAGACTAAGACCTGAGACTTTGTGTCCTAGGGCTAGTAGCTTTTGTTGGCCAAAATTACACTTTTTAAGTGAAATTTTCAGATTGATGGGTGTACATTTACTTAGCACTCTGTCTATGTATTGTACATGGTCTTCCCATGTCTCTTAGTATATAATGATATCATCAATATATACTACCATCCAGCCTTCCAATATTTCATCTTGAAATATTGTGTCTATCATCCTTTGGAAATGGGCTGGTGCATTTTTGATGCCAAATGGCATCCTGGTATACTCATATATGCCCATATGGCATATTATTTTGAGTAGTTTCATGGAGTTTGGTTTAAATCCATTTTTGTAGAAGCCTTTCATACAATCCATTTTGGTGATGTATTTGGCTTTTGCCAGTTTATCCAAGGCATGGGGTATCCTGGGTATAGGGTACCTGTGCTTTTGTGTAGTTATTCAGAACTCTGAAATCTCCACACAGTCTAGACTTGCCATCATGCCAGGTGATTAGGACAGGGGTGGTGATTTCCACTATTTCATTATGTCCAATTTTCCTGATGACACCCATATCCAGGAGTTCATTGATATGTTTCTCAATTTCTTTCCTGGTTTCCAGGCGTTCTGGATAGAGAGGTCTCCTAAGCATGGGTGGATAATGCCTTTCCACATCCAGATATAGTTCTATATCACGGCCTTTGATCTTGCCTAATGGTTCTTCACCAATTGCAAATGCTGGTCTGTTCTTTCTCAGCATCTTCAGTAAACTTAGTTTTTGTTTACTGGTGAGGGTAGTTCTAAACTGTCCCTCTGAATTCCTTCAGAAGTTCTTCTAGTGGATCTTGAGAAGATATGTGGGATGTATCAAGTGAAAATTTCTTTTCCTTGTTACTGCCAATGGTGATGTGCCTATTTTTACTGTTGTAAATGTCTATGCCATACATCCTCTGGTAATCTGGTCCCAGTAAAAATCCTTGGATGTGGGCATCATCAAGCACTACAAACTCTGGGTTGAGGATGATATTACCCTTCCTGTGGGGTATAATTATCTCTTTCATAATTGTCCCAATGGAAGTCATCTTCCCTGATGCACTTTTAAAGTTCTTTGCCTTAGTGGGCAAGGGCTGTTTTTCCCAGTTTAGGAAGTGGTATCCAGATAATCTCTGGCCACTATGGAGCAGTGTGCTCCATTGTCAATGATCAATGGATGTTGAGCATTGTCAATACATACAGTCATCTTTGTGGCTTTTCCATGTATTTATGCCATTTGTTTGGTTGTTGTAACCAGGAATGTTTGTGCATCTTGTGTGTTTTTGCACAAGTTTTTGTTGGCAGTGTCCTGTGGCATGCCTGCTTCCAACTGTATGTCCTGAATTTCTAGTGGGGTTTCCTCTTGGTATTCCACTAGAAATTCCTCTCTTGGGTCTTGGTCATCATCAGATGGTTCTCTGATGGCATCACCCATAGAGTCTGATTCAGAATCCTCTGTTGGGGATTCCTCCTCTGGGACTTTCTCAATAGCATAGACCTTTGTCTTTTCCTTTGGACAGTTGTTGGCATAGGGGTCTGTTGAACCACAATTGTGACAGGATTTTTTCTTCTTTGCCACTTCTGCCACTTTCTCTCTAGGCTTGTCTTTAAACTCTACCCTGAGAGGTTGTTTCTCTTTGAAACTATTGCTCCTAAATGGGGTGAATTTCACTATATTAGTCCTTTTCCTTATGTCTTGTAAGGTGTTAGGAATGTCATCTGCAGTGCAATTTCGGTTGCATCTGCATTTTACTGCATGCTCTTGCTCTCCTGGCAGTTGTGTCAGAAGTTTATGGTTCCTCATTTGGACGTTCATCTGAGGATCAATGGCTTTAAGTCTTTTAGACTGTCTAAGACACCACTCATATGGATCTTTGTCCACAGAGTACTTGTAATTCTCAAATGACATGGTCTTTTGCCATATCCAAGTTCCATTACTGTACTTTTGGATGATTTGACTCTTCCACCATGGCCAGTTTCTTCTGCCATGGATGTATTTCATTTCTGTGTACCATATACTAGCATGACCTTTAAATGCTGTATTTAATCTAGCAGTGATCCAGTAATCTGGTATTGTTGGTACATCAATGAAGAGTCCATCAATATAATCTATGAGTTCCATATGATCATATTCTCCTGATGCAGAGAATTTGGGCCATCTTGAGGCCGCAGGAAGCTGTTTCAAGGCTTCCTTTTCTGAATAAGACATGCCATCTCCATCCTGGTATTGTGATGGGGATCTTGCTTTATTCATCAACATGGCATCTGGTTTGATGTCATCTGGTTGATATGGATTATCCATAACTTGGCCTTGTGGTTGGGATTTCAAGCTATGGTAGGCATTAAGCAATTTGTTAATGTCTTGATCCAGACACTCCCTGTCCCTTGTGCTGTGGTGTTTTTCTTCAAAGACTTGATTCAGTCTTTTGTTGGTTTCTTCAGAGGCTTTGCTCAGTTGAGCATATCCTTCCTGAAGGTTCTTAACCATCGGTTCCAAGTAGGCTTGAGTCTTTCTCATCCTCTGTTGGCCACATTCAGTTTCTGCAAACTGTTTTGCAGATTGCTCAGCATATTGGGACATTTGTAACCACAGTGTATCACTGTTGATGTTGCTCTCAGATGTGACAATGTTATGTTCAGTCTGAGTGGGGGTAATGTTTCTATTACAAGGACTACTGATTCTAGAGTGGTTTACAACTACTTCTGATTCTTGTGTACTTCTTTCACCAAATCTAACAGCTTCTGGATCATGGGGTCTGACTCTTTCCTCCTCTTGTTGAAGGAGGTTTTGTTATTGCCCTTGTTTCCTTGTCTTCTCCTGGGAAATTCCTGGGATTGTGAAGAATGGTGACTCTTGGCCACTGATCTGCTGGTTTCTGAATGGTGTGAAGACACTGGAGAGCTGATTTGGCCTGCTCCTTGTGAGCCTGAAGGAATCTGAGTAGGCCCTTTCTGGGTCAACTGTTCTTCTATAGCTTGGATAGTGGCTTGATTCTCCCTTATCCTTTGTGCCCTTGCCTCCAGGAGTCTGAACTGCCTGGTAGGATTCCAACCTTTGGTGATTACCATCAGGTCTTTGAAGTCTATCTTTTTGAGACAGATCTTCTGGAAAATTGCTCCAAGTTCTTCCCAGTGACCTGCCAGGTTGAACCTTTTGTTGTCCATGCTCCATTGAAATAAATCTTTGAGGAGTTGGTGGAGCTGAAGAACTTGATCCATATCCTTCCAGTCCTCTGGTTTGAGGTTCCTGTTGAATTGGAGTGTGAATGGCAAGGTTGATATTATCTCCCTCATGGTTTTGCCATCCACCACTGTGTCCAAGGTGTCCTCTTCCAAGTCTTCTGGTTCTGGACAAGCCTTCTCTGTCCTCTGGCTGGTTCCTTTGGAAGCCAAGGTCTCTGAGGTATGCAGGGGACATATCAGTGTTTGCAAGCAGTCAAAAACTTCATGTTCTTAGGGTATTTACCTTTGACTGTGCCTTGTAAAAATTTTTTATCTTCTCATTTGGGCAGTTTGCCTTTGGAGGTTACAACTGGGTTAATAATTGTAATCTTTCCTGTACAAGTGGTCAAGGTTGGTTTACCTTGTAATGAAGCAGAGTTTTGTGCTTTTCTACTCCTCTGAGTGGGTATTGGTGTCCACTTTTTGGCTGTAATGAGGCCTTCACTAAGCCTTTTTCCTTTGCCCTTGCTGCCATCTGGTTCTGAGGGTGTCACTGGTGTGTTGGCCTGTGACTGAGTCTCAAGTGGTATGAAATTTTCTTCCACTGAATCAAACAGGAAAAGAGGGCTTATGTCAGTTAAGATGTCTTAAAAGGCTGGTTTTGCACATCTAAGAATGGCCTCTGGGCTTGTATATTATTACAATATGCCCTTTTATGATGACAGTGTAATTGAATTAACAATTCCACGACAAAAATACCGCTTATTGATATGTGGTAGACTGTTTCTATACCAATATCTTATAGAATACTTGTAGTTAGCAAGTATAATCTGTCAAAGATGTTGTATTACAGGGAAATTGAGTTAACAATGTGCCCAAAAACGCCTTGACTGTTGGTTTATCAGTATGAGCTGTCTTGATTCAATTAATAATTAAGACTGTATTAGTGGCTTAAAAGTGTTTTTTATATACAAAACATGCCAAAAATACTGGTTTTGTGGTTTTTAGCCATGTGACAGATACTCTTATTAAAATATGAGTATTTTAACTAAAAATTGAAAAAATATATAAAATATATTTTTAAGAAGAAATGACGCCTAAAAAGATAAAACAAGTGTCAATAAATGATAAAAAGAGAAAAAACTTACTTGTAATAAGTCCAAAAGGTTTTAAAACACGGCCAGGCCCCCAAAATGTCAGGCTGAGTCTATGATGAGAGTATTAAAAAGTATTTACAACTCCTAACTATTACTGTGACATGGTAAATAAAGATTTAAAAGACTTTTATAAGGGTTAAAGATGGTTTAATTTAATAATAAGAGGGCTTTACTATAAGGAATATAGTGGTGGTGAGCGCTGTTGAAAGCCCTGGGTGCAGCTTTACCTGTTGGGTTACAATAATAAAGACTACAATACTTTAAATTAATAGTATACCTGATTATTACCCAAGAGTAAAACTGTTTTTGACAGTTTACTACATAGGGTATTCAAGAGCAGGATGAGGAGACAATTCTGGCTGTGAAAAGCCTCCTTTTTATCCTTAAATGGGGTGGAAAGGGTGCTAGACCTTTCCACGTAGAGGAAGTAAAGATTTTTCACCCTCAAGGACTGACTTGTGGTTTGCAAACAGGCTGTATACCCTGTATTGGGCTCAGATGTGGTTTTGAAACCACATCTGGGCAGTTTTCACCAATACAGGGTGAACATTTTCATCTGGGGACCTCACAGCCTGATTCTGACGTGTATGACGCATAGAATGCTGTAAAGAAACTGTATGGGACCCCAGTATTGACTGACTTATGAGGTATTGAAGTATTAACATGCTTCTTTGTCTGTTTGACACCTCATAATCAGAGTACAACTGTATCCTGTCATAGTACAGGTGTATTGGCCATATTGTGGGATTATAGCATTCAAATGGCCATATCTCTGTCAGTTTTTGAGATATCATGCTCATAGTTGGTTCATTTGATAGCCCTGTATGGGATCTATACAATGATACCCAATTTGGTATGGCTATCATTAAATGTGACAAAGTTATCCCATGTACAAGGCTTTTGTACATAGGCATGGATTGGGCAAAAAAGCTGTATTGAGCCTGTTTGCCTCATAACTTCTGTTATAGTTGAGATATGAGGAAGTGGATGGCACCATCAGATAGCCCAGATTGTGCTCTTTCTAAAAAACCACACTTTAAGTATCTCACACTCAAACTGTAGAAGTTAGATAAGAGGTGAATGTTTTGTTCACCCTTATTTGGCCTGAATTTGACCCTAACTGAAGTAATACTGGTGCTAGCTCAGTTTGGCTGATACCATTGGATAGCCCTGACATAGAGATTCATTTTGAATACCAATTTGATGGGGTTAAGCCTCTTCTTCTAGATTTTAGATGAGAGGTGAAAATTACGGTTTATGCTCAGCAACAACTTTGATCAGGAATAACTTTGTTATGCTTTGTCCTATGGTGATGGGACTTATATTTTAAGAAAGAAGTGAGTTTCCTCTTTCTTTTGATACCTTTTGAGCTGATTTGGCTCAGCTCCATGTTTTGGAGGTATCTTGGCTATACCATTGGTTTATGGTATTTTGGCTGTCATGCTTGTGCTCTGGTTTTGAGTCAAAGGCTGACAAAATGTAGCAGCTAAAAAACAGTAAATGCAAGTGGGTACCACGACTGTGACACATCAAAATTAAGTAAACACAATATAAAAAGGTCCCACCATTTACATGGTAACAGAGGTTATGAGTCTATTGAGGAACTTTGTTGCAATTCTCTAATATCTTTGAATGTAAAGAGGTGTTACAATAAATATTTTTCAAGTATATCTAATAATTTTAAGGACACTACTTGTTAATACAGTTTTTTCACATAAGAGTACTAATAATAAGATAAGATGGGTTTTATCAGTGAGGAAAGACCTGTTTTGATTTCTTCTGGGGACTTTGAAGGGCTGGTAAGCTCTTCAAACCTCTTCAAGTTGAGAATGTTTACTCTGGGGGCTGAATTTTGGGTTTATACCTTCTATTATGATGTCAGTATAGACAATATTGTGGTTTTGGGACCACCAATGATCATTATAGATCAATACAGGGTGAAAAGCTTTTTCACAGGCCAGGTCAGCACTTTTATAATGTCTCCCTGGTGTTGAGGTTACTTCTATTTGTCATTAAAGAAGGTTTTAAGCTTTATATTACTATTACTTTAAGTATCAAGCAAGTACTGGTTGGTACAGGTTTGGTAAATACCAGTATTGACTAAAAGCCTCTCAATCTGGATATCTCAGTCAGATTTTGATATATGAAGAATTCAAAAGCACATAATGCAAGGTCTTAATGAGCTCTTCAGTTTTATATCCTTTATGTCCACCTTTCTAAAAAAAACAACCTATAAGGCTCTTAAGTTTTTTGATGCCTTTTGATACATCAGTTTGTGGCTTCAAAAACTTCCAAGCCAGATATATTTCCTAAGTGAGAAGGTATCCTTATTCCACTGATACAGCAACTCAGGGATTTATAGTGCTACAGCTTGGTATAAAAAAAGTACAGCTGTATGAATATATGCCAAAGATACAGGGGTTTCTTTATATTGCTATTTTAAGAAATCCTGTATTTTGAGTAGTAAACCTTTGAGCCAAGATCCCACCTCCAACTTTGGGAATACAGGGGCCTAAGATATCTCAAATTTAATCTCTCACTCAGGGTTTTGATTTGGTTGTAACTTTGTAAAGTTTTGTAGAAGCCCTCTGAGACATCTGGGGGGTTTATGGTAAAAAAGGTGGCATAATTATATCTCCTGATTTAGGAGTGGTACAATAGAATAGAGAATAATATTGGATAGATCTCCCTTATAGATTTAAGATAAATACTATTTTGGTGTGGTTTGCATCAAATATGCATAAGCTCGATGAGAGGTGAAAATTAGGGCTTTTGCTTATTTGGTCCTATCTTTGACATGGAATATCTTTGTCCCTTCTTATCATATTTAGGTAAGCTTGGTAGATTTATATTTGAGGAGTCTTTCCTCCTTATATCTTACCTTAATTGGCTTTATTTTTTCAATAATCTGCATTTGATTACTTATGGTATGCTGTGTGAGACTTTGAGATATGATCACATATCCAAAAAAGTCACAAGAAAACTTTACAATAATTATTTTTTCAAAACAATTATCTTCAAATAAGTGAGAATCCATAAATACACATAAATTCTGAATTAACTTAGAATATAATGAGTAAACCTGTGAGATAAATTACACAATTAGATTCCTAATGATAAAATTCATATACATCAATTTTATGGTATATCTGCAAAGTCAATAATTAATGAATAATAAGAAAAAATGCCGTAAAAAGGACATAAACTCTTATTTAACTGACGAACCAATTAAACAAAATTTCAAATAAATTGCACCATTGCATTTCCCATGAAAACCTACACTTATAATACTCTTATTTCATATTTGTAAATTCAATATTTAAGGAAATAACCTGAATATATGCACTTTTATGGTCAGTGCATATATTCATGGCTTTTAGCTCATATCCCTTAAAATACACATGATAGAGAGTTAAGCCAAAAGGAAAGTTACCATGTAATTAATGTAGGAAGAAAGAGATAAACTGTATTTGACAAGCTATAAACAATGTTATAGCTTGTAAGGGTTTGTTGAATAAAATTGCTATATCTGTTGACCACTTTGTTGTGAAAGTAGTTCAAACCTATAAATGAGATATTCAGGTTCTAATTGCTCATACATGAATAACGATGTATTTTTTGTCATTATATTCAGGGTGAAACCCCTTGAAAGCATGATTTGAAGCTTAAAATAGTGAATTTTGACAGAAAAGATGAGGTACAATAAAAATAATTAAAAATTGATTTTTGATGATTTAATGAATGTCTGTTGGGATCTTGATTATGACATCTTAAGCTATCAAAATACACCCTCTAATTGGCTTTAGGATGTATAACCTTAAAGTTAATAATGATCAAAGTTTAAGCTTAAAATTGATCATTTATAATCACTCACTGTAATCTTATTTTAAAATTAACAGTTATATAAGAAATAAAACTGGTTACTACAATTATATTATGATTAATACTAAGACAATCCACAAATTCTTGGCTTCTTCCAAGCCTATGATGTCATCAACCTTAGAGCTATAGTGATAACTCTAAATAATGGTGTAATAATGAGATAAGATGGTTTAATTATGATTTAATCATCACTAGATCTTTGAACTCTGATCAATTACAGTGGATAACATAGGTAAACGTGTACTAGAAGCCTTTTTGGACTCTAGGAGGGAAGATCTTACTATAAATAGAGCTCTTTTTACTCTATTTCCCCCTCAGATGCATCAAAAACATTGGAACATTCAATTAACAGGTGATCTCTTTATTCTTTATATATAAATTCATTACATTATCAAATAACAAAGATTAACTTTTTTATAATCACCAATCTTGATGTTATTACATCAATTTTAATTGTTCTTGTTAAAATGCTCTCTAAAAAACCCTAAATCCAAGTAAAATCAAGAAAATTTGTAATTTCTTTTATTTTTATTTTTAATTAAAATTTTGATAAGTTTTATTTACTTTATTTGGCATAAATTAATCCAAAATTATTATATTAAGCATCAAAAGTAGGTTATTTTCACTCATCATAATATTTTTCTCTCTATCATTATCTTTAATAATTATTTTATTAATATATAACATTAATATTAGTAATATCATATTTATGAATTGATTTTTATTACTTAATGACAGTTGCTTATGCATTTATTATTTGTTGGTAATAATAATAAATTTTTATCAATATATTAAGGGTGTTGGTAAACACACGTAAGCTTTTAGTAAAAACACGTAAGTGACCTTATTTTTCCAAAAAGCTCCTCAGGCTCAGTTTTGAGGATTTTTTTAATTTTTTTTCCATATTTTTCCCGACTTGGCATGTCAATAAGCACAAATTTTTTCAATTTTTTTTTTTGCCCAATTTCTCTATTTTGGGCAATTTGGCAAAATGGCCCATTTTTGTGAAAAAATTCATCAAAAATGTTCCCACTTATGAATTTCCATAGTTTTTTTTAAAATGAAGGTGAGAATGTTGAGAATAAAAACCCAAAGGCCCCAAATTTTGGGATTTCTTTTTCCAGGACAATTGTAGCCCCAAAAAGTTCCTTTTTTCTGTTTTTTGTTCATGTCTGTAATTAAGTTGAAAATATCATTTATGACAACAATTCAATTAAAAATTCAATTTATGACATTAGTGGGATTTAAAAATTCTGTTTGTGGAATTAACAGTGCCATTTATGGCATTAAAAGTGCTATGAATGGCATCACAAATGACATAATAATGCCCTAAATGGAATCAAAAGTGCCATAAATGGCATCAAGAATTATATATATTCCATAAATGGTATTTCAAAAATGCCATAAATGGCATTGTATGGCCTTAACAATGCCATAAATGGCCTCATGTCACAGCCAAGGAGGCAGGGGCATTTGCAATCATCATCAGCAAATCATTATATCATGGATACCCTTCAAAACCCAATCAGCAAGGGGGTTTCATTCAACAATTCACCCAATACAGTTTTCATACCTCAATAGAGTTCCATACAGGCAAGACTCAAATACAGGATTCACCAAATACAGGCCTGTCATCAATACAGGCGCAAATACCTGTATTGACTGTATCACCTGTATTGGATTCACCAATACAGGATTCAATCCCACATCCAACTTCTTCCAGCATACAGACAAGTATCTCAACACTCAAACTCCAAGGCTGGTATTTCTCACATATACCAGCCCCTCTTCACCCACCTGGGGGTTTTTCCCCCAGTTAATTAAAATAGTTGATTTATTATTTAATATTATTTTATTCTCACTTTTGGAATATTATTTTATTGTTTATTAAGTTAGTCTTTGCCTTCCCTCACCTGTTCAGTAGAGTCCTGGTGGCCATATCCTTTATTAATCCTTTTCTTTTTTCTGAACAGGTTGAAACAGTGGTACAGGATTATTTGTGGTTGGCTCTTTATTATTGCTTTTGCTTTGTCTCTCTTATCTTTTATACTTATTATTTTATGACTAGGAATTTATCCTCTTACTCCATTACTCTCATCATTTGAGTATTTCCTTTTGAGCCCTCCATAAGTAAGTCTGTTCACTGAGTGCCAGGCCCTCTTCACTTAGAAGAGCCCCTGTGACACCTCAAAAATGCCATAAATGGCCTCAAAAATTCCATAAATGGACTTAACAATGGCCAATTAAAGCCTTGACAATTCCCATTTATGGCCTCAACAATGCCATTTATGGCCCCAACAATGCCATCAATGGCATTAAAAATTCCATGAATGGAATTAACAATGGTCATTTATGGCTTCAACAATGCTATAAATGGCTCTAAAAATGCCATTTATGGAATTAAAAGTGACATTTATGGAATCAACAATGCAATTGTTAAGGCCAGTCATGCCATAAATTGCCTCAAGAAATGTAATTAATGGACTTAAAAATGCCATTCATAGCATTAACAATGTCATTTATGGCCTTGAAAATGCCATTTCTAGCCTTACCAATGCCATTTATGGGATTTTTAATTCCATAAATGGATTTTCTGATGCCATAAATGGCATCAATGGCTTCAGAAATGCCAAAAATAGCTAAATTTTATTCAAAAAACACCCCTTACAAGTTTTTACCATAAAATTAGGTGTTTTTACCCATTGATGGTTAAAACACGTAAGCTCTTACATGTTTTTACCAACACCCTATATTAATTATCAAATATTAATATTTTGATTTCAATTTTATTATTCTTTTATAATATAAATTCTATTATTATATTTATTTAATAATATAATTATTTTCCGGCATTATTATAATAGCTATTGATTATTACAGCTATTATACTCTCATTCCTAAAGCTTGAGAAGGACATTAATACTCCAAATAGTAAAATACTTGTATTATTTTCTTATTGTATTATAGTCAAACCTTACATGTTGGATTTCATGCTGGTTCTCTGTTTGGAGTCACAGGCTGACATACCCTCCCTCAAAAGAAGTCTCAGCATTGATGAGACTCCTCTGTTCTCCTAGAGGCTCTGAATCTTCCAGGGTGAATTTGTCAATCTTGCATGTATTTCTCAGATATACATTTGTCTTTTTCTGCTGGTTGATTCTCAAACCTAACCAGCTATTGTCTGTTATCTTTCCCATTAATTCTTATTTTTCTGGCTTTGATGATCTTATGCACTGGTCCAGGTGAATCATCTTCTTCAACCAGTTTTCTATTGGTAAAATGCTTCCTTCTGTCACAAAGTTTTTGACATCTATTTGATGATATGGTTCTACTAGGCTGACTGGGAATACTAGGTGTTTCCTGGAAAACTTCTCAGTTAATCTGACTTTAACTGCATTCTTTCCTAGTAGTCTGATTATAGTTAATGGTCCTAAAAATGAGTTTCTCATTTTATTAGGGCCTTTTGGGTTGTTTAAGTTTAGTATTGAGATGAGGACCTGGTCTCCTTCCTTGAAGTCAGGTTTTCTGTGACTCTTTCCATATCTCTGTTTGTTGTATAGTTTTGCTTCTACTATACATTTTTCTGCATTGTCACATGCTTTCTTCCACATTTCGTTTAGAAATCTTGGGCTGTAGGATGAACTGATACAAGGGTCTTCAGATAATTGACTGCTAAAAGTGGATTCCATCCTTTTTCTACTATATCAGGCATCTTTACTGTTACTGAGTGTACACTGGTGTTTTATGCCAGTTTTACTACTGGTATGATGGTTACCCAATCATGGGTGTATCCCTCATGGTCTTTGTATTCCATTGCATAAGCACAGAATCTTCTTATGATGTCCTCCAAAGTCTAGATCATCCCCTCTTCCAGGCCATCTGTTTGTGGATGGTAGGCTGTGTTGAAGGCTAGTTTTTTCCCTACCATCTCCTAAAAATTAGTCCAAAATTCTGATTTTGATTTTGGGTCTCTATCACTGATTATGATTCCTTGAACTCCACAATTGTCTATGATGATGTTCCAAAACATAATGTCTGTGTTCATTTCTGTATGCTCTTTATGGTAGGGAAGGCATCTGACACTTTTGCTATACCTGTCTACTATTACCAGACAGAAATTTCAACTGTCTTTCCCTCAAGGTACAAGTCCTGCTACCCAGTCCATGTTTATAGCTTCCCAAGGGTTTTTGGGTTCCTCTATGTTTTGTGGTGGCCCATATTTCTTCCCATGGTTCTTGTTGACTTTATGGAATCTGGTGCAGGTCTTGATATATTCACTCAAGTACTGCTCCTCTTTCTCCCACAAGGCTGTGCTAAATATTTTTCTTTGGTTCATTCTTCCCTCATGTGTCCCATTTGATGACATTCATGGCATTCTTGTAGTATCAGAGAACTATGTTCTCTGTGTACTATTACTAGGGCACTTGTGTGTCTTTTCCTGTGGTACAGTAGTTCATCTTCTAGGAAAAAGTTGTTATCCTTAAAGCTCTTAATCCATGGTTCTTCAATTCACCTTTCCATTTCTTGGCTTCTGTAAATTTGTTTCAATAGTTGTGTCTGTTGTATGATTACTGTACTACTTTGAAAAAATCTTTATTCAGCTTTGAAGAGCTAATTCCTGATATGGGTGGCTCTTTATCTTCTTTAAGGATCTGTGCTGGATTTGTTGGATAATTTTGTAATTCCCAATTTGAAAGCTTAAATTTTTTTCTGTCTATTTCCATGTATTCCATGGGTATCTTAGCCCCGTTTTCTGTATTATAATATGGAATTTCTTGATTATTCTTCAATGGACATCTGCTAAGGCCATCTGCATCTGTATTGATTTCACCTTATTTTTAGATATTGTTCATATGTCCTCTATACTATTGTAGGGCTATTTGCCACATCATCATGTGTCTGTTTGTTGTCTTCATATTAAACAGTGCCTTTAACTCTGTGCAAAAAGTAAAAACTTCAAATACTTCTCCTCAGTAGTAGTGAAGTCTTTCTAATTCCCATAAAAGGCAGAGACATTCTGTTTAGCTAGCTCCATATATAGCTTCTGAATCTTTCAGTTGTCTGGGTATATAGAAAATTACTCCTGATTTTGGTATCCTATCCACTACTTTTCTTTTGTGGAGTGCTTCTCTTAGCTGTTGGATACATTCTGCATCTATTTCAAGCTTAAATATTATTTAATCTTGAAATATGGTGTCCATCATTCTCTGAGAGTGAGATGGTGCATTCTTAATTCAAAATGGAATTCCAGCATATTAATATATACCTGTATTGCATATCATTCCTATTAATTTAATGTAGCTTTGTTTCAATCCATTTTGGTGGAAGCCTGTCATGCAGTAAATATTTGTTATGAACTTTGATTTTGAAATTTTGTCTAATGCATGAGGTATCCTTGGAATGAGGTGCTTGTCTTCCTTGGTCTAGTTATCCAGGAATCTGAAGTCTCCACACAATCTGGATTTACCATAATGCCAGGTTATCAGTACTGGTTTAGTTCTACTATGTCATTGTTTCCTATCTTCCTTATTACCCCCATATCTAGGAGTTTATTGATGTTCTTTTCAATTTCTTTCCCAGTCTCCAGGATAGCTGGGTATGGTGGTCTTCTGAGAATAGGTGGATAGGGTCTTTCTACATCCAGACATAGTTCTATGTCTTATCCTTTGATTTTTCCCAGTGGTTCATCTCCAATTTCAAAAGCTTCTCTGTGCTTTCTCAATATTTGATGTAAGCTGAGTTTCATCTTACTAGGTATTTGTGTTCCATATTGGGCTTCTTTGAAGTCTTCCAATATGTCTTTAAGGATGTCTTGATTATCCATGTGATTTATTTCAAAAGAGAATTTCTTGTCCTTGTTTGTTCCTATAGTAATATATTTGTTCTTACTATTACAAATTTCCATACCATACATTCTCTGGTATTCTGTGCCCAGCAGAAATCCTTGTACTTGTGCATTCTCTAAGACTAGAAATTCAGGTTTATGCCTGATATTTCCTTTCTAATGTGAGAGAATTATCTCTGTGACAATTCTCCCTAGTGAGTTCATTTTCCCTGATTCACTTTTGAAGTTCTTTGCTCTTGTTGGGATCAGTTCCTCTTCCCATTTAGGGAAGTTGTTCTTTAGGTATTCTTTTTCCGCTATGGATCAACTAGCTCCTGTCTCAATTATCATGGGTGTTGGGAGTTTTCAATGTAAACGGTCAATTTTGTGGATGTTCCATAAATAAATCCCATCCCCTTATTTTGTTTTACCAGGAATATTTGTGCATCTTGTGTATTTTTACAGAGCTCTTTGTCTGTTTTTACATGTTGCATTGCTGAGTCTGATTCAATATATTGTATGTCAAGTGGACTTTCTTCATTAAATTCCACTATATACTCTTATATGTGTTTATATTCATTGTGTGAGCCTTTTTTAATTCCATTCCCCATTCTTTCAGAATCAGATTTTTCAGCTACTGCTTCTTCTGATTTTTCATCAATTACATATATCTTATTTTTTTGCTTTGTGTAATTGTTTGAATAATGGTCTGGTAATCCAGATGTTTTGCACACATATTGCTTTTTAGGGGTCTCTTTCCCCTTATCTTTATGGTTTTTTACTCCAGGCTTATTTTTGTCTCTCAAGTTCATTTTTCAGGAGGTGTACTTCCCAAAAGATATTTTTTTCTTACATCTTTCATGACATTTGCTATGTCATCAATGCTGCTAGTTTCTTTTCATATGAGTTTTGATTCATGTTCCAAATCTCCTGATAGTTTGTTCAGGAGTTTATGGTTACTCATTTCTACTGTTACATTGGAATATATAGACTTTTGTCTGGTTGTGTGTTTAAGACACCATTCATAAAGGCCTTTCTATGTGGATTATTTATCATTTTCAAAAGAAATAGTCTTTTTTCAAATCCAGGTGCCATTAATATACTTTTGTAGAATGTGGTTTCTCCATAACGGCCACAGTTTTCTGCCATTTTTATCTTTCATTTCAGTTTACCACATCTTTGCATGGCCCCTGAATGCACTTTTGAGTCTTGTTGTGAGCCAATAGTCTGGTCTCTTTGGTACATCAAAAAGAAGTCCATAAATTTAATCAAGGATCTCCATGTGGTCATACTCTCCAACTCCTGAGAATCTTAACCAATTTACCACTCCTGGTAACTGTTTAAGTGCTTGTTTCTCTGAGTAACTGAGATCTTCACCATATTGGTAAGTTGAGTCTGATTTTACCCTTGGTTCTTGATATTCAGGTTCCTGTTTATTTGATTTATCCTCATCATTCTCTTGTTTGGAGGTATTGATGATTGGCTCATCACCAAGTTTTGGGCAGAAAGGATTTTCTTCTTCTTCCTCATAGAGGTAACTAATCACTTTTTTTCAAGATCATCCTGCTGTTTCTGAACATTTCTCATTTCCCTCTTTGCAGTTTGTTGTTCCTTTAATAGTAAGCTCAGATTTATGTTGGATTTCTCAAATTCCTCCCAGACTTTGTCAAGATTTGGTTTAAATCTTTGATGACTTTTTCTTGGAAGGAATTTTCTTCCTTCAGTGTTTTTAATTCTTTCCCAATCTTTGGTGAGGTCTCATGTGTCCATTCCATGACTTGTCTCAATTCCTCCCATATTAATTTATCATTCACAGGCGCATTGTTTTCAGATTCATGGGTATGAATTGTATTTTAAGTCATTAGTTTAGGATAAACTTATTCTGAGCTATCAATACTATTTGTAGGTACAACTATTTTTTGCTTTTTTGCACCTATTGAACTAGATCCATCAGTTTCTTCATCAAGGGGTCCGCTTCTCTCTTTTGGTTGAAAGACGTTTTGTTTTCCCCTTGGGCTCCTTGTCTTCTTCTGGAAACTACTGGGGATGATTTGTGAGCCTTGGATGATGTTTCCCTTGGCTTGTAAGGCCTGGAACTTCTGGTTGGTTGTGGGGAATATGGTACTTCTTCTTCCGTATCTGGGGGTACCTGAATCTGACTTTGCTCTTCCATGTGCCAAGATTTCTCCATGGCTTGTATGGCTGTTTTACATGGCAGAGTTTGAACTACAAGCTGCCATTATTAACCAGTATTTAAAGCAGTTTAATAGCCTTTTTGGCAAGAGTTCCCTTTCTTGAGGTCTGGCAGACAGCATTGTGACAATAAACTGGTTACTGAAATCATGCATTTGATTCTGGTTGGAGAAATGGGGAGGTCTCAATCAAACAACCAAAAGTAATTTGGTTTTCTGTTCCATTGAGATACAATGGTTTTGCCCCTTGTAGGGCCATGAGCAGGACATGGGTAATGCCATAAGCTTAATTAACTTTGAAACACAGCGCTCTAATCCCAGGGGTACTGTCACAAGGAACGTTCCAGTATTAACCGGTCTTTTACCAGCTTAATAGCATTGTTAGAAAGAGTTCCCTTTGTTGAAGTCTGGCAGACAGCATTGTGACAAGCTTGCTGGTTTCTCTTTCTTCTAAGAGCTTCAAATTCTCATTGGAATTCCAACTTTTAATTTATTTCATGAGATCCATCCAAGACATTTGCTTGGGACAAATCTTCTGGGTTGTTATTCCCACTTCTGCCCATGATTCTGCCATCCTGAACATTTTATTGTCCATTGGCCATGTAAAGAGGTCTTTCAGGAGTTTGTTAAGTTTTTATTCTGAATATAGTCCCTTTACACTTTTCAGAAAAAGAAACAAACCTTTTGTGTATCAGTTTATAATAAAAAAAACAATTTAATTCTGCTGTTTTTTTCATGGTTTTTAGGATTTTTGAGTGTTTTATATGTTTTTTATAATTATTTTGAAAAAATAACAGTTTTTTGGATAATTTACTGATAGTTTATAGGTAGAAGTGCAGTATCCAAGTGTTTTGTGAATGATTCACTTGGATATTGTTGTGTTTTAATTTTTAATGTGAAAATACATGAAATTCATTAAATTTTAATAAATTTGATAATCATAAATATTCTAAGAATAACTTATTTTCATAGTTTATTATTTATCAAGTTATCACGCTAACACAATTTTTTCACATCAATTTGAATGATATCTTGTTTGAATAAATCTTTTATTAAAATGTTTTTTTTCAATAATAAAAATTATTTTATTATTTATATTTATTGATAATTTATTGATAAATATTGTTTCTTTTTTAGATTCCACGCACTTTGGTGAAAGGTACTCATTCAAATATCAAACTATATAAGAAAATTAAATAATACAGTTGTATTATTATCAATTTTGGCGAAAATTTCAGTTTTACATTATTTTGAGTATATGTACTCTTTGCTCAACAAAGAATATATTGAGGAAATAAATCTAAAATAATGTTAAAGGCCATGTCCGAGACCCCAAATTGTTAGAGTGAGTGTATGGAGAAGCTAAAAAATAGTAAATAAAAGGCTTGTACTATAACTTTGACACATCAAAATTGAGTAATTTCCAAATAAAATGTCCTAATGTTTATGTGCTAATGGCTGTAATGGGTTTATTGAGAACTTTAGTTGCACTACTCTAATATACTCGACTGTAAAGAGGTACTAACAAAATTATATTCTAGTTCCATATAATGATTCTGAGGACATTACTGGTTTATAACAGTTTTGTCACATAAGAATACTAATAAGAAGATAAGAATGGTCTTTTCCAGTGAGGAAAAACCTTCTTTATCTCTTCTGGGGACTTTCAAGGGCTGGTAAGCTTTTCACACATCTTCATAGTGAAGATCTTCACTCTGGAGGCTAAACTGTGGGTATATACCAACTATTCCGACATCAGTATAGTCACAATTGTGGTTTTGGGACCACAAATGATCATTCTAGGTCAATACAGCGTTAAACGTCTCTTCACAGGCCATTTCCGCACTGTTAGGATGTCTCCCTGGTGTTTAAATGACTATTATTAGTCATTATGGAAGAGTATAGGCTTTATATCACTCTTATTTCAAGTATTAATCCAGTACTGGTTGGTACAGGTTTGGCACAGACCAGTATTGACCAAAAACCTTCCAATCCAGAAATCTCAGTCCGTTTTTGTGATATAAAGAATTAAGCAGTACAGAATTGAAGGTATTAATGATCTATTACATTTGATATGCTTCATGTCTACCCTTCTCAAAAATAAGAAAATCTATAAGGGTTTTAAGTTTTTTGATTCCTTTTTCTACATCATTATGTAGCTTAAAAAACTTCCAAGCAAGATATCATTCCTCATTTAGAAGATATCTGTATTCCAATCATACATAACTTTAGGAATTAATGGTCCCTACAGCTTGGTATACAACACAGTACACCTGTATGGATACATGCCAAAGATACAAGGGTTTCTTTATATAGCTATTATCAGAAATCCTGTACTTTAAGTAGTAGACTTTTGACCCAAGATCCCACTTTAAATTTTGGAGATACGGGGTCTAAGGTATCTTAAATTAAAGCTCAAGCTCAGATATTTCATTTTTTTGCACCTTTGTACAGTTTTGTAAAAGCCCCCTTAGATATTTGGGGGGTTCTTGGTTAAAAAAATGGTAGAATGGTATCTCCTGATGTAGAAGTGCTACAGAGAAATATATCATACCATTGGATAGCTCTCCTTAAGATATTTAAGAAAAGTACCTTTCTTTGGGGTTTTCATTGAATATGCATAATCTGGATGAGAGGTGAAAATAAGGGTTTTTCCTTATTTGTTATTATCTTTGTTGTTTCTTATCCTATTTGTTTAACGTTGGTATATTTATATTTCAGGAGTTTCTCCTCTTTAAATTTTAACTGTATTGGCTATATTTGTCCAATACTCTTTATACCATTACTTATTGTATATTGGCTGTCATGCTGGTTCCCTTCTTGGAGTAACAGGCTAACAAAACTTTCATATTCAAAAGATAACCCCCTCATGATATTCATCTTAACATTATGTGTAGTTTTATATAGATAATATATAATTATTCTTCCATTCGTTATATCTCTATCAATTTTCCCTTCCAGCTTTGGTGGAAGTAAATGTCCCAGTGGTGTACCAATTACAGGGAAGTGAATTTCTCAGAAAAGTATCTTTTTAAGTCCAACTATGACCAAATGCTGGTGTAGACTCTAACAAAAATTTGACTCCAAGCCGCTTTTCCCTTTGTGAATAGGATATAGATTATTTAAATATAATATAATACTATTAGGAGGTATAAACGTATCATTGTCTCTACTCAGAATACCAAATATTTAAAATACAAGGATAATACTATAATATAGAAATTCTCAGTAATTAAATAAAATTAATAAACAAAAAAAATAATGTTATTAAAAATCTTTTCAAGCATTAGGTAGAAGATATTAATGTTATAGTAGTAATATTGAATGATGTGAAGATAATTCATTCATGTTAAGCATACCAAAACCGTTAGAAGATGCTGAGACTTGGAAAAAGAAAATAGGATATTATAAAAATGAAGGGATGTACTAATTTCCAAAAAAGAATCTGGATAGGATGGAAGAAAAGATTCTTCTTTTATATTGATTAACACTTATTTTTAATACCTTTCAAGATTTTTTTTAACTTTTTTTATCTTTTTTAGGATAATTATTGAGTAATAAAAAACGTGATAAAGCACTTTATGAAGAATATATTTCCAAAACTTAGGTTTCCTTTCTGTTTTTTTGATCAAGGGAAAATGTATCTTACATTACTACTAATAAAGACATGTAACTTGGATTGCTATTTTTCATAAAGATATCATATTGTTCGAGTACTTCTTTTGAGCATTATTTATCAATGTTTTAATGTTCTTATGGCATAATATTGGAAATGATAGAATCTTTCAGGCCCAAAATGAATTTTATATATTTTTAATCTACTTGCGTATATGTTCTTGAAAAGATTATCAGAATATCAATTCATAATTCTTCTTTGTTAGTTCTTTTTCAAAAAAACCCTTTTGATTGTTGATAAATTGGTATTCTCAAAGTTTTTCATATGATACTGGTGATATCAAGGGAAAATCTGTTTCATATCCAATAACCAGAAGAAAACTTTATTCAAATATATATTTTCAGATAACAGCCAATTTTTCAAATAGTATATGATTATCTATGATTGTCCTTTTCCCCTCTGCACTGATATTTTTTCAGTATTTGAGGAATTTCTTATATTATTCAAAGCTTCAAAATAGACCTGACTCATTAATATCAATTTTTCATTAATAATATGCATATTTCAGATTAATAATTATGCTTTTGTAAAAAAAATCTCTTCAAGTTATTTTCTATTTGCATAGATCAAAGTAGACAAAGCTTGATATTTCAAGACCCAGATTCACATGAGATCAGCCAATAAGATTCTAGCTCCCAAGTATCATACATAGATCCTTTAGATTCTTATAAAATAAGCTTATTTTCAATTAGGAGAGGTTTGAAAGAAATCAAACTATGCGAAAAATCCAGGAACTAAGGAATTTAGATGATAGTCAATTTACTTATTTTTATTAAGCTAGTTTAGATCTGAAAAGAATTTGTGATATTTATAGGATAAACGGAAACGTACTCTGCTATATATCTATAAATATTATCAAGCTTTCATATCCCAAGTATCAGATTTATCTATCGAATTCTTCATAATATTGCTATTGATCAATAATACTATTACTGTTCTGATGGAATATGACAAATGAATTCATTATAGCCACAAGTAAATAATTACTTGCTTGATTATTTCTCTTTCTTGTTATAAACTACCAGTGTCTATAAAAGTAAGCCGTAACTTTATACCAGAAGAAATGACAAGAGAATTTAAAATTGAAGCTTCTCATTGAGATATTATAGAATTATTTCAATTAAGAATTATCTCTTCCTTCAATAATTATTATAAATTCTTGAATAAAACTAAAAACCTTGGAGAAGAGCTCCGAAAATTCTATAAACGACTCACTATTAATCCAAAAATAAATTTCAAATATCTTTTCCAGTAATTTTATGGATTATTTGTTGATCTCAAGAATAAAAATTTGATTTAAAAAAGTAATACAACAATTATAGTTGGAATAATATTAGAAATAGCAATATTCTTTGATTTTGAATGATATAAATACTTTCAGAACAATTTTCTAGCTAATACTTACTGGTGGTATCATTGATTTACTGATTCAACTGAATGATAATAGGATCCCTGTGAAAAATAGTAATAGTAGGCTTTTTTAAAGTCTAAAACATCTCACATAGGGGTTCCATAAAGGAAGCTAAAAACTAGTGTGTGAGAAACAATTTAATTAATTTTGGGAATAGAATAAATCACTGGTTTTCACCTCACATTGTCATAATTACTTACTTAAGGAGTTTTACATGGCTACCAACCCATTTATGGTTATGAAATAAAGGATTTACCTCTTGGACTCTTCTGTAATTTCAAAATAAACTTTCTTTAAATTTTATCAATTTTATTGGAAATTTCATCACAGGTTGTATCTTCTGTGAATCTTGAAGGTTAAATGTTTCATGTGAAATTAAAAAGGGACTGTAAGTAAATATTTTAATTTGAATTATGAGATTATAATTATTTTTGGTGTTATTTTGTATTATCCCTTCATCCATTGTTCCTGAGAAATTCAGCAGGATTCCTTAACAATTGTAATTTTTAATTAATTTTTAAAGATTTACCTCATTTTCTACATGATATACGCAAATAGCATAGTGACAGCTGGTTTCCATGAGGTATATTCATGGATTCTTCTCCCAGAAAAGCTATAGTTACTCTTTTTGGGGATTTACATGGAAAATAATTCATAATGAAGATGGTTACAGGAGTCAGAGTTTCTCATTGCCTCTTTTTCACATCAATATATCAGCTTATTTGCTATTTTATCCTGATTCAATGGGATATTAACTTGGTAAAAAGATTCAAAAAACTTTTTAATAGACCCATTGGGCCAATATCAGCCATGGATACAGGTTTTGGATCTTTTCACACCTCAGAGGCATGTGGTCAGTCCCTGGCTCTCTTTGATGTCTTTTGTCCGTTTTAGCTGTTTTCACACCAAAGATAGTAATTTAGGCTGAAAGACCTATGCAGTAATTCTAAGTTTGATAAAAATGAATAAAACTATTCTAAGTGTATATGTAACATGGGATTTATCACAATAAAATTATTTTGGTATGAAAATTCAAAAAACGAAAGTTTTCACCGGTTGTTTCTGTGTTATTGATGATGAGTTGTCAAAGCACTTTCCATATTACCACCTTGTAAAGTTAATTTCAGCTTATTAACCCCATGGAGGTACTCTAGGTAGATTCTTTGTGTAGAATCCAAATCTGGCTTTGAATCCATGGACTTACTTACTCACAATAATGTTTTTAATACTTTTCTACATGAAAAAATTAATTTTGGCTATATACATTACTTGTGGGTCATTCATATTCCAGAAGTTATTTTTATATCAATTGTGGCTTATTTGGGTATTCAAAATATACCTCAAGGCTCACACAAAACATGGGTGAGTCATAAGGAATGAAGTGATTTCCCCAGTTTCTGAGGCTGCTGATGGGTAAAAGAATAATTTTTTATTATTACAAACATAACATTATCTCACTTAGTTAGTTCTTTTTACCCTGCTTTTATATGATAAAATAACCATTTAAGAAAAAAAACACATAGTACTGTGGAAAATGACATAAATTTTTCCCAGAATTATCATCTGAGAAAGTGATCAGGTAGTGACTATCCTGGAAGAATTTTACCATGTAAAGTTACAATTTTTTTCATGAGAGATTTATTCAAAGAATTCCAGCAATGTTATAGAGGGGCTGACAACCTAAAAAATTTCATATTCTAAATATTAGTCCCCACCACATGTAAAATTATTAATATTTTAAAAATTGAGTGATAAGTAACCTAATCATGAGAGATCTAGTTTCTGAATTATTGAGCCCATATTCCCACTTTGAGTATTTCACCTCAAAAAAAACCTTAACCTTAAAGTTTGTAGAAAAACTCCACTCAGGTTTCATTCTGTAACAAAAATCAAAATTTTTGATTTATCTGGGTTAATATATGTTCAAGTAGGATTGATTTCAGATAATTCCAATAATTTCAAAAAGAAAAATCCTTTTCTTTATAGTAAATTATATTTTATCGTAAATAAGGCTATTTGGGTGAGAAATTATATCATAAAACTGGAAATTAGTAGCTATTGGCCTCCAGAATTAGGTTTTTTCAATTTATAGCCTTACTTTTGTCTTATATCTATGTTAAAAATCCAAAGTTACTAAGGCCTCGTTTGTTATTTGGTTTTGAAATTAATCTTGAAAAGATTTTCAAAAGAAATTGGAATAAAAATTTAAATAATTTTTAAAAAAAAAAATTCTGCGTCCTCTTCAGTTCCAGTTCAAACCAAATCTATCAGGGCTTAATATTTATTTGAATTCATTCTGGTTTTTTTAAAAAATCAGAATTTTGAATATCGATAATTGTAGTTTCCTCATTTCACACATATGGCCAATTCCACCCCTGATTCACAACTCTCAGCCTATGAACTATTAAATAGCAAGTTTGCAGCTGAAAACGAAATATAAATCGAAGAGGAGTTAATGCACATGACATTCCATGCAAAAATGAAAAAAATAGTCAAAGCATAACTTGTGGAAATACCAATCAGCCTATATTGAATGCCTCACCCATTCAAACTTCCACTCAGACAAAAACCAAGAGCTCATGAGGAAGCTCAAATTTATCAGCAAAAATTTCAGAATTAACATATTCTTAAAAGACGATGACAGGATAATGAGCTTGTTAATGCAGAAGCACAGAAATTACAACAAGCTGAACAGCTTCTGGTACAACAAGATAATGAGATAAATTGCAAAAGTAGATTCTTTTGGATTAAAGAAAGAGCTTGTCAAATGTTGGACTCAAGGAATGAGCTTTGCGCGGACTATTCCAAATTGTATGAGACTACTTCTGGCTTTATTACTTTGGAAAGGCTTTTGAAGACTAATTAAAATATCAAGAATTACTACTCAATGTTAAAAACATTGAAATTTCAAATGCTCAAGAGGAGGTATAAGTCATTAATGACAATTTTCAATGGAAGTTTATCTTAATAACTTACATTTAATACAGCTAATCTTTCTTTTTTTTTATATTATTAAGGACTCATGTGATGGAGCAGGGGGAGGGGGTTTATATTTGAATCTTAAGTGTCATCATATAAAAAGGAGGTGATTCTTAGGTTTGAGGTAATATTTCAAGAATCTGATTATTGGATAAATGTAGGTGTTTAATTTACTTAAAGATATAAATGCAAAGAGTTATGGTTTAAATGAGGAAGTAATGTAATTTAAAAGTTTTCCCCAATGCACAAGGGTTGGGGAAAACAATAACCCCCATGAGGATGAACTGACATCCATAAAATATTAAAACAGGGGCAAGGATGATGGTAATTTGGGAAGTGTGCAAGAAGGATAATTAAAATGGGCAGATAATTTTGATTTTAATTAAGAAAGTCAAGAAAGTCTACCATTTCCGGAAGCTTCTGGATATAATGGAAACTTGGGAAATTCAGCTATAATAGAAGTACCAAATTGTTACAGTCAAATATCAAGCATGACAATGGGGAGCAATAAAACCGATTTAAATTTAATGAATAAAATGAATAACAATATGCAAATCATATTGATTCGTTTGATTCTTATGCTACAGCAAGGACAAGATACAATCCAACAATAAAGGGATAACAAAATACAAATGCTAATCTTAAAACATAAAAAAGAAGGCCATGTACGTGACAAAGAAATACAAGCAGAAGAGCAACAACATAGTGATCAAATTAATATGTATATGATTCCAATTATGTCAAAGATGACAGGTATTCCTTTGTATGACCCCCCTTCACATTTACGTATGGGGCAATGGTTGAGTGTTAATACTTTATTTCGAAAGTGTGGTAAATAATGCAAAAAAAATTATCCTGGAATATTAACCTATTTGCAGGAAAAAATCACAAAAAATACTGGAAATTATAATAATTCTTCATGTTAGGTGGTCATTTTAAAATAGTTTATTTGGTGAGATTGTATTTCATATTGGGTTCCAGAATATTTTTTTAATATGCATCAATGCTTGATAATTTCTAAATGACTTTATATTTTCCTTACTAAACTTGTACTTACCATAATATACCCTTAGGGTAATCATGTATATATTTTAATTATTCTCATAAGCTTTGCATACATTTTTTTCATCTGGATAGTATTCTTACTTATTTTAATACTATCAAACCTCTGAGGAGATCGATTGTATTTAGTATGCAGGAATCGGAGTTATATTGAAAAGTATTTCTTGCTCCAACTATCATTAGGGATCACTCATTCATCCAATCTTAAATCCAAAATATTTCCAAAAAGACTTAAATTTGGGCTTTGATAAGTAAATTACTACATCATGAACTCAGGTGATCCATCCAGAAGTGCTATCAAAAAAGGTGATCAAGATGAATGTCAACAAAAAAACTCGAATGCGCTGGCCATGCTTTGTTTCGTTTCAAAACTACCACACAAAAAGGCCATTCTCTTAGCAGAACTTGAGAAAGCACAAGCAAAGCCTCACATGCAATCAGAAGAAATTTCATAAGTACAAAAAAGGATTTCAGAAAAACGTGAATTAATCTATCAGTTATGCCCTAAATGTTTGGATGAATTAACCAAAACTGAGACATCTCTTCCGAAATTCCTTAAATTTTTTTTGAAAGTCTTTAAGCATCCAATTCTTTTACCATTTTATAAATCTGTGTATACTAACTTAGCTCATTTCATTCTGCAATGTTGGCAAAAGGGATTAACCATGTCTAATCAAATGGTTTTGAGTTACTCTTGATGTATATTTTTCAGATTTCATTTCATTATACTCTAATAAACAAATATAGTAACTTAAAAGCCAAAATACCATATAACTATTCTTAAATTTGATCCATTTTATTTTACTAAAATACATAATTTGAAAAAATATCTGTCTTGTATTTGCTACATTTATAATTACGCCACTCTTTGTTCTACTAAAGTTTCATGTTCCATATATTAGAAAAGCTGTTATTATTTGTATTAAGTTTATTATTTAAAATTGTACATTCCCCTTCCACTTTACCTGCATGTAATGCAACAATTTCTTGAGGTCATAGTAGACAATTAAATCTATTCTTCAAGCTTCCAAATGCTTGTTTGACCACAATTATTCAATATTTCAAAGTTTTATTAATGCTTAATAAGCTTAAACATTAATAAATTGTACCTTGTATAAGAATAGACATGATTAAAACATAAATCATCTTCATGTTGCCCATTCCTTGAAGGGACAATAGCTGGAACTCTTTCCAAATATCCTGAATCAATAATGAGTAAGAAGTCTGGAGGAAATCTGGCAACTCCATTGATTAGGTAGTGCCAGATTTGTGATTTCCTAAAATTCCTGCTATCATGAATCAATACTGGAAGCCTGCCAAAGACCTTTTTACAATTAAAAGCTCATTAGTCTTTTTTGACACCTTAATAGCACAACCTACTTACATTACAAAAACTCCCATGGCCATCACCAATGCACTGGCAGACAATTGAATTCCAATATTTGCAATTTATGAAAGCATTCTGAAGATTTTTTGGAGAGTGTATGATTGGGATATGTGTCCCATAAAGTTTCCCAATTACATTTGAAAGTCCTTGTTATTACTTAAATGTTTCTTCCATTTCGTTCCACCTCTCTACATCATCTACTGCCAGAAAACTTCCTATATCATTTCAAATTAATAATTCTAACACAAATAGCAAAATTCAAGACTTACGCTATGGTTGAATCATTCAGTTCTTGCAGTATTTCTTGCACTATTCCTTGGGTGACTTGCTAGGCTGTTGTTTTTCCAAATTTTAAAATATGACCAACCATATCATAGGATTCTCCATTCCTTAACCTGTACAATTTTATACCAATTTTTTTTCAATAAATATGTAACAACTACATATCAGGGGTAAGGGAATTCATACTTATACCCACTCAAACACCTCAAACCAGCAAATCCACTGTGCGTATCAGCATTCAGTTTCATCAATCTTCCTTGCTGAAACATGCATACAGTCTGGTTTATCAATACCACCTGTCAATAGTTGTACAGGTTGGAATTACCCAATAAAGTTTGGATACACCATTTTCAAACTGTATGATCACTCAATACCACCACTCCTCTTGAACAGGCCCTGTACAGCTGTACAGGACCTGTATTGGCCAGACTCAATTCAATCATCATGTATTCCCATGAAAATGCTCTTTGTGGACCAGGGCTGGTGATTCTCACATATACCAGCCCCTCTTTCTCCCCCTGGGGACTTTTCCTCAGTTAATTAATTTAGTTTATTTATTATTTCATAATTATTCTTATCCTTATTTTGGCTATTATATTTATTTAGTTCTAAGTTAGTATTTGCCTTTTCTTTCTTCTCCTGTACAGTATGAGTTGGGTGGCCATATCCTTATTAACCCTTCTCTTTCCATTCTGACAGGTTGAAACAGTGGACTTGGACTTGTTTGTGGTTGGCTATTTTATTTTCTTACTCTCATTATTTGTTTCTGCTTTTCTTATATTTCTTTTATTAGTCATTCCTTATATTACACTCTTAAGTGTATTAATCTCTTTTCATATCCTTGAGCCCTGCATAAGTGAGTTCCAGTATACTGAGTGCCAGGCCCTCTTCACTTAGAAGAGCCCTGTGACATTAGATTACTTAACTCATATTTGACTCTTTCTTTTCATGAATTTATATTCATTTCTCTTATTAATCAATTATGAATCTTTTATTATCTTACCATTCTCATGATTATGATTTTTCTATCTTCAGTTCTCATCTCATTCATTCTATTCATATGAACATTGATTCTTATCATTTCTTAATCACTGCTGACCATCTCATTTCATTCTCAATTTTATCTCAATGAAATAATTCTTTTCTTTTCTCATTAAGGTCTAATCATGAGTTATTGATTGGTTAATTGATTGGTTAACTGATTGGGATTCATTGGGTTATTGATTCAGAATTTCAGGATTTTATTTGGATTGGATTGATTGACTTTGAATTCCTCAAGATGACTGATTGATACTTAAGAATTGATTATTGATTATTGATTTATCTTCATTCCTGAAGATATTTATTTGACTGATTTATTCCTCTAGACCTTGAATTGATATTGAAGACATTGACTTATTGATTGATTTATTGATTGATTGTTGAGTTCTTCAAGATTATTGATATTTGATTGACTGCTGATATTGAATGAATTGATTGATTGATTTATTAAATTGTTTTCACCTCAATAATGTTGATTGATTCGTCAAGATCCGCAATATATTATTGATTATTGATTTGGCCAAGCATTGATTCCTTATTGTGAAGTATCATCAAGTTTTTATTTTTAATTTCTCAATAATGCCAGTTCAGCATAGCACTCCAGCCAAGAACACTAGATCTCAAAGAAATCCAGCTGTTCTCACGCCTACAGCAAGGTTCCTCTTGACCGCACACCATCAATTTCTCAACTGAGTGCAAATTTGGACAGAGGACCACCAATGGAAGGAGCAGCACCCTCCGGAAGAGGGGGAATAACATCAAGAAGATTAAGATCTTTCTCTGGCCTATTGGGTGGTTATCCTGGCATGTCTGAAGGTGCAAGAGCAATACTTGGAGAAGTTGAAGATGAAGAGGGGAAGGAGGCTGTGGAAGAGGAAGATTCTGGGGAAACTGAAGTGGCAGATGCCTTGGAAAATGCTCTAGAGGTACCCCAGGGTTCTAACCTAGCCCCTACTAATCAACCTCTTGTCTCTCAATCTGATCCAAGTCTTCTCAAGATCATGGAGAAAATGGCTACTATTATGGTAAACCTTTCTCAAGAAGCAGCCCCAGGGACAGTTACAAAGCCCCTGCATTCAAGACTGAATCAATGAAAGCACCTGATTCTTTTTATGGTACCCAAGCCCATAAGCTGAGAGGGTTTATTCAATCCTGTTGCCTCATTTTTCATAATGATCCAGCAAAGTTCTTCTCTGACAGGAAGAAAGTTCTGTACTCAACTTTGTTTCTCACTGGTAGAGCTGGAAAATGGATTGGACCCTACCTCTCCAATATTTCCAATGAAGATCCTTCCTACCTCCTCAATAATTGGCAGTTATTCAAAACTGAATTATTCACTCTGTTTTATGATCCCAATGAATTCAGGAAAGCTGAACAAGAGTTGGACAGTTTGAGGATGAAGGAAAGTAGTCATGTATCCTTGTACATTTCTGATTTCAGAAGCTTAATGTCAAGAATTGGAGATTGGGGAAAAAGAGCTTATATTCATGTTTATAAAAGAGGATTGGCATCAAGACGATTGCACCAGTTGGCTTCCTACCCTGGTACTTTTGATACTCTTCAAGAACTCATGGACATTACCCTGTAATTAGATAGCAGATACCAGGAGAGGCAGAAAGAGAATGTTAGTCATCAAGAAAAAGAATCCTCCAGTTACTGGATCCAACTCTTCAAGGCCTCCTCACAGCTCATCTTCAAGAAGGCCTCATCATAAGAAGAATAAGAAGGGAAAGCAATTTCAAGCTTCAAAGATCAAGCCCCATTCTGCTCTCCTCAATAAGGACAACAAATTGATTGGTTCTGAAAAATAAAGGAGGATAAAAGAAGGGCTGTTAACTTATTGTGGTGCAAAGCACCCAATTGAAAAATGATTCAAGACAACTCAGAAAACGCCTGGGTCATCAAAAGGCTTCCCTAGCAAGCAGTGAAAAGCCTGAGTGGGAATCATGATGTGTTCAATGGTTCTCAATTATTTTCTTCAAGAGCACAATTGTGCCCTCTGAATACTAGGATCAAGAAATCTTTAAAGTATCTTCTTTTTTCTTCTGTTTCTGATATTTTTTATAGTATTCTCATTGATTCTGGCGCTACAAACTCCTTTATTAAAAAGAATTCTGTTCTCAAGTACTCATTGACTATGTCAGAGCTCTGTGAAAAGATCTCACTTTTCATTCTGGATTCAAATTAATCTCCTTCCTTGTTCATCACCCATTATACCAAGTGGATAGTTGACTTTACTTCCTTCCAAAGCTTTAAATGGGACTTTTTTATCATAGATTCACCCAAAGGAGAAGACCTGATATTAGGCTATGATTTCCTCTACCATTTTAATCCCATTATTGATTGGAAAAATAGATTTATCACCTATGATTCTAGTCCTAAGGACTCTAGTGGTATTAATTATTCTGCTAGTAATGCCTTGGCCCCTGCTGTTAACAGTGTTGCTCTGGTTGGTGAACTTAAGACACCTTCCCTTCCTTCTTCTGTACATATCCCTTCCATCATGCCATCTCAGTAATTACTCAAATAAAGAGATGAGGTCTTGAAAGATATGAAAGATGTTGGACAAGATGTTGCTTTATCTTCACTTCATCTCTTTCAAGGGGATATGGACCTTCCTCCATTAACTTTCCATGCCTCTCTGAAGGAGCAGTGGGATGAGGAGGAAGAGCCAGAAGAAATTGAAACTGTGTTGAAGGTAGTCTCCTCTGCTTAACACCAATATTTGGATGTATTCTCCAAGGTGAAAGCAGAGAAATGTCCCCCACAGCGCGCCTGTGATCATCATATTAAATAGGAGGGTCTTCTCCCTCCAGTTGGTTTTATCTACTCATTATGAAATCAAGAGTCAGAAACACTGCAGGCCTACATTTGAGAGAATGTAGAGAAAGGTTCCATAAGGTCAAGCTCCTCTTTGACAGGAGCACCTGTCCTTTTTGTCAAGAAGAAGGATTGAGGTCTTTGCTTGTGTGTTGACTACCACAAACTCAATTCTGTCACTAGGAAGAACAGGTATCCTGTTCCTCCTATGAATCAGCTTCTTGACATATTGAACAGTTTCACTATCTTCTCCAAGATAGATCTGCATGGTGCATATAATCTTCTGAGAATCAATATCAGCCTGTGACTCAAAACCAGAGCACAAGCATGACAGCCAAAATACCATAAACCAATGGTATAGCCAAGATACCACCAAAAAATGGAGCTGAGCCAAATTAGCTCAAAGGGTATCAAAAGGAAGGGGATACTTACCCCTTTCCAAATATACAAGTCCCATCATTATAGGACAAAGAATAACAAAGTTATTCCTGCTCAAAGTTTTTGCTGAGCATAAACCTAAATTTCATTTCTAATCTAAAATACAGAGTAAGAGGCCTAACCCCAACAAATAGGTATGAAAAATGAAGCTCTACGTCAGGGCTATCCAATGGTACCAGCCAAACTGAGCTAGCACCAGTATCACAAAAGGTATGGTCAAATTCAGGCAAAATAAGGGTGAACAAAACATTCACCTCTCATCTAACTTCTACAGTTTTAGTGTGAGATACCTAAAGTGGGTCCTTTTTGGAAAGAGAACAATCAGGGCTCTCTGATGGTGTCATCCATTTCCTCATATCTCCACTAGAACAAAATGTATGGGGAAAACAAGCCCAATACATCTTGTGCCAAAAACACCATATGTACAAAATATCTTGTACATGGGATCACTTTGCCATATTTAATAATAGCCACATCAAATAGGGTACCATTGTGTAGAACACATACAGGGCTACACACTGAACCAATTTTGAGGTTGATATCTCAAGAACCAACAAAGGTTTAGCTGTTTTAAGGTCAAGATCCCACATTCTGGCCAACACAGCCTTACCATGGGATAATATCCCATAGCCATGATTACAAGGTGTCAAACAGACAAATAAGCATGTTTATAATTCAAACCTCATAAGTTAGTCAATAATGGGGTCCCATACAGTTTCTGTGCAGCCTTCTATGCGTCATACACGTCAGAAGAAGGCTATGTGGTCCCCAGATGGAAATGTTCACCCCGTATTGGTGAAAACTGCCCAGATGTGGTTTCAAAACCACATCTGAGCCCAATACAGGCTATACAGGCCTTTGCAAACCACAAGTCTGTCTCAGGGAGTAAAAAAATCTTCACTTCCTCTACATGGAAAGGTCTAGCAGCCTTTCCACCCCATTTCAGGATAAAAGGAGAGCTTTTCACTGCAAGAAAAGATGTCCACATCCTGCTCTTAAATTCCTACTTAGTACAACTGTCAAAAAAAGTTATAGCCTTGAAAAATAAACAGGTATAATTATAATATTAATTATTGTCATCCAACAGGTAAAGCTGCACCCAGGCCTTTCAACAGTGCTCACCACCACTATTTTATAATAGTAAAGCCCTTTAAATCTTATTTAAAACCCTTATTATCAATCAATACTTTTATTCTTAATTTTTATCATGTGTCACAGTCACAGTTAAAGCTGTAAATAGCCTCATTACTGCTTCTACATAAACTCAACCTGACATCTTGGGGGCCTGGCTGTATTTTAACTTTTTTGGATGTTAAAAGTGAGTTTTTTAACTTATTTTCTCTATTTGTGACATTTTTTATTTTTTTAGGCCTAATTTGTTATTAAATATGTATATAGATTGAAAATATTTATATATATGCATATTAGAAAGAGTACCTGTCATGTGGCTCATAACCACAGGACCCTATTTTTTGGCATGTTTTGCATATAAAAACACTTTATCCCACTAATACAGTCTTCTTTTCAATTAAATAAAGACACCTCTTACTGTTAAACCAACATTTGAGGCATGGTTGGCCATATTGTTAATTCAATTACCCTCTTACATACCCTTTTTTATCAGTTTATACTTGCTAATTACAAGTTATTCTGTGAGATATTGGTATACAAACAGTATACCAAATATCATTAAGCTGTATTTCTGACATGAAATTGTTAATTCAAATACACTGTCATTATGCAACGGCATATTGTAGTAATATACAAGCTCAGAGGCCATTCTTAGATGTGAAAACAGCATTTTCAGAAGTCTTAACTGATATTAATCCCTCTTTTCCTGTTTTATTCAGTGGAATATAACTTCATACCACTTGAAAGCCAGTCACAGGCCACCATACCAGTGACACCCTCAGAGCCAGAGGGAAGCAAGGGCAAAGGAAAGAGGAACAGTGAAGGCCTGATCACAGCAAAGAAGTGGACACCTATTGCCACTCAGAAGAGTAGAAAACCACAAAATTCTGCTTCAATACAAGGTAAACCAACCTTAACAGCTTGTACAGGGTAAATTACTATAATTAACCCAGTTTTAACCTCTAAAGGGAAATTTCCCAAATCAGCAGACATCAAATTTGTACAAGGCACAGTCAAGGGTAAATACCCTAAGAACACAAAGTTTTTGACTGCTTGAAAACACTGACATGTCACCTGAATACCTCAGAGACCTTGACTTCCAAAGGAACCAACCAGAGGACAGAGAAGGCTTGTCCAGAACCAGAAGACCTGGAAGAGGACACCTTGGACACAGTGGAAGATGGCAAAACAATTACGGAGATAATATCAACCTTGCCATTCACACTCCATTTCAACAGGGACCTCAAACCAGAGGACTGGAAAGACATGGATCAAGTTCTTCAGCTCCACCAACTCCTCAAAGATTTGTATCAATGGAGCATGGACAACAAGAGGTTCAACCTAGCAACTCACTGGGCAGAACTTGGAGAAAGTTGCCAGAAGATCTGTCTCAAAGAAATAGACTTCAAGGACCTTATGGTAATCACCAAAGGTTGGAATCCTACCAGGCAGTTCAGACTCCTGGAGGCAAGGGCACAAAGGATAAGGGAGAATCAAGCCACTATCCAAGCTATAGAAGAACAGTTAACCCAGACAGAACCTACTCAGATTCCTTCAGGCTCACAAGGAGCAGGCCAAATCAGCTCTCCAGTGGCTTCACACCATTCAGAAACCAGCAGATCAGTGGCCAAGAGTCACCATTCTTCACAATTCCAGGAAGTTTCCAGGAGAAGACAAGGAAATAAGGGCAAAAACAAGACCTCCTTTAACCAGAGGAAGGGAGAGTCAGACCCCATGATCCAGAAGCTGTTGGATTTGGTGAAAGAAGTGCACAAGAACCAGAAGTAGCTGTAAATAACTCTAGAATCAGTAGTCCCATTAATAGAAATATTACCCCCACTCAGGTTGAACATAATGTTGTCACACCTGAGAGTAACATAAACAGTGATGCACTGTGGTTACAAATGTCCCAATATGCTGAGCAAACTCAAAAACAGTTTGCAGAACTTGAAGCAAGCCATGAGAGGATGAAAAGGCTAACAGCCTCCATGGATAAAACTGTTAAAACTCTTCAAGAAGGACATGCTCAATTGAGCAAAGCCTCTGAAGAAACCAACAAAAGACTAAATCTAGTCTTTGCAGAACAACAACACGGCAAAAGGGACAGGGATTGTCTGGATCAAGACATAAACAAATTGTTTAATGTCTACCATAGCATGAAGCCCCAACCACAAGGCCATGTTATGGATAATCCATATCACCAAGATGAAATCAAACCAGATGCCATGTTGATGAATAAGGAAAGATCTCCATCACAATACCAGGATGGAGATAATATGTCTTATTCAGAGAAGGAAGCCCTGAAACAGCTTCCTGAGGCCTCAAGCTGGCCCAAAGTCTCTGTAACAGGAGAATATGATCATATGGAACTCATATATTATATTGATGGACTATTCATTGATGTACCAAGCATACCAGATTACTGGATTACTGCTAGACTAAATACAGAATTTAAAGGTCATGCTAGTATATGGTACACAGAAATGAAAGAAATCCATGGCAGAAGAAACAGGCCATGGTGGAAAAGTCAAATAATTCAAAAGCACAGTAATGGTACTTGGTAATGGCAAAAGACCATTTCATTTGAGAATGACAATGACTCTGTGGACAAAGATCCATATTAGTGGTGTCTTAGACAGTCTAAAGGAATTAAAGCCATTAATCCTCAGATGAACATCCAAATGAGGAACCACAAGCTTCTGATACAACTGCCAGGAGAACTAGAGCATTCAGTAAAATGCAGATGCAACCAAAATTGCACTCTAGACAACATTGCTAACACCTTACAAGACATAAGGAAAAGAACTAATTTAGGAAAATTCACCCCATATAAGAGCAGTGGTTTCAAAGAGAAACAACCTTTCAGGGTAGAGTTCAAAGACAAACCCAAACAAAGGGTGGTAGAAGTGGCAAAGAAGAAAAATTCTTGTCACAATTGTGGTTCAACAGACCAATATGCCAACAACTGTCCAAAGGAAAAGAAGAAAGTCTATGCCATTGAGAAATTCCAGAGGAGGAATCCCCAACAGAGGATTCTGAATCAGACTCTTGGGTGACGCCATCAGAGAACCATCTGATGATGACCAAGACCCAAGAGAAGAATTTCTAGTGGAATACTGTGAGCCTTAGAGGTAATTTCATATACCCAAAAGACCACAAATACAAAATTAACGTATTAATATAAATGAAATAAATTTATTTATATCATTAAAATGAAAATCAAAATATAAATATAAAATTATATTTTCAATTAAAATTTTTAATCACAATTTAAAAATAAAATACATTAAATTTTGAAATTGTGAAATTACATTTATACTTGAAAAAATTAAGTAAAAATGAATTTTTAACAAAATTGTAAAAAAAATAAACAAATTTGGAAAAAAGTTAAATAAAAATCATTATAACTTTTTATCCAAGAAATAAAGATATAAAAATTATTTCAATATTGGATTCCTCATAAAAAATCAGGTGGGGTCACCTCTGAGTGAAAATTTTGTAGCTCAACTCTAAATAAGCTTAAATTGAGTTTTTGATATTTTCTGTATGAAAATTGAAAATCCTCAAAACTTCAATTTAATTCACATCACATGTAGTGTTAATCACAAAAAATTGTGTTAAAATTGAGGTGTTGTGTATATTTTAGAAGTTATGAGGAATTGAAGTATTTTCAATTGAATTCAATTGAAATGTCAAAATGTGCGCGTGTATTACATAAGTGAACTTTGATTTACATGTGAGGTATCAATTATTACTGTATTGAACTGTACAACTCAATTGAATTATATATGTAAATTATAAGTACAATACATGATGAGGAATTAAATGAAAAATAAACTGGAAAGATTAAATTTGGGGGGGGGGGAAGGAACTCCAGCTCTAAGGGGGAGCTAGACCCCCAAAATCCTTGCTGACAGGCATGAGATGTCAAAGTTCACGCAAAAGTTCATCACTTTTGGCCTGGAATTGAGTTACAGGGTCTGTGGACTCAATTGATGATGAGGTTTTGATACCAACTGGGGTAGTTGTAGCTGTTGCCAAGAGGGTAAAACTACCCTTAAGATAAAACAATCATAGTAAAAACAGTTTAAACTTGTTTCTATATCTCTTACACACATTCTGGTGTGTTTTGAAGGCTCTAGACCAGGTATTGCTATAGTTATGGCTGATTTAAGGGTCCAAAATGGCTAAAAATGGCTTAAACCAGCCCTTTTTTGGTCTAAACCAGGGTTCAATGATGCCATAATTGGCTTTTCTGTTGTCAGACTGTTTTTCACGACTGACAAGAGTCAATTTCACTTTTGGAGTAAGAAAATGATGGCTATAAAAGAATGTCTTCTTTGCCCCTCTTTTCTCTTCATGTTAGAATCTTTTCCTTTTATAATTAGTTTAAACATTGTTAAACCAATCAATAAAGGATTCCAACCACCTTTCTTAAATCAGTTTAAAGCCTTTTAACCACGTGAAAAAATCATTATAATCATTGTTTCTAACTCTTATAATCATTTTTACCCCTGAACCACCCCAAAAGTGAATTAAAGCATCTTTCATCACTGTTAACTTCGTCACTTTGTTTCCAAATTTACTCTGGTCACTTTTGGGCATGTTTTTTCTTTAATCTTCTTTTAAAGACTTTGTTCTTGAATTAATTGCTTGCAGTTCATTTCTCAATTAATTTCAATTGAAATTGCTCTTGAAGAAATTTCTTTTGTAGCCTTAAATATCTCTTGTAGATTATTTTTGGATAAATTTTTATTGTTGGTAAAACAATAAATCCTTATAATATTATTGTTTTTTACTAAAAAACTTATAACCCATAAAATTGGCATTTCTTCTCTTAAAAATAATATTTCTTACTATTTTTAATTGATTTTTACCTTATACAAATTTTGAGGACAGGAAAAGTACTTGAATTTTAATCAAAGTTTCATATCCACACCTTACAAATACCAAGAGGAAACCCCACCAGAAATTCAGGACATACAGTAAGAAGCAGGGATGCCACAGGACACTGCCAATAAGAACTTGTGCAAACATACACAAGATGCACAAACATTCCTAGTCACACCAACCAGAGGAATTGCATATATACATGGAACAGCCACAAAAATGACTGTCTGTATTGACAATGCTCAACATCCACTGATCATTGATAGTGGGGCACACTGCTCCATAGTAGCCAGAAATTATCTGGATAAACAGTTCCCAAATTGGGAAAAACAGCTCTTGCCCACCAAGGCAATAAACTTTAAAAGTGCTTCAGGGAAGATGACTTCTATTGGGACAATTATCAAAGAAATAATTATACCCCAGAGGAAGGGTAATTTCAGACCTAACCCAGAGTTTGTAGTGCTTGATGATTCCCACATCCAAGGCTTCTTACTGGGAACAGACTTCAAAAGGATGTATGGCATAGATATTTACAATAGTAAAAACAGGCACATCACCATAGGTACTGACAAGGAGAAGGAATTTTCACTTGATATATACCAAATCTCTACCAATGACCCACAGGAGGAGTTACTGAATGAATTCAGAGGGCCAGTTTAGCACTACCCTCACCAGTAAACAAAAACTAAATTTACTGAATATTATGAGGAGGAATAGACCAGCATTTTCCATTGGTGAAGAACCATTAGGAAAAATCAAAGGCCATGATATAGAACTATATCTGGATGTGGAAAGACCTTATCCACCCATGCTCAGGAGACCTCCTTATCCAGAAATCTGGAGACAAGGAAAGAAATTGAAAAACATATCAATGAACTCCTGGACATTGATTTTATCAGGAAGATTGGACATAATGAAATAGTGGAAATAACCACTCCTTTCCTAATCACCTGGAATGATGGCAAGTCTAGACTGTGTGGAGACTTCAGAGCTCTGAAAAACTACACAAAAGCAGACAGGTACCCTATACCTAGGATACCTCATGCCTTGGATAAACTGACAAAAGCCAAAACCATAACCAAAAAGGATTGTATGAAAGGTTTCCACCAGAATGGAGTTAAACCAAACTCCATGAAACCTCTTGGAATAATATGCCATATGGGTATATATGAGTATACCAGGATGCCATCTGGCATCAAAGATGCACCAGCCCACTTCCAAAGGATGATGGACACAATATTTCAAGAAGAAATATTGGAAGGCTGGATGGTAGTATATATTGATGATATCATTTTATACTCAGAGACATGGGAAGACCATGTCAAATACATAGACAAAGTGCTAAGTAAATGTACACCCATAAATCTGAAGATTTCACTGAAAAAGTGTAATTTTTGCCAACAAGAGCTACTAGCTCTAGGACATACAGTCTCAGGCCTTAGTCTGCCAATTGACCAGAGTAAAGTAGCAGCAGTACCGAAAAAGCCAGTACCAAAGAGCATCAAGTAGATGCAATCTTTTCTTGGGTTTGCTAGCTAATATAAAAGCCACATCAAGGATTTCCTCACATAACTGGTAGTTTATACAAGGTATGTTCAAAAGATGTAGTTCTTGAAATTACCAAGAAAAGGAGATATGCATATAAGAGGATCAAATATGAACTCACAAATGCACCTGTGCTCATCTTGCTTGACTTTGAACTGCCATTCAAGTTATACATAGATGCAGCAAGTAGCCAAGGCTTAGGAGCAGCCCTTCACCAAAGACAGATTGTAGATGGTGAACCAAGAGAGGGAGTAATATGTTACATCTCTAGGAAACTGAAAGATTCAGAAGCCAGGTATGGGGCCAAAAAGACTGAATGTCTATGTCTAGTCTGGGATCTGGAAAAACTCCATTATTATCTGGAGGGTGCAGTCTTTGAATTCTACACAGACTGCACAGCCTTTAAGTCTTTCCTGAACATGAAGACTACAAATAGACACATGCCAAGATGGCAAATAGCCATCCAGGAGTATAGAGAGAATATGACCATCATATATAAAGAAGGTAAAAGTCATACTAATGCAGATGGCCTTAGCAGATGGCCACTGGGTAATGTCAGGAGCAAACCAGCTTATGACCCTGAAGTTGCAGCCAAGAGCCCTATCCATTTCATGGAAATAGATAGGAGGAAGAACTTCAGATTCTGTGAATGGGCACCAGGAAGTGGTACCCTTGACAGTGGAAACACTGATTCACAAGGAACAGAAACTTCCATACTGGGAATAACCTCCTCAGAACTGCACAATGCATTTTTTAGTGCAGTTCTGAAGTCTTATGCCAAACACAAACAGTGTGGCATATTACTAAAACTCCTTCAACAAAAATACAGGAGCCCAGAACTGGAATCCCAGATGGGAGAACCCTGGTTGAGGCCCTACAAGTATAACAAGTTCTTCCTTGTAGATGGCCTGCTTTACCACAGAGAGAAGCACACAAGTGCACTCAAAGGGGTAGACAGAGACCACATCTCCCTGATCCTGCAGGAATGCCATGACTGCCCCTATATGGGACACATGAGTGAGGACAGGACCAGAGAGAGGGTAGCAAGCACAGCTTGATGGCCCAAGTGAGAACAAGAGATTAGTGAATACATCAATACTTGTTAAAGATGCCAAAACGCAAATAGGAAACATGGGAAGAAGTATGGGTTACTTCAACATATAGAGGAACCCAAACACCCATGGGAAACCATCAATATGGACTGGGTCACAGGAATTGTCCCAGGGGGCAAAGAAAACTACAATTCCTGCTTGATCATAGTTGATAGGTTCAGAAAGAGCATGAGGTGTCTACCATGCCATCTAGAGGACACAGCCATGGAAACCTCTCTGTTATTCTGGAATAACATCATATCTACCTGTGAAGTCGCTAAAATCATCATTAGTGATAGGGGCAAAAACTCACATCTGAGTTTTGGACCAACTTGTATGAAATGCTTGGAACCAAGCTTGCATTATCCACAGCTTACCATCCACAAACAGATGGCCTAGCTGAAAGGATGATCCAGACAATGGAGGACATCCTTAGAAGGTTCTGTGCCTATGGCATGGAATACAAGGACCATGAGTGATACACCCATGACTGGGCTACCCTTCTACCAGCTGTCCAACTGGCTTATAATACTAGTCAGCACTCTACCACAGGAAAAACACTTGCACTGGTAGAGAAAGGGTGGAATCCCCTGTTACCTGTGGATCACTTGAAGAAGAATCTTCTGACCATCCACCCCACAGTCAAAGACTTTCATGACATGCGGAAGAGGGCTTGTGACACAGATTCCAAATGCATAGCTGAGGCAAAAGAATATGATAAACAGAGGTGGGAGAAGACACACATGGAACCTGACTTCAAAGAAGGGGACCAGGTGCTAGTGTCTACACTAAACTTTAATAATCTTGAAGGACCCAAGAAGATGAGAGACTCATTTTTAGAGATTTTCACTATAATTGACCTGATAAGAAAGAATGAAGTGGAAGTTAAACTTACAAAAGAATTTTCCAGGAGGCACCCAGTCTTTCCAGTAAGTTTAGTCAAAACCTACTTCCAAACAGAGGAGGACAAATTTTCCTCCAGGAAGAGGAACCCCACACCACCAGAGATAGTGGAGGTGGAGGATTCCCCTGGACATGTGATTAAATCATCAGGGCCAGGGAGATCAGACTTAATGGGAAGGAAAAAAGACAATACTTAGTCAGGTTCAAGAACCAAACAGCTGATAAGGACAAATGGGTGGCAGAGGATGCCATACCAGATGGGAACCTTCATTTAAGGAGATTCAGAGCCTCTAGGAGGACCAAACAGTCCAATCAATGATGAGCCTTTTTTAGAGGGAGGGTATTTCAGCCTGTGACTCAAATCCAGAGCACAAGCATGACAGCCAAAATACCATAAACCAATGGTATAGCCAAGATACCACCAAAAAATGGAGCTGAGCCAAATTAGCTCAAAGGGTATCGAAAGAAAGGGGAAACTTACCCCTTTCCAAATATACAAGTCCCTTCATTATAGGACAAAGAATAACAAAGTTATTCCTGCTCAAAGTTGTTGCTGAGAATAAACCTTAAATTTCACTTCTTATCTAAAATACAGAGTAAGAGGCCTAAACCCATCAAATGGGTATGAAGAATGAAGCTCTAAGTCAGGGCTATCTAATGGTACTAGCCAAACTGAGCTAGCACCAGTATTACAGAAGCTATGGTCAAATTCAGGCCAAATAAGGGTGAACAAAACATTCACCTCTCATCTAACTTCTACAGTTTTAGTGTGAGATATCAAAAGTGGGATCTTTTTGGAAAGATCACAGTCAGGGCTATCTGATTGTGTCATACCTTTCCTCATATCTCAACTAGAGCAAAGGTATGGGGCAAAAAAAGCCCAATACAGCTTTTGCCCAAAACACCATATGTACAAAATATCTTGTACATGGGATAGCTTTGCCATATTTAATAATAGACACATCAAATGAGGTACCATTGTGTATAACGCATACAGGGCTACACACCAAACCAGGTTTGAGGTTGATATCTCAAGAACTGACAAAGGTATGGCTGTTTCAAGGTCAAAATCCCACATTCTGGCCAATAAAGCCTTACCATGGGACAATATCCCATAACCATCATTATGAGGTGTCAAACAGACAAATAAGAATGTTTATACTTCAATGCCTCATAAGTCAGTCAATACTGGGGTCCCATGCCGTTTCTGTACAGCATTCTACACGTCATACATGTCAGAAGAAGGCTATGTGGTCCCCAGATGAAAATTTTCACCCTGTATTGGTGAAAACTGCCCAGATGTGGCTTCAAAGCCCCATCTGAGCCCAATAGAGACTCCACAGGCCTCTTCAAACCACAAGTATGTCTCAGAGAGTGAAAAAACCTTCACTTCCTCTATGTGGAAAGGTCTATCAGCCTTTCCACCCCATTTCAGGATAAAAGGAGAGCTTTTCACTGCAAGAAAAGCTGTCCACATCCTGCTCTTAAATTCCTACTTAGTAAAACTGTCAAAAAAAGTTCTACCCTTGAAAAATAAACAGGTATAATTATAATATTAATTATTGTCATCCAACAGGTAAAGCTGCACCCAGGGCTTTCAACAGTGCTCACCACCACTATTTTATAATAGTAAAGCCCTTTAAATCTTATTTAAAACCCTTATTATCAATCAATACTTTTATTCTTAATTTTTATCACATGTCACAGCCACAGTTAAAGTTGTAAATAGCCTAATTACTGCTTCTACATAGACTCAACCTGACAATCAAAGAGGGGGATGAGCACTTAACTGCCTTCAGAACCAAATATGGTAGTTATGAGTATTTGGTTATTCCATTTGGCCTTACAATGCTCCAGTGTCTTTCCAGAATCTTGTGAATAACATATTTGCGGATTTCTTGGATATTTTTGTTTTAGTTTATTTAGATGATATCATGGTCTTTTTCAGTTCTGGGGAGGAACATGTCAAACATGTGGCCTCTGTCCTCCAAAGACTGAGGGACAATAATTTGTTTGCCAAAGTCTCCAATTGTCTATTCAATGCCTCAAGTGTTGAATACTTGGGCTATGTTGTCTCAAGTGATGGCCTCAAGATGGATCCTTTTAAAGTTCAGCAAATCCTCAATTGGCCTGAGCCAAAGGACATTAAGGCTCTTCAATCCTTTCTTGGCTTTGCCAATTTCTATTGTCGTTTCATTAAAAATCACTCCAAAAAATTTATTGCTCTCACTTCCCTTCTCAAAAAAGACTCTCCCTTAATCTTCAATGAGGAAGCTCTTAGTCAGTTTCAAATACTCAAAGAAGCATTCACCACTGCTCCTATCCTTTCTCATTTCAATCCTTCTCTACCAACTATTGTAGATACTGATGCTTCTTATTATGCTTGGGGTGCTGTACTGAGCCAGGTCAATGACTTGGGAAATCATCCCATTGCATTTAATGGTTGCAAGCCTCTTCTAGCTGAGCTGAACTATGAGATTCATGACAAGGAACTCCTTGGCATAGTTTGGGCTCTCAAATGCTCAAAAGCTTTTCTTCTTTCTCTTTACAATTCTTTTGAGATCTTGACAGACCCCTCTTCTCTTCAGTTTTTCATGTCTTCCAAAGTTCTTACTCATAATCAGGCCCATTGGGCTGAATTCCTTGCTGAGTTTCATTTCACTATTAGTTACTGCCCAGGCAGGCTGGCCACTTTACCAGATTCCTTGTCACATTGGGAAGACGTGTACCCAGAGAGGGGGGTGGACTTTATCAGCAAGAATCCTCAAATTTTTCATCAAATAATCAAGCAAGATGTAATTCAAGAGTCAAGATTCTTCTCAATCAAGGTTGAAATATTCTCAGATTTTGTTTACAAGATTCAGAAAGAAGTATGGCAAGACAAAAACTATAAAGAAATACTAAAGCAGCTAGCAAGAGGTTAATAAGCTCCAGATTATTCTCTTGAACCTCAAGCCAAGTTATTATTGTTCAAAGATAGAGTGGTAATCCCAAGCAATGAAGAAATCCAACTCAATATTCTTCAAAATAATCATGAATCACCGTTGGCTGGCTATCCTGGCCAGGAGAAGACCCTCAAGCTCATCAAGAGGGAATTTTATTGTGCTGGAATGAATCAATTAATAAAGGACTATGTGTCCTCATGTCAGCAATGTTCAAGAAACCAGAAAATTCATCATACAAAGTTTGGATTACTCAAGCCTCTTTCAATTCTATCTGGTTCTTGGAATTATTTATCAACGGACTTTATCACTCAATTGCCCTTGTTAAACAACTTTGCTTCAATTCTAGTAGTTCTGGACAGGTTCTCAAAAATGGCAATCTTCATTCCAGCTTATGGGACAATCACTGCTCTGGAATTAGCTCAAATCTTTATCAGCCATGTCTTTTCCAAACATGGCCACCCAGTAAGTAATTTCAGTGATAGAGGATCCTTATTTGTTTCATAGTTGTGGACCAACTTATGTCAGCAGCTCAAGATATCAAGAGATCTTTCAACTGCTTTTCATCCTGAAACAAAGGGACAAACAGAGAGGGTAAATCAGATTCTAGAACAGTATCTTGAGATGTATTTCAGCTACCATCATGATGACTGGCACACCTGACTCCCCCTGACTGAATTTGCCTACAATAATGAAGAACATTAATCAACAAAGCAATCCCCTTTTTCTCACCATTTATGGAAGAAATCCCAGCTTTGACTCAATCCTTATTTCTCAAGACTCACCTTCTGTAAATTTATCAACAAAACTCCAATCAGTACAGCAAGTTGTCAAAGAATAATTACAGTTAGAAATGAGGAGATTCAAGAAGTATGCAGATAGAAATAGGTCAATTCCACCTGATTTCCAACCTGGGGAGAAGGTATGGCTAGCTTCCAAGAACATCAAGACTACAAGACCCACCAAGCAACTGTCAGAAAGATGGCTGGGACCCTTTGAATTCATTAAGAAGATTGGAAGTCATGCATACCACCTCAAGTTGCCTCAACAATTGGTGTCAGTTCACCCTGCATTCCATGTGTTCTTATCAAAACTAGTGAAGCAATCAGCTATCCCAAATTGACATCAGTTGCCACAACCACCAGTTCTAGTGGAGAAGCAAGAATAATGGTAAGTGGCCCAGGTTCTGGAACCCAAAGTCAGGAAAGGCAAATTATGGTACCTTGTAGAGTGGAAAGGATTCAGTGAAGACCCAGAAAGAACAACTTGGGAACCAGCTTCCAACCTGACCAACTCACCAGACCTTGTCAACGATTTCCACTCATTGTATCCAGACAAGCCTAGTCCAAATACCTCAAGAGTTTGATTTCTATGGTGCTTGGTGGGTAGAAGAAGTTATGAAAGCAAGTTCCTCTCCTGGGATGCACCTTCAAGGGGTTATTCTACCCAAATGTTGTTGTAAGCATCACCTTGGCCACTTTGTGAGCACTGGTCAATTCTCTGGACAGATTCAGGAAGCATGCAACATCAATACCCTCTGATTTGGACCTTATCAAGATATGTCCAAATCTTTCTTTTCTTTTCACTTTTATTACTCTTTCAATTTATGTCAATCATCATTATTCAAGACATTCATTACTTCAAAATCAATTCTGGAAATCTGTTTCATTTTCTGGTGCTTGGTGGGGAGTGGGAGTTGTGAAAGTAAGTTCCATCTCCTGGTATGCATCCCTGAGGTTCCTACTTCTTGTAAAACATCACCTTGGCCACTCTGCGAGCATCAATTGCTTGTTTGTTATCTTTCAGACAATTCTTGGCCAAATTCAAGAAACTCACCACAAGAAGGACAAACCTCAGGAATTTCTCTGTTTATTTTTCTCTAATTTACTTTCTTTTTCTTTAATTGTATAATTTTGTTTTCTTTTATTTCTGTAAGCCGGCAGCATCCCCTCCCAAACCATGTATTGGGAGGTTCCATTTATTTTTTTCATTTTTTAGTATTTTATAAGAGTAGGGATTGAAGTAAAACCAAACACAAACAAGGACAAGTAGACTAGTTATCTCTACCCAAATCATTCCAAGTTCTCTGGAAGTCACTTATCAACTCACAAGAAGTACCTGGAATAGCTGTGTCATTAGCATATATAATCACCTCCCTATTATGTCTATCAAATCTCCTGAGAAGCCTGGACACAGCTTCTTGATTTTCACTCTCTGCATTTGGATCCTCTCTGGTAACTTGGATAGGCCAACAATTTCTTCTCTAAAATACTTGAGCCGCAGGAAACAGTAAAGGAGAAAATCCATCTCTTCTTCTACTGGAACTGGCCATAGGCTGGAGCTGTTGATAGGTGATTATGGGTGAGTTCTTGGGTTTCTGGATGGGGGATGGTCTTAATGCTTGAGTCAAGGCAGGCCTGGCATGGGAAGGACTCGGTGAAGTTGGAGGAAGGGAAGTAGGAACAGTAGCAAGAGTGGGTTGGAAAGTTCTGGGAGTACTTGGAATGACAGGACTTTGGAATCTGTTGGTAAGAGGCTGAGAAGAGGAAGAGCTTGATTGATGGCCAACAAAATGAGGAACCACTTCAGCTTCCTCACCATCCAATTCATCACTACCTTCAGCATCTGGATCAGGTGGGGAATCAGGAATTCTTCTTATCCTTTTCACTACTCCTCTAGTATTGATTCTGGAGATTGGGACCTCTGAGCTGGAGTATATTGGCCTACCACCAACTGGAATGGGCCCTTCAACATTGGTCCACCTTGCACATCCCTCTGCCTAGAACCACTTACTAAATCAAGAATATCAGTAGCAAATTCAATTAAAATACTCAAATTACTCACAATTAGAATACCCTGAAGTTTCATCAGGAGCAGGCGCCTCAGAAACTGGGAACTCTTTACCAAAAGGCCCATCTTTCTTACTCCATAAATACCTCCTCACATTTGAAACGTGTCTCCCAGTTGGACAGCATGGCTTCTTTCCAATTTAGCAATAGTGAAATTTTGAAGACCTAGGATTTTAATGTTCAAAACAATCCTTACCCTTGGCCAAACATTCAGTACAAGCAGGATCAAGAACTTCAACTTCCTTGTAACCATCATAAGTTTGGGAGGGATCAAAATGTCCAGAAGAATCCATTGAGGGTGAAGCCAATCAACTGAGGACGCCAGAACCACAAAGGACAGATGGTGGCGGTGCAGAAGGGGAAGATTTGGTGAGTTCAGTTAGTTTGGAACTCATGGCTGAGAATATGCAAGCAGAAGATTCAGAACATCAGAATCAGTCCACTAAAAGTCCAAAGAAAATGACCTCAAGGTAATGGGGCCATAACTCAATTATGGTCCCTCCTTAAAGCCTCAAAGGTGGTGGTTCAAGACCCCTTTGGGGCTGAATATATCACCCCGGACCTCCCCTGCAACTCTGGGGGAGGCCAAGATCTTAATGGTCCTGGCCCCTCTCAATGGGTCCAGGCCATGGGCCACTTTTTGGTCCCATGGAAGCCCTAGTTCCCCAGCAAAATTGGGCCCAGGGGGCCTCCAATAGCCCCACGGACTTCAGACTGCAAAGCATGGTGTACGGACTGCAGACCATAGGACCCCAAAAACATCAAATGGCCAAAAAAGGCCATAAATACCCTAAATCAAAAAATGCACCTAAGACACATAAAAGGACAAAAGGGCCATGAATTCAAATTTCATCAAAAGTCACCATAGGAAGGGCCAAGACCCAAAAGCTATGGTAAGGCCCAAAAGGATTCAAGACCACATATTGAGGCATTACCAAGGTTATTGGGGTGAAGACCCCCTTGAAGATTTTTTCAAGACAATTCCAGTCAAGGCAAGGAAGGGCCCAACATCAGGTTGGCCCTTGCCAAATGAGATATACAATCATATACTCATTCTTCATCAATTTATGAGCAGAAGAGCTCAATGGAATTCATTTTGGGATACAACCCAAGGCCATGCTTTGAAAGGAAGGACTGACTTAATGAAAAGAAGCAAAAAGCATATTTCAAAGTGGAAGAACTTACTCAAGTTAAAGGAGGGGGAATTCAAATCAACAAAGGGGGATACTGTAACAACCACTCATCAGGGGTCAGGGAATTCATACTTATACCCACTCAAACACCTCAAACCAGAAAATCCAGTGTGTATATGAGCATTCAGTTTCAGCAATCTTCCTTCCTGAAACATGCATACAGTCTGGTTTATCAATACAGCCTGTTAATACTTGTACAGGTTGGAACTACCCAATACAGTTTGGATACACCATTTGCAAACTGTATGATAACTCAATACCACCACTCCTCTTTTACAGGCCCTGTATAGCTGTACAGGACCTGTATTGGCCAGACTCAATTCAATCATCATGTATTCCCATGAAAATTCTCTTTCTTGATCAGGGCTGGTGATTCTCACATATACCAGCCCCTCTTTCTCCCCCTGGGGACTTTTCCCCAGTTAATTAATTTAGTTTATTTATTATTTCATAATTACTCTTATCCTTATTTTGGGTATTATAATTATTTGATTTTAAGTTAGTATTTGCCTTTTCTTTCTCTGCCTGTACAGTATGCGTTGGGTGGCCATATCCTTATTAACCCTTCTCTTTCCATTCTGACAGGTTGAAACAGCAGACTTGGACTTTTTCATGGTTGGCTCTTTTATTTTCTTACTCTTATTCTTTGTTGCTGCCTTTCTTATACTTTGTTTATTAGTAATTCATTATATTACACTCTTAAGTGTATTCATCTCTTATCATATCCTTGAGGCCTGCATAAGTGAGTCCCAGTATACTGAGTGCCAGGCCCTCTTCACTTAGAAGAGCCCCTGTGACACAATGATCTATGGATGTCTTTTGGATATGCATTTTCATGTGATTTATTAAATAGTGTACCCATGAAAAAAAATATTCCTGTCTGATTAGAAAGGGACCAATGAATCTACCCTCATTATATAAAGCTTTCTCATACCATGGATTGAATCACTGGCCTTGTTGGATTGGATTCTACCCTGATAGATGGAAAGAGAGCTTCAATATCAACCTGGGCAAGGAATAAACCATAGTTTTATTGCCCATTATTTCTGCAAAGCTTCAATGTTTTATTACAAAAAGCATGATTTAATGGAATAAAGTGGATTTCACAGCTATGGAGACAGGGCAGGAAATTACCAATCATTACCAATTGAAGATCTTCTAACACCTAATAAACAAGGGGGTTTCATGGAAGATCCACCAAATACAGTTTCAAACCTCAATGCTGCTCAATACAGACAAAACCCAAATACAGAATTCACAAAATACAGGCCTGTCCTCAATACAGGTGCAAATACCTGTATTGGGTTCAAGTACCTGTATTGGATAAACCAATACAGGTTTACATCTCAAATACAGATTCCTACATCTTACAGTCATGGGTTCTCAGCCCTCAAACTCCAAGCTGGCACTTTTTCACATATACCAGCCCCCTTTCAGCCACCTAGGGGTTTTTCTCCAGTTAATTAAAATATTTGGTTTATTATTAATATCATTTTATTTCTTACTCCAAGGTATTTTTTCATTAACTCTTAAGTTGAGACAGTGATTCAGGATTATTTGTGGTTGGCTCTTTGGTAATGCTTTTGTTTTTATTTCATGTCTTTTAATGCTCACTCTTTATCCATAGGAATTTTACACTTTATCTTATTGCTCTTATTCTTTGAGTAATTCCCTTGAGCCCTGAATAAGTAAATCTGTTCACTTAGTGCCAGGCCCTCCTCATTCAGAAGAGCCCCTGTGACATTCTTTTAATGAACTCATAGTTTCTTCTTTTCTTTAATTTATTTTTATTCATTTATCTCCATCTTCAATGATGATTTTTATGATCTTATTATTTTTACAATTTCATTATCTCATCAATTTTCATCTCATTGATTTTTTTCAAATGAAAATTAATTCTCGTTTGCATTCCTTACATTTTGCTGACCATTTAGGTTTATTCTTAATTCTCAAACAAATTTTATTTTCATTTTCTGTCTGAATTCAGGTTTTTTTATCAGGTCTAATTGATTGGAATTTGGGGTTAATTGATTCATCATTTCAGGAGTTTTTATTGGATTGGGGTTATCCTTTATTTATTTTGAAATTTCTCAAGAATTATTTATTGGTTGATTTTATTTTTCAAGAAATTGACTTTACCTCAAGATTCTGATTTGATTTGATTGATTGATTTGGTTTGATTCCTCAAGAAATTGGATTGATTTTTGAAGATATTGATTGAATTCCTCAAGACATAATTGATTTGATTTTGAATTGACTTTATTGACTTGATTTGATTTTCTACTGACTTTATTTGATTTATTGATTGAATTGATTTCACTTATTGACTGAAATTTGTTATTCATAAGAATTTGGTTTTGTCTTCTTCATTCTTCAAGATTTATTCATATTGATTTCACTTCAAGACTTTTGATTGATTTCTCAAGTTCATCAAGATTCTCATTTGATTGATTTGGTAAAGCCTTGTTTTATTCTCAAGTATCATAAAATCTCATTTTTTTTCTTCAATAATTCCAGTTTATAATAGCCCTCCAGCCAAGAATACAAGATCTCAAAGACATCAAGCTGTTCTCACTCCTACAGCAAGGGCTCCTCTTGACCGCACACCATCAATTCATCAACTCAGTGCAAAGTTGGACATATGACCACAAATAGAAGGAGCAGCACCCTCTAGAAGAGCAGGTGTGAAGTCAGGAAGATCAAGATCATTCTCTGTCTTGTTGGGTGGATATCCAAGCATTTATCAAGGACCTAGAAGCAGATCAGGGGAAGCTGAAGATGAAGAGGGGGAGGAGTCTGTGGAAGAGAAGGAGTATGAAGAACCTGAATTAGCAGCTGCCTTGGCAGGTGCCCCTGAGGCATCTGAAGCTCCAAATCTAGCCCCTTCTAATTAACCTGTTGTCTGTCAAGCTGAACCAAATTTTCTCAAAATGATGGAACAGATGACTCAATTCATGGGACAACTCACTCAAGCAGTTGCCCCAAGGGGCACTTCAAGAGCCTCAGAATTCAAGACTTCATCAATGAAGGCACCTGATTCCTTTGATGGTAGTAAAGATTATTAATTGAGAAGACTTATTCAATCTTGTCAGTTAATTTTGCATAATGACCCTGCAAACTTCTTCTCTGACAGGAAGGAGGTTTTGCACTCAACTTCTTTTCTCACTTTTAGAACTTGAAAATGAATTAAATCTTACCTATCAAATATCTCCAATGAAGACCTTTCTTATCTCCTCAATAACTGGCAGTTATTTGAAACCCAGCTATTAGCTCTGTTTGGTGATCCCAATGAAGTCAGGAATGCTGAACAAGAGTTAGGCAATCTCAGGATGGAGGAAAGTGGCCAGTTTCTATTGTACATATAAGAATTCAAAAGTTGAATTTCAAGAATTTAAGACTGGGGGGAAAGGGCCTATATTCATGTGTATAGAAGAGGCCTGGCATAAAGATTGTTGGACAAACTGGCTTCTCACCCTGGAAGCTTTGATAGCCTTCAGGAACTCATGGACATTGGTTTGGAATTAGATACCAGAGACCATTAGACGCAGAAGGAAGAGGGTAGTCATCAAGAGAAGAAGCCTCCAATCAGTGGATCCAACTCCTCCAAGCCTCCTCAAAGTTCATCTTCAAAAAAGCCTTATAACGGGAAGAACAAGAAGGGGAAGAATTCTCAAGTGTTCAAAGACAAGCCTCATGCTGCTCTACTGACTAAGGACAAAAAATTAATTGGTTCTGAAAAGGAGAGGAGGATTAAAGAAGGCTTATGCACTTATTGTGGTGGCAAGCAACCAATTCAAAAATGCTTCAAGAGGCCTTAAAATAGGCAAGGGTCATAAAGAGGCTTCCCTAGCAAGCAGGGAAAAGCCAGAGTGGGAATCATGATTTGTTCAATGGTTCTCACTTACCTCCTTCAAGAGCACAATTGTGCACGCTGAATACTAGTGTCAAGAAATCTTCAAGATTTATCAGTTTCTCTTCTCTCTCTGATATTTTTCATAGTTGTCTCATTGATTCTGGTGCTACCAGCTCTTTTATTTCAAAGAATCCTTTTCTCAAGTACTCATTGACCATGTCAGAGATCCCTTAAAGCATTCCTCTTTTATCTTGGATTCCAATGAATCCACTTCCCTGTTCATCACACATTAGACCAAGTGGGTTGTTGACCTGGCTTCATTCCCAAGCTTCGAATGGGATTTCTTTATCATAGATTCACCCAAGAGAGAAGACCTAATACTGGGATATGATTTCCTTTACCGTTTTAATCCAGTTATTGATTGGAAAAATAGATTTATCACCTATAATTCTAGTGATAAGGATTCTAGTGGTATTTTTTCTTCTAGTAATGACTTTGCCACCAATGTCAACAGTGTTGCTCTGGTTGGTGAACTTAAGACACCTTCCCTTCCTCCTTCTTTGCATATCTCTTCCATTATTCCCTCTCAGTCATTACTTCCATGAAGAGATGAAGTATTCAAAGACATAAAAGATGTTAGAAAAGATTTTGCTATATCTTCACTTCATATCTTTCAAGGGGATATGGACCTTCCTACTTTATTGTTTCATGCCTCCTTGGAGGAGCAGTGGGATGAGGAGGAAGAGCCAGAAGAGATTGAAACTGTGCTTAAGGTAGTCCCTCCTGATTATCACCAATAGTTGGATGTTTTCTCCAAGGTGAAAGCAGAAAAACCTCCTCCACACTGTGCCTGTTATCATCATATTGAGCTCAAGGGTGTTCTACCTCCAGTAGGTGTTATATACTCTTTATCAAAGCATGAGTCAGAAGCACTACAGGCCCACATTTCAGAGAATGTATAGAAAGGTTTTGTCAGGCCAAGCTCCTCTCCAACAGGAGCACCTGTCCTTTTTTTTAAGAAAAAGGATTGCGGCTTTTGTTTGTGTGTTGACTAACCCAAACTTAATGCTGTCACTAGGAAGAACAGGTATCCTATTCCATCAATGAATCAGCTTCTTACTGTGTTTAATGGCTCTACTATCTTTTCCAAGATATATTTACATGGTGCTTATAATCTCTTGAGAGTTAAAGAGGGGGATGAGTGCTTAACTGCCTTTAGAACTAAATATGGTAGTTATGAATATTTGGTTATGCCATTTGGCTTGACCAATGCTCCTGCTTCATTCCAGAATATTGTGAATGCTATGTTTGCAGATTTCTTGGATATTTTTGCTGTAGTCTTCTTAGATGATATCATGGTTCTCTCTAGTTCTGAGGAGGAACATTTCAAAAATGTGGCCTTGGTCCTCCAAATACTGAGGGACAATAATTTTTTTGCCAAAGCCTCAAAGTGTGTATTTCATGCCTCGAGTGTGGAATAATTGGGCTATTTTTTTCAAGTGAAGGACTCAAGATGGATTCTTCCAAAGCTCAGCAAATCCTCAATTTGCCTTAGCCAAATAATATCATGTCACTTTAATCTTTACTTGGCTTTGCCAACTTCTATTGTTGTTTCACTAAGAATTATATCAAAAAAATCTCTTCTCTCACCTCCCTCCTTAAAAAAGATTCTGCCTTCATCTTCAATGAGGAAGCTCTTAGTCAGTCTCAAATACTCAAAGAATCTTTCACCACTGCTCCTATCCTATCCCATTACAATTCTTCCTACCAACTATTGTAGAGACTGATGCTTCTAATTATGCCTTGGGTTCTGTACTTAGTCAGGTCAATGACTCAGGAAAGAATCCCATTGCATTTGATAATTGCAAGCTCGTCCCAGCTGAGCTCAACTAGGAGATTCAGGAAAAGGAGCTCCTTGGCATAGTTTGGGCTCTCAAGAGCTAGACAGCCTTTCTTCTCTCTCTTTCTGATTCCTTTGAAGTCTTGACAGACCACTCTTCCCTTCAATATTTTATGTCTTCCAAAGTCCTTACTTGTTGTCAAGCCCGTTGGGCAGAGTCACTCTCCGAATTTCACTCCTCTATCACATACTGCCCAGGCAGACTGGCCACTTTACCAGATGCGTTATAACCTTGGGACTACATCTACCCAGAAAGGGGGTGGAATTCATCAGCAAGCATCCTCAAAACCTTCATTAACTTTTAAAAGAAATTAAATTAAAGAGTCAAGGTTTTTCTCAATCAAAGTTGAAGTTTTGTCAGATTTAGTTGATCAAATTTAGAAGGCAGCATGGCAAGACAAATATTATAAGGAAATTTTCAAGATATTAGCAAGAGTTGAATCAGTGTCAGATTATTCTCTTGAACCTCAATCCAATTTTTATTATTCAAATATAGATTAGTTATCCCAAGTAATCATGAACTTCATTTGGATATACTTCAAAAGCATCATGACTCACCATTGGCTGGCCACCCTGGCCAGGAGAAGACCCTCAAGCCCATCCAGAGGGATTTTTGCTGGGCTGGCATGAATCAAATTATCAAGGGCTATGTGTCCCCATTTCAGCAATGTTTGAGAAACAAGAAAATCACCATAAGAAGTTTGGATTACTCAAGACTCTTCAAACTCATTATGAACGGAATTTATAACTCAATTGCCTCTGTCAATAAACTTTGATTCAATTTTAGTAGTTGTAGACAGATTCTCAAAAGTGGAAATCTTCATTCCAGCTTATTCACCAATCACTGCTTTGGACTTAGCTCAAATTTTTATGAGTCATGTCTTTTCCAAACATGGTATTCCAATCATTATTGTTAGTGATAGAGGTTCTTTCTTTTCTTCATCATTTTTGACTCAACTATGTCAGCAGCTCAAGATATCAAGAGATATTTCAACTTCCTTTCACCCTGAGACAGATGGACAGAAAGAGAGATTAAATCAGATTCTATAGCAGTATATTTGGATGTATGTCAGTTACCATCAATATGACTGGCACACCTGGCTCCCTCTGGCTGAATTAGCCTACAATAATGCAGAACATTCATCAAAAAAACAGTCACCTTTTTTCACCATTTATGGAAGAAATCCAAGCTTTGACTCAATTCCCATTTCTCAAGATCCGCCTTATGGAAAGTTATCAACAAACCTCCAACTGGTACATCAAGTTGTCAAAGCAGAATTGGAGTCAGAGATACAGCATTTTAAGAAGAATGACAATAGAAATAGGGAAATTCCACCTGATTTCCAACCTGCGGACAAAGTATGGGTAGCTTCCAAGAACATCAAGACAACAAGACCCACAAAGAAACCCTCAGGAAGATGGTTGGAACCCTTTGAAGTTCTGAAGAAGATTGGTGGCCATGCCTATCACCTCAAGTCACCTCAACAATGGAAGTAAGTTCACCCCATCTTTCATGTGTCCTTTTTAGAACCAGTGAAGCAATCAACTATCCCAAATTGACATCAATTTCCACCAACACTAGTCATAGTGCAAGAGCAAGAAGAATGGGAAGTAGCTTGGGTTCTGGGCTCAAAACGCAAGAGAGGTATATTATTGTACCTTGTGGAGTGGAAAGGATTTAATGAAGACCCAGAAAGAGCAGCTTGGGAACCAGCTTCCAACATTACCAGCTCCCCAGATCTTGTGAAGAATTTCCACACTTTGTATACTGACAACCCTGGCCCAAATACCTCAAGATTTGATTCATGGTTCTTGGTGGGGATTGGAGTTTATGAAAGTAAGTTCCTCTCCTGGAATGAACCTTTAAGGGGGTATTCTACCAAATATGTTTTAAGCATCACCTTGGCCATTTTTTGAGCACTTGTCAATTTCTTTTGACAGCTCTAGAAGTCCTTGCAACATCAATACACTTGAATTTGGACCTTTCATCAAGATATTGCCAAATTGTTTCTTTTCTTTTTTTATTATCTTTCTTTCATATTTTATTATTCCAAATTAGGCCATTCACTATTACTGTCACAACCATGTGTAATCATCCCCCAATGGGGTTTTATGGAAAATATAGCCTGACCCCATTTTATGGCAAATTAGACATGTCATTGGTTTTATGGCCAATTAGACCATTTCAGTTTTTTATGGCCTTTGGGCCATATCACCTTTCACTGGCCACTTATGGCCTCAGGCCATATCCTGCAACCATTAGCCTTTTTGGCCAATTCTCCACCTCACCAACCCCCAGGAAAATGACTTTGTTTTGCTCCTGGGGGTCCATCTATTATTCCAGGGGCTTCTGGGTCCTCTAGCCATCACCAGGCCCTTTGGCCTAACCCCTTTGATTATGGGGTCTAAGGTCTCAATGAGGCCCTCTACAGCCCACGGGCTGTAATCCATAGCCCATGGCCAGCCCCTTTTGGCCTAAATCCAATGAGACAAAAAGGAGTCAAGGGGAGCAGTCCACCAGCCCCAAGGCCAGGTGGGTTCCAAACTACTAGTGGGCCCACCTGAGCCAATTTTGGCACCAAATGTAATCAATTCCAAAATGGCCAAAAAGGACCCCAGGACACAAATTTTGGCTACTTCCAACCCATGACCTCTGGCAACCACCAGAGGCCACCAGCTCAGCGCAAGAAAGGCTTCCCCTCAGCTCAAGGGAAGATCTCTGCTTCACTAATGTACCCTGTACCAAAGGATCCAGGCATGGTGCATATATAGTATAATATACCATCATGCACCATTTTTGCTTAGAAGTCCAATGGTGATGTTTTCAGGAGAAAATTATGTCTTTTCAATTCAAGTCCCCAAATCAATCACCCATTTCAAAGGAAGACTTTCATTCATTTGATCTGGCAATCCCTGGCTCCTACCAGAAGACCATTTGAGTAACCCAATCACCTGGTCCTGCAGGAGGTGGGTTGTATTTCCTTTTCAGGATTAGTCTAAGGGTAATTTCAAGATTTTATCAATCATTAAATCAGTTTGCAAGACATCAAGTACTTCAGTATTCCTTGCACAACTCAATTGGTTTATACAGGCTGTAGTCAAGCAGCCTATATGGCCTTGGCCCTTTTGGGAAAATTCATATTCCACTGTGGGAATTTCATCACACATCTAAATGATCAATATGGCCAGATCTGTATTGACCCAAAACAGTAAATAAATCTGGGTTATCAACCCTCAAGACACAGTCTTCAGCTTCTCACATATACTGGCCACCTTTTCTTCCCTGGGGACCTTTTCCCCAGTTAATTAATATATTCAATTTATTTTTATCCTTATTTTCTTTTTGTTTATTAAAGTAGATATTGATAATATTAAGTCAGTCATTTGCACCCTTTCTTCTTTGCCTGTCAGTGGATATTGGTGGTCATATCCTTTACTAATACCATTGTTCTTTCTGTCAGGTTGAAACAGTGAATTGAGGATTAATTTGGTTGGCTCTTGAGCTTTTGGATTTCTTTATTATCTTTGGCCATTGGCTTCTTTTCTCCTTTATCTTTGCCATACTTGTCCTTACTCTTATTCTTCTTCAAAAAAATCTAATTCTTGTGATTTCTTTATTCTTTTAGATCCCTCCAAGTGAGTTATTGATTCCTGTGTGCCAGCCCCTTTGACAATTATTCAATGCATTCCTTAACTCAAATTCATTTATGGAAAAGATTTTTATTCTTTTATTATTCTTGGTGGGGAGTAGAAGTTATGAAAGTAAGTTCCATCTCCTGGTATGCATCTCTGAGAGTGCTACTTCTTGTAAAACAACAGCTTTGCCACTCTGTGAGCATCAAATGTTTGGTTTTATCTTTTAGGAAAATTATGGCCAAAATCAAGCAACTCACCACAAGAGGATCAATCCTCAGAAGTTTCTTTCTTTAATTTTCTTTACTCTCCTTTCTCTCAATTCTTTCTTTTCATTGTATTTCATCTATTCTAGTTGTATGATTTTATTTTCTTTTTCTTTTTTTCAAAAGCAGAAGTCATCAGTCTGATATCTTGTTTGGGGAGTCAATTTATTTAATAATCAAAGAGAAAAACACTAGTATTGATGAAGACCAACTACAGATAATCTTCCTCAAAATTTCTTCAAGGATCCTCTAAATTGAACAACCAAAGCATATTCATAAGAAACTGCCTCCCTGGCCAAAGCCCTTGTGGGTTAACCTGGAACAGCACTCTTCATAGCTTTATCCACAAACACTTCAGTCAAAGCATCCACCTCTGCAAATCAGGATGTGACCACCTTCTTATTCACCCTCTTTTGATCAGTGAAGTTTCCAGTGATATTTTAGCCTCAACTGTAGTAAAAATTTAATTCAGGTTCTGGAGAAATTGAGTCTCTAGAAGCTCTGGCCATAGGTTGTTGAATATTAGTGGAGGTAGAGGCAAGTGTGGATGACCTGGTTGGGGATCTAATTGGAGGTTGAGGTGGTTGGGGGGACCTGATCACTTCATGAATGGTGGTACTGCCTGGGACTGGGGATAGTGAGGTGGATTGGATTCTTCTTTTTTCGATGGGGGTAGTAATTTAAAGTTCTTCATCAATCTCATCACTGCCTTCAGCATTAGTATCAATTTCTGCTTCAATCACCAAATCTCTTTTCAATTTTCCAAGTCTTCCATCCTTTCTGGTGACCAAAATAGGAACTTCTAGGCTACTCCAATGGGATTTCCTTGGGGGGAATGGGTTCTCCAGTGTTGGCCCAGGAACTGCTGGTGTTAGTCAATTGTTGAAAACCTCTCATTCTGGATCCAGTCACTGAAGCAGAAGAATAGAAAACCATAGAAGTCAGTAACTCAACACTTTCTTGATTATTCACCTCACAATTGGGATGGCCAGAGGTGGCATCAGAAGTTGGAGGTTCATCAACAGGAGCTTCCAATCCAAATCTTCTACCCTTCTTGATGCTTTTCCATAATCTTCTGGGATTTTCTGGGAATCTATGGTTGTAATGAGAGCAATTCCTTTTCTCAAGGTTGCAGAATTGGTACCTGGGGGACCTAGAAGTAGCAGATTCAACACAAGGAACCCCCTTCCTCTGACAATTGATGCAGGGTGGCTCAATAACTCTAACAGATTTCAAACCATCATAGGTTTTATTAATGTCATAAATCTCTGTAGGGGCCATAGTCTCTTCAGAAAGCTCCCTAGAGTTATCAAAGACACCAGAACCATACATTAAAGAAGGCAGAGAATCAGAGCGATTGGAGTTACAAATGGAAGTAAGCTTTGAAGTCATCTTCAAGTCAAGATTCAAAGCCAAGACCAAGCAAATAATGGAAAAATCCAAGTGAGCCAGTAAATTATTGCAATTTGAACTTCAAGAATGGAGTAAGAACAAGAAAATAGAAGAAATATTAATAAAAGCTTTTTCATTGGTCAAAATGGCCATTTTTATGCATTTGCACATTCTTGCACATTTTGTGCATAATGACTTTAGATCATATGAAAGGCATTCAAAACATCAAAAATAAAAGAAAAAAGGCTAATTGGTGCATTTGCGCACTTTTGCAAATTTTGGCTCATACTGCTTCAAAACCTTCAAAAACCTCATTTTATTCAAAGCTCCATCAAATTTGCCATTTTCATTTTTATTTCCATATTTGCACATTTTGCACATTTTTGCGCACTTTGCAGAAGTCTGCCCATTTTGTGCATTTCTGGTTATTACTTCTTCAAAACCATCAAAATTATCAATTAAGCACTTTTTGATCAAAACTTCATCAAATCCTTGAAATTCTTGCATAATGACATAATTGTGTATTTTGCACATTTTGGCCAAAATTGACCAAAAACCCCAGAACACACCAAAATTGGGGAACTTTCAATGGACTTCTGCAATTTCTCAAAATCAAGAAAGGGGCACTTTTAGCCCAATTTCAAGATTAAGAAAAATTATTCAATGTCAGAGTTTTCTTAGGACATGAACCTGAAGTCATCCACTTGTCATGAGCCATGAGGACTCAAGACAAGTTGGATGAAGAAAACTGGAATGAGAAGAAGAAGAAAAAATCAGAATCAAGTCAAAGCAATAGGACCTACACGTTATTAAGATGAAAAAAGAAATTTGGAGGTATGATTTATGAAGAGGAATCATTAGCAATAAAAATTGGGTAATTGTTGGGAAGAAAGCTTTTTTTAATTGACCTCATCAAGGTTCACTTTATCTTATGGTTCTCAGAGCTCACCACTTTCAAAAGGGGGATAATGTCACAGCCATGGAGACAGGGAAAGGAATTATCAATCATTACTAATTGAAGATCTTCCAACACCTAATCAACAAGGGGGCTTCATGGAAGATCCACCAAATACAGTTTCAAACCTCAATACAGCTCAATACAGGCAAAAAACAAGTACAGGGTTCACCAAATACAGGCCTTTCCTCAATACAGGTTTAAATACCTGTATTGGATATGCCAATACAGGTTGACATCTCAAACACAGATTCCTCCATCATACCGTCATGGGTTCTCAACACTCAAACTCCAAGCTGGAACTTTTTCACATATACCAGCCCCCTTTCACCCACCTGGGTGTTTTTCCCCCAGTTAGTTAAAATATTTGATTTATTATTAATATTATGTTATTTCTTACTCAGAGGTATTATTTTACTAATTATCAAGTGAGTCTTAGCCTTCCCTTACCTGTTCAGTAGAGTCCTGGTGGTCATATCCTTATTAATCATTTTCTCTTTTCTGAACAGGTTTAAACAGTGATTAAGGATTATTTGTGGTTGTTTCTTTGTTATTTCTTCGTTTTATTTCATTTCTTTTAATGCTCACTCTTTATCAGTAAGAATTTTACCTTCTATCTCAATGCTCTTATCTTTTGAGTACTTCCCTTGTGCCCTCCATAAGTAAGTCTGTTCACTGAGTGCCAGGCCCTCTTCATTTAGAAGAGCCCCTGTGACAGTGGATAAAAAACAAACTGGAATTCATATTGGGCTGGTGCCCCCAAAAGAAAATTAATTTTTCATATAGATCATGAACACAACATATCTTTTGAAAAGTATTGGAAATATTTTGAGATATATTTTACTTACAATCAAAATTCATTTCAAAATGACCTTGACATGTGCCTCAAAACTGAATCCCAAACCGGGACTAATTGGTATATATCATCAATTTATCACGTTTTTATTTTCAAGTAAATTTCTCAACTAGATTCAAAACATTTTCAAAGTATCTTGAGTACTTTTTTCATTGATAGTTTAGTCATATACTATTTATTGAAATATTATTGAGCAACTATTTACGTATTTTAATTCTTCTGTTGACCATTTGTCAAAACCATGGAGAAAACCCCTCCAAATTGGTGTTTATGGCAAATAAAGCCTCCAAAAATGCATGGCCAATTGGCCATATTATCAACCCTAGGCCAATTGACCACTCATGAAGTGGAATGGCCCTTTGGCCATACCCACTGCACATGGTCATTCATGGCCCTCAGGCCATATCCTGCTTCATTAGACCTTGGTGCCCATTTCCAACCTGACCAACCCCTCAGACCAATATCCCTAAATTTGGGCCTAGGAATCATTCAGTATCGCAGGGGTCTCTGGTCCACCCCCTTTGATTAGGGGGTTTATGGCCTGAATGGCATATTTAGGCCATTTAGGCCCCCACAGGCCATGGGAAAGTGTGGGCTCCTCTTTTCCTAATTCCACTGGGGAAGTCCAGCAGGCGCCAATTCCAGGTGGGTCCCAAGCCACAAGTGGGCCCACCTGAGCCCATTTTGGCCAATAATCTCAGAAGACCCAAAAAACACCAAATTGGCCCAAGGACTCAAGGTGCCTAGAATGGCCATAGCCCTCAAGACTCAAGCAATGGCCTCTGGTAATCACCAGAGACCACCAGCCACCTTCCATAAGGGGGTTCACCTCACTATCCATGAAAATCTTGGCCCATATCAAATGACCCAAGTCTTGGGGGACCAGGAGTGGTGCATATGTGGTATTATATACCATTATGCACCATCTTTCCTCAGGAATTCAATGGTGATGTTTTCAGAACTCCATTATGCCACTTCAAATCAAGTCCCCAGGCTAATACTCCATTTAAAAGGAAGGCTTCAGCCTCTCAGTCTTACAATCAATGGTGGTTACCAGAAACCATTCAAGGACCCCAACTCCCTGGCTTTCCAGGTGTTGGTATTTTCATTCTAACATTATTCCTACAAGGGAATACTGACTCACTATTCTTCAAGGGAAATTTCAAGAGATTGTAAATCATTCAAATCAGTTGCTGAGGCAACAAGCACAGTTCATTTCTCAAAATGGCCAGAACTGTATTGGCCCAATTCAGACAATACATCCTGGTGACTCACCTTCCAGGATCAGCCTTTCAGCTTTTCACATATACTGGCCACCTTTTGGCACCTGGGGACTTGTTCCCCAGTTAATCAATATACTTGATTTATTGCTATTCTTATTTTCTTTTTATTGTCAAAGTAAACACTGATAATCCTAAGTCAGTAATTTGCACTTCTTTCTTTTCCTGTCAGTGGATATTGGTGGTCATATCCTTTACTAATTCCATTGTTCTTTCTGGAAGGTTGAAACAGTGAATTGAGGATCAATTTGGCGGGCTTTTTTACCTTTGGCTTCATTCTTATATTTGGAATATCTTGTACTTTACTTCTTTTTCATTTAAAGTAATATATTCTTGTTTTATTTATTCATCCTTTGGAGCCCTCCAAGTGAGTCCCTGATTCCTGAGTGCCAGACACTCTTGTTATTCCCAAGAGCCCCTGTTACACCATTTCATCTTTCCTTTATTCAAATTTGATAGGCTCTCTGTAAATATTAAGCTATTTCTTGTATCCTTTTTATTTCCGTTTTTTGAGGATGTTATGCTATTTTATGATTATCTTTCATGTTTTTTTTAATTTTAAATCATTTTTAATGGGTAATCTACTTCAGTATTTATTTATGTCTTTAAAGCTTCCTGAATGATGATATTCTCTTCAAAGTATCTGATTATTTTCCATAGATTTAACTCCCTTTTTCCATATTTAATTGAATCTTTGATAACTGTTGATTTTAATTTTTTCTTCTCTATCATTCTACTTCCAATTAAATGGGAAGCATTCTTTGTTTCTTGATTATCATCAAATTCTATTTTACCTCCATAAAACATTATATTAAGTATTCAGTCCTTGAGGTATTGCTAATTTTCAACTAATATAGTTCCTCCTTGAGGAATTAGAGAATCTCAAACAATAATTATATGATAAGTAGATTTATGGCTGGATTCTAATAAAACTTTCCTGTAATTTTCAAGTTGTAAAAGGAAGTGTAAGATTACTCTCACTCAAACTAGAATATACTCTAGATTAGGAATTCCTTTATTTTGTAAACTTTTTCAGAAATATGAATGAAAAGAGGAGGTCTGGGACATTTGAGGAGAGCAAATTCTGTCTCATTTCTTTCATTTGTGTTAATTACTACTGTGGTGTGGTATTCCATACCAATTATACCAGTTCAAAGCTTACCAAATATGATGAAGAATGCAGAATAACTCTGGAATTGAAAATAGGAATTACATAATAACTCTGAAAATGAAAGTAGGAATTAGGAAATAACCCTGGAAATGGAAATAGGAGTTATTTAGCCACCTTGGAGTGAAAATAGGAGTTAGGGAATAAGCTTGAAGATGAACATAGGAGCTACAAAATAACTTCAAATATGGAGATATGAATTTGGGAATAACTCCAGAAATGAAAATAGGAATTAGGGAATAGCGCTGGAAATGAAAATAGGAATTAGGGAATAACTTCCAAGATGGACATAAGAATTATGGAATAACTCCCAAGATGGAAATAGAAATTTGGGAATTACTCTGGATTGAAATATAAATTAGGGAATAACTTGAGAAGTGAAAATAGGAATTAGGGAACAACTCAGAAAAAAATTGAGGAATAACTCCCAAGAAGAAAATCAAATTACAGAACAACTTTAGAAATGAACATAGGAATTATAAAATAACTCCAGAGTTTCAAATAGGAATTAGGGAATAATTCTGGAAATGAAAAGAGGAATGAGGGAATAACTTTGGAGATGAACATAGGAATTATGGAAGAACTCCTGAGATGAAAATAGGAATTAGGGAACTACTCTGGAGTGAAATAAAAATTAGGGAATAACTCCAGAAGTGAGAATGGGAATTAAGGAATAGCTCAGATAAAAACCAAGGAATAACTCCCAAGAAAAAAGAAATTGCAGAATAACTCTGGAAATGAACATAGGAATTATGGAATAACTCCAGAGATGAAAATAGGAATTAGGGAATAACTTTGAAGATGGTAATAGGAATTAGGAAATAACTTCCAAGAAGGAAATCAAATTTCAGCACTCTGTAACTAGGTAAATAAAACTGTAAAGAGGTCCCAGGCCATAATCAAAAAGATTGAAGTTTCAACCAAAATAATTTCAATTTAAATAGAAAATACTGATTTCCCTACCTTTCTCAAATCTAATAGCAGTGCACTCCATAACAAAAAAGCTGTATTTTCCCCTTTTTCTCCACTTCCCAGAAACCTCTCACCAGCTAAATTTTCTCAAAGATATCATATGACTAGAGGAAATCTAAATTATCAGGAGCTGTATTTTCTCCACTTTCTTGGCAAAAATAAACTCTCACCAGCCAAATTGTCTCAATTAAATCACATGTTTTTGATAAGAAAAACACCACCAGAGAAGTTCTCTCAGCACACACATAACAGGTTTATCAAAAAGGAAAATTTCACCAGCTAAATTCCCTCAAAGATATCATATGACTAGAAGAAATTTCAATTTTCAGAACCTGTATTTTCTCAACTTTTTTGGCAGACAGAAAATCTCACCAACAAAATTATTTCAATAACATCATATTATTTTGATAATAAGAACCTCTCACCAGCCACATTATCTCAATGACATGACATGATTTTGATAAGAAAAATGCACCACCAGCAGAATTCTCTCAGCAAACACGTAAAAAAGACATCAAAGCTACAGGTCTCACCAGCTAAAACATCTCAGCTATGATTTTTCTAAGTCCCCTGTTTTGACAAGCTCTTTCAAGGCCAAAAAGGTAAAATAAAGGTTTTCTCTCCCTCATTTTCCAAAAAAAAAACAATGGAAAAGTTCAAATGATTGGGAATCACAACCGTCCCTGAACTAGCAGGATATCTGAAGTAGGAGTAGCTTAACTGTAGTGAAAGGCTCAGTAGCCTTGCTCAGAAGCTTAGTATTAGTAAAAGATAATAGCTTAAACGTAGTGAAAAGCTCAGTAGCCTTGCTCAGAAGCTTAGTATCAGTGAAGAATAGTGGCTTAACTATAGTGAAAAGCTCAGTAGCCTTGCTCAGAATGATTGTAGTAGTGATATTGTAAGTTTTGACTATTAAACAATAAGTAAAAATTACTAATATTTTACCTATTGTACTATGAATGTCCTTATAAATGAAATAAATAAGATAAGAAATAATTATGATAATAAAGAATTATCATAATTATGGAATAAAGGTAATTATATTATTAAATAAATATAATAATATAATTTATATTATAAAAAAATAATATAATGAATAAATTTATTAATATAAGATATTTAATATATTTAAAAGCACTTTATTATTGCTAGCAACAAACGATAAAGGCGTAAGAAATTATTTTTAATATTAAAGTTATAAATTAATATAAATACTATTTATATTAATTAAAGGATTCTTAAAGTAATAATAGAGAGAAAATTATTATAATAAGAAGAAATAACCTACTTTTAACACTTAATATAATAATTTTGAATTATTTTACGCCAAATAATAAAAACACAACTTATTTAAATTTTATTTACAATAAAAATTAAGATAAATTACGATTTATCTTGATTTTATGTTGACTTGAGGTTCTTAAGAGAAATTTAAACAAAACAGTTGAATAATTGAAGTAATCACGTCAAGAATGATGATTATAATAAGGATGATCTTTGGTCCTTAATAATTTAAGAGTTTCATATATAAAGAATCAATAAATTACCTTTTTGTTTTAATTATTTAGTGTTTTGTAAGCGTCTGAGGGGAAAATAGAGTAAAAAGAGCTCTATTTATGGTAAATACCTCCCTTCTAGAGTCCAGAAGGCTTCTATTAGACATGTACTGATTCTTTCTACTAGAAATGATCAATATTTTAAGGTTTGGTGATGATTACATCACGATCAAACCATCTTATCTCATTATTATGCCATTATTTAGAGTTATCACTATAACTCTAGGTTTGATGACATCATAGGCTTGGAAGAAGCCTAAACTTCATGGATTGCTTTAGTATTAATCCTAATTTAATAGTATTCATAAGCTGTATCACTTATATGACTGTTAAACTTAAAATAAGATTACAGTGAGTGATCATAAATGGTCAAATTTAAGCTTAAATGTTGATCATTAATATCTTTGAAGTTATACACGCACAGCTATTCTGAGAGTTTATTCTAGTAGATAGGCATGTCCTCATCAAACTTTCAAGAGCATTTCATTACATAATCAAAACTCTACTTTTGATGATTTTTCTTGTAACTCATCTTTTCTGTTGAAATTTGACATTTTAAACTTCAAACCATGATTTCAAGGGGTTATACCTTGAATATTGTAATAGAAATTACATCATTATTCACGAATGAACTAGTAGAATCTAATTGTCTACTTATCTTTAAGCTTGGACCACTTTCACAACAAAGTGGTCAACAGCTCTATTGATTTCATTCAATAATCCATTACAAGTTTTAAACTTTTTTAAAAATTGTGAAATAAAGCCCATATATGTATGCCTACAGTGATTTAATGATTATTTTTTTGGTTTATCTCTCCATCTTGTATATTTTGAAAGATATTAGCTAAAAACCATGAATATATTGATTGACCAAAAAAGTGCATATATTCAGCTTAATTCCTTACTATTGACTTTAAATATTAGCTTTATAATTGTTTTATGTGTAGAGTTTTATGTAGAATCTAATGGTACAACTTATTTCACATGTTGCTTCATTGAATTCTGAGATAAATGAGGTTTTGTACCTTTTTTAAGACATTATTACTTATACATCAGTAATTATGGACTTTTCAGATATGCCATAAAAATGACATATGTGTATTTTACAATGAGAAATCTGATGGTGTCATTTATTTCACATGTTTACTCATTATAGTCTGAGTTAATTCAGATTTTGTACTTATTTATGGTATTTTACCAATTTTGAGATAATTATCATAAGTATAATTATTACAGAAATTTTGCTCTGACCTTTTTGGATATGTGGTCATATCTTAAAGGCTCACATTCCCTACCACAAAAAAAGATTGTACCACAATCTGATATAGTCAATTAGGGTATCATCCACTGTCCTACCTCTTCAATAGACTTTGTTAGTCTTGAAGCTCAATAATGCTTGATATTTCTATTCTTTAGGTTTTGTTTCATGTCTGAACCTTCTTATTAGCTTATCAGCATTTTTTATATCCTTCTCAATTAGCCATTCATATTCTTGAGTTGGATATCTATACCTTACAAGGTATTCTCCCTCTTTTTTATTTCTTGTCCTTCTTGCTTTAAGGACTTTCACAATTTTCTTTTCCTCCCCTTATTCCAAAGAGGGTATTTCAAGTATTGTTTTATTTCTTAGTGGAAATAATTCTTTGTCACTTGAGCTGTAAGGTTTTATCAGATTTACAGGGAAAGTTGGGTATTTATTCATTAGTTCACCTGTGAGCTCCAATTGCCAGCATTAGGTCCATGTAGTGCCTTTATCATGAATGGTCCTGAAAAGAAATCCTTCAATTTCTTTGGTCCTCTTATATTATTGATATTAAGAGTTGACACTAGGACCAAGTCTCCTATTTTGAAGTCAGGTGGTTTATGACTTTTATCCCATCTTTCTTTTTCATATTTTAAAGAATCTTGCATAAATCTGTTTGCATGGTGTCTTGCTTTGTCAAGAATTATTTTAAAACTGCTTTATGTTGGATTTATATCCACTAAGTACTTTTTGAGGGCATCAGAAGGAAGTCTTGGATTCCAATCTTTTTCTAGCATTGCTGGTGTTTTGCCAGTAGAGGAATGGATTGATGTTTTATATGTCACTTCAAGAGCTGGTGTTAATGTACACTAATTATGGGTAAAACCATCAGAATCTTCAAATTCCAGTCCATAAAAACAGAATTTTCTGATTATGTCCTCCAAGGTTTGTATCATTCTTTCTGCTAAACCATCAGTTTGAGGATGGTGAGCTGTTGAGAATGATAATTTTGTCCCAAAAAAGTTATGGAGGTTTGTCCATAATTCTGAAGTGAACTTTGGGTCTCTGTCGCTTATGATATTCTGGAATAGGCCTGTGTAGCTAATGACTTTATTCCATATCATTATGGCTGTGTCCATAGCTGTTTCATCTTTGTGACATGGTAGGAACATAGGATTTTTGCTATACCTGTCAACTAACACTAGGCATGCATTATAGCTTCTGTCTCCTACTTCAGGTAGTGCTGTTACCCAGTCCATATGAACTATTTGCCAAGGGGATTTTGGCTCTTGGATGTGGACCATCATTCCAAATTTCTTTCCTGTGGCTCTGTTGGCTTTTTGACATCTGTCACAGGTTTGTGAGTATTCTGCAACATCTTTCTTCCAATTTGTCCACCAAGAGCAGGCTTACACCCTCTCTAGTGCTTTATCTTCTGAGAGATGTCCAGCTGAAACACTGTCATGACACTCATGTAAAATAATGTTTATTAGAGGTCTATCTGTTAAGGCCGTAACACATGTTTGTTTTGTTCTATGATGGAGGATTCCATCAAGGAGGTGGAATCTTCCTTCATCATATGCCTTTTTCCATATTTCATATAATTTTGATGAAATTGATGGGTCTTTACAGTCTTTCATTAGAAGTTAGCGTAAGATATGGCAATTATTATCTATCTTATAGCTTTCTTTAGCTTTGTCAAAGCATTCTGTGCCAATTTCTGTGACACATATCCCTTCTATATGGTGCTCCTCCTGTGGTACCCATGCTGGATTTTCAGGAGTATTTGCTAGAGCCCATCTACATTCTTATGAGTATTACCAGATTTATTAACAATAGTCATATTTACTCTATATTCTTGGATAGAAATTTGCCATCTCAGCATATGTCTACTTGGAGTTTTCATATTTAATAGAAATTTTACAGCATTACAGTCTGTAATCACATCAAATATTGTTCCATCCAACTAATAGTGTAATCTTTCTAAAGCACACACTAAGCATAGGGATTCCATTTGGTTTGCTCCATATCTTGCCTCTGTTGGCTTCATCTGTCTTGAAATAAAACAAATTTGTCCTTCCACTGGCTTATCATTAAGGATTTGCGTCTGGTGTAGTGCAGCTCCTAGTCCTTCTCCACAAGCGTCAATGTAAAGCTTAAAAGGTAGTTTCCAATCTGGCAACAAAAGAAATGGGGCATTTGTTGGGGGATCTTTCAATTCTTCATATGCTCTTACTCTTTCTTCAGTCATTTCATGGACTGTTTGTTGGTCACATAGTTTATACAAGGATTTGGCAATTTTTGCAAAGTCCTTTATATGCTGTCTATAGTAACCAGCAAAACCTAGAAATTATTGCATTTCTTTTTTGTTTTGAGGGATTGGCTTAAGTAGTACTGCTGCTACTTTTTTTTGTCTATGCCTAGACTAATTCCAGATACAACATTTCCTAGTGCTTTTAGTTCACTATATGCAAAATGACACTTTTTCAAGGAAGTTTTCATATTCACTTGCACTATTTTTTGTAGTACCCTTTCTAGTCTTGTGAGGTTATTTTCCCAAGTTTCTGAGCAAACTATGATATCATCAATATAGATAATTAACCATCCTTCTGATAATCCTTCAGTGTATATAGTATTCATCATTCTTTGATAATGGGAAGGTGAATTCTTTATACCAAATGGCATTCTTAGGTATTTTAAAATTCCACAGTGAACTATTATTCTTAGTAGTCTCTTGGCATTTTCTGCTAAGACATTTTGATGAAAACCCTTTAGAGCATGCATGGCGGTGATGCACTTAGCTTGTAACAATTGTGTCAATGTCTCATGGATTCTGGGTATTGGATATCTGTCAGGGATGGTATAGGTGTTCAGGGCTCTGAAGTCCCCTACCATTCTTGATTTTCCATTAGTCCAAGTTATAATCACAGGTGTAGTGACTTTTACCTGTTCATTATATCCTACTTTACTTAATACTCCAATGTCCATTAATTCCTTAATGTGTACCTCCAAGGCTTCTCTAGCCCTTTTACTAGCTGGGTAAGCAGCTCCCCTTAGTAAGGGTTGGTAAGGCTTTTCCACATTGAGAATTAAATCTACCTCATGCCCAATTATGGCACCTAGTGGCTCTTTGTCAGTTGCAAAGGCATTTTTATACTTAAATAAGAGGTCAATCATTTTTTCTTTCATTTTTTCTGTTAAATCTTGATTGAATCCTGCCTCTTTGAGTTGTTCAGATATAAAACGTTTCTTTTCGGGACTTTTTTCTTCATTCTTAATAGCTGTAATTTGGTTTTTGTTATTTAAGAAGCCAAACTTTTGTCTTTTGTTGTCACCTATGGTAAAATATCTGTCTTTTTGGTTAGAGATGTTTATACCATAGATTTACAAGTAGTCACTTCCAGGTATGAAGTTATTACTACTACAGCTGTCCATTACCACAAACTCTACTGTAATTCTGACACATTGTGCAAGATGAGGAAAAATGAGTTTTAAGTCAATTATTCCAAGGGGCTTCATGCTCTCACTTGCACAACTAAATTTGAAACCTTTTATTGGTATAAGTGTTTCTTTCCAATCTGGAACAATTGTTTTCAAATAACTTTTACCAACACAGGTGCAATATGCTCCTGTATCCAAGTTTACTTTTGCCTCTTGGTTATCAACCATGACAATACTTATACTTGATTTTCCAGCTGTATATCCCATTCCTTTTGCAGGTTTGGTTCTATACAGTTTGGCATCTTGTACATTTTTCAGGTTTGTGTCACATGTTCCAACTTGTGGTAAGTTTGAGTTAACATCTAGTATGTCATAAATTATATCAATATTATCAATTTGTGCATTAGTTATATTAATTTCATCACCCTCATAAGTTTCCGCTTCTTCTGTGTCCTTTTCAGAATCATATTCTCCTTCTTTTTCATTGTGGTCTTCTGTTTCCACAATTTCATTGATTTTTCCTTTCTTAAGGCAATTATTGGCCAAGTGTCCAATACCTCCACATTTATGGCATTTTCTTTGTTCATTATTATTGGATGTATTGGGCTTGAAAGCGTCTTTTGATTTCTCTTTTATGATAAATGGCTATTTGGACTTTTGATGTCCAATTTTTTCCAAGTTCTGCCAATTTTTGTCCTTGTCACTATTTCTTCTAGTGCATTGATGTACTCTTCTGTGGAGCATGGTTCAATACACCTGCTTTCCTAGGGAATGTTCTGTTCCTCCTCCATATTTCTTAAATATTTTCATATGCACCATCTTTTGTGACATTTGTGGGTACAGTGCATTTAGTCTTTCAACTTGTTTTAAGAACCAAGTCAAAGGTTTATTTTTTTCTGTATCAAAGGAGGAGGTTTCAAATGCATTTTCTATTTTGTACCTCCAGGCATCATTAGCCCACTTGGTCATTATTTCTTGTTTCCACCAAGATCAGGTATTTTTGCCATTTGTTTGTCTTATGCCATAATACCTTCTTTTTTCAGCTTTCTCAAACAGTGAGTGTAATCTTGCAGTGATCAATTCATCTGGTATGGCATAATCTTCTTGTGACATTTCAATTGTTTTAATAAATGACATATGGTCATATTCACCTTCTCCTGTGAATTTTGACCATTCGTCTAATTGAGGTGCTTCCTTCATTAAGACTTGGTTATTGTCTTGGTGACTCAAGTCTGTTATGAATGGATTTGTTAATTCCTCTTTTGGTTTAACAGGGCTTCTTATGTGAGAAAATGGAGTTGATAACTTTGGCATATTTGAGTTAGCCTCATTAATTTCATCCATTTTTTGAGTGATAAGCCTTATTTCACTTTGAATATCATATTTCAGATGCATTCTTGATTCATCACTTTTTTCCACATTGTCTAAAATTAATTTCTGGTGTGATGAAGTCTTTTCTTCAAATCTTTCTACAGAAATACTTAATTTGTTTAATCTTTCTGTAAGATGATCAATACTCATGTCATAATTCATTGTCAAAGCTTTACCTTTGATATCTTTCATGTATTTATACAATTCTTGTTGTCCATGTATTAACTTTTGAGTATTGTCATTTAAGACTTTTGGTTTGTTGCTTTCAACCATAAATTTAATGTTATCAATTTCTTTTTTATTTTGTACAACAATTTTTGTCAAAAATGATAAGCTATTATTTATTTCTTGTAAAGATAATAAACTATTTTTAATGTCTTTAAGAGGTAAAATACTGTCTTTAAGCTCTGTTAAATTATTTACAACATCAGGAGAAAAGGTTATTTCTTTGGGAAATGGTGTTGTCTCATTCTTTGCTCCTCCTTGTCTTTGAATTCCATCAAACTTCTGGCCATTTTGATGACATTGTCCATGGCATCTTTTTGGATTTTTGGAATACTATATCTTGGGGAATATGGTTTCCTCCAATTCTTTTTCTTGTTCTTCTTCCCTTCTTGGGGAGGCTGGTTGGCTTGAGGCTTGCTGGTAGAAGCTCCTGGGGCTTCCTCCTTGCTTGCCTCCTGCTTTTTGGAGTGGTACTCCTTTATCGTTTTGATTTGACGCTTGGACAACAGTTGATTCCATCAATTGAAGTATACCACTATCCCCTCCTCTGTGAGGAACCTTTTGAGGATGTTCCAGGAGTTCATCACTCCTTGGTGTATTTGAGGCAACATTTCCCAGTCCTTGTCTCTGTACAGTGTGTAGTACTGCTTGTACTGGCTCATTTAAATGTCTATCTGAGCCCTCTGAATGTTATTTGTACCTGTTTGAGTTACTCATACTTAGTTCTAACTCTGGTTTAGGTATCATGGGCATTTCTGGGACTTGCCTTTGGGATAAGGCACTTTCCTTGTGTGGATTCTGTTCCACTGGGGATATTGCCCTTTCTTTTCCCTTTTGAGGAATCAATTCTACCTCTGAGTCCAGCTCCATCTGATTGTATGGAGTATTGGGAGCCTCTTCTGGTAGTCTGTCACATGGTGGAATGTGATCTACAAATTCCCAGTATTAACTGGTCTTTTGACAATTTTAATAGCCTTTTTGGCAAGAGATCCCTTTGCTGAGGTCTGGCAGACAGCCTCATGACAATAAACCGGTTACCAACGTCATGGGTTCGATTCCGGTTGGAGACAAGAGGAGGTCTCAATCAAACAACCAGAAGTCTCTGGGTTTTCTGCTCCATTGGCATACAAGGGTTCCACCCCTTGGGGGTTCCTTGTAGGCTCCTGTTGTGACTAATGTAGCTCCATGAGAGTGACATGGGTAATACCATCAGTTACATGCACTTTGGGACGCAGTGCCTTAAACCCAGGGGTACTGTCACATGGTGGAATGTGATCTACAACTTGCCAGTATTAACCAGTCTTTCAACCGGTTTAATAGCCTTTTTGGCAAGAGTTCCCTTTGCTGAGGTCTGGCAGACAGCATCGTGACATAGTCATGACTTAAGAAATCAGAAATAAAATGATTTCAGGACAAGAATTCTTCTTATGGCAATTTATAAATGAGGTACTCACCTTCAGAGTCCTGAATAGTGGGTCCGGAAAGTCTAATTTCTTAGCTTTATTTTTCTTAATTACAATTGGTGTTGGAGAACTTGAACAAGTTTCTTTCACCAATCTTTCAACAGTAGCTTGTTTGCTTCTGGTTGGATTGTCTTCAAACACTAAAAAAGGCAAATAAATATAAGTATTTTATATAACAAGTGTTATTTTTGGTAAGATATGGCAATCTTCCATGTAAAAATTGCTTTTATATGATTGAAAAAATGAAATGAATAAAAATGAATAAAAATAACTTTTTTCATTGGCTTTTATTATTTTTTTATTATTTTTTTATTATTTTTTTATTATTTTTTATGTTTTTATTTTTAAAGAATAAAATAAAAGATGAATATGATTCTTTTATGAAGTTATTTTATAATATAAAATTCTTTTTGATTTATAAATATCTTTTTTAATAACTAGAGTCACTCAAAGAAAGTTCTTGCAAGTCTAAGGATGTGAAAAACCACGTGTAAGACAGTACAATTGCTTTCCAATTGCCTCATCAGCCTTTAGAATACATAAATATAAGATTATTGTATAGCTTTATGATGATAATTATAATTTATTATTGGATAATCCCAATTAGAATCTTTTTTAAAGGTCTTTTAGAGTAAATATCATGGCCAGGCCCCCAAATGTAAGGTTTGACTATGAAACAATAAGTAAAAATTACTAATATTTTACTTATTGTACTATGAATGCCCTTATAAAAAAATAAATAAGATAACAAACAATTTTAAAAATGAAGAGTTATTATAATTATAGTGTAAAAAGAATTATATTATTAAATAAATATAATAATTTAGTTTATATCACAAAAAAATAATATAATGAATAAATATATGAATATAAGATAATTAATATTTAAAAGCACTTTATTATTGATACCAAAAAATAATAAAGGTGTAAAAAATTGCTTTTTATTAATAAAAAACAATCAATAACAATAATATTACTAATATTAAAGCTATAAAATAATATAAATACTATTTATATTAATTAAAGGATTATTAAAGTAATAATAGAAAGAAAATTATTATAATAAGAAGAAATAACCTACTTTTAACACTAAATATAATAATTTTGAATGCTTTTATGCCAAATAATAAAAACACAACTTATTTAAATTGTATTTACAATGAAAATTAAGAGAAATTACAATTTATCTTAATTTTACGTGGATTTGAGGTTTTTAAGAGAAATTCAAGCAAAACAGTTAAATAATTGAAGTAATTGTGTCAAGAATGATGATTATAATAAGGATGATCTTCGTTCTTTAATAATATAAGAGTTTCATATATAAATAATAAAGAAATTACCTTTTTGTTTTAATTATCTAGTGTTTTGTAAGCGTCTGAGGGGAAAATAGAGTAAAAAGGGCTCTATTTATAGTAAATACCTCCCTTCTAGAGTCTGGAAGGCTTCTAGTAGACGTGTACTGATTCTTTCTACTAGAAATGAGCAAAATTTCAAGGTTTGGTGATGATTACATCATGATCAAACCATCTTATCTCATTATTACGCCATTATTTAGAGTTAGCACTATAGCTTGAGGTTTGATGACCTCATAGGCTGTGCAGAAGCCTAAAATTTGTGGAGCTTATTATTATTCATCCCAATCTAATAGTATTCATCAGTTTCATCACTTATATGACTGTTAAACCTAAAATAAGATTACAGTGAGTGATCATAAATGATCAAATTTAAGCTTAAGCTTTGATCATTAATAGCTTTTAAGTTATACACGCTAAAGCTATTCTGAGAGTGCGTTCTGATAGCTTGGCATGTCTTTATTAAACTTCCAAGAGCATTTCATTACATTATCAAAACCCTCATTTTGATGATTTTTCTTGTAACTCATCCTTTCTGTTGAAATTTAATATTTTAAACTTCAAACCATGATTTCAAGGGGTTATACCTTGAATATTTTCATAAGAATCATATTATTCTTGACTAATAGCCTATTAAAATCGAACAGTATACTTATTTTGAAGCTTGGACCACTTTCACAACAAAGTGGTCAACAGCTCTACTGATTTTATTCAACAATCCATTACAAGTTTAACCTTGTTTATAACTTGTGAAAAAAAGTTCATATCTGTATTCTTACAGTAATTTCATGGTGCATTTTCTTTGGCTTATCCCTCTATCTTGTATATATCAAGAGATATTAGCTAAAAACAATGAATATATGCATTGACCAAAAAAGTGCATATATTCAGCTTCATTCCTTAAGTATTGACTTTAGAGATTAGCTTTACAGCTTTTTTTATGTGTGGATTTGTATGGAGAATCTAATGGTATAATTTATTTGACATGTTGCTTCATTGTATTCTGAGATAAATGAGAGTTTGTACCATTTTTAAGACATTATTACTTATACTTCACTAATTATTGACTTTTCAGATATGCCATAGAAATGACATATGTGTATTTTACCATGAGGAATCTAATGGTGCAAGTTATTTAACATGTTTATCCGTTACATTCTGAGTTAATTAAGATTTTGTACTTATTTATGGTATTTTACTAATTTTTGCAATAATTATCATAAGTATAAGTATTACAGAAGTTTTTCTGACCTTTTTGGATATGTGGTCATATCCTAAAGGCTCACAGATATAAATGTAGTATAAAAAAAATTTATTGAAGAATCTTTTTTAGTATTTAGTCCCATAGTTTTATATTAGTATTCATATTAAAAAAAATCTTTATCAGTTTTATTAACATAAAATCAAGTAGTAGTATTTAGCTTATTATAATGTTACATTGGGGTTTTGGCTATAAAATTATTGATAGGTCTGAGTTAGAGACTACTGATAAGTCTTCTCTATCTGTTAGAGCCACAAATCTCATTTTTCTTGTGATTCTCTGTAGGCTTACTATTCAGTATTATTTAGAGGGGCAGCTAATACACCTTAGAAACCATGGTTATTGGACAATTCTGAGATTTAAATCAGACCTTCCAAGAATTTTCCCCTCAATGTACTGCCTTATTTAATCCCACACCAAAAGGAGCTCCCACATCAGGAAGTTTGTTTTGTAAATTCACCATGAAAATGATGATACCCCTGCAGGCGGGGGTAGCAGGTCCAACCCAGATCCAACGTTCTTTCAATCTGGGTCTCAACCTTGTTTTTAAGCTTGAAATATTTTTTCTGGTACTTTTAGCCACATATTTGGAAATTAAGAATTTCACTCAATCTAAATATAATATTATGTATTTTACTTGATATTTGTTTGTGTCCTTACAAATAAAATGTTCACTATTCATTAGTTCAAGGGGTCTTTAATTCCCTTTGATTCTATTTTCCCTTTTGATTGAAGTAATAACCTCACTTTACATTTGCAACCATTACCAAAACATTAACTCTTAATTGTTAAAAGAAAAACTGAAACATTATCCAGCCAAATTTTCCACCATATCATTTTTTATGTCCTCTTACATACTTTATAAACATTTGAAACAGTATAAGGCAAGGATTTGATATTTTCTTTGTAGTTACACCTTTATTTTTCTTATTACTCATTGATATCTCATATTTATGTCAAAAACATTATTTTCCCAAATGTTTGAAGCTTAATTTCTAGCCATTTATATTTGTAAATATGCATTAGTATACCTTCATTTGATTATTTTTACTCTTCTTTTTATTATTGAAAATATTAATATAAATTTATTCTTCCAGCTTCCTAAAACGTTTACAATGTATTTCAAAATGTGCATTGTTGAAGGTATTTTCCAGATTAACGTAACCAGTGTGTTGAGTTTGATCATTGTTCAAAGAAGTAAAAATGCTACTTATGAAGGCTAAGCTAATTATTATTTCAAATTGCTATGTGTTTTTTCAAGACTTCCTCATGCTTCACATTCAATCCATTTTCTCAAAGATTTGGTATACACAAGTTTACAAACGATGCAATTATTGAATTTCTATGGTTCCCATTTCTGGTTCAAAAGCTTCACCTCTCATATCAGTTACCTGTTTCCATAAATGTTAAGTTCTTCTTTTTAATTATCCTTTTGACCTGAAGTTTCATTAACTACAAAATTGTTTTTCAGAAAAAATTTCAAATAATAGAAATGGTCAAGTTTGTTCAAAAGGAAAAATGCCATTCCTTTTTCAAATTTCAATTTTATATTTCTCATTTTATTTATTAAAGAGATGGTTTTCTCAGTAAGCTTTGGGTTTTTTCTGCTATTTATACCAACTTATTCTTTTTCAAATTTTTCAAAATCTTTCTTACTCTTTTTTTTCCTTTGAAATTTTTGTATTTGTTTATTTTGCAATTTTTTTATCTTGAGAAATGATAATGTATTTAGTGTTTCATTGCATTTTATCCATTTGTTTGTTTTTTCAAATTCTTCTGCATGTTTTTTTATATTCTTTTCTCACTTTTTTTGATTTTTTGTTTGTTTTAAATATGGTTGATTTTTTGTTTGTTTTGAATATGGTTGATTTTTTGTTTGTTTTGAATATGGTTGATTTTTTTTAATTCAATTTGTGATTTAATTTTTCCTTTTGATTTCTTTTTTTTAAATTTCATTCTTTAAGTTTTTTTTGGAGGAGTGCAGACACTCCAAAGCAGTGCATCTGCACCCCCCAAAAAAAGAATATTCAAAGATCAAAAATTACAGACAAAAACACCAAAAATTAAAAACAAGAAATTAGAAAAATCAAAAAAAATAAAAAAATTAATAAAAAAAATTAAAACAATTAAAAAAATTAAAAAATTAAAAAAATTAAAAAAAACAAAAAATAAAAAAAATAAAAGAAATAAAAGCAATAAAAGAAATAAAAGAAATAACAAAAATAAAAAAATAAAAAAAATAAAAAAAATAAAAAAAATAAAAAAAATGAAAAAAATAAAAAAAATAAAAAAAATAAAAAAAATAAAAAAATAAAAAAAATCAAAAAAATAAAAAAAATAAAAAAATAAAAAAAATAAAAAAAATAAAAAAAATAAAAAAAATAAAAAAAATAAAAAAAATAAAAAAAATAAAAAAAATAAAAAAAATAAAAAAAATAAAAAAAATAAAAAAAATAAAAAAAATAAAAAAAATAAAAAAAACTTGATAAAATTACAAATGAAAAGAAATATATCAATATTAAGAAAGTTAAGAAAAAACAGAAAGAATTCAAAGAAACAAAAAACAACATACATAAATTAAAGAATTTGAAATTCAAAAAAAATGAAATAATAATACAACAAAATTACAAACTGACTCAAAATGCAAAATCAAAAATGAACAAAGAACTAATGAAAAAATAAAATGAAAGGAGAATTAAAATTAGCCATAAATTCAAAAAGGAAGAAAAGTATAAGCAAATAAGAAAATAATAATCTGAAAAAAAAGAGCGAAATGCTGATAAAAGCAATGCCCAAATTACAAAGATTGAACTGATTACAATTTTATTGATTAAATATGGGAAAATTATAACAGGTATATAGATCAAAAGACAATGAAAAAAGTGTAATTATTATAAAATCAATTACAAAACCGTTTAAAATTGTGTAGAAACATGAGGTAGAATGTTTATTTGGAGATTTTACATGTATCAAAAACAATTCATTTTCATGTAATAAATGCCTTTGAATTCAAATATATTGAATTTAAAATTTAATTTGAAATCCATATTTATAACCCATAATCATAAAAAGACATTGAAAAAAGTTCAAAGTTCAAGTATTTCAGTTTTATCAAAATGATTGACAATTTGATAGAGGATTTTTAGCTAGAATATTTCAATAAATATAATGTTTCAGTGATCTGAATCAATAACCTCAAATTGAATCTTATTGTTCTTCCAATTCAGGAGTTTAAAATAAGAGTCAATTATAAAAAAATCCTCTATCAAACTTGTATCCAACTGGACCACAACCTGGCCAGTGTATGTGGCTTGGACAAAGGTTTGAGTCAAATTTGAATGAAGATGAAAATTTATTTTACACAAATATCTAAAGTAGCCAAAAACCATAACAGAAAGGTATTTACGAGCCAATTTCTAATATTATCACTTCTGAAGGCATTATAGTTTTCCAAAATGAACAGAAACTTTGACCTTTTACTAGTTCCTTCAATAATTTCTAAGGAAAGGTTAAAGGATACCCTGATATTCTTTGAATTGGATAGCTGAAGAATTTATACTGGGTTTTTTCATTGATATAAGCCATTTTATCAGATTTCAAACTTTTACATAGAGAAAGTTATTACAATATTCCCTTCTCAAAAATTTTGAAATATTTCACTTGAAAGATTCCTCCTCACCATGGTGAATGCCGTGTCAATTGTTGACAATTTACTCTGTGTCACAAAAAATTCAATTGCTGGTGATGAAAACCCCAGTTGTGTTAAAGCACCAAGGCACTAACTACCTTGGTGCTTTAAATGAAAAGGATTATTGGCATATCTCATGCCAATAATCCTATTTCTTCAAATCACCAAGGTAACTAGTACCTTAGTTCTTTAAAGGGACCAGCAATTGACACAAAATTTCCCACAGTGCCTGTAAATTCATGTTATTTGAATCTCTAAAGCTGGATAGTATATTAATGATAATTTGATTATTGTTTCCACTGGGATGACAAACCAAAACATGGGTTTGAAAATTGACTTAGATTTCTTTGGTATTTCTTTTTCTAAATAAAGAAAAACACAAAAAGACATAGACTATTACTGTGAAATTCCTTTGCATTTTTTTGATTTTAGTAGCAAAATGTCTTTAAAGAGAAAGTTGGACTTTCTTCTGTATGGGAACACAGTCTTGTGTGAAACAATTGTTTATGATGAAAATCCTACATTTCAATTTCAATTCTCCCATTTTTGAAAACATTTATTGAAGTGATTTTGGAAGGGAGAAAGAATGTCATATCTATTTTGTACACATTTAAGTTTTGCATATAAATGGTTTGAATTAATAGTAGATGAAAAATCTCAAGTCAAAAGCTAGTACCAAATTATAATTAAGAAATGAAAATAAATTTATATACAGATGAGGTTTTCAAATTAAGAAAAATTCCTAACTTAAAGGAAGAATTTTAAGATTCCAAAAGCACTATTTCATTGGAAAATGCCTTTCCAGTTCTGTTTTGTGGGGATTGAGAGTTTGGGTATTACATTTTCTAGAGCTCACCAAATCTATAAACCCATATGAATATCCAAATTGATAAACTTGAATATTTTCTTTATTTTTCAAAGGAGAGAGAAAAACATATTTAAACCCGTCTTCTTATCAGATACACTTGAAGGGTACCAATCCTTAAAAATATCTGGGAGGTAGTTTCTTTAAAGAATAATATGTTAGACCTTTCATGTTGAAGAAATAAATATCATGTGACCATTATTTTGAATTTGGTAATGAAACAAGCTTATCAAAAAATATAAGTTTTACCACCAAATTTAGATCATTGCATTGATCTGAATATTTTCCTCCCAAGTTTTGAAAAATTATTATCATGAATTAATCTTCTATGAGAGACTAAAAATTGGGGGAGAGTTTTGAAACTAAGTATATTATTCTGACCACTAAATAAGATACTTTTAATTTATTAATATTATTAATATTTCTATTCAGTCCTAAAAATCTATAAAATTTATTACTTTTGCATAGTGGAAATGAATTTTGAAAGTAGCATTAATGTTTTTTGTTTCAAATTGGATTGTAATCTTGATATAAAAGTGCACAAATGTTTGCATGAAATTTTTCAAAATGATATTTTTTCTTTGAATATCCGATATTATAATTGTGCATCATAAAATATCACTATGGTAATAAATTTATTGCTACTACAAAGACATCAATATGAAATAGATTTCAAACTCAATTTCAAGGATTATTTTGAAACAAATACTTTTTTGGAAAAATAAGTATTAGAAAGTTTAATACTGATTCCATGAATTGTAATTTTCTTTGAAAGAATGACTCTTTGAGATTTAAGGCTTCAAAAAATCTTAGTTATTGATTCCTTATTTTTAAACTATCAAATCTTAATACATACCTTAAATCCATTGAGTTTTTTTCATATTAAGAATTGAAAAATTTAAGCCACAAATCCCTTTCTTAAACTGGTTTTTTTAAGGATTGCTATTAATTATTTAACATATTTCTGATTCACAATATAGTTATAGGCTTACTGATTTTTCTCTATAAAATAAAATATTGAGAGCACAAGTTATATTACATTCCCCCACCACAATAGAATATGATGATTTTTGGCTCAATAATATCAATTTTATGAATTATATAATATCTCATAATATATCTCTATCAATTAGCTTATTTTTGGAATTTGGGGATATATTGAATGTTATTAAAGATGGAAAGAAATTTTTTCTGGGACATAAGAGGTCTCCAGTTATTTCCATCATGAGAAAAAGGTGAAAAAGTGATTGAATCTTACATTTTGGGAAAATGGGGATGATATTTAGTCCCAAGTTTGAAAAAAGATATTAGATTTGCAAGATAAGAAGAAAATAGATAATACTTGGTAAATTGTTTTGGGATATATTTCTTTTGAATCTTATCTTTACAAGAAATATTCAATAAATCCCAATGCATAGATAAGGACCTGATATATCTTAAATTTAGTTGTATCTCTATAAATAAAGATTCACTCAGCTTTCCGGAGAACATTATAATGAAACACACATAAATGTTTTTGAGGGAGTTGGAATAAATGATAATAGGTAATTTCATGAAGTCATACATTTTGATGTAAATATCTTCAAATTTGGAAATCATGAGGTCTGAAAAATGAATTTCTAGAGAAAAAAGATACATGGAAAGAGGGATCTAATAGGAGACAACGAAATAGGCTGATTTTATTATAAGAATTGTAAAGAAAAATTCATGCGAAAAGCTTCATATTCATTTCAGAGTTATTTCTTTTGCTTTCAAATAGTTTTGTGGAATAAAGAATTTTTTGAGGTTTCCAGAAGTTAAATAATTAAATTCACTTTCACTAGGGAAAATGTTGCATAAATCACTAGAAATTGACTTCACATCCCCCACTGTCAGTAAGAAATCTTGCTTCAGTTAGGTTAGTTTCACATTATAGTCACTGGAGTTAGTGGGTCACCTCACGTCTGCGTCAAGACAACATCAATAGTCACATCTGTCACATTAGTATGTCACTCAAAGCCCAAACCCATATCAACACTATTTGCAATATTTGGGTAATTGCACCTCATGGTGCAAGGCAGCAGTTTGGCATGCTCATATTTGTGCATGAGATGACTTCTGCCCAACCACCTGATTATCTTACCCCTTTACCATGCCTACTCTCACACATTAATTGGCTTCTGCATCCCCACCTAATCCTCTCCAACGCTTAACATGCTTATGCTCCCACACCCCCCTCAAGATATGCCTCTGCAATGGCGCCCCAATATCCACCCTTGCCCACCCTCACGCTTCTGCACCCCTGCCACTTAACATGCTCACACTCCCTCTGCACCCTCAAGATATGCCCTCACCCCTCCTTACAACTCCTCTCCGCTGCTTACCATCCTTACACTCACGTTGTGCCCTCCCAACATGCCTCTGATGCCACCCTCAAACCAGCCTAATCCTCAACACAGCTTACAATCCTTACACTCCCATGGCACCCAAAATATATGCCACCAATGCCGCCCACACCCCTCTGCTTAGCATGCTAACACTACCGCTGTGCCCTTAAGATATGCTTCCAACACTGCCCTTGCCTCTCCTTACGCCTCCTCCCACCGGCCGCTGACCATCCTTATGCTCATGTTGTGCCTCCAACACCACCCTCATATTGGCCTAATCCTCAACGCCGCTTACCATCCTTACACTCCTTCAGCGCCCTCAAAATGTGACTCTGATGCCACCCCCCATCTCCGCCCTCACCACTCCTTATGCCTCTGCATCTGCACCACTTACAATCCTTTTGCTCCTGCGACGCCCTCAAGATAAGCCTCCAACACTGTCACCTCATCTCCACGCTCACCCCTCCTTACACCTCTGCACCCCTGCCTTCTCTTCTCTGCCACTTACCATCCTTATGCTTCCGTATTAGCTCCATAGGGTATGGTGGCTTGTTGGCGTACACAATGAACACAATCACAAAAATATGCTGAGTGGCCTTCTCTGCCAACAGGTTCTTGGGGGATATTGGTGGGGATATTCACAATTTTGTGATTAGAGTTTAAATCATAATACTCACAAATTAAAACCTAATAAGTGGACTATTTAAGACAAGAATTTTGTCTCCTGTTTCCCTGAAAAAACCATTTCATTTCATATCATTTAAATCAAACACTTTTCTTAGTCCCTACCTCATGAGCGTTGACTTTAATAGGTTTCTCACTAGTCAGCTTCATTCAATTTCTCACACGGAAGTGATTTTATTTGAATTATATGAATTAATTTGCAACACATCACCTCTGTGAATCTCCCAACAAATCATATTTTGCAAATGCAATTTACTTTCAGTCAATATTAATGAAATAACAAGGCTGTTGATGGGCAGGTTTTTTTTGGTCAGCTTGTGGTTCTAAAATTTCTTTATTCTAGAATATTCACTACCTATTTAACTGATTTAAATTGATATTTAAATTCTTTAAAACTCTCCAAAATTCTCCCATATTGATATTACCTAAAAAAAATCAATTATCTTAAGCTCATTTTACTTCCACCACTTTCAGAACTCCCTCCTTTTTTCTTCAATTTTCATCTTTTTATTCTATAATTTTCAATCAAGATATCAATCAGCTCATCAGCATCTATTTACTTAATAAACTGTCTCCCCTATGCCCCAAGCAATTCCCCAAACCCCAGGAAATTCAACTGAATTCAATGAACAAGGAACTTCAGCTCCAGAGAGTGAAATTAAAATCTCTGATATGGTCAGAAGCCATTAATTAGGAATTGAAGTAGAAAGCCAGTCACATGAAAATAATCAAGATCTACCAGTTCTTCCATAATGTGAGCATGCATCCATCTTGAATATTTGGAATCTCTCAAAACGTGATATTATGTCATAGCCTTTATTTTAGCTCAGCCTCCAAGCTCTCAAAAACCAAACTTCAAAAGCTATTAGAAGGAAAAGACTGTTTAACCTTGTGCACCAAAGGAAGATTCTGGGCAAGATGACATAATTTTTAGTGGCAAGGTTGAAATCATATCCAAGGAGCAATTTATCTCAAACATTGTCCAAACATACCCAACGCTGGAAAAAATTCAAAATGATAATAAAATTTCTGATTATGTACATCAAAAGATTTCTGAAGCAATGAGCCGCCTGAAAATGTATTTTAACCATAAGTCTATTACTATTTCAATACAGAAACATTGAAAATTTCTGCTTACAGTATATGGGCAGGTGTAGAGGTGGGAGAATCTCTACCTGAAGGATCCCGAGTGGTAATTGGAGCTCCAGGCAAAGGTTTAGCAAAAAGACCAAATATAAATGCCACCAAAAAAACCAACAAAAAACACCATACCTCTGTATCCACAAAGGATTCCTGGGATCAAGGTGATGACATGATCAATGTTGAAGTGAACCATATTGATAATGAACCTCTGCAAAGTGAAAGCCCCCCATACTCAATGAAACAATCCATGATGAAACCCCTCCTTCCTTTTCTTGAAATATTCAAGCCTTTCAAGAAAGGGAGACAATTAAAGATGATAGAATGGGTTAAGATATGACTGATATAATTTCTGACCCTGCTCCCAAAGTTTCATTCTCCACTAATGTTCAAGGAATATTTCTATCCCACATTGAAGAGTTTGGAGACATTTTGAATTACAGTTCAAATATTACTCAAGAATCATGGAAAAGGGGGCTTGATAATATCAATAGTATTTACAAAAATCAATGCGACCATTTACCAACAAAGGATGCTTCTACATTCCTGCCCATTGGTGTTAAGGTGATCAATAACCGAGATCTTAAAATGTTGGTGTGGCTTGAGGAGATTCATATTGCAGGTGATTTTTATCTTTGTGAATGATACATTATGATTCAGCTGATGACTCAAGTGATATAAATTGCAATATATAGGGTTAGATTTTTTCAAGGCAACAGAAACAGAAGCATTTTTTAATGATAACATTTGGAATCTCAAATTGACAAGGGAACTGGCTAAACCTCCAGATCATCTCCTAAGATCAAAACACTCATTCTGCAAAATCTCTCAGAGCCTTCTTTACCCCTCCAATCTAATTAAACATTTTTAGGCAAATGTTATGTTTGAATCCATTAGTTTAGTCTCATACAATGTGAGTGCACCCAAACCATATGTGGTACCAACAACAAGCTCAAGCAATCCTCTTGGGCTCAAATGGGGAGCAGTTGAATACCTTGCCTCCTTCTTGAGTAAACTGAAACAGCGTGCAACACAAATGAGCATTGAAGGTGGTGGGGCTGACAATGAGATGTCAACAAAGCAGCACAAGAACCTGCAGGCTCTAATGGATACAGTTATCCACTTTATGGTTGCGTACAACATGGTATGTGCACATAAAAAGGTCTAAGTCTATGGCATGAAAGGCAAACTCACAAGCTCAAAGAAAGTGAGGCCTTCAAAGATCTTTTGGCATGTCACAAGAATCTTGGAATAAATTCAATTTGCTATGGTATATTAGTGGCATCCTGTGCGGTGGGGGTTTGTGATTTGATGGTATGCTCAGATGACTGGAGAACAAGCTCAGTGAAAGGGGCTTTATCACCCATTGACAGTTCCAAAAGACTTTCAGAGAGTAAAAGTCTAGTAGAGCCGGTGTGGCTATGTACTAATCAGTATATATGTAGTTGACTGAATAAGAGTTTCTTCTCATAAGAGTCTTTTAACCCCACTGTACCTCTTAGATTTGAATTTTTGTGATTCTTGGAAGTAGACTTTGGTGATGCCTGCATGGAGAAGCATGGTATTGGTTCAAGTGAAGAGGTCACATTGACTGTACCAAGGTCAGCTAAGCTCACAACCAGGATTGACCTGTTTTAGAATAGCTCTGTATCAGATAGATTGTAATTTGAGTTTAGAAAGTGATTAATGAATTTAATAATTGTGTATACCTATCCTCCTACTTCCTGGATGCCTCAGTATGAATTCCAATAATAACTACTTTTCTATGGAGGCATTCCTCCATACACCATTGAAAATACTCTGACAAGATGTAAACTGAGTCAAGAAGTTGTGCCTGCAATTGACACACACAGGGGAATCGCGGGAAGTGGGTTTTATCACTTCCCACAAGCTCATAATAGGCCAAATGGCACTGGTTCTTTCAAGAGGACTAGGATAATTAGGGATCCGCAGCAGAGTGCACATTGCGTTTGCATGTGCTTGCAATATTCCACATGGTTGGATTTGAAGCTCATTGAATGGGAACATCTATATATCAAATTGAATAATACAGTATCCACTGCATTATTTTCAGTTCAGGTACTTGAGATCGCCAATTTGCAAAATTCAGATGTAATCTTTCTCTTTTAGCGGCAAATAAAAAACATTCATTGACCAAAATCATATTCAGGCAAAATGAATAATTCACACAACGGTCACTAATCCTTTGCTTTCATTTCATTTTCCTGTGCAAGCCTGTCATTCACAAAAGGAGAGGAGCTTATAAAAAGGGAACCTGCAAGAAAGGATTGGGCTGAGGAAGGAAAGTGTGAGTGGCTCAGTTATTCTCAGTGTATATGTATATATATATATGGGCTGGCATTTGTGTGGCACCCTCATTGGGACCCATGGAAGAGCATTAGCTTTAGTCAGTTTAGATCAAGCCAATACTATGTGGGCTCCAGCAGGGAAGTCAAGGATGTATGCCAAATAAAAGCTTATTGGGCATTGGGCACCATTCTAGTTTGAAAAGGCCTTAGCTGTCACAGGGGCTCTTGGACTGAAAACAAGAGTGGCCTGGCTGCTCTTGAGCCTTGATGAATCCTCTGAATGATTGGGTTCCTTGATGACGTGATGATATGCTGCAATGTTGAGATGACCATTTGATATTGCCACCATTGAATTTCTGTTGAAAAATGATGCAAAATGATATATAACATCATTTATGGCATATTGGTTCATTGGAAAGAAGATTAAGTCCAAAGGTCTTGATATGGAAAGACAGAGGGGGGAAAGACGAATGGGATGGCTTCAGAGCTTGGAAAGGTGTTTCTGGGTCCTTTGGGGTTCTGAGCCAAAAACTGGCCCAAAGGGCAGGAAAGTGTCTTTTAGACACTTTGCGTCATAGTGCACAAAATGTGCAAATGCGCAAAAAGTGCGCGAATGGCCAAAAACAGCCATTTGGGCCATTTCCCCTGTCTTTGAGGGAAATGACCAGAAATACCCAATTGAGCATAAATTGCCGTTATGGCTTATGGATTGAAGTGAAGGGCCAGGAAGGCCCCAAAAGACAAATAGCCATAAATGGTCCATAAGATGATGAAGTGGCCATATTGGCCACTGGTGATGGATATGGCCAATTGGCCATAAAACGACTGTTGCTTGATATGCAATACGGAGATCCAAGGAGGTGAATTGCCATGGTTGTTACAGTACCCCCCACCTTGGAATGGTGAGCTCCTGAGCACCAATACAAGGTGAAGCCTGTTGAGGCTATTGGAAAGGATTGAGAGTCAGATAGAGGAAAGTTCTCTTAAGAGGAAAATAAAATAATAACTGATATTAAAATTTGTGATATGGCGCAGGACTTGCTTGATCTTCTTTTGAGATTGGCTTCATGATTGATGATGTTTTAATGAATAAATATTTTTTGAGATGAATTTTTGATATGATAAAGTTAAATGAAAATAAAATTTAATATAAAGAATGAAAATGAAAATAAAAGAAAGAGAAAAGAGAAAAGAAAAATGAATTGAATCTTGAGAAGGTTCCAATCTTCATCACAGAGGTTGATAACTGGTTTTGAAATTGGGCAAGGACCTGGAAAGAGAAATTTGATTCCAGGTGCTCACAAAGTGGCCAAGGTGATGTTTTGACAAGCTTGTAGACCCCTCAGGGAAGTGCACACCAGGAGAGGAACTTACTTTTGGTAGTTACCACTCCCGCCAGTGCCATAAAAATAAAAACAAAAATGTGTAAGGAATGAATTTGAATTTTGAAGTCATGGAAATGAATTTAAAAGTGAATGGCCCATTGCCCCAAGTGAAAATGGCCATAAGATTGGAAATGAAGTTGAAATCCATGCCAAAGATCTGTGTCCAAAATTGCAAAGTGCTCACAGAGTGGCCAAGGTGATGCTTACAACAAAAAGAAGAGTAGAATACCCCTCAAGGTGCATACCAGAAGTGGGACTTACTTTTGGTAATTCCTCTCCCCACCAAGAACCATAATGAATCATGCTTTTGAAGAATTGGGCCCAGGCTTGTCAGGATATAATGAATGAAAATCTTTGACAAGTTCAGGACAATTCTTGAGGTTTTTGGTTGGATCCCACGTGGATCTTTCTGGGTCTTGACTGAAACCTTTCCATTCCACCAGATACCATAATTTTCCTCTCTTGAGCTTTGATTGCAGTATTTGGGAGACTTTCATTTCCTCTTCTTCTTCAATGATGATTGGAGGAGGAGGCTCTTGGTGCCTATTTGGGATGGTTCATGTCTTTACTGGTTCTAAGAGTGAAATATGGAAGACTGGGTGGATGGACTTCCATTGAGATGGGAGCTTGAGGTGGTAGGCATGAGTGCTGACTTTCTTCAAGATTGGAAAAGGACCCAACCATCTTTCAGACAGTTTTTTGGTGGGTCTGGTTGATTTGATGTTCTTGGAAGAAAGCCATACCATGTCACCAGGATTGAAAACAGGTGGACTTTCTCTACTTTTATCTGCATACCTCTTAAACCTGTTTATGGCAACTTCAAGTTCTCTCTTGACATCTTGCTGTACTGATTGGATTTTTGATGATAGCTTTCCAGCAGGAGTATCTTGAGTCATGTGAGCTGAGTCAAAATGTGGATCTCTTCCATAAACAGTGAAAAACGGTGATTGTTTTGTTGAAGAGTGGTCAGAGTTATTGTAGGAAAATTTGGCCAGAGGGAGCCAGGTGTTCCAATCATCTTGATGATAACTGACATACATACAAAGGTACTAATCTAGTATCTGATTTACCCTCTCTGTCTGTCCATCATTTTCTGGATGATAAGCAGTTGACAGATCTCTTGAAATCTTGAGCTGCTGACAAAGATTGGTCCAAAAGGAAGAAACAAAAAGAGAACCTCTATCACTAAAAATGCTTGAAGGAAGGCCATGCTTTGAAAAGATATTCTTGATGAATAAATGGGCCAAATCTAGTGAGGTGATTGAAGACATTTTTGGAATGAAAACTGCCATTTTTGAGAATCTGTCCACTAAGACAAGGATTGAGTCAAAGGAATTGGACAGTGGCAATTGAGTTATGAAGGCCATTGAAAGACAAATCCAAGGACCATTTGAAATTGGAAGAGGTTTGAGGAGTCCAAACTTCTTGTGATGAATATTTTTATTTCTTGAGCACTGTTGACAGGATGATACATAATCCTTGATAAATTGAGTCATGCCAGACCAGTGAAGATCCCGCTTGACAAGTTTGAGAGTCTTCTCTTGGCCAGGGTGTCCAGCTAGAGGAGAGTCATTCCTCTTCTGAAGTATATTGAGTTGAATTGTGGGGTCATTTGGGACCTCCACCCAATATTTGAAAAGGAGAAGTTTGGAAGAGGAATCAAGAGAATAATCTTGGACAGATTTACCTTTACCCAAATCTTCAAGGATAATTCTGAATTGAATCAATCAAATTTGGAAATGAATCCACCTTGACTGCACAAAACTATGAGGCTTGAATTTCACCTTGCTTAATTATCTTTTGATAATTCATTGGGTTCTTGCTGATGAGATCCTCCCCCTCTCTGGGTAAACATTGTCCTGACGTGATAAAGCATCTGGAAGGGTAGCCAAGTGGACAGGGCGGTAGGTGATTGAAAAGTAAAATTAAGACAGAAATTCAGCCCAGCGGGCTTGACGGCGAGTAAGAATATTTGAAGACATAAAATATTGAAGTGATGAATGATCAGTGAGAACTTCAAAAGAGGAAGAAGGAGAAATGAGGAAAGCTCTCCAGCACTTGAGATCCAAGACTATGCCAAGGAGTTCCTTGTCATGAATCTCATAATTGAGCTCATCTGGGAGAGGCTTGCGGCTATCAAATTCAATGGGATGCTTTCCTGAGTCAGAGACCTGACTCAGGAAAGCACCCAAGGCATAATCCAAAGCATCAGTCTCTACAATGGTGGGTAGAGAAGGATTGGAGCAGTGGTGAATGCCTCTTTGAGTTGATGAAACTGTCTAAGAGCTTCCTCATTGAGGGGAAAACGGGAATCTTTCTTGAGGAAACTTGTGAGTGAACTAATCTTCTTTGAATAATTCTTGATGAAATGGCGGTAAAAGTTGGCAACGCCAAGGAATGATTGATGAGCCTTGAGGTTTCTTGGAGGTGGCCAATTAGGAATTTGCTGGACTTTTGCTTGGTCCATCTTGAGGCCTTCAGAAGAAACAATATAGCCCAAATACTCTACACTAGTAACATGAAACAGGCACTTGGAGGCCTTAGCGAAGAGATTACTGCTCTGAGTCTGGAAAGAACAGTGGACACATGAGAGACATGTTCTTCTTCTGATTTGGAAAAGCCCATAATGTCATCCAAATAAACCACAACATAAATATCAAGAAGATCATAAAAAATATCATTGAAAAGGTTTTGGAAAGAGGCAGGAGCATTGTTGAGCCCAACTGGCATAACCAAATACTCATAGCTGCAATATTTAGCTCTAAAACATGTCAAGTGTTCATCACCTTCCTTGATTCTGAGCAGGTTATATGCACCACGCAAATTCATCTTGGAGAAGATAGAAGAACCATTGAAAACAGTAAGAAGCTGATTCATAGGAGGAACAGGATACTTGTTCTTCCTAGTAGCAGCATTGAGTTTGCGGTGATCAACACACAAACGGAGGCCACCATCTTTCCTTTTGACAAAGAGGACAGGTGCTCCTGTTGAAGAGGAGCTTGGCCAGATGAAACCTTTCTATACATTCTCTGAAACATAGGCCCTGAGTGTATCTGACTCTTGGTTTGATAAAGAGTAGATCACCTCAGCTGGAGGTAGAGACCCCTCCAGCTCAATATGATGATCACAGGCGCGGTGAGGAGGAAGTTTGTCTGCTTTAACCTTGGAGAATACATCCAAGTACTGGTGATAAACAGTAGGAACAACCTTCATCATGGTTTCTATTTCTTTTGGCTCTTCCTCTTCATCCCACAACTCCTCCAGGGAGTCAGAATAAGATGAAGGAGGAAGGTCCATATTCCCAAAGAAAAGATGAAGTGAAGATACAGAATTATCTTCTCCAACATCTTGAATCTCTTTGAAGACTTCATCTGTAGATGATAGTAATGACTGATGGGAATTAAGGGAAGGCATATGGACAGAAGTTGGAAATGATGTTGTTCTAGAATCACCAACCAGAGCTGCACATGATTTGGAAGAAAAAAAGTCATTACTGAAAGATTTTGAAGGATCATAATATTCCTTATGATCAGCATTAAAGGTGATCAGCCCTTGCCTCCAATCAATAAAGGGATTAAAATGATTGAGAAAGTCAAAGCCCAATATGAGGTCTTCTCCCTTGGGAGTATCAATGACTAAAAAGTCCCATTCAAAGCTTGGGAAGGAAGGGAGCTCAACAATATATTTAGTATGGTGAGTCACAAATAAAGAAGGAGTCTCAGAGGAGTCTAAAATGATGAGGGGAATATTCTCTGGAAGTTTTGACATAGTCAATGAATACTTGTGAACAAACTGCTTTGAAATAAATGAGTTGGTAGCACTAGAATCAATGAGAATACTGTAAAAAACATCAGAAAGAGAAGAAAAAACAAAGAATTTAAGAGAATTCTTGACACCAGTATTCAGAATGCGCAATTGTGCTCTGGATGGAAAACAGTGAAGACCATTGAACACAACATGGTCTTCACTCAGGCTTTTTCCTGGCTGGGAAATTTGCCTGACAGTTGGGTAAGCTTGTTTTGAGGCCTTTTGAAACAGGACTCAAGACTATGCTTCCCACCCCAATAGGTACAAAGACCCTCCTTGATTCTTCTTTCCTTTTCAGAATTCATTAACTTGAAATATTGATTCAATAAAGAAGAATGGGGCTTGTCCCTCTTCTGAAAATTCTTCTTCTTTTGACTTGAACTTGAATAATTTTGAGGATGTGAAGAACTTGACTTTGAGGCTTCTGGCTTCTTCTCTTGATGATGACTCTTTTCATTTTGCCTCTCATGGTACCTTGTATCAAGTTCCAGGGTAATGTCCATTAAGTCTTGAAGAGAGTCAATTCTTGAAGGATGGGAGGCCAATTGATCCAAAATCCTGGATGGCAATCCCTTCCTGAAATGATGGATGAGAGCTCTTTCACCCCAATCCCCAATTCTTGAGACTAAACTTCTGAAATTAGCAATGTATAAGGATACATGCCCACCTTCTTTCATTCTTAAATAATCCAACTCAGCTTCTGCTTTTCTGACTTCATTCGGATCCCCAAACAAAGTGAAGAGTTGGTATTCAAACAGTTTCCAAGATTTGAGAAGGTAATTTGAATCTTGATTGGTGAGATTGGAAAGATAAGGCTCAATCTATTTTGCAGCTCTGCCAATAAGAAATGATGTGGCGTAGAGAACTTTCTTTCTGTCTTGAGAGAAATTTTCCAGATCATTATGATAAATCAATTGACAAGGCTGAATGAAACTTCTAAGCTTGAAGGGCTGAGTCCCATCAAAGCATTCTGGTGCCTTCATAGATGGAGTCTTGATGCTTCAGAAGATGAAGCTGCTTGAAGATTGGCCATAATTTGAGTCATTTGCTGCATGATGGCCAATAGAGATGGTTCAGACTGATGAGAGACAGGCTGATTAGACTGGGCTAGAGTTGGTCCTCCAGTACCTTGGGATTCCTCCACAGGAGCAGGGACACCTTCAATACCATCAGACTCTTCTTCTTCCACAGAATTCTCCCCCTCCTCTTCACCATCTTCCCCGAGACCTCTGAAATTGGTCCTTGAAGTTCCTGGAAATCTGCCAACTACTCCTGAAAATGAACTTGATCTTCTGGGCCCTCTTTCTTCCTTCCTGGATGGTGCTGCTCCTTCCAAAATGGGTCCTCTGTCCAATTTGGCCCTCAGTTGACAAACTGCTGGGGTGCCATCAAGAGGAGCCTTTGTAGTTGGAGTGAGAACAATTTCAGGATAAAAATGAAATAAAATGAAAAAGAATCAAAATTGGAAGATGAAAACTTGAGGCAATTGAAATAATGCTTGAAGTCAAAATTCAAAATCAATATCTTGAGGAAAATCAATAAAATCAATAAATCAAATGAAATCTTCAAGTAAATGAATCAATTAAATATCAAATGAAAACTTGAAGTCAATATCAAATCAATGTCTTGAATTAAATCAGTGAATCAAATCAAAATGAAGTCTTCAAGTCAATAAATCAATAAATCAAATCAATTGACATCAAAATCGTGCAGAAAATCAATCAATCAAATTGAATTCTTGAGGCAAAATCAATTTATGTCAAATTTCTTGATGTGAAAAATCAGCAAAATCAATGAAATCTTCAGGTCAATCAATTTTCTTGAGGTCAATATCAATTATGTCAAATCAATCAATCAAATCAAATCAAAATCAAGTGAGTTATTCTTAAAAAATCAAAATTCTTGAAGAATGAATCAATTATGAATCCTGATGTGAAGAATGGGTCTGAATAATTTGATGAAAAATTTGAAAATCAAATGAAAATTAAGATGACACCTGAATTATGAATGAATTAAAAAAATGATGATTTGAATAAGATTTAAAAAAGACAAAACAAGAAATAAAATTGGGTTTGCTTTCAATTTTCAGAATGAAGAATTAATGAGAGAAAATTTAGAGGTGACAATGAATCATGGGGTTCATAAGCATTAAAGAGTCATAATTTCAATGAAATGAGTGAATGAAATTATAAAGAAATAATGAACAGAATGAAAGGAAATTATGAGTTAATTAATATAATGTCACAGGGGCTCTTGGACAGAAAACAAGAGTGGACTGGCACTCAGCAATCAGGGAACTCACTTGGAAGACTCCAAAAGAATAAAGAAATGGAAATCAAAAGAATAAATTCCTCTAAGAAATATGCAGGTACAAGATGAGATTCAATAAGAGGAAAGAGAAGTCAAATGTCCAAAGAGCCAACCAAGTAAGTCCTTAATCACTGTTTCAACCTGCCAAAATGAACAATGGAATTAGTAAGGATATGACCACCAAATATCCATTGACAGCAAAAGAAAGAATAAGAGAAAAGGTGCTAAATGACTGACTTGATAATATCAGTATTCACTTAACAAAATGATAAGATAAATAAAGATAAAATAAAATCAAACTATATTAATTAACTGGGGAAAAACCCCCCAGGGTGGAAAGGGTAGCCAGTATATGTGAAAATTTGGGAGCTTGAGTTCTTCAGGCTGAAAACCGATCTGTATTTATCCTTGAGGCTGTATTGATTGCTTTGGGAATTGATACAGCTGGCTAATATTGAAATTGAATTGGGTTGAATAAATTTCCCATGATTGAAAATGAAATACAATTCTTGATGGATCCAGACTGTATTGAAATGAAGGTGGTTGCCAAAATGGATTGAGTGGATCTTTGACACTTGACAATTTAATGAATGAATGAATTAACTGCCTCTTGAATCCCTGGAGAATGGTGGAGCAGTATTGCCTTGGAGGAATACTGTGAATGAAGTTATCCAATGACATCTGGATGGCGTGATTGGTCTTTGATGCTGAAACACTTGCTCTTGAGCCTTGATGAGTCCTCTGAATGATTGGGTGCCTTGATGACGTGATGATATGTTGGAATGTTGAAATGACCATTTGATATTGCCACCATTGAATTGCTTTTGAAAAATGATGCATAATGATATATAACATCATTTATGGCATATTGGTTCATTGGAAAGAAGATTACGTCCAAAGGTCTTGAGATGGAAAGACAGAGGGGGAAAAGATGAATGGGATGGCTTCAGAGCTTGGAAAGGTGTTTCTGAGTCCTTTGGGTTCTGAGCCAAAAACTGGCCCAAAGGGCGGGAAAGTGTCTTTTGGACACCTTGCGTCAAAGTGCACAAATTTGCGCAAATGCACAAAAGTGCGCAAATGCACAAATGCACAGAATTGCGAATTATGGGCCCAAATGGGCAAAGACAGCCATTTGGGCCATTTCCCCTGGTTTTGAGGGAAATGACCAGAAATACCCAATTGGGCATAAATTGCCGCTATGGCTTCTGGATTGAGGTGAAGGGCCAGGAAGGCCCCAAAAGAGAAATGGCCATAAATGGTCCATAAGATGATGACGTGGCCATATTGGCCACTGGGGATGGATATGGCCAATTGGCCATAAAAGGACTGTGGCTTGATATGCCATACGGAGATCCAAGGAGGTGAATTGCCATGGTTGTGACATTAGCTTCAAATGGGGGTCAGCAGTATCTGATATCTTGTCTGCTTTGATACAAAGTTATTCCTCAACCACTCAGGAATAGTGGGACATCCCAAAAGACAAATGAGGCCAAAACCACCCAAAAGAATACGGTTTTTCACTCCACTCAACCAACAGCACAAATATCAATGCCAATATCAGCAAATATGGCCCCAAGTGAAATTTGGAGTGTTTTGGATGTCAATCAGATCAAAAGTATTCACTTGGTCCATGTGGCAATTTTCTCTTCAACTGTATTACTCATTTCCCTTGTCAAATTTAGACCATTCACAACAATGAGTGAAGTCAAGGTCAATCAATGGAATGAATTATCAAAATTCTCATTTCGCAAAGAAAATTCAAAGACCCAATTGAAACAAATGGGACATTACTGGAGGGATTTATGTTTGCTATTGTGTGATGGAAATGTGGCACAAAAAACAAACAAGTTGGGATTTATGGAAGCCTGGGGAGAATTGAAGTTGCAAAAGATGAATGGCGGAACTGAGGTGCAAATCTAAGCTTGGTGGGTTGCATTATAGGTCAATCCTTACAGTATTTTTGGGATAAATTATTTCAAAACATGCAAACTTTCTACAAGTCATTGGGGGTCCCCTCCTTCAATCAAGTCAACTATGAAGCCGATATTTTGGCAAATCAGGGGTAATTTGAGTTTGCTTCTGCACTCAATTTCACCATAAATGGATTCAAAAAATTGCCTCATGTTGATAAGGATGCATTAATGTATGCTTTGGGATAGTGGTTTCAAGCTGATAAGTGGATTAGCCAAATTCAAAAAGATGTGTCAAAGTTGTGTACAGGGGGAAATTGGTTTTCCCAAATGAGCATTTTTGGATTGATCTATTCAAATGTCATGGGCTCATTCAGTTTGTGGGGGCCGGTAGTACATTCTTTTACTATACTGATCCAGCACAGGACAATGAAAGCAAAACCCTAGTGGGGATGTCCACGCAATGCTCAAGGAGGTTAGCAAGAACAATGTGGCATAAAAGCCACGGCCATTATGAAATTGGAAAGGGAGAGGACTATCACATCAGGGATGGAAATACAAATTCACCCCAATTAGAAGAATGAGGGGATTTGGATGTGTCGGGAAGTTAGAGGGTGTGGTAATGTGCAGTACAGTATACACCTAGTTTTGATAGGTTTGAATTGCGGAGATCTGGTGGCTCCAATGACAAAGGGGTGAAATGGCTCATTTAAAGTGTCATGCCACCATGAATGGGAAAATAATGAGGTCATTAAGGCTACTATCACTTGTTGTCAATAATGGGACCAGCTGGTAATCCCGGTAATTGTGAGTTACCCCCAGCAATGCTTTTATGCTTCATGGTCACAAACAGGGCCTGGAAGTCATGCAGGGATTTGGAGGCATTCACATGCCCAGTATCCCAGTCCTTCACATGCAAATCCTGAGGCTTGTACTGGTTCCTTGCTCTTCTTTGCACACAAGTCTGTGCACTTGTCCAGGATCCCAACGCTTAACATGCAAATCCTTACCCCTGTCCAGGTTACCATTGCTTCACATGGAAATCATTACCCCTGTCCAGGTTCTTGACAATCCAAACAACTCCTTACATACAGTTTAGAACCATGGAAGCAGAGAACTCAGGAGGAATCAATGGTGACTATTTGCACATTTTCTTCAAAAGAGGTTCACACAAGGAAATACTTACTGAAAAAATTGGTGGGGCACTTACACAAATTATTTGAACACAATAGGTTATTTGCACAATTGGCAGGAAAGGAAATCTCACAGGAAAAATGAATATAACAAAAATGGAAAAAATTGTGTATTGATTACAACTAACCTATTTAAAAGAGTGTATTACAAAAGCAAATAAGTGAAAAAAGGCGTTTTTTTAGGAATCTTGAGACTATCCCTGTGATGTCCTCCTTTGGATAAGCCTCCAATGCCTGGCCAAGGAGGGAGTTTAGTTCCTCCCAGAGTTCCTGCTGCATCTCATTTTGATGAGTTGCATCCACAAAGGGAATCATGTGGAGAAATCCGCAATGCTTGAACAAGATTCAGTTGATTGAGTTGTGGAGAATTGCTTGAGGAATAATTAAGGTTGGACGCAATTTGGTAAATTCCTTCCAAGCCTCATTATGGGAATGAGTGGAGGAGGCAGTTGGGATCTCTGGGGAAGGAGTGGAGGGAGGGGGGGAGCCAACCAGTGTATGGTCACTGATAATTACGGAGCCGGGAGTGGCAGGAAGAGCTAGAGATGGTCAAAGGAGGGGTGAGGGAAAGCTGGTAAGAGTAAAAAAAGTAAATTGGGGACTTACCAAAAGGTTCTTCCATGGATTACCTCAAAGCCACCTCAGGTTTGGGCTCACAAGCCAAAGCGTCCTCATGTGATGGGACTTGAGATTTGGAGGATTGACTTGGGCCTGGAATAGGTGGCTCATTGTGTTGGGAAGGCTCTGTAAAAGGAGGAAGGAGTCAGTTCACTTGATTCAAAAGTTGAAATTAGCAAAGTAATGGTTTTCTGCTTACCACGGAACAAGTTCTCAGACCTGGAGTTGGTTGCCGCAGAGGTTGCTTGTGAGGTATACAGGGAATGGGAGTCTCTTGTTGCAGGGGATTTGGGGAGTTTTGCTCTATGGGTAACAAAAAATAGTTAGTATTATTGCATGAAGGAAAATGAGTCAGAGAGGAGAAAGAAGAGCTTAGTTTGATATATGAATCCCATGGGTGACAAGACATGGTGACAATCAACCCAAGCTCAAATTTCCTCTTGCCATTGCCATCCTTCATCAGCCGGATAATCACTTCTCTCCAGTCAAGGAGTGAAGTGACCATTGGAGGTGGGTGGACAAATCAATCCTTGAAGGCATGGGGCTAATTGTCTGAAAGCGTTCCCATCTTCCAGCTTGGGGTCACAGAGTCCATTCCCGCTTGGGAATGCTTTCATAATTGTCGACAACAAAGGAGTCCTCACAAGGGTGTCTTGTGCAGGATCTCTGCTTGCCAAGTGGTTGAGATAGTCACACATTAAACAAGCATTTTTTGTGTGCTTGTTAGAAAGCATAACAAGCATCAGTCATTGTGGAGGAGTGAACGCAGGGGATACCCCACTTATTGCACAAAGTGCACAACATCTAAAAAAGGAACATTTAGGTTAGTAACTGAATAGAAAGAAATATTCCAAGCAAATAGGAAGACATACAATTAATTAAAAATTTCAAACGTGATCAAAATAATTAAGCTTTAGTAGAAAGTTTTTAAAAGTCTGAAAGAAAATAAGGATGAAGATTTAGTTTCTAGAGCGGAAAATAACATGGACAAAACTGTTAAATGGAGAATATGATGCACAATGTAGATATAAATTGGTTTCTGAAATTATAATCAGCCAAAAAATACAGCAAAAGGGGAGGGAGGGGAGTGGCTAGTTTGCTGCAATAGAAATGAGTGGAAAGGGAGGAAGACAAAGGGGAATAAACACAAGAGTAAGGGAGGGTGAGCTGGGAAAAAGTGAAGTGGGTGAGAAAAAAAGTTAAGGGCTTGTTGGGAAAAGATGGCCTTTTATACCAGGGAGAAGCGGAGCCAATTGCAGAAGTTTAAGCACCCACCAAGGTCTCAGCTTCAAGGCCTGTCAGGAAAATGAAAGCTCAGTTGCAGCCAATGCTGCAACTGAGAAGGGAAATTCCTGTGTGAGGCGGGGGAACAAAGGGGTTTGGGATGAGTATTTCAATTTATTTAATTTTAATACTCAGTCAGATCCCCTTTGTTTCATTGAATAACCACCTGTTTTCCCACAAGTGCTTTCAGAAGGGCATTGTTGAATGTGCACAGTGCGTGCAATCCACAAATGCCCAATGCAGAAAATTACATGGGCATTTGGTCACAGCTCACCATTGCAAGCATACCACCATTATAGCCAGGTGATACAGTCTCAACAAAAGGATTGGGAGGCTTTATGACAAGTGAATACAGCATGAGCTTGGGTTGACCAATTGTGCAGGTCTGCTTTGGGGTCATCATTGAAATGCTCAGTGGATGAAAATTTGAATTGCACAGTTGTTGAGATATTGATATAAAAATATCAAATGCATGCCTGCTGAGCAATTGCTATTTCATTTTTGTAAGCACACAATCTGTGCATTTGGGACAACATTGGAAGATATTTCCACCAGGCTGAGCATCTCACGCACTCAGGTAAAGTGCATAGAAGTGGGTTTTCTGATGAGCTATTGTGAAAAGTGCTCAGATAACGGCATTTGAAAAATCTGCCATAGTGAGGTTTTGACCATGACATGCTGAGCTGGTGTGCACAAATCAGGTGAATCACCATGCTGAGCATGTGGCACATGATCTACACCTATGCAAACAACCAGAAGGGATACCCATTGGTAATATACATGCATGCTGAAGTAGTATTACACCAACCTAATTTGTAGATCAGCCAACATTTTAGTATGTACACCTTTGGTACACATCTATGCTGTGGGGATGATTAAATGCTTTACAAGAATTTCACATGCAATCATGCCAAGGCATTGAGTCAAATTTCTCAAATGCATCCCTTTGATGCAGGTTGGAGAGCTCCACCTAACTACTGCACAGATGCTGGTGTATTCCAAGTTATGGTAAGGGGTGCATCTTGGGATGAGGAATGATTTGGGTCATATGCAAATGGTCAACTCACTCCAGTGCCGCAGTTGCAGAAAACTATGACTGGTGCCTGTTTATGAATTTCACACCCACAAATTGCCGGGCCGCCACACACATTCAGATTCACCCCTCCATGGGTCATATGCAGGCAATTTTCACCTGCTTGGTGGACCTTTTAACACCTGTCCTCCAACAAAAAAGTCCTTTGTGTGGGTGGCCTGCCTATCCGCAGATGCTCACCTGCCTGCCTGTGCAAACCTGAAGCCCATGAGCGCAGATTATCTACAGCCTCATACCCATCAAAATACTCCACACTTATGATCCCTGATGCTGGATTGTTTTGTGTGGGTACCCACCACTGTGGGTCATACGCTGGACATTTGCACATGCACCACAGAACCTTTGGTGCCTGTCTTACAGCCAACAGTGACACATTCCCCCTGGAATCCCAGTATGTGTCAGTCTACAAGAAATTCCCCACACAACAAAACTCATGTTTGGTGGCATGCTACTGTACATACCTCACCCACCCACACAAAAAGAACCCCACAGTGAAATTATCCTTTCCACCCTCACCATTTCCCAGTAGGTCACTGTATGGCAATTAACCTGGGGAATATACACTTACTTTTTTCTGTCACACCAGCAAACATGGCTGCAGGCCTCAGATATGCCACTGTACAAGAAGTTGCTACAACCCACCCGATTTTGGATGTGTTAATGTGAGCCTTGGACCACCAAACCTTGGGTAATACATGGCAGGCCCAGCAGTCATATTGGTGCACCCACATTCTTGCCACCTTGCCTTGATATATTCCCCAAATGGGATATGAAAATTATAAATCCAAGAGGCCCATCTTTCAAAGACCATGCATGTCACCACAGGCCATCCCCCTTTGGGCCCATTGCTACCACTCATATAATGTCCACCACCTGTGTTTTCTGCTCTTCATTACCTTTAGCTAACCCTTCCTGATCAGATCATTTCCCACTGTCCCCAAACAATTCATAATAGCCATAATGTCAACCCCTTCATAGCCACTTTTCATTGGGATGATTAATCTTTATATTCAAATAAATAGTGATATAACCTTCAATAATGATAGTTCCCACTTACCTTCTTGGATTATCCTATGACACAATCAACATAGTCTATTTTTATATCTCCCCAATCAACTAAATTCTATTGGCTCTCTCCCTGAAACTCTTTCTCAAATGTGAATACCATTCCTTGGGGCACCACAAACTTTCATGCACTGCGGTCATTATGGGACATGGATTGAAAGTTGCCAATTCAATCCTACTCAAACATTGTTTGTTGAGGGAGTATTTATGAATGATCCAGATGAACCTTCCTCATCTCAGAAATTCAATCTAGCGTTTATCTTCTTCATGTGGTATCTGAAAATTCTATTCATAATTGAAAGTTTTAGAAAACAAGACTTCAAGCCTCAAATTCCTAAAGAATATGACTGTCATTCTCATAGTCAATGTCAACTCTTTACTCCCACAACTCCCATTCAATATTGACTCCCCCCTCATATCCAACTGTCTTTTCTTTGTCTTCCAAGCAAAAACTGATACAACTACCCAGTGGATCAGACCTTTCCATGATGACCCCTCCCCAATCCATGATTAATACCCTCTCCTCCCTCATCAAAAAACTGGACTAGCTTTCCTCAGTGATTGAAGAATCTCCAATGGACAATCTGCATGTAAACTTTGGGCCACCTCACCACCTGGATCCACTTTTAATTCCAGGAAAATCATTAGAAACAAGCTCATCAGTGCATCCAAATTGCTTTTTACCAATACCCCTCTTGGAGGACTGCTTGTGGATGATATAGGATTAGGTAAAAATATTCAGGCCATTGCACCAATTCTCACCTCCAAGGAGTGGCTAACTACAAACTCCCACCATTATCATCTGCCCACCTCTCTTAATCACCAGCTGGCAATCAGAAATATCCAAGCATTCTCAGGCTGGAGCACTGCAAGACAACACCTACCATGGCCCCACTTGTCACTCATTATCTGAGGCTGGCATCTTAAAATGTGATATAATCATCACTTCTCACAATACTATCACCCAAGAATTCAAAGAAACAAAAACCTCTACATCATGCATTTTTAAAATCAATTGGAATTGTGTAATTTTAGATGAAGCATGGTGAGTGTCTGATCTGTTAATAATTCAGATTTCCTATTATTTCCAATAATGCTTCCCCCATCTTATAGCTATATTTGCTCTCAATACACTGCCACACACTGTGCCATTAATAAAATCCTATCATCCTGTCAAATATGTTTAATGGGCCCACCCATTCACAACACCATTTATGACCTTTTGGGCATAATATCATTCATCACCCAGCCCCAGAGCTCAGATAAAGATTACTGGTCACCATTCACCCTGAATATTCTTTCCAAAGGTAGCAATGATATTTTGCATTTGGCATTGTGCCACACCAAAATCTCCCATCTCAAATCCCTCCCCACTATTAGCCATCACTAGAAACTTCTCCCACTAAACCCAACAATGAAGAAAGAATATTCTGCATTAAACAAAGAATTCCTATCATCCAAAACAAAAGGACCAGGTGAAATTTTCAGAATTTTTAATAAGCTGTGGATATTTTTCAACCATCATATAATACTTAAAAGTATTGCAGGTCCCAATTTGGAATACCATGATTATAGGAGCACCCCAAATAACTCAGCAATCACCCAAACTATTGTGGATGTGGAAAAATACATGATGAGAAGTAAAATTGCACACCTCCTCAAAAGCTTACTGAAGAACAAACAATCAAGTTGTGGTCCATCCAAATCAGTGGCTTACACCCAATGGACCCAATTTCATGATTTTTGAGTTAATTATAATATGCATCCATTACCAATTGAATCCATCTGACTGTCTTTTTATGGTAGAATTGGTATTGCACTTGCCCATCACTCTATCCTTTCATCATTAATTGATGGAACAATCACAGCACAAGCACAGGAGAAGGCATGGGAGAACTTCTTTGATAAGCCTGAATGTGAAGTACTCTGTGCATCCATTGCCGCAGCTGGAACTGGCCTCAACATAACTTTAACTAATATTTTCTATTTGATGGTGAGGGGACCCCCGTAATTCTACTCCAATTTTCCAGCTCCAAAATCCACCTTTCCAGGAGCGCAATTGGAACTCAGCCATTGAGGCTCAGCTGTTGATCAACTCCATTGTATTGGCCAACAACCACCCCTGAATGTCATTGACTATATCACTCCTCATTCAGTTGAGGTCAAGATGTGGAAGTTACCTTTCAAGCTCCTCTGAGTCCCTGATTTTATTACTATTCTGAATTCTTTCTTTATGGGCATCCCATATTCCAATCACCAATAGGTCCAATAAAAGGAACACTCATTAACTGTGTGAGCCTTCCCATTATTATCTAATTTGTGTTTGACAGAGTTGATAACTCCTTTTCACCCTGTCACAGGTCCACAATTATGACCACCATGAGCTGGATTGAACTTCAATATTTCCTCAATGAAAATGAGCAATAGACAAGTCATGATAAGGGACACCATAGTATATTACTACATACAAAATTATATTTTTTCTATTCCAACTTATTTAGAAAGATGTTGCATATTTAGAAATAATAATCAGCTTGTATTAAACCCACACAAACAGTTCACAAAACCTTAATTGGTAGCTGTGCTTTGAATTTATTTTACCCACTTATTGGAGAGAATCTGCATTTGTACTAATAACTGGAATTTCAAGTATCTTGAGGGCAATAGTCGGCATCTTACTACAACCTTTGAGCCAATATTGATCAAATACCTGAGAAGATAGATCTTGAGGAATATCACCATCATCTATCAATCTAATTTCTGGTAATCTATCAATACTTTTTTTACCTTTTTTTAATCTGATTACAAAACTTTATGTCTCTATCAATTTATAATACCAACTCATTGAATAAGCTTGAGAACCAGCATAATCCTACTCTGCGGTAAACTTGAAGTTCATTTTCCAGTACCTCCTCAGTATCTGAGCATACTAAATGGTCATTGGATTTTGATGCTAGAATGGGAAATTTAGCCATATCACACCATTCACAATGGCGCTCACAGGTCTGCACATAATCAATTAGACTATCATCAAAATTACTTCACATTGAATAAGAGAAACAGTGACTAACCCCTGGAAAAAGCTTTGCAAGCATTTGATTCTTCTTCTTTTTTACCAACTACTCTACATCTTTATGAATAGACTTCCATCCTCTTTTCAAATAAGTGAAATATTGCTCCATTAAAGGTGCCACAACCCTGTAGTTATCATGATCCTTGTTCCAACAGTAATGATGGTACTTGGTTTTGACATGTTCAGAACGGAAGGTATGGTAAAACACCATAGACGTCAACTTGTTGAATGGATATGGCAACAAGCTCTCCCAGTCCCAATTGAATTGCTTTAGTCCTAGCTTGTGGAGCTCATTTTGGCAGCAGCTTTGGAAACCCTGTGACTGAACCTGAGCTGATGGCTCATTAAAAACATCATTGGGGACACATCTGAGATTACCAGCCACTTGAATTGCAATTTTGCACTATTCTGTGCTGGGTGGTGCTGGTAGTGATGAAAAATCCTTATCCCTTACTTTGAGTAGGAACAGGCAATGGGCGTTTACAGCTGATCTCATCCCATGGACATTTTCTGGAAGTTCAACTCTCAGCCATCTTTGTTGTTCCTTCTGGCTTGCACGTTTTGCCACATGGTGAGCTTTGCAAGCCTGGTTCCTTTGCTGTCTCATCTTGGATTTATTGAGCATACTCTTGGTGAGGGGCATTTGAGGGTGGGTGAACTTACTATTTGACTGAGCTCCCTTCTCATGCACCATGAAATTGTACCCCCTTGGTTCATCATTTGTTTCACTTTGAGTCGGACACATGTTCTCATCCTCATCATCCACAATTCTTTCTCTTGATGAACTGGCATGGCCCATTCTTGGTTTGGAGGCATATGGATGATGGCGTCCAGTGACTTTTTCTTTATGGACCAGAGGTAAATATGCATAAATTTCATCACCTGCCATGCAAATCATCAGTTAACACATCAAAAAATTAATAAAGACTGGACATACTCACAATCTTCAATTGGCTTCTGAGATCAGACTTTCTTTCCTTCAGGTGCCATATCTAACCCATGGAACAAACATGTCAGATTTTGAAAAAGCTTATATTCAACAATCCAAAAGACTTACTTTGATGAAGCGTCAATTTCAGATTTCCCTCCAAAAGTCCACTCCAAGTAACATTTTCCAATGGTATTTTTTGCCACCCACCATCAACCTGCTTTTCATGGCCCACATGAAGCTGAGATCATGTTGGAATATTGAGGGGTGGCTGTTTACGTTTCCCAAAGGGTTCCTGGGATGCCACCAAATTCTGACCAAGATTAAGGAGGAAGTCTCATGGAAGTTTGGATTGTGGATTGGCCTTTGATGAGATTCCTGGTGTGCTTCCTGCCCCCTCAGACACATGCATTTGTGTATTAGTGGGATTTGGGGGAGTTGGAGTGATGGAAATATTAGGAATGAACCAAGTGCTTGAAGTTTGAGAAGTCGCATTTCCCACATTAATTTTGAGACCTGATATATTCATTGAGGATGCAATAGGGGATGTGAGTGGAATGTTGGGACTCATTGGTTACTGTGTTTTTTGAACATATTCTATTCCAGATTCACTATCTGAGTCATTAACAGAACCTGAATGTGATTTACATGGGTTGGGAGATGACATGAGGGCTAAAAAACTGCAGTAATTTTTTCAACTTGATAAAACAGCTCAGTATTATGGTAAAGTAGAGTGATCTCAAATGAAGGATTTCAAATGTATAATAGAGAAAGTTTATGACTAGTGGGAACAAAGTTTCTTCTGGAAGTCTAATAAAACACTTTTTGGAATAATTGGCCTGGCCTATTTTTGAGCTCCTCTGCTTTTGTCGGAAACCACACTGCATGGCCTACCAGCATATAATGTGATATTTACTTGGTCTCAAAGGGGACCCATTGTCCATAAGTAATCAGATTCAATAAACATTTCCCCCTCCCCATTGTCACATTGTGTGAATTATTCAAACTGCCAATATATGAATCAAAATTCCCCAGCATTCTATATTGTTATAAAGGTATATTCATGAACAATTTACCCAAAAAAGAGACATCACCTTTTTAAGAAAGGGAAGACATTACAACGGATCAAAAGCCTGCTGCACTCAAACCAAATACCAAGACTTTAGCTCCACTAAAAACCCTTTTGTAATACAGCTAAATTGTTATGTCTGTAATAAGGCTTAAGCCATGTATGATGGGGTTCCAGTGTACATGGATTAAATTTTAATTCTCTCAATTCAATGGTGACACTTCACTAATGGAACCCCCTAAATGGTCAAACTGGCTGTATCACCATGTGTAAATAAGATTGGATATGTATGAGCATTGAGAAGCATGGAATTTTACCCAAGTAAACTCCTAACTAATTCCCCTTTCAACATCTGACATGTGACACTTTTTCCCTAAAGCTCAGCCACCATTACAAATAGGATAAAATCCTCAACTGGCTCAAATGATTTCCCTCTTCATAAATAATCACTCAATTTTTTTCCCAATCAATAACACTCCTACACATTTGCACATCAGCCATATATATTTATAAGCAAATCAACCTTATTCATGATTCCCGCAACAATTTCAACCCCCTGCTATTACTCAATGTGTATATGCATGTTTCAACACTGCTCAACTCAAACACACTCTTCCCCTGAGGGTGATAGGCAGGGAGCTGCCTTCACACCTTTCCAATATAAATAGCAAATTAAAAAGCTCAAATCAGCCATTGAACCCAAATCTCTTCCAAACATCCCTACTTCAGCATAAGGATCTGAGTTCCTGCAAACTATATTGGATCAAATTTTCCCCGCTGATTATTCTCAATTGACCCAAAGCACATTCTCCAGTCCACCAGGTGTCAATTCAACTGCACAGAAACTATACAGCAGCAGTCAAAGCCTTCCCTTACAGTCCCCTGAAATGATAATATCTTCCATTCTATCATTAAAGTATAATATACCCTGCAGGGCTTCACAAATTCTCAACCCCGCCGTGAACCTGCTGATCAAGTCGAGTATCTTAAGCTCAGGTAGTCACCCCACTCCTGCATTGCATATACCTCAAATTCTCAGTACCATATTTGAACATCTCCAATTGGAGCCACTTATTGAAACCTATATATTTTGTCCTCAATGTTTCTTTCTGAATGGCCCTACTGAATCTGTCACAACTGACCAACCCCACTGTTAATGCCATAATGAACAAAATGAACTTGATCCCCCTTGCACACAATCATTAGGCAAATTCAACAATTCATTTGAACCCTGCACTCAAAATACAACCAACATCAAGCAAGATATATACCAACAAAACATTTCATTTATCAACCATTCAAAAATTGGCTTGCCAGATTTCTCCAGCGGGCTGGAATTATGGAAATTCTGCACCAACATCAACAATCCCAGATTCCTGAAGGTTCCCCCAAATGTGAAATATGGGATGGATTGGTCTGGAGACACTTCACTGGGACTAGAAATATCTATGACCCCCCATTCATGTCTACTCCTGGTGCATTGTCCTTCTTGATTTATTTGTACTGGTTTAATGCACATGGAAAGTCAACCCTGTTGGCCAGCATTGGACCTATCATTCTTATTTGTCTCAATATCCCCCCAAGTGAAATATTGAAGTCAGAGAATGTCTATGTTGCAGGAATTATCCCTGGTCCAAAGGAGCCAGCTTCCCTTCAATTTAATTACCTATTAATTCCCCGGATCAAGGAGCTCAAAGAATAGTGGCAAAGATACCATTTTTCACCCACCTCAACAGGACCTTCAGGATCCCTTATCCATGTTGCCATCCTCAGAGCCATTGAAGATGTGGTGGCCATGGGTAAGCTTACTGGATTTATTTCTCACTAAGGCAGCCAATTTGGTAATTTTTCCTCTATTCACAAGGCTCAAATTGAAGAAATTAGTCCTCAATTTCACTACACACATATATATCCAAATCATAAATTAACCATTGCAAAATGGCTTTGGGCATCCCCACAGCAAAGACAAGCAATTTTCGCTTAGTCTGGAGTGCAATAATCAATTTTGGAAGACCTTCTGTATTGGGATGCAACCAGAATGGTTAATCCTGAAATAAGGCATAATTTAATACTTGGAATTTTGAAAGATCATCAAACTTTCAAATTGTGCATTCCAGAGTCCAAATCAAAAATATACTTTAGGATGCACAGGAAATCCAATGACACCAACAGTTCAGACTCAGATTCCATGACTTCCAGCAGCTCTCTTGATCAAATCTCATTGAGAGAGGCCCACTCCCTGGGAAGAGATGCAAAAAAATAAATAAATGAGTCACTTTCCACTGCTTCCACCCAGCAAAGTTACTTCCCCATGCCCACCCCTCACATGCAACATCAATCTAGTGGTTCTGCGGAGATTTTCTCATTTGATGTGGATTACATCACCACTTCTGAAATACCCTCTTAATTGGATATCAGTGCACTGAGTGATCACCAGATCAAGGGTGAGGCTCGGGAGCATCTCCAAAAAATCATATCTGATACCATAATTCCCTCATCATGGCCAAGAGTACTCAGAAAAATGAGTTCCATCTCTCATGGTCTTTTAAAATACGCTGAATGGGCCCTCTTATACAAGGTATACATTCCATTTTTAATCCTCAGTCAACAGATGTTATTAGATGAACACAATTCCCCCAATACTCAAAGAAAAATGCATAAATCAGAAGAACTTGCAGATTAAATAACCAAGAATGGATTCCATTTGATTAGTGCTATGGACATTGCCACAAATTGGACTGTTTCAATGGATGATGCAACTGCATTCTATGAAAATTGGAAACAATTCCACTTTTCCAATCAACACCTGTTCCCAAAACAGAAAAGTAAACCAAATCACATTTTTCTGATTATATTCCAGAACTCTTCCAATGTTGGGCCCCAGCACAAGCCTCAGCCACATGGCTTTATGAGCGCTTGATTGGAGTATTTCCAAAGATGCCAACAAAAAAAACAATATTTACATGAATTAATAAGAGAAATATATTCATATTGATTGAACACCTGAACTGAATAAGACTAACTTCTTGAAGCTCTGAATAGATTATATAGATAAAAACTTACTTCAACATATCTGACGATGTTACAGCCTTTCTGTTCTCCTGAAATCTCCATCTGTTCCATGTGAAATAAAACAACTTTTTGAATCACAGCCACCTGCTCTGTTCAATCACCAAAAATATAACAAACCATCCCGCCATGACCAACAAAATTATGATTGCCTGGTTGATTACTGACAGAATTTTAATCCAACAAGGGAAATAGTTTAATGGATGAGCTTAGACACTACTTTCCAATCCACAAGTCATCCCACTTCAAGTATTGTCTCACCCTGGTATTTTCCAGTTTCAAACATTGATATTGGGAACAATATATTTTTAACTGAATCCAAAAATCTTAGCAACAGTGTGATATGTTTTCTGAGGAGAAACTCACAACAAATCAGTATTATTAATAGCATTTTTAAAGTCTCTGAGCCATTTTGCATGCTGAACAATTGCTTTCTGATCTTGAAAACTTTGAATATTGATGTGACTTTCTTACCAGATTGGCCGCATCTCAATATTTATAAAGCTTTTGGTTTTGGTGATAGACACTTGATTATATCTGAAGAAGAAATAGAAGGTTAATGTGGATTGTATTATAACACAGTGATGTCATGTGGGCTGCTTGTAATGATAAAACAGCTATTTCATGATATTTAGTCTCCACCTTTTGCTGAAAATATAGTGATACAATCATGAAATTCCGTCAGCTTCATTAGGATTTTTCCAGAGAAATAACTGCCTCAATATTTGGTGACAGTGACATGCCATTCTGACAAGCAATGCCCATTAGTTCACATGGTCACAAAGAAATTACTATTTTGAAATTGGGTATGGTGTGAGTAAGCCAATTGCAATGATCAAATGACACACACACACTCACATATCACAGGAGCTAAAATGACACAACTTCACCATCATCATGTTGAAAGAGGAATAGGCTCATCATCCAAGTGGGCCTCAGAATTAAATTGTGTCCATGAGAGTTTGGATGTTTGTAAGTTCCATGGAGCTGGTCACATGCCCTAATGAGTACTTTGTGAAGGTAGGTTTCATAAAATTACATCCACACATGCTCTTGCCTTCTTGCGCATGTCTCACACTTATGCACCCACCCCTGCCACTGCACAAGCACTTGCACACGCACACACAACCACACCTGCACCCACTGCAAGGGGTTCCACATGTGTCACCTGAAAATGGTTGACACCACTTGACATTAGGCCCTCACATGCTTTGCTTTTGTGTGCATGTGTCAAACCCATGCACCTGCTGTATTGTGTGGTGCGCTCCAACCATGTCACCCGCTCATGCTGAGCTGATTCATGGCTACACAAAATTAGGACAACACATCATTTGCCCTTGGTGTGCATGTTGCACACACACCCTCACCCACGGTACTGTGCAGAGGGCCCCACCAGTGTCACCTTCTAAGGCAGAGTCCTTTCATGGATGATCTTGGAAGTCACACACCCCTTCTCAACATCAGAAATCTCTGAAGGACCTCTTTGATTTTTGTGTGCAAACAGGTGGGTCTTGTGTAATTTTTACCAACCTTCAGATGGTTGGGGGACAATCAGGTTGTGAGGAATCTCAGTTGAAGGCACAGAGGAACCAATATTGGTGGATGTCACATGATTTGGTGTAAGACCAGAGTGTGATGTGTGCTTGACGTGAGCTTGACTTTTATCCTTCTTTATGTTTTCTTGACGTGACATTTTCCCTGGTGTTTGTGAATTATTTCTGAACATTGGAAATATGGATTGGAAGATTATAAAATGATAATAGCAATTCAGAGCCCAGTATGAAGCAAGTAGGAAGTTAGATTAGACCTAGGTTAGACCTGCTACCCCTTCTGGGAGGCATAGCTTTTTTTTATTGTGATTGGGGTTCAAATTGAAGGCAATATTGTATATTAAGACTAAATATTTAGTGGAATAGAGTTACTAGAGCTAATAAATAATCTTACATTAAAAGAAGGGAACCATCTTGTAAGGATATATCACTTGATAATTGAGATATAAGATATCTTTATGAACCTAATTTATAGCTCCTGGTACCAATTTGATTTAAAAATCTATTGGTTTCTATATAATTCTCAACAGAAAGAGATAAATTTGAATTTTCCTCACTTCCTATAGATATAAAAGACACTAATTGTGTATAGATTATAATTGGAATAATGGATATTTCCATTCTATTCCTCCTGTTATTTTTAATGGTTACAATGATATTTTAAATTAAGAATATGCTTTGATATTATATTTGCTAAGAGTCAAATAGAAATATTGTGCAAAAATCTTACATTGAGTGATTATTTAAAGTTTATCAAAATATATACTGAATGGCTACCCAACCCTCATGGGGAATTACTTGAAGTTAAATACAAATTTTACTCTTTCTTTGAGCTGATATTTTTGCTCTTTAAGGAGTTTAATCATCATTGATATCATATCTACTTAATAGAATCTGTTGATATCAATTTCTGGGTCTGGAAAATACGTTATTGTAAGCCATTTTCATTTAATGATTATAAAAATAGATTTGGTTATAAATTTTTTCAGAGATTTAACTGGCTGGGTTTATTTATTACTTATACTATTAACTAGTTAATTTCATCTTCTAAGCTGACTTGAAATGATTTTTAGCTGTCTAAACAACTGAAATATAGGTTATTGGTCCCTCGCACTCATATAATAATTAATAAATTAACCACAAGCCATTATTAATACTTACTTTATTTGACTTATTGGAAGCTCTTTATAAATTTTATTCAATTTTTCATATTTCAAAAAATATTTTTCTAAAAAACTTTAGGAATTTGGTGTGGTGAAGCTGAATAGTATTTCTCATTATCGATTCTAATTTGTTGAGTTTATAAATATGAGATATGAATAAGTACCTGATTGGAAATTTCCAAATCTCAAAAAAAAATTTCATCAAAATATCTCATTTTTGAGGCAAAATAAATGTTGATTTTTTTTTCTAGGAATTTTTTGCTTGAAAGATTATTCAAATAAAAAAGGGGGTTGATAGATGCATTGTGGGTCTTTTCTATGTACACTATGGGGTCCAGCACCCCCCCTTTTTTTGGTGTGGGCCTAGCAATACCCTATTAGTGTTTAATTTTTCAAGAAATCTTTATAAACCAAACTTTTTTTACTCATTATTTTTCAAAAAAAAGAAAAGTCCTTTTAATTAGATTTACATATTTTTTTCTTTTGTTTTCAATGACTCTTAATTAATTAATTGATTTAAATAATCATTAATATAGAAGAAGAAGGAAAAAGATTTTCTTTTGTATTTGAGTTAGTTTATCATGATATTTATATATATATTGGCTTTTATTCTATTTAATGAAACCAAATATATTTCATTTTGATCTTTGAGCTGAATTGAATTGAATAATTAAAACTTCTTTTCAAGATATATATATTTATTCTAATGTTGAATTATATTTTTATATATAAATTTATAAAATATTTTTGAATTTTGAATATATTATAATAATGATCTGAATCAAAAGGTTTTTGCCTTAAACATTTATCATTAAAGAAAGATCTTAATGATTACTAAAAAATGATTTTTTGGCAGCTGAAAGCTCTTGGGTGAAGCTATACTGAGTGTATGTAGCAATTCCTAGTTTCTTTAGTGTATGGATTCGCTAAAAACACACTGAAATTTCCTCATACATACTTTATTCAACACATATGTAGCAATTTGATAGTGCATGTCTAGAAAGTCCCCAGAAAGGTTCTTGATTTTACTTATCAATATTTATTCTAATGTAAATAATTGGGTTAATTTCATCAATTCATACCAATTTTTCCTTCTTTTGAAGGCTTGAAGATTTTGGAACAACTTCAAGAGTTCTACTTGTGCATAAAGATTCAGATATTTTTCAATCTTATCAAAATTCTCAGTATTTTGAGCTTCATCATTTTTCAAGCTGAGTCTATGAAAGAGTAAATAAAATATTAGATAAAACTCTAACTTTGACTGTGACATGGATAAGACTAATGAAAAAGGGTTTTAGAATAGTATTTCAGGGCTTTACTAAAGGATTTTAGTGGTGGTGAGCGCTGCTGAAAGCCCTGGGTGCAATAATTATCTGTTGAGTTGCAATAATAACTACCAAAACACTTAATATTGGAAGTATGATGGTTTGGTAAAGCTGTACTGCGTAAGAATACAAGCGCAGGGTGAAGCAGCCTTTTCTGGTGGAGAAAAGGCCTCCTTTTATCCTAAAATGGGGTGAAGTGGTCCTCTAGACCATCCACATAGAGTAAGTGAAGATTTTTTCACTCAAGAATACTGGCTTGTGGCTTCCACAAAGCCTGTATGCACTGTATTGGGCTCGGATGTGGTTTTGAAACCACATCTGGGTAGGTTTCACCAATACAGGGTGAAAGTCTTCATCTGGGGACCACATAGCACTTTTCTGATGTTTATGATGCATAGAATGCTATACAGAACCTGTATAAGACCCCGGTATTGAAGTATAAACATGCTTCTTTGTCTATTTGACACCTCATAATCATGGTTATGGGATATTATCCCACAGTAAAGGTGTATCGGCCCACTTGTGGGATTTTAACCTTGAAACTGCTATATCATTGTCAGTTTTTGTGATATTGAGCTCAAATTTGGATTATTGTGTATCCCTGAATGATATCTACACAATGGTACCTCATTTGGTATGGGTAACATTCAATATGGCAAAGTAATGTCATGTACAAATTTTGTTATTCATACATACGATTTTCTCAATATCTGTATGGAGCTTATTTGCCCCATACCTTTTGTTTCAGATGGGATATGGAGAAATTAAAGTCACCATCAGATAGCCCTGGGTGTGCTCTATCCAAAACAGCCCCACTTTAGGTATCTCACACCAAAAATTTAGAAGTTAGATGAGAGGTGAATATTTTATTCAACCTTCTTTGACCATATTTTGGCCATAAGTCCTGTAATTTTGATGCTAGCTGAATTTGGCTAGTACCATTGGATAGCCCTGACATAGAGCTTTGATTTGAATACCAATTTTATGGGGTTAAGTCTCTTCCTCTGGATCTCAGATGAGAGGGTAAAAATAAGGCTTATGCTCAGCAACAACTTTGAGCAGGAATAACGTTGTTATTCCTTGTCCTATGATGTTGAGAATTGTGTATTTGATAATTAGTGGCTTTTCTCTTTCTTTTGGTACTTTTTGAGCTGATTTGGCTCAGCTCCATGTTTTGGTGGTATTGTGGCTTCACCATTGCTTTGTGGTATTTGGCTGTCATGGTTGTGCTCTGTTTTTGAGTCACATGCTGACATACCCTCCCTCCAAAGAAGTGTCATAATTGATGAGACTTCTCAGTCCTCCTAGAGGCCCTGAATCTCTTTAGATGAAGGTTTCCATCTGGTATGGCCTCTTCTTCCAACCATTTATCTTTGTATGCTGTCTGGTTTTTAAATCTGACCAAGTATTGTCTCTGGTCTTTACCATTCAGTCTAATCTTCCTGTCCTTGATCATTTTCTTCACAGGGCCTGGGGAGTCTTCCACCTCCACTATTTCTGGTCAAGTGGGATTTTGCTTCCTGGAGGGAAACTTATCCCCCTCTGTTTGGAAGTATGGCTTAACCAAACTCACTGGGAATACTGAGTGTTTCCTAGAAAATTTTTCTGTCAGTTTGACCTCCACTTCATTTTTTGCTATCAGCTTAATGAGAGTGAAGGGCCCTACAAATGAGTCTCTCATCTTTTTAGGTCCCTTAAGATTGTTGAAGTTGAGTGTGGACACTAACACCTGGTCCCCTTCTTTAAAGTCAGGTTCCATGTGGGATTTGTCCCAACTCTGCTTGTTGTATTATTTTTCCTCAGCTATGCATCTAGAAGCTGTATCACAAGCCCTCTTCCACATAGGATGGAAGTCTTTGGCTGTTGGTTGGATAGTCACAAGATTTTTCTTCAGGTGATCTACAGGAAATAGGGGGTTCCACCCTTTTTCTACCTGGGAGGTTGATTTCCCTGTGGTAGAGTGCTGGCTTGTGTTTTAAGCCAGTTGAGCTGCTGGTAGAAGGGTAACCCAGTCATGGGTATATTCTTCATGGTCCTTTTATTCCATTCCATATGCACAGAATTTCCTGATGATATCTTCCATAGTCTGGATCATCCTTTAAGCTAAACCATATGTCTGTGGGCTGTAAGTTGTAGATAATGCAAGTTTTGTACCCAAAATGTCATAGAGGTTGGTCCAAAATTCTAATGTAAATTTTGTGTCCCTGTCACTTATGATGGTTTTTGGGACTCCACATGTGGATATAATGTTATTCCAAAATGAAAGAGATGTATCCATTGCTGTTTCCTCCTTGTGATATGGTAGTAACCTCACACTTTCACTGAGCATATCAACCATTATCAGGAAAGCATTGAAGCTTTCTCTTCCTCCTGGGACAAGTCCTGTAACCCAGTCCATGTTGATGGTTTTCCATAGGTGTTTGGGTTCTTCTATGTGTTGAAGTAGCCCATACTTTTTCACATGTTTTCTGTTTGCCTTCTGGAATCTTTCACAACTGTTTATATTTTCACTCAACTCTTGTTCCCATTTGGGCCACAAAGCTGTGCTTGCTACCCTCTCCTGGTCCTGTCTTCACTCATGTGTCCCATATAGGGGCAGTTAAGATCTTCCTGCAGGATCAGGGATATATGGTCTTGGTCTATCACTGTTAATGCACTTGTGTGCTTTTCTCTATGATAGAGCAGGCTATCTATAAGGTAAAACTTCTTGTCCTTATAAGTCCTCAACCAGGGTCCTTCTAACTGGGATTCCAGCTCTGGGCTCCTGTACCTCTGTTGAAGGAGTTGCAACAGTATGCCACACTGTTTATTTTCGGCATAAGTGTTCATTACTGCACTGAAGAATTTATTATGCAGTTCTGAGGAGCATATTCCCAAAATGGGATTTTCTGTTCCTTCTCAATCAGTGTCTCCACTTTCTGGGGTACCACATCCTGGTTCCCATTCAGAAAATCTGAAGTTCTTCCTCCTATCTATTTCCATGAAGAGAATTGGAATCTTGGCTGATACTTCAGGATCATGAGCTGGGTTGCTTTTGACATTATCCAGTGGCCCTCAGCTGAGGCCATCTGCATTGGTGTGGCTTTCACCCTCCTTGTATATGATGGTCATATTGCCTCTGTACTCCTGGTTGTCTATTTGCCACCTCAACATGGGTCTATTGGTAGTCTTCATATTCAATAAAGACTTCAAGGCTGTGCAGTCTGTGTAGACTTCAAATACTGCACCTTCCAAATAATAGTGGAGTTTCTCTATATCCCATACTAAGAATAGAAATCCAGTCTGGGTGGCCCCATACCTGGCTTCTGAATCTTTCAGTTGCCTATAGATGTAGCATATGACTCCCTCTCTTGGTTCACCATTTACAATTTGTCTCTAGTGAAGGGCTGGCCCTAAGTGTTGGCTACAGGCTGCATCTATATATAAATTAAATGGTAGTTCAAATTCAAGTAAGATGAGCACAGGTGTATTAGTGAGCTCATGTTTGATTCTCTCATATGCAACCATTCTTTTTTTGATGATTTCAAAAACTACAGCTTTTGAAAATAACCTGTATATAGTACTAGTTGTGTGGGCAAAGCTTTTTATGTGGTTTCTGTAGTAGCTAGCAAGCCCACGAAAATATTGCATCTCTTTGATGTTCTTTGGTACTGGCTTTTGCAGTACTGCTTCTACTTTATTCCTGTCTATGGCCAGACTAAGTCCTGAGACTTTATGTCCTAGTTTCAGTAACTCTTTTTAGCCAAAATTGCATTTCTTAAGTGAGATTTTCAGATTGATGGGTGTGAATTTACTTATTACTCTGTCTATGTACTTCACATGGTCTTCCCATGTCTCTGAGTATATAATGATGTCATAAATATATACTACCATCCAGCCTTCCAATACTTCTTCTTGAAATATTGTGTCCATCATCCTTTGGAAGTGGGCTGGTACATTTTTGATGGCAAATGGCATCCTGATGTACTCATATATACCCATATTGCATATGATTCTGAGTAACTTCATGGAATTTGGTTTAAGTCCATTCTGGTGGAAGGCTTTTATACAATCCATTTTGGTTATATATTTAGCTTTTGCCAGCTTTCTAGGTCATGAGGTATCCTTGGTATAGGGTACCTGTCAGGTTTTGTGTAGTTATTCAGAGCTCTGCAGTCCCCACACAGCCTATATTTTCTATCAGGCCAGGTGATAAGAGCAGGAGTGGTGATTTCCACTATTCCATTGTGTCCTATCTTAATGATAACATCCATGTCCAGTAGTTCATTGATGTGTTTCTCAATTTCCCTCCCAGTGTCCAGACTTTCTGGGTATGGAGGTCTTCTCAGCATGGGTGGATAGGGTCTTTCTGTAACTAGATATATTTCTATATGATTCCCTCTGAGCTTGCCTAAGGGCTCTTCACCAATGGCAAATTCTGGTCTATTTTTTCTCAGCATTTTCAGTAAATTAAGTTTCTGTTTACTGGTGAGGGTAGTGCTGAATTGGCCCTCTCTGAATTCATTCAGTAGTTCTTTCAGAGGTTCATGGGTAGATATTTGGTATATATCAAGTGAAAATTTCTTTTCCTTGTTTGTACCAATGGTATTATGCCTGTTTTTACTATTTGAAATATCAATACCATACATCCCCTGGTAGTCTGTCCCCAGTAGAAACCCTGGGATGTGGGTATTTTCAAGCACAACAAACTCTGGGTTGAGTCCAATATTACCTTTCCTATGGGGTATAATTATCTCTTTGATAATTGTCCCAATTCATTCCATCTTCCCTGATGCACTTTTGAAGTTCTTTTCCTTTGTTGGCAAGGTTTGTTTGTCCCAATTTTGTAAGTGATTAATCAGATAATTTCTGGCCACTATTGAGCAGTGTGCACCACTGTCAATGATCAGTGGGTGTTGAGCATTGTCAATACAAAGAGTTATTTTTGGGGATGTCCCATTTATATATTCCATTCCTTCAGTTGGTGTGACTAGAAATTTTTGTGCATCTTGTGTGTTTACACAAGTTTTCTTTGCAGTATCTTGTGGCATGCCTACCTCTAACTGTATTTCCTTAATTTCTATTTGTGTTTCCTCTTGGTACTCCACTAGAAACTCTTCTCTTTGTTCTTGGTCCTCATCAGATTTTTCTCTGATGGCATCACTCATAGAGTCTGATTAAGAATCCTCTGCTGAGGATTCCTCCTCTGGGACTTTCTAAATGGCATAGACTTTCTTCTTTGCCTTTGGACAGTTATTAGGATAGTGTTATTTTGAACCACAATTGTGACAAGTAATTTTATTCTTGATCACTTCTGCCATTTTGTCTTTGGGTTTGTCTTTGAAGTCCACCCTGAAAGGGTTTGTCTCTTTGAAACTACTTCTTCTAAATTGGGAATATTACCCTATATTTTTTCTTTTCCTTACATCTTGTAAGGTGTTTGCAATTTCATGTAGAGTGCAACTTTGGTTGCATCTGTGTTTTACTGCATGCTCTAGCTCCCCTGGTATTTATGTCAGGAGTTTGTAGTTCCTCATCTGAATATTCATTTGCGGATCAATGGCTTTAAGTATTTTGGACTGTCTAAGACACCGCTCATATGTATCTTTATCCACAGAGTACTTGTGATCCTTGAGGTATGTTTTACATACCCAAATAGGCCACAATTATCTTAAAAATAAATTCAGAATTATGCATAACCCATAAGTCATGCACATATTCAAAATTCATCATTTCTGATTTCAGAAAAGATGAATAACGTTTTATTGAGTAAGTAAATCCATGGATTGAAGGCCAAATTTGAATTCTACACAGAAATTCACCTAGGGTAGCTCCATAGAGTGAATAAGCTCAAATTAACTCTTTGAGGTGGTAATATGAAAAATACTTGAATACCACATCATCAATACCATATGAAAGATTTGTGAAAATTTTTGTTTTTCTCTATTTCACGCCAAAATAATGGGAATGTGAGAAATACCATGTTACATTTCCACTAAAAATAGTGTTATCCATCTTTTTGACACTTAATATTATGGTATTCTTACATGCACTTCTGGTACACCCATAGTGGATATCTCACTTGAAGCTTGAAATTTTATTTTGAGGTAAAAAATAGGCAAGGGGGACAAAAGACATCAAAGAGAGCCAGGGTACCCACCTTCAAAGGCCTCTGAGGCGTGGACAGCTCCAAAGCTTGTATTCATGGCTGATCTTGGCCTAATTGGTAAACTAAAACCTTTTTAGGAACTTGGTTACCATGTTACAACTACAGTAAATCATAAGAAAACAGCAAATAACCTGCCATTTTAACGTGCCAAAGAGGTAAAAAGCAACTTAGACTCCTGTAACCATGTCAATTCTTAATTACTTTCCATGGATAAACACCAAAAGAGTAATTAAACCCCTTTTTGGACTAGTATCCATTGATTTACCTCATAGCAACCAGGCATATACTGCTATTTGTAATTTTACGTAGAAGTGAGGTAAAAACTTCAAAAATTCATTAGAAATACAATTATTTAAGAATCTTTCTGAAACTTTCGGGAACAATTGGGAGCTTTATAATTCATATAAAAACCAAAAATATTCATAGTTCTCTGTGTAAAATTGAAAGTTCTACTTACAGTCCATCTTTGATGATTCCGCGTGAAACACAGAATCATTAAAAATTCACAGACAATAAATTCTGTGATTAAATTTCCAATAACATTGATAGCTTTGAGAAATCAATGATTTTTTTTGGAATAAAAGAAGATTTACAGCTGTTACTCCTTATATTTTTAACCATAAATGGATTGGTAGCCACGTAAAAGCCTTAATTAAGTAATTATGATAATCTTACGTGACAACAGATGATGCAATCAATAATCCAAAAAGGTTTATTTTTTTCTCACCAAATGGTTTTTCAATTTGCTCCATGGAATGCCTCTGTGAGCTTTCTTAGACCTAAAAGAGCCCTCTTCTTTCTGTTTTTTCAAAATCATCACATTATTCATTTATATCATTGTGACCAACAAGTAGGTATTAGTTAAACTTTTCTTAAGTGTTTTATTCTTTCAGAATCAATCAGAAAGACGTGAAATCATAGAAATAAGCTATATATTGCTGTAATATTGCTAAAAAATTATTTTAATCCATTAAATCCACAATTCTCCATCAAATATCTCTGCTTTATCTTTCAATAAGTTCTTTGGGCTATTAGTGAGTGATTTATTTTTAATTCTTAAATTTCTCCTCTAGTATTATTTTTCTTCAAGGATTATCTTCAAAATTATTCTTGCAAAAGATGATTATATATTGAAATGATTTCATCATTTTAATAAAAGAAGTTTTTATTATCAAATTCTTCTTGTAATTGATTCTTGTAGACAATTACTGCTCACTGTTATAATTACTAGTAGTGTGTAACACGTGAAAGAAATAGTATTTAATTATTTAATTGTGGTTATAATAATTCTTAAATATTATATTTCATAAGAACAGTCGTAGTACTGTTGATTAATAGTAATATTAGCAACAGTTTCATAGACACATATTACATTTGAGGGCCTGGCTGTGATTTTAACCATAGAACTGGCTTTAATCATATTCTTGCCTTCAGTAATATATTTTTAAGTCCTAAAATATATTAATTTAATAATTTTTTTCTTCCAATTTAAAGTTAAAATTATTTTTATTTTTGAAATTGTCTTAAAATCATTTTCATTGAGGAATTTGGTTTAATTTTATACTGTTTTTACACATGGCTTTTTCACATCCAAAAGCTTGTAAAATTATTCTTTGAGTTACTCTGAATTAATTTTCATTCAAAATCTTAATTTTTTTTTTCTTTAAATAGAATATTTTTTTTCAATATTAAAAAAAAAACTTATAGAAAATCTTTGAAAATATCTTCAGAAGTATAAAAAGTAATTTTTCTCTTTTATAATTTTTATAGTGTCTTTAATCAAATACTGTGCAGCTGGTAACAGACTCAGTAAGAGATATATTACCAGTCCAGAATCTTCAGAAGGAGAATCTTAGGACAGTATTGAGGTGCAAATTGCTAAAAGAGGCACCTTATTCAACTCTGAAAAGACTAAATTACCACAAAAGGTTTTTTTTATCTTTATATTTTCACTCTTTATCCTGAAATTGACGTGAAAATGGTGCACACCAGAAGTGGAAGCAACTATTCAGTCCAACCAGATGGATGTGGACAAGGAAGAGGAAAGGCAAAATCCAGATGTGTTAAGTCTTCCTCAAGAAAGAAACATTTGGAGGATGCCAGAGTTGCCCCCATTCCCCAAGGTCTGTACCCACAAACTTTGATGTAAACTCTGAATCTGAGCTGATTCATGATAATATTTTAAGGGCTGAACCACTTTCAAGTGCCAGAAATAGAAATTTATCAATGCCAATACAAAAATTGGTTCAGAGCAGCCCAAGAAGAAGAGTTGGAAATATGCCCAAGCCTTTGGCAGGGGCCATGAACTCCTACTTATACATCAAGATATTTCTGGGTCAGGAGAAGACCATAGAACTCTTAGGAGGTTGGAGTCTATTTTCTTGCAAATACAAGGTCAAAAAGATAAAGAATTGGTTGAAGAACCAAAGTTTTTTATCCATAGACCAGAAGAAGCAACTGGAAATGACTCCATCTTTGGAGACAAAATTCCCAGTGGTGTCTACCAGCTCCAAACCAGCTCCAGAAGTGCCAAAGACCAGCCCAAAGGACCTCAGAAGAAACAGAGAGGTCCCAAGAAGCATCAAGGCAAAGCCAATTGGCACAGACCTTACCCACAAGGGTACAGGATTCCCAAGTTAGAACCTTCAGCTGTGGACAGTGTGTTCAATATGGCCAGGACTCTGATGGAATTCACAGCCAAGGAACAGGAAAGGATGGACAGAACTTTTCCATGCAAATAATACAAGAAATACATTTGGTAAAAAGTAGTATTGATGTAGAACTTGGTAAGCTTGATGCAAAGATTAATAAAATTACATCAGATATCAGTGAATTGAAAAGAAATGACAGAAAGTATACTGAATGGTATCAGTTGACAAATGTCAAACTTGATTCAATTACCAATACATGCGACAGAATTAAAAGTAAATGTCAAATTCAGAATGATGAAATGGAAGATCTTTCCATTTCAAACATTAATGACCAACTTAGAATTGTAAAAGACCATGTCTTGGAAATTACTAAAAATACCAATCATTTTGCCACACATTTGGAAAAAAGTTACAGTGAAAGACAGAAACTGAAGAATGAAATCATTGCAAATGTAGAACAAATTCATAAGAATTATGAACCACATATTCCAAGACATTCTTCACCTTTGACTGAAGAAAAAATCTCTGTTAAAGGAAGTTTTACCTCACTCTTAGGAGAAAATGTCATCTCTGCAAAAGATATTCCCAAATCAGAATAATGGCCAACATTCTCTGGTGAAGGTGAATAAAACCATATTGAGTTCATCAGAACTATTGATATGTTGCAGGAAGACTTTAATATACCTGATGAAATTATAGTGGGAAAATTACACTGTCTGTTTACCAAAACTGCAAAGAAGTGGTACTAAAGATGAGAATAGATCATGGAAAACATGATTGGTCTTGATGGAAATCTGAATTGATTACCAAATGGGCCTAAAATTCTTGGACGTTTAGAATGGAGAATGCTTTTTTTAAACTCAGAAAAAGATAGACCACTTGGTTCTTCAAGCAAAAATACAGACTATCTGCTTTACACCCAGATATATCTGATACTATGATTAATATGAAAATATTAAGAAAGTGTGGAGGAGAACTGGAACATGCTATCAAGAGCAGATGTGTAGAACCCTGTTCAACAGAGGACTACATTAATGCAATGGAAGATATCATTACCAGAACATAGATGGGTAAACCATGGACTAAAATCCCTATGGAATTCAAGATAATCTCAAAGATTCCCAGAGGGGACAGAAGACCTGAAAAGCCTGTCTTGAAGTGTCATAAATGTGGAAGCACTTCACATTTAGCCAACACTTGCACCAAAAAGGCAAAAATCAATGAAGCTAAAGTCATTGAAGAAGCTAAGTGTACAAAAGAGAAAGAAGAATCTGACCTATATTCTGCAATCTCTGAGGATACACCAGTAGAGGACTATACCATTGAAAACATAACAGCTTTCTTTGAGGTCACAGAAGTCCATACTCATTCGCCACAGTACAGTTAAGATGGTCATAACCTGATCAATATCCAAGATTCCAGAATGTGTAAGACCAAACCTTCTAGAGGAGAAAGTTATACCGCTGGAGAATCTTGTATCACATCAATTCTAATGAATGATATTGAAGCCAAAGTAAATTTTGATACAGGGGCATTTTGCACTTGTGTGGGAAAAGATTATCTCCAAGTCATATTTCCTGAATTGAAAAACCATCTGTTACCAATAGAAAGTGTGCAATTTAGTAGTTCCAGTAACAATCTGTACCCTTTAGGAATATTAGAAACTAATATTGTGTTCCCACACCTTTCAGGAAGCATAAGAATTAAAGCAGAGATAGTAGTGATGGACAATTGCACATCTCAACATATCATCCTTGGAAATGATTACTTGAATATTTATGGTATTGACATCAATAACCATAAAGACAGATATTTCATAATTGGAGAAGACAAAAGACAAAAATTTGCTTTTTCCAATATGTGCAAACAAATATCCATAATATCTTTCAAGAAAGATACTTATAAGGAAGAATTTGTAGATAATCAGCTTGTTCAAGCACAAATCAATCCATCATTGTCAACAAAGATGAGACACAAGCTTATTGATGTGTTATACACATATAGAAATGCCTTTGCCTCTAATAATGAACCATTAGGAACTATAAAAGGGAATGAAGCTTCTATTACACTTAATATTGACAGACCATACCCACCAGTCCTTAGAAGACCAGCTTATCCATCCAGTCCCAGAGCTAGAGAATCCTTGGAGAAACATATCCAAAAGTTGGTCCAACTTGGTGTACTAAGGAAAGTAGGCCATAATGAAGAGGTTGAAGTGACAACACCTGTTATTATTGCTTGGCATGATGATAAATCAAGAATGGTTGGAGATTTTAGAGCATTGAATACCTACACAGTTTGAGATAGGTATCCAATTCCTAGAATACAATAAACCTTGACCCAATTGTCTGGAGCCAAGTTTCTAATATCAATGGATGCATTGAAAGGCTTTCATCAAACGTTTTTTGACGCCTAAAGCTAAGAAATTGCTTAGAATTATCAATCACTGTGATATTTATGAGTATCTTAGAATGCCATTTGGCATCGAAAATGCACCATCTCATTATCAAAGAAGGATGAATACCATCTTCCCTACAGAATTATCTGAAGGATGGCTTATAATTTATATTGATGATATTATCATATGTTCTTATTCATGGTCTTTACACCTTGAAAGACTTGCAAGAGTAATTCACAAAGTTTCAGAAGTGAATATGAAGATTTCGCTCAAGAAATGTAATTTTGGTTTTGAGCAACTCAAAGCATTAGGACATATTGTTTCTGGTTTAAGCTTGGGTATTGACAAAAACAAAGTGGCAGCAGTGTTACTTAAGCCAATACCTCAGAATTAAGAAGGAATGATGTCTTTTCTTGGATTTGCCAGTTATTACAGGCAACACTTGAATGATTTTGCAATTCTAGCCAAGTCACTCTATAGAATCTGTGATCAACAAACAGTATTTGAGATGACACAGGAGAGAATTCAAGCTTATGAGAAGATAAGGAAAGCTCTTACAGAAGCACCTTTACTCCTCATTCCTGACTGGAATATACCTTTTAAATTGTACATTGATGCATGTGGAGATGGATTAGGGTCAGCCCTTCATCAAGTCCCAATTATTGATGACAAACCTACAGAAGGACCAGTTTGTTACATCTCAAGACAAATGAAACCAACAGAAGCCAAATATGATGCAAGCCAAATGGAGTACTTATGTTTGGTATGAGAAATTGAGAAATTACACTATTTTCTTGATGGCAGTGTTTTTGAAGTGATAACTGACTGTAATGCCGTGAAATCACTTCTTAACATGAAGAATACCAACAGACATATGTTGAGATGGCAAATAGCCATTCAAGAATATAGAGGAAACATGACTATAGTTCATAAAGAAGGTAACATGCACAAGAATGCTGATGGACTTAGCAGGTGGGCATTATCCAACACTCCTGATAACCCAGCTTATGTACGTTTGGAAGCTGAACCACAGATTCCAATTGAAGGAATTAACATAACTGATGTTGGGACTGAATTCATTGAAGAAGTCAGAGAATCTTATAAGCAAGACAAGAATTGTCATATCTTGACTTCTTTCTTAGAAAAAGAATGCAAAGACACAACCTTAGTTAATGCACTGGATGAAGTTTGGAAAAATTCCTATTCTGAAGGAAGATTTCACTTTTTTGATGGGATTATTTACCACAGAACCAAACATTCCTATGTAATGACATTGTGTAGCAGATTGCTTATCAATACCATTCTTCATGAATGCCATGATAGCATATACTCTGGACCCTTCTCAGAGGACATAACACTTGAAACATTGAAGAGCTGTGCATGGTGGCCATCTTGGAGAAGAGAAACCATTGAATATTTCCATACCTGTGACAGATGTCAAAAGGCAAACAGGACTACAAGCAAGAAATTTGGACTTATGATCCATATTCAAGAACCAAAATTCCCTTGTGAAGTTGTTCACATGGATTGGGTCACAGCACTTCCTCAAAGTGGTGACAAAAGTTATAATCCTTGTTTAGTCATTGTAGACAGATATAGCAGGACTCCCATATTCTTACCATGTCATAAAGATGACACAACTATGGATACAGCTCTTCTTCTATCAAGTAGAGTTATTTCTCATACAGGATTATTTAAGAATATCATAAGTGACAGAGCTCCCAAGTTCACATCTGCACTTTGGAACAATCTTCATAGTATGTTTGGGACTAAGTTATCATTCTCTACAGCATATCACCCTAAAACAGATGGGCTAGCAGAGAGAATGATTTGAACTTTAGAAGACATGATCAGGAGATTTTGTGCTTATGGGTTAGAATTCAAAGACTCAGATGGCTTTAACCATGACTGTTGCACTCTTATACCTGCATTATAATTGGCATATAAGACATAAGTCCATTCTTCCACAGGTCAAACTCCTGCTAATTTAGAAAAAGGATGGAATTCAAGACTCTCAACAGATACACTGAGGAAAGACTTGATTGAAATTCATCCTATAGCTTCCAGCTTCAATTTAATTCTTGATAAAGTGAAACATCATGCAAAACAAAGTATGAATGACACTTTTGATTATGCAAAACAGAAGTGGGAAAAGAGTCACAAAGTACCAGACTTCAAAGTAGGGGACTTAGTTCTAGCTTCAACCTTGAATTTGAATAATAACAAAGGCCCAAAGAAATTTAAAGATTCTTATGTATGACCTTTTTTTATTGTTGCCTTACATGGAATTAATGCAGTTCAAGTGGAATTGAGTGGTGAATTGGAAAATAAACACCCCACTTTTCCAGTCAGCTTGATAAAGCCTTATCAACCAGCTGAAAAAGAACTGTTTCCTTTAAGGAACCCAACTCCTTTAACTGTACCACTAGTGGAACAGAATAAAGACAAAAAGAAAAAGAAATTCATTAAAGAAAGGAAACTTAGGGGTAAAAATCAAAAAGAATATCTGGTCAGATATAGAAATCCAGTACATGAAGATGAATGGCTGGCAGAATCAGAAATACCTGACTCAGATAAACTCTTAAGAAGATTTAAACATGAAAGAAAGCCACAAGCCTGGATATTTCTGTAAATTTGCTTTAAATTACTTGATCTGAGTGATATAAAGAGGTTGGAAAGTGGAAATTAGCCCCCTTTGGGGCTTATTTATTACTTATACCATTTATAAAATTGTAATACAATTTTATTTTTTTGGTGCAAGGGAATGTGAGCCTTGAGGTATATTTTACATACCCAAATAGGCCACAATTATTTTATAAATGAATTTTGAATTATGAATAACTCATAAGTCATGCATATATCCAAAATTCATCATTTTTAATTTCAGAAAAGATGAATAACCTTTTATTGAGTAAGTAAATCCATGGATTTAAGGCCAGATTTGGATTCTACACAAAAATTTACCTAGGGTATCTCCATAGAGCAAATAAGCCCAAATTAACTCTTTGAGGTGTTAATATGGAAAATACTTCAATACCACATCATCAATAACACATAAAATATCCGTGAAAATTTTTGTTTTTCTCTATTTCACGCCAAAATAATGGGAATGTGAGAAATCCCATGTTACATATACACTAAGAATAGTGTTATGCATTTTTTGAACACTTAATAATATGGTATTCTTACATGCACGTTTGGTTCACCCATCGTGGATATCTCACTTGAAGCTTAAAATGTTATTTTGATGTAAAAAATAGGCAAGGGGGACAAAAGACATCAAAGAGAGCCAGGGTACCCAACTTCTGAGGCCTCTGAGGAATGGACAGCTCCAAAGCTTGGATCCATGGCTTATCTTGGCATAATTGGTAAACTGAAACCTTTTGGGAACTTGGTTACCATGTTACAACAACAGTAAATCATAAGAAAATAGCAAATAACCTGCTATTTTGACATGCCAAGAAGGTAAAACGCAACTTAGACTCCTGTAACCATGTCAATTCTTAATTATTTTCCATGGATAAACACGAAAAGAGTAATTAAAACCCTTTCTGGAATAGTATCCATTGATTTACCTCATAGCAACCAGCCATATACTGCTATTTGTAATTCTACGTAGAAATGAGGTAAAAACTTCAAAAATTCAATAAAAATACAATTCTTAATGAATCTTTCTGCAACTTTCAGGACCAATGAAAAACTTTATAATTCATATTGAAACCAAAAATAATTATACTTTTATATGTAAAATTAAAAGGTTCACTTACAGTCCATTTTTGATGATTCCACGTGAAACACAGAATCATAAAAAATTTACAGAAAATTCATTCTTCGATGAAATTTCAAATACCATTGATAACTTTGAGAAATCAATTATTATTTTGGAATAAAAGAATATTTACAGCTGTTACTCCTTTTATTCTTAACCATAAATGGATTGGTAGTCACATAAAAGCCTCAATTTAGTAATATGATAATCTTACGTGAAAACAGATGATGCAATCAATAATCCAAAAAGGTTTATTTTTTTCTCACTCAATGGTTTTTCAATTTGCTCCATGGAATGCCTCTGTGAGCTTTGTTAGACCTAAAAGAGGCCTCTTTTCACTGTTTTTTCAAAATCATCACATTATTCATTTATATCATTGTGACCAGCAAGTAGGTATTAGTTAAACTTTTCTTAAGTGTTTCTATTCTTTCAGAATCAATCAGAAAAATGTGCAATAATAGAAATAAGCTATATATTGTTGTAATATTGCTATAAAATTATTTTGATCCATTAAATCCACAGTTCTACGTCAAATCTCTCTGCTTTATCTCTCAATAAGCTCTTTGGGGTATTAGTGAGTTTTTTTTTTAACTCTTGAAGTTTTTCTCTAGTATTAGTTTCCTTAAAGGATTATCTTTATAATTATTCTTGAAAAAGATAATTATATATTCAAATAATTTTTTATTATCAAATTGTTCTTGTAGACAATTACTGCTCATTGTTATAATTGCTAGTAGTGTATAACACGTGAAAGAAATAATTCTTTAATTATTTAATTGTGGTTATAATAATTCCTTATTATTATATTTAATAAGAATAGTCGTAGTACTGTTGATTAATAGTAATATTATCAACAGTTTCATAGACACATCTTACAGCACTTGTCATTTTCAAATGACATGGTCTTTTGCCATATCCAAGTACCATTTCTGTAGTTTTTAATAATATGACCCTTCCACAATGTCCAGTTTCTTCTGCCATGGATTTTCTTCATCTCTGCGTACCATATACTAGCATGACCTTTGAATGCTGTATTAAGTCTAGCAGTAATCCAGTAGTCTGGTATGCTTGGTACATCAATGAAGAGTCTATCAATATAATCAATGAGCTCCATGTGATCATATTCTCCTGTTCCAGAGAGCTTTGGCCAGCTTCAGGCCTCTAGAAGCTGTTTCACAGCTTCCTTCTCAGAAGAGGACATTACATCTCCATCTTGGTATTGAGATGGAGATCTTACCTTGTTCCCCAATTATGCATCTGGTTTGATGTCTTCTTGGTGGTAAGGATCATCCAAAGCATTACCTTGTGGTTGGGGCTTCATTTTTTGGTAGACATTAAACAATTCTTTTATACCCTTATCCAGAAAATCCCTGTTGCTTTTGCAGTTGTGTTTCTGTTCAAAGACTTGATTCAGTCTTTTGTTGGTTTCTTCAGAGGCTTTGCTCAATTGAGGACAGATCTCTTGGATGGATTTAATTGTAGCCTCTTTTAAAATTGCATTTCTTTGCAAAGTTCCATTCATTCTCTTTAAATCATCAAGCTGTTCTTGATTTTGCACTGCAGGTGGGACTTTTGTAACCACAGTTTATCACTGTTTAGGTTACTTTCAGGTTTAACAACATTATGTTCTGTCTGAGGGGGGGTAGTATTTCTATTAGTGAGGCTACTGATTCCAGAAGTGTTTACAACTATTTCTGGCTCTTGTATACTTCTTTCACCAATCAAACAGCTTCTGGATCATTGGGTCTGATGCTCTCTGCCTTTGGTTGAAAGAGGTCTTGTTTTTTCCCTTTTATCCTTGTCTTCTACTGGAAACTACCTGGGATTGTGAAGAATGGTGACTCTTGGCCACTGATCTGTTGGTGCCTGAATGGTGTGAGGCCACTGGAGATCTTGTTTGGTCTTCTCCTTGTGAGCCTGAAGGAATCAGAGTAGGCACTGTCTGGTTCAGCTGTTGTAAGATGTGACTATGAAACTGAGGACAATATTACTATTAATCAACAGTACTATGTCTGTTCTTATGAAATATAATAATAAAATATTATTATAGCCACAATTAAATAATTAAAGAATTATTTCTTTCACGTGTTAAACACTACTAGTGATTTTAACAGTGAGCAGTAATTGTCTACAAGAATCAATTACAAGAAGATTTTAATAATAAAACATCTTTTATTAAATTAATAAAATTATTTTGATATATAATTATCTTTTATAAGAATAATTATAAATATAATTCTTGAAGAAAAGTAATTATTTTGAGAAAAACTTTAAGGATTAAGAGTAAATCACTCACTAATATTCCAAAGAGCTTATTGAAAGATGAGATAGAGAGATTTGACGTAGAATTGTGGATTTAATGGATCAAAAGGTATTTATAACAGTATTACAAAAATATATAGTTGGATTCTATGATTTCACATCTTTCTGATTGATTGTGAAAGATTTAAAATACTTAAGAATAGCTTTAACTAATACTTACTTGTTGGTAATAATGATTTAAATGATAATAAGATGATGATGTGGAAGAACAGCAAGAAGAGGCCTCTTTTAAGTCAACAACAGCTCACAGAGGAATTCCATGGAGAAAACTGAAAAACCAGTGAGTGATAAAACAATAAACCCTTTTGGGTTATTGATTGAATCATCTGTTGTCACATAAGATTATCAGAATTACTTAATTGATGCTTTTACGTGACTACCAACCCCAATATGGTTAAGAATAAAAGGAGTAACATCTGTAAATCTTCTTTTATTCCAAATTGATCATTGATTTCTCAAAGTTATCAATATTATTGCCAATTTCATCACAGGTTGTAATTACTGTGAATTTTTGAAGATTCAGTGTTTCACGTAGAATAGTCAAAAATGGACTGTAAGTAAAACCTTTAATTTTACTAGTAAAACTGTAATTACTTTTTGTTGTTTCATAGATAATACAGCTCTCCATTGGTCCTGAAAGTTCCAGAAATATCCATTATGAATTCTTTTTTTTAATGAATTTTTGATGTTTTTCCCTCATTTCTACATAGAATTGCAAATATCAGTGTTTAACTGGTTGCTATGAGGTAAATCAATAGATACAAGTCCAAAAAGGGTTTTAATTACTCTTTTGGTGTTTATCCATGGAAAGTAATTAAGAATTGACATGGTTACAGGAGTCTAAGTAGCTTTTTACCTCCTTGGCACGTCAAAATAGCAGGTTATTTGCTATTTTCTTAAGATTTACTGCAGTTGTAACATGGTAACCAAGTTCCCAAAGTGTTTTAGTTTACCAATTGGGCCAAGGTCAGCCATGTATCCAAACTTTGGAGCTGTCCACGCCTCTGAGGCCTCAGAAGTTGGGTACCCTGGCCCTCTTTGATGTCTTTTGTCCCCCTTGCTTATTTTTCACGTCAAAAATAGAAATTTAAGCTTCAAGTGATATATCCACTATGGGTGTACCAAACATCCATGTAAGAATACCATATTATTAAGTGTCCAAAAAAAGCATAACACTATTCTTAGTGTATATGTAACATGGGATTTCTCACATTCCCATTATTTTGGCGTGAAATAGAGAAAAACAAAAATTTTCACGGATATTTTATGTGTTATTGATGATGTGGTATTGAAGTATTTTCCATATTAACACCTCAAAGAGTTAATTTGGGCTTATTTGCTCTATGGAGATACCCTAGGTGAATTTTTGTGTAGAATCCAAATCTGGCCTTAAATCCATGGATTTACCTACTCAATAAAAAGTTATTCATCTTTTCTGAAATGAAAAATGATGAATGTTGGATATATGCATGACTTATGAGTTATTCATAATTCAAAATTCATTTTTAAGATAATTGTGGCCTATTTGGGTATGTAAAATATACCTCAAGGCTCACATTCCCTTGCACCAAAAAAATAAAATTGTATTACAATTTTATTAATGGTATAAGTAATAAATAAGCCCCAAAGGGGGTTAATTTCCACTTTCCAACCTCTTTATATGACTCAGATAAAGTAATTTAAAGCACATTTATAGAAATATTCAGGCTTGTGGCCTTCTTTCATGTCTAAATCTTCTCAAGAGTTTTTCTGAGTCAGGTATTTCTGATTCTGCAAGCCATTCATATTCATGTACTGGATTTCTATATCTGACAAGATATTCTCTTTTATTTTTACCCCTAAGTCTCCTTTCTTTAATGAATTTCTTTATCTTCTTGTCTTCATTCTGTTCCACTAGTGGCACAGTTAAAGGAGTTGGGTTCCTTAAAGGAAACAGTTCTTTTTCAGCTGGTTGATAAGGCTTTATCAAGCTGACTGGAAACGTGGGGTGTTTATTTTCCAATTCACCACTCAATTCCACTTGAACTGCATTAATTCCATGTAAGGCAACAATAAAAAAAGGTCATACATAAGAATCTTTAAATTTCTTTGGGCCTTTGATATTATTAAAATTCAAGGTTGAAACTAGAACTAAGTCCCCTACTTTGAAGTCTGGTACTTTATGACTCTTGTCCCACTTCTGTTTTGCATAATCAAAAGCATCATTCATACTTTGTTTTGCAAGATTTTTTGCTTTGTAAAGCATTATTTTGAGGCTGGAAGATGTAGGATGAATGTCAATCAAGTCTTTCCTCAGTGTGTCTGCTGGGAGTCTTGGATTCCATCCTTTTTCTAACATAGCAGGAGTTTTTCCTGTGGAATAATGGACTGATGTCTTGTATGCCAATTTTAGTGCAGGTATCAGAGTGCACCAGTCATGGGTAAAGCTTCTGAGTCTTTGAATTCTAACTCATAAGCACAAAATCTCTTGATCATGTCTTCTAAAGTTTGAATCATCCTCTCTGCTAGCCCATCTGTTTGAGAGTGGTATGCTGTAGAGAATGATAACTTAGTCCCAAACAATCTATGAAGATTGGTCTAAAGTGCAGATGTGAACTTGGGATCTCTGTCACTTATAATATTCTTAAATAATCCTGTATGAAAAATAACTCTACTCCATTGAAGAAGAGCTGTATCCATAGCAGTGTCATCTTTATGACATGGTAAGAATATGGGAGTCTTGCTATATCTGTTCACAATGACTAGGCAAGCATTATAACTTTTGTCACCACGTGGAGGCAGTGCTGTGACCCAATCCATGTGAACAACTTCCCAAGGGGATTTTGGTTCTTGAATATGGATCATAAGTCCAAATTGCTTGCCTGTAGTCCTGTTTGCGTTTTGACATCTGTCACAGGTATGGCAATATTCAATGGTTTCTCTTCTCCAAGATGGCCACCATGCACAGGTCTTCACTTTTTCAAGTGTTCTGTCCCCTGACAGGTACCCAGAGTAGATGCTATCATGGCATTCATTGAGAATTGTATTGATAAGCAATCTGCTGCATAATGTCATTACACAAGAATGTTTGGTTCTGTGGTAAATAATCCCGTCAAACAAGTGAAATCTTCCTTCAGAATAGGAATTTCTCCAAACTTCATCTAGTGCATTGACTAAAGATGTATCTTTGCAGTTTACATCTAATAAAGAAGTCAAGATATGGCAATTCTTGTCTTGCTTATAAGATTCTCTGACTTCTTCAATGAATTCAGTCCCAACATCAGTTATGTTAATTCCTTCAATTGGAATCTGTGGTTCAGCTTCAAAAGGTATATAAGCTGGGTTATCAGGAGTGTTGGCTAATGCCCACATCCTAAGTCCATCAGCATTCTTGTGAATGTTTCCTGCTTTGTGGACTATAGTCATGTTTCCTCTATATTCTTGAATGGCTATTTGCCATCTCAACATGTGTCTGTTGGGAGTTTTAATGTTGAGAAGTGATTTTACTGCATTACAGTCAGCTATCACTTCAAAAACACTGCCATCAAGATAATAGTGTAATTTCTCAAGTGCCCATACCAAACATAAGCACTCCATTTGGCTTGCACCATATCTGGCCTCTGTTGGTTTGATATGTCTTGAGATGTAACAAACTGGTCCTTCTATAGGTTTGTCATCAATAATTTGGACTTGATGTAGGGCTGCCCCTAAGGCATCTCCACATTCATAAATGTACAATTTAAAAGGGATATTCCAGTCAGGCATGAGGAGTAAGGGTGCTTCTGTAAGAGCTTTCCTTATCTTCTCATAAGCTTTAATTCTCTCCTGTTTGATCTCAAATACAGTCTGTTGATCACAGATTCTATAAAGTGATTTGGCTAGAGTTTCAAAGTCTTTCAAGTGCTGCCTATAATAACTGTCAAACCCAAGAAAAGACATCATTTCTTTTTTACTCTGGCATATTGGCTTAAGTAACACTACTGCTACTTTGATTTAGTCAATACCTAAGCTTAAACCAGAAACAACATGTCCTAATGCTTTGAGTTCTTCAAAACCAAAATTGCATTTCTTAAGTGAAATTTTCATGTTCCCTTCTGCAACCTTGTGAAGTACTCTTGCAAGTCTTTCAAGGTGCAAAGACCATGAATTAGAACATATGATAATATCATCAATAGAAATGATAAGCCATCCTTCAGATAATTCTGTAGGGAAGATGGTATTCATCATTCTTTGATAATGAGATGGTGCATTTTTGATGCCAAATGGCATTCTAAGATACTCATAAATATCACAGTGAGTGATGATTCTAAGCAATTTCTTAGCTTTAGGCGTCAAAACATTTTGATGAAAGCCTTTCAATGCATCCATTGATGTTATAAACTTGGCTCCAGACAATTGGGTCAAGGTTTCTTGTATTCTAGGAATTGCATACCTATCTTAAACTGTGTAGGTATTCAATGATCTAAAATCTCCAACCATTCTTGATTTATCATTATGCCAAGCAATAATAACAGCTGTTGTCACTTCAACCTCTTCATTATGGCCTACTTTCCTTAGTACACCAAGTTGGATTAACTCTTGGATATGTTTTTCCAAGGCTTCTCTAGCTCTGGGACTGGCTGGATAAGCTGCTATTCTAAGTACTGGAGGATATGGTCTATCAATATTAAGAGTAATATCAACTTCCTGTCCTCTTACAGCACCCAATGGTTCATTATCAGAGGAAAATGCATTATTGTATGTGTATAACACATCAACAAGTTCATTCCTCATTTTTGGTTATAATGATGAATTAATCTGTGCTTCAACAAGTTGATTAGATACAAATCCATCTTTATAAGTATCCCTAACAGAAGATACCACAGATATTTGTTTTGGCATATTGGAAAAAGCAGATGTTTGTCTTTTGTTATTCCCAATTGTGAAATATCTGTCTTTATGGTTATTGATGTCAATACCATAAATATTTAAGTAATCATTTCCAAGAATGATGTGCTGAGATGTGCAATTATCCATTACTACAATCTCAGTTTTCACTCTTACACTTCCTGCTGGGTGTGGAAATACAAGATTAGTGTCTAATATACCCAAGGGGTACATATTGTTACTGGCACTACTAAATTGCACACCTTCTATTGGTAGTATATGGTTTTTCCATTCAGGAAGTATAATTTGGAGATAATCTTTGCCTACACAAGTGCAAAATGCCCCTGTATCCAAATTCACTTTGGCTTCAATATCACTCATCAAAACTGATGTGATACAGGATGCTCCAGCATTGTAACCCTTTCCTCTGGCAGGTTTTGTTTTACACATTCTGGCATCTTGGATATTAATCAGGTTGCAGCAATCCTTGCTGTACTGTGGCAAGTGGGCATGGACTTTTGTGACCTCAAAGAAAGCTGTAATGTTTTCTATGGTATAGTCCTCCACTGGTGTATCCTCAGAGACTGCAGAATCGTGATCAGATTCCTCTTTCTCTTCAGTACACTTAATTCCTTCAATTACTTGAACTTCATTCATTTTTGTCTTTTCGGTGCACGTGTTTGCTAAATGTGAAGTACTTCCACATCTATGACACTTCAAAACAGGTCTTTCTGGTCTTTTATCCTCTCTAGGAATCTTTGGGACCATCTTGGATTCCATAGGGATTCTAGTCTAAGTTTTACAAATTCTTGTTCTGGTAATGATATCTTCCATTGCATTAATGTAGTCCTCTGTTGAACAGGGTTCCACACATCTGCTTTTGATAGCATGTTCCAGTTCTCCTCCACACTTTCTTAATATTTTCATATTAATCATAGTGTCAGACATATCTGGGTGTAAAGCAGATAACTTGTCTTTTTGCTTGAAGAACCAAGTAAGTGGTTTATCTTTCTCTGAGTTAAAAATGGCACTTTCAAAAGCATTCTCCATTTTAAATCTCCAAGAATTATTGGCCCATTTGGTAATCACTTCAGATTTCCACCAAGACCAATCATGTTTTCCATGATCTATCCTCATCTTGTAATACCATTTCTTTGCAGTCTTGGTAAACAGACAGTGTAATTTACCCACTATGATTTCATCAGGTATATTAAAGTCTTCTTGAAACATATCACTAGTGCTGATGAACTCAATGCGGTTATATTCTCCTTCACCAGGGAATGTTGACCATTCTTCCAATTTTGGAATATCTTTAACAGAGACAACATTTTCTCCTAAAAGTGGGGTAAAATTTCCTTTAACAGAAAGGTTTTCTTCAGTCAAAGGTGTAGAATGTCTTGGCATATGTGATTCATCATTCTTATTAATTTGTTCTACATTTGCAATTATTTCATTTTTTAACTTCTGCCTTTCACTGTCACTTTTTGCTAAATGTGTAGCAAACTTATTGGTATTTTCAACTATCTTCAAGACATGATTTTGTAGAATTTTAAGTTGATCATTCATTTTAAAAATGGAAAGATCTTCCATTCCATCATTCTGAATATGACATGTACTCTCAATTCTGCTACAAGCATTGATTATTGAATCAAATTTGGCATTTGTCAATTCATACCATTCAGTATATTTCTTATCATGTTTTTTCAAATCATTAATACCCAATGTTATTTTAGTTAACTTTGAATCAAGCTTACCAATTTCTACATTAACACCTCTTTGAACATGATCTATTTTTGTAAAAAGGTCCTGTTCATCATTTCCTGCTCCTTGGCTGTGAATTCCATGAGAGTTCTGGCCATGTTGAACACACTGTCCACAGCTGAAGGCTCCAATTTGGGGATCCTGTACCCCTGTGGGTAAGGTCTGTGCCAATTGGCTTTGCCTTTGCCCTTGCCTTGATGCTTCTTGGGACCTCTCTGCTTCTTCTGAGGTCCTTTGGGCTTGTCTTTGGACATTTCTGGAGCTGGTTTGGAGCTGGTAGACGCCACTGGGGCCTCTGTCTTCAAAGCTGGAGTCATTTCCAGTTCCTTCTTCTGGTCTATGGATAAAAGACTTTGGTTCTTCAACCAATTCTTTATATTTTTGACTTTGTCTTTGCAAGACAGGGGGCTCCATCCTCCTAAGAGCTCTATGGTCTTCTCCTGACCCAGAAAGCTCTTGATGTGTAAGTAGGAGTTCATGGCCCCCTGCCAAAGGCTTGGGAATATTTTCCACTCCTCTTCTTTGGCTGCTCTGAACCAATTTTTGTACTGGCATTGATATATTTCTATTGCTGCCACTTGAAAATGGTTCAGCCCTGGAAATATTGTCATGAATCAGTTCAGGCTCAGAATTCACGTCAAAATCTGTTGGTACAAACCTTGGGGAATGGGGGGCAACTCTGGCATTCTCCAAATGTGTCTTTCTTGACAAAGACTTGACACTTCTGGATTTGGTCTTGCCTCTTCTTTGTCCGCATCCATCTGGTTGGACTGAATAGTTGCTTCCATTTTTGGTATGCACCATTTTCACGTCAATTTAAAGATAAAAGGTGAAAATATAAGATAAAATACACACCTTTTGGTGGTAATTTAGTCTTTTCTGAGTTAAATAAGGTGCCTCTTTTAGCAATTTGCACCTCAATACTGTCTTCAGATTCTGCTTCTGAAGATTCTGGACTGGTAATATAGCTCTTACTGAGTTTGTTACCAGCTGCACAGTATTTGATTAAAGCCACTAGAAAAAATTATAAAAGAGAAAAATTATTTTTTATACTTTTTAAAATATTTTTGAGAGATTTTTTAAGTTTTATATTTTTTAATATTTAAAAATATTATTCTTTTTTAAAAAAAAAATAAAATTTAAGAATTTGAATGGAAATTAATTCAGAGTAACTCAAAGAATAATTTTATAAGTCTTTGGATGTGAAAAAGCCACGTGTAAAAACAGTATAAAATTAGACCAAATTCCTCAATGAAAAAGATTTTCAAAACAATTTCAAAAATGAAAATTATTTTAACCTCAAAATGAAGAAAAAAATTATTAAATTAATATATTTTAGAGCTTAAAATTATATTAATAAAGGGTACAAGGTTCAAAAAACACCGCCATGCCCCCAAATGTAAGATATGACTATGAAACTGAGGACAATATTACTATTAATCAACAGTACTATGTGTGTTCTTATGAAATATAATAATAAAATATGATTATAACCACAATGCAATAATTAAACAATTATTTCTTGCATGTGTTAAACACTACTACTGATTTTAACAGTGAGCAGTAACTGTCTACAAGAATCAATTACAAAAAGATTTTAATAATAAAACTTCTTTTATTAAAATAATAAAATTATTTTAATATATAATTATCTTTTATAAGAATAATTATAAATATAATTCTTGAAGAAAACTAATTATTTAGAGAAAAAGTTCAAGAATTAAGATTAAATCACTCACTAATATTCCAAAGAGCTTATTTAAAGATGAGATAGAGAGCTTTGATGTAGAATTGTGGATTTAATGGATCAAAAGGTATTTATAACATTATTACAACAATATATAGCTTAATTCTATGATTTCAGGCCTTTTTCATTGATTCTGAAAGATTTAAAATACTTAAGAATAGCTTTAACTAATACTTACTTGTTGGTAATAATGATTTAAATGATAATAAGATGATGATGTGGAAAAACAGCAAGAAGAGGCCTCTTTTAAGTCCATAACAGCTCACAGAGGCGTGCCATGGAACAAACTGAAAAACCAGTGAGTGATAAAACAATAAACCCTTTTGGGTTATTGATTTCATCATCTGTTGTCACGTAAGATTATCATAATTACTTAATTGATGCTTTAACGTGACTACCAACCCCAATATGGTTAAGAATAAAAGGAGTAACATCTGTCAATCTTCTTTTATTCCAAATTAATCATTTATTTCTAAAATTTATCAATGTTATTGCCAATTTCATCACAGGTTGTAATTACTGTGAATTTTTGAAGATTCAGTGTTTCACATAGAATAGTCAAAAATGGACTGTAAGTAAAACCTTTAATTTTACTAGTAAAACTGTAATTCCTTTTGATTGTACCATAGATAATACATTTCTCCATTGGTCCTGAAAGGTTTAGAAATATTCATCAAGAATTGTATTTTTAATGAATTTTTGAAGTTTTTACCTCATTTCTACGTAGAATTGCAAATATCAGTGTTTAACTGGTTGCTATGAGGTAAATCAATAGATACAAGTCCAAAAAGGGTTTTAATTACTCTTTTGGGGTTTATCCATGGAAAATGATTAAGAATTGACATGGTTACAGGAGTCTAAGTAGCTTTTTACCTCCTTGGCATGTCAAAATAGCAGGTTTTTTGCTATTTTCTTAAGATTTACTGTAGTTGTAACATGGTAACCAAGTTCCCAAAGTGTTTTGGTTTACTAATTGGGCCAAGATCAGCCATGTATTCAAACTTTGGAGCTGTCCACGCCTCTGAGGCCTCAGAAGTTGGGTACCCTGGCTCTCTTTGATGTCTTTTGTCCCCCTTGCTTATTTTTCATGTCAAAAATAGAGAGATATCCACTATGGGTGTACCAAACGTCCATGTAAGAATACCATGATATTAAGTGCTCAAAACATGCATAACACTATTCTTAGTGTGTATGTAACATGGGATTTCCCACATTCCCATCATTTTGGCATGAAATTAAGAAAAACAAAAATTTTCACGGATCTTTTATGTGGTATTGATGATGTGGTATTGAAGTATTTTCCATTTTACCACCTCAAACAGTTAATTTGACCTTATTCACTCTATGGAGCTACCCTAGGTGAATTTTTGTGTAGAATTAAAATCTGGCCTTAAATCCATGGATTTACTTACTCAATAAAAAGTTATTCATCCTTTCTGAAATTAAAAATGATGAATTTTGGATATATGCATGACTTATGAGTTATGCATAATGCAAAATTTATTTATAAGATAATTGTGGCCTATTTGGGTATGTAAAATATACCTCAAGGCTCACAGCTGTTCTTCTATAGCTTGGACAGTAGCTTGATTCTCCCTTTTCCTGGTTGCCCTCTCCTCCAAGAGTCTAAAATGCCTGGTGAGGTTCCAACCTTTGGTGATTTCCATAAGTTCTTTGAAGATTATATCCCTGAGAAATATCTTCTGGAAACTTGCTTCAAGTTCTGCCTGGTGGGATTCTAAGCTGAACCTCTTGTTGTCCATGCTTCACTAGAAAAGATGTTTGAGGAGTTGGTGGATCTGAAGAACTGGATTGATATCCTTCCAGTCCTCTGGTTTGAGGTTTCTCTTGAATTGGAAAGTAAATGGAAGAGTGGGTATGATTTCCCTCAATGTCTTGCCATACACCACTGTGTCCAAGGTGTCCTCCTCCAGGCCTTCTGGTTCTGGACAAGCCTTGTCTGTCCTCTGGATGGTTCCTTGGTATTCCAAGGTTCCTGAGGTGTACAGGTGACATATCAGTGTTTGCAGGAAGCCAACAACTTAATTTCCTTAGAGTATTCACCTTTGACTGTGCCTTGTACAAATTTATTGTCTACTGCTTTGGGAAATTTGCCTTTAGAGGTTATAACTGGGTTAATTATTTTAATATTCCCTGTACAAGTGATTAAGGTTGGTTTACCTTTTATTGATGCAGAGTTTTGTGTTTTTCTACTCCTCTGGGTGGCAATTGGTGTCCACTCCTTTGCTGTGATGAGGCCTTCACTGTGCCTCTTTCCTTTTCCCTTGCTTCCCTCTGGATTTGAGGGTGTCACTGGTGTGTTGGCCCGTGACTGGGTTTCAAGTGGTATGAAGCTTGCTTCCACTGAATCAAAGAAAAAGAGGCCTTATGTCAGCTAAGACTCCATATAATGCTGTTTGCACGTCTAAGAATGGCCTCTGGGCAATATATTTCTATATTATACCCTTGTATTATGATGTTGTGATTGAAATTATCAATTTCATGTCAAAAATATAGCTTGTGGATTTCAGGTGCACTGCTTGTGTACCAGTATCTCACAGATCAACTTGTAACTAACAAGTGTAATCTCAGAAGTGGTTATATTATGGGCAATTGAAACTGTCAATATTCCCAACCATACCTCTAATACTGCTGGTTTACAGTAAAAAAGGTGTTCTTTTTAATCAAAAATGAATAATATTAATGGCTTCAAGTGTTTAAATATGCAAAACACACCACAAGATAAGTATAAGGGTGATTAAATTATAATCAACCATGTGAAAGAAGAAATAATTAGAAAAACCACAGTGGTATATAATGATATACCACTCAAAAAATAATAATAAGATATATATTATGTTATTTTTTTAATAATTTAACGCCCAAAAAGGAGAAATGATAATGTCAGAAATTAAAAATATAAGAGAAAAACTCACTTTTTACATGAAAAGGAGTCCAAAAGTACAAAAAACATGGCCAATACCCCAAAATGTCATGCTGAGTCTATAATAGAGTAAATAAAATAGTAGATAAAACTCTAACTGTGACTGTGACACATATAAAATTAATTAAAAAGGGTTTTAGAATAGTATTTCAGGGCTTTACTAAAGGATTTTAGTGGTGGTGAGCACTGCTCAAAGCCCTGGGTTAAATAATTATCTGTTGGGTTACAATAATAGCTACTACAATACATAAGATTAGGAGTATACCTGATTATTTTCAAAGAGTATAACTGTTTTGGACAGTTGTACTACATAGGAATTCAAGAGCAGGATGAGGCAACCTTTTCTGGCGGAGAAAAGGCGTCCTTTTATCCTAAAATGGGGTGTAATAGTCCTCTAGACCATCCATGTAGAGTAAGTGAAGAGTTTTTCACTTCATAGTACTGGCTTGTGGTTTCCACAAAGCCTGTATCCACTGTATTGGGCTCAGATGTGGTTTGGAAACCACATCTGGGCAGCTTTCACCAATACAGGGTGAAAGCTTTCATCTGGGAACCACACAGCCCTCTTCTGAGTTGTATGATGCATAGAATTCTGTACAGAACCTGTATGGGACCGCAGTATTCAATGAAGTATGAGGTATTGAAGTACAAACATGTTTATTTGTCTATTTTTACACCTAATAATTGTCAAGTTGGTTTTATGTAAGATGAAACAAAGTAATATTTCAACAAAGGAAAAGATTATCTACAATTTATTTACAAGTATTTATATTGATTTACATTTTTATTTATTTTTCTTTTTATGCCAATATCCTAATTTTGGAGAAGTGTTCCTATGATTGTGTTGGTCAATCCTTGTGATCTTATTTAGGTTGAAGGGACAATTCTGAGTATTTTCCAAAGCTGTGTATAGGGAAAGTCTTTTGTCAGAACCTTTCCTCAATGCGGTATCATGTGTGAGAAATTGTTTATGCTGTGTTTATGACAATATGCCTGTACTTCAGGGCACCAGCAGGGCTGCCAATGCACCTCCTATAGCATATTGGTTGGCACTTCCAGGGGAGAAGGAAGGGTACCAAGGAAAAAAGTGGAAAGAAAATAATCCAATGTTGTTGAGATTAAATACAAGGGGACCTAATAATCATGGGCCAGACCACACCGCACCCAACGCAGTAAATACTGGCGCTGTCCTTTGAACCGACGGAAGTCTAGGACAGCTGCCACCCTTCTCCAATCCACCAAAGCTGGAAGGAACTGAACCACCTGCTGCTCTAGGGGCGGTAATGGGTGACAGGGGTTTAGGCTGGGGTCCTTATACCGAGAGACCAAGGACATATTGAAAACGGGATGAAACTTAGGATAGACATGGCTAATCCGCAACCTGACGGCATTGCAACCAACCATGGAATCCACCTCAAATTGACTCAAGTAGGCAAAATCCAACTTGCTGGAAGGATGCAGAGAGGAAATGTAACGCCTAGAAAACAAGACTCCATCGCCTGGCTGAAAAACCTCACCCGGGCGTCTACCCCTGGCGTAATATCTGGCCTGTAATTCCTTAGCCCTTGATAGACTTGCAGCAGGCTCCGATTTGGTTTGATCCAATAAAGTAATGTAGGACTTGACCGCTGGGACAAAGGAAGTTGTCAGCAATGCATTAACACGTGGGTGGTACCCTTGCCGTAAAAAAAGTTGAGAAGCCAGTGGAAGCAGCCATAGAGTTGTTAAGATACAACTTGGCCATAGGGAGAAGATCGGCCCAATCATCCTTCCAATAACCACAAATATGGTGCAAGTATTCTTCCAGTTTCTAATTCATGTGCTCTGTCTGACCATTGGTTTGGGGATGGTATGCGGTAGAAGGGGTTGGTTTGATCCCCAGCTTGGCGCAGACAAGCCTCCAGAAGGTGCTGACAAACAAAGAACCTCTGTCAGTTACAATTTTTTGGGAAAATCCATGATTCCTAATAAATCAATCAATAAAGATCGTAGCTAGTTTAGGAGAATCCATGGCCTCATTACAAGGGACCAAATGAGCCCCCTTTGTATACAAATCCACTATAACCAAGATCACATTCAAATTGCAAGACTTGGGAAGCTTGACAATAAAATCCATGCCAATAGAACTCCACAGCTTGGAAGATACTGGAAGACTTTGCAACAACCCGGGAGGTGCCTTTTGTGAAGCCTTGGCTTGCTGGCACAAATCACAAGCTGAGATAAAATCCACAAGCTCCCAACCGCAGACCTGGGCAAGAAAAGGTCCAAGTGACAACGGAGAGCATACGTGCCAAACCCTGATATCCCCCTGTTGGTGAAGAATTAAAGGTTGTAAAGACCAAATGCCCACCAGCCAGTGGCACAAACAGCTGCCCCCGGTGCCATAAAAAACCTTGGGCATCCCTCCAAACGTCTTGGCAGGTAGGCTCAAAACTGTCACAAGGCAAAGGAGATGGGACAGATCTGCAGGGATTAAAAAAACAAAATGTGGATCAGGTCATAAAAGAGATTGTCAAGAAATGCCAATCATCCCGAGGGAAATCGGGCCAAGGGATGGGTTGATCATTTTGAGTATTGGAGCATTGGTTGTGTTTGAATCAGGAATATAATAAACTTGTTGACTATGGGAATCAGCCAGATTGGTACCTCCAGGAGTACGAGCCATGCAAAAAGAAAAAGGAGACAGAAACGCAGCTCATCTAGCTGGCCGAGGGGAGAGAGAAACAGAGGTCATAAAGTATCATAAATTATTATGATCACAAAAAAAGTTTGCAGGATGCGGGGCCCCTGCTAACCATGCCCTCCACTCTTGGAGCAATGTCACAATAGCCCCAGCTCCTGGTCATGTACCTGCCACACCCTTTCAGCTGGCGTCCACTTCCAAGAGTAATAACAAACTGGGTGCAACCTGTTAGAACTATCCAGTTGAAACAGAATGCCAGCCATAACAAAAGAGGAACAATCAACCTGGATGACACGCGGAAGATTGAAATCAAAATGGTGAAGCAGGGGAGTCTGTAAAAAGGAAGTAATGAGCTGTCAAAAAGTGTTTTTAACTATGGAAGAATTAAATCCAGAAGCTAAGTCTGCCCCATTCTCAGTCAAATCTGTCAGAGGCTGGGAAATACTAGAATGAACCTGGATGAAACGTTGATAAAAATTGCAAAACTCCAGAACCTGGTGTAACAATTGAAGGTTGGTCAGAAAGGGCCATGTGGTGATCATGGATAACTTAGCAGGATCCATTCTGATTCCCGTGGTGGAAAACGTAAAACCCCTAAGTATGACTTCCTGCTGAAAGAACACACACTTATGCAGGGGGAGAGTTAGCCAATTCTCACGTAGTTTCATAAAAACCTTTATAAGATGGGATTGGTGCTTGCCATGTGTTTTGGAAAAAATGAATATTTCATCAAGATACACAAAGAAAAAACATCCAAATACTCCCAAAGTATATGTTGGATGAACTGTTGGAAGGTGGCTGGGGCATTGGCCAACCAAAAAGGCATGACAAGGTACTCAAAAAGGCCCCAAGGGGTCCAGAATGCTGTTAGAGGAACGCTTTTGGGAGCCACCCTTATAAGGTTAAACACTGACTTAAAATATAATATAGCCAAATAATGGCAACCTCTCAGGTTACCTGAAAGGAGGGCCAAATGGGGAATAGGGTAACTATCTCATATTGTTACCACATTCATGCCGCAGTAATCAACACATAGACAATCCTTCTTCCTTGGAGTTTTAACAAAATAATGGGAGCTGCATCAGGGGAGGAGGAAACATTTATAAAACCTTTTTGTAATAATTCATCCAGGTACAATCATAGCTGTTGGATTTCAGTCCTACTAAGCTCATACAATCCCCTGAATGGGGCAATACAATTTGGTTTTAAACAAATAATACAATTAAACCCTGGTCTATTAGGTGGAAGGGGGGTGTGATGCCCCTTGTTATGAAAAATTGATAAAAAGGGAGAAGAAAAGTTGGCAAGGGGTTATCTGCAGATGCTACCTGTAAAGATGCAGGATAAGCCGCCACACCAGGGACAAGATCCACTGTGCTAGGCTTGTGTTCAGAAATAGGTCAATGGAGCACTCTTTTAAAAACTTTCCTATCAATAATCATTGAAAAGGATCTGCCCCCTACCCATGCATTCGCCATCCATAACCAGGGTATTCCCAGAATCATGGGAACCCAACCAATGTCAGTGACATTTTCTCAAACTACTGAATGAAAGGGTTTTCCATGTGAGTCTTGAAGGGAGAAAGCGCCATTCCAATAGTGGGTGAGGTCCTTGCCTCTATTACCATTGTACCCCTGTACCTGAAGTGACATGGATAAACATTGGAGGGGTAGGGAAGTATTTTTGGCAAATACCCTATTAATGAATGATCCAGAAGCGCCTGAATCTATTGGTGCCAACCCCTAAATTGCTCAAATTTTTATTGACAAATCAAATTGGAGCACCAGACAAGTAGGATCAATTGGTGTTCCCAAACTTTGAACTGATGAGATATGTAAGGTCACCTCTGGGTTTTGTATTTCCCAAACCTCCTGCATGGCTAGGAGCTGGAAAGAATGACCCTCTACCAGAGACAAGGAAGAAACTCCCAAAGGTACATCTCTGGTGGCTTCAAAAGGGACCTCGTCATCTGATACGACTGGGATTTCTTTATTGAAGCTCTGGTAGGCTTGGAATAAACCTTTGAAAAGGAATGAATCAAATTACTACGCTCTTTTGCAGAAGCCTTAGGATTTGGGCATGTGCAGTTGGGCCCACTTGTAAGGTGTGGATATGAGACTTTGAGTAAAAATCAAGTACTTTTCCTGTCCTCAAAATTTGTATAAGGTAAAATATAATTAAAAAATAGTATGAAATATTATTTTTAAGATAAAACACACCAATTCTATTGTTTTCAACCTTATAAGTATAAAACAATAATATTATAAATATTTATTGTTTTTCCAATATTAAACATTTATCCAAAAATACTCTACAAAAGATATTTGAGGCTAAAAAAGAAATTTCTTCAAGAGCAATTTCAATCGTAATTAATTGGGCAAAGAACTGCAAGCAATTAATTCAAGAAGAAAGTCTTTAGGAATATATTGAAAGAGAACACACACTCAACAGTGACAAGAGTGAATTTGGAAACAAAATGACAAAGTTAACGGTGATGAAAGATGCTTTAATTCACTTATGGGGTGGTCCAAGAGGTAAAAATGATTATAAGAGTTAAAAACAATGATTATGATTATTTTTTAACATGGTTAAAGGTTTCAAAATATTTTATAAAAAAGCTGGTTGGGATCTTTTATTGATTGGTTTAACAGTGTTTAAACTAATTATAAAAGGAAAAGATTCTAACATGAAGAGAAAAGTGGGGCAAAGAAGACATTCTTTTATACCATCAATTTTCCTACTCCAAAAGTGAAATTGACTCTTGTCAGTCGTGGAAAACACTCTGACAACAGAAAAGCCAATTATTGCATCATTGAACCCTGGTTTAGACCAAAGAAGGCTGGTTTTAGCCATTTTAGACCCTTAAATCAGCCATTAATATAGCAATACCTGGTATAGAGCCTTCAAAACATGTCAGAATGTGTGTAAGAGACGTAGAAACCATTTAAAACTGTTTTTACTAAGATTTTCTTAGCTTAAGGGTAGTTTTACCCTCTTGGCAACAGTTAAAACTGCCCTGGTTGGTATCAAAACCTTGTCATCAATTGAGTCACAGACGCTGTGACTCAATTCCAGGCCAAAATTAATGAGATTTTGCGTGGATTTTGACATTACATGCCTGTCATCAAGGATTTTGGGGGTCTGGCTCCCCCTTGGAGCTAGAGTACCTTTCCCCCCCCAGAATTAATCTTTCCAATTTATTTTTTCTTTAATTTCTCATCATATAATACACTTTATATTACTCTATTACATATCAGAAGAGCTGTATCCATGGCTGTATCATCCTTGTGACATGGTGTAAATATTGTAGTCTTACTAAATCTGTCAACAATCACTAGGCAAGCATTATAACATCTGTCACCCGCTGGTGGCAGGCCAGTTACCCAATCCATATGGACAATTTCCCAAGGTCTTCTGGGCTCTTGGATCTTGATCATATTTCCAAGTCTTCTGCCAGTGGATTTATTTGCTTTTTGACATCTGACACAGGTTTTGCAATACTCTGAAACCTCTTTCTGCACCATTGCCCACCATATGAAGGTTTTTATTTTTTCTCTTGTTCTGTCCTCAGACAGATGTCCTGAGAAAGGGCTTTCATGGCATTCTTCAAGTACAAGATTGATTAATTACCTATCCACAACTCTCATGACACATGTATTCTTAGTTCTGTGGTAAATTCTACCATACAGTAAGTGGAATCTTCCTTCATCATATGATTTTCTCCATATCTCATCCAAGGCATGTATCAAGGAATTGTCTTTACATTCCTTAGTAATTACTTGGCATAAAATGCTACAATTTCTATCCTGATTATAAATTTTCCTTACTTGCTCAAGGAAAGTTGTTTTCAGGTCTGTAACACTGATTCCTTCTATGGGGATCTGTGGGGAAGCTTCCTCTGGAGCATAAGCAGGATTATAAATATTATTTGGTAGTGGGCATCTGCTCAGTCAATCTGCATTTTTATGAATATTCCCATCTTTATGAACAATGGTCATATTGCCCCTATACTCTTGTATGGCTATTTGCCATCTGAGCATATGCTTGGTAGGAGTCTCCATGCTTAGAAGTGACTTAACAGTGGTACAATCTGTTATTAATTCAAAAACACATCCTTCCAGAAAGTAATTTAGCTTCTCCAAGGCCCAGACAAGGCATAAGCACTGTATTTGACTAGCTCCATATCTGGCTTCAGTTGGTTTGATTTTCCTGGATATGAAGCATATGGGTCCTTCTCAAGGTTTATCATTGATAATTTGGACTTGATTAAGTGCAGCACCAAGCCCATCTCCTGATGCATCAATATAAAGCTTAAAAGGCAGCTTAAATTCTGGAATCAGTAAGAGTGGAGCATTTTTCAAGCCTTGTCTCAAAGATTCAAAGGCCTTTACTCTGTCAACAGTCATTTCAAATACTGTGTCTTTGTCACATAATTTATAAAGAGGTCTTGCTATGGATGCAAAATATTTAATATGTTTCCTGTAATATCCTGCAAACCTCAAAAATGACTGAATTTCTTTCTTGTTCTGAGGCATTGGTTTCAGCAATACTTCTGCAACCTTTCTTTTGTCAATTCTAAGGGATAAGCCAGATACTAAATCTCCCAGTTCTTTAAGTTTTTAAATCCAAAATGGCATTTCTTCAAAGAAATTTTCATGTTGACAGATTGGAATTTTGTCAAAACTCTGGATAATCTGTAGATATGTTCTTCCCAAGTTTTGGAGCAGACAATAATATCATCAATGTAAATTATTGACCATCCTTCTGAAAGCTCTTCAGGGAAGATTTCATTCATAATTCTTTGGAAGTGTGAAGGTGCATTCTTGATACCAAAAGGCACCCTCAAATATTCATATACTCCACAATGAACAATAATTCTCAAGTATTTTCTTGCCCTTGGTGTCACTACATTCTTGTGAAATACCTTAAGGGCATCAATAGTGGTTTTATACACTTCTTGAGATATCTGGGTAAGGGCAATTTCAATTTTTGGTATTGGGTACCTGTCTGGAACAGTGTAAGTGTTCAGAGCTCTAAAGTCCCCAATCATTCTAGATTTTACATTATGCTATTCCACTATGACTGGTGTAGTTATTTCTACTTCCTCATTATGGCCAACCTTTCTTATTAAACCAAGGTCTGGAAATCCTTCAATATGAGTTTCCAGAGCTTCCCTTGATTTGGGACTTGCTGTATATGCAGGTCTTCCTAAGAGTGGTGGATAAGGTCTCTCAATATTAAGGATGATTTCAACTTCATGACCAATAATTTCTCCCAAAGGTTCTTTTTCTCATTCAAATGCTTCTCTGTGGTCATATAAAAGGGAAGATAGTTCATTTTCCTGACTATCAGTCAGATGGAGGCTTATTTCAGCTTCATTTAACTGTTCAGATTTGAATCTTTCCAGCACTAAGCTGACTGGTCCTACTTTATTTACTGTAATTTGTCTTTTAAATGGGAAAAAGGCAAATTTTTGACGCTTATTGTCTCCAATAGTAAAGTATCTCTCCTTGTTGTTACATGAGTCTATTCCATACATGATCAAATAGTCATTTCCTAATATAAAATGGGTACTAGAGCAATTTTTCATAACAAAAAACTCAACAGTGATTCTGAAATTTCCATTAATATGTGGAAATATGACATTGGTCTCAAACATTCCCAATTCTTCCATTTGATTACTTGCACTATTGAGCTTTATTCCATCAATTGGTAACAATTGGTCTTCAAATTTTGGTGCACAAGTCTTAAGAAAAGATTTTCCAACACAAGAGCAGAAGGCTCCTGGGTCAAGTGAAACTTTAGTGGGCTTGCTGTCAGTTACCACTTTTGTTATACAAGAGTTACCAGCTGTATAACCTTTTCCCCTGTTTGGTTTGGTTTTCATAAGTTGTGCATCTTGAATTTGTGACAAATCAAGTTGACCATTGCTTAATTTTGGCAAGTGGAAATAAGATTCTATGATGTCAAAAGTGGAACTGATATTTTCTAAATCTTTTGAAGATTAAGAAAATCTTTATGACTTATCATCTGAATTTTCTTCATATATATTATCATCTTTTTCAACATCAGGTTCTTTTTCAATGTCAATTTCATTGATTTTTCCCCTCTTTGGACATGTATTGGCTAAGTGGGTGGTGCTTTGGCAAATATAGAGCTTCCTGATTATATCTGCAGATTTATTATTATAATTTTCTTTTGGATTTTTGTCCACAGAATCTTTCCAAGGTGTATTAAACCTTCTTTTGAGACTCACCCTTCTATAACCAATCCTGGTTCTGGTGGTTACTTCTTCTAATATATTAATAATATCTTCTTCTGAAGATTGTTCAGTAGTCCTGCTTTTGAAAGCATGCTCTAAGTCACCTCCAGTTTGTCTTGGAATCTTTCTGTGGATCATAAATTCTGACATGTCAGGATACAATGCTGTTAATCTGTATTTTTGTTGGAAAAACTATGGTAAAGTTTTGTATTTATCAGCATTAAATTTAGCAGATTCAAAGGCTGTTTTAACTTTAAACCTCCAAGATTCATTGGCTCATTTGTTGATAATTTGAACTTTCCACCAAGTCCAACTTTGGTGTCCATGTGCTTGTCTTAATTTGATATACCATCTGTGAGCTAATCTGGTAAGCAACGTGTTAAATCTTGCTGTTACCAATCTGTCTGGTAATTCAAAATCTTCTTTAATCATGTCAATACCTCTGATGAATTCCATATGATCATATTCTCCTTCACCACTGAAGTGAGGCCATTCTTTAAGTTCTGGTATTTCTTTCAGGAGTGCTTGGCCCATTCATGGCTCCAAGTTATGAAAAGAAGTGGAAAATTCATTTTTTAACTATAGGTTTTCAACCTCCAATACTTGTGGATTTGGAATTCTCAGGCCCTCATTTTGATTCAGAGGTGTAGACATTCTTGGTAAGGTGTTCAGTATTTGACCAATATCATTCATCTTAGTATTGCTACACCTTTAGAAATTTCTGAATTCATGTTGGAAGGCTTGTATTAAATTTATTGATTAAATTTTATACATTTCTTCTTTATTTTTCAGTTCTTGCCATAACTCTGTTCATCTTTTATTATCAGCAGTGACTTGATTAAATTTCATTGTTAATTTTGATACTTTTTCTTGTGAAGCATCAAAACACTTTTTCAAGGCAATTGTATATGTCTTCACTTCAGTAAATGAATTTTAAATTTCATCAAGGACTTTCTTGTTATCTGTCTTGATAATATTTATTGCTTGTTCAATTTTTGTTTCAATTATGTCATCAAGATTTAATTCAGAATATTTGTCTGTTAATTCTTTAATAATGGCAGATTTTTCACCTATCTTATTGCCAAAGGAATTTTCATCATTAGAAGCTATAATTGTTCTTAAAAATTTCTCACAACACATAAGTGTTTCATTTATTTGGCTTAGACTTAATCTGTTTGTTTTAAGATTTTTACAAATGGTTGAATTTTCATCAGAAACATGAGTTTTTACATCATTTATAGCTTCATACAACTCTGGGATAGAATCAAAAATTTCAGAAACCATTTCTGATATTTTAATCTGGCTTCCTTGTTTTTCTGTAATTCCATCATTGTTCTGGCTATCTGAAATACATTTTCCTTGGCATATTGCTGAATCTTTGGGATTCTGTAGCCCTGGCTGTAAGGTTTTGTGGCTGGCTCCTTGCCTTTTCCCTTGTTTTGAGCTTGTGGCTGCTTTTTCACATTGGAATTGCTGCTGCTGGCTACTGGGGCTGTTTTTGGCACTTTCTTGGGTGGTGGAGGGTTGTTTTTCCTCCATTCTTCTGTTAAAAGCATCATGTTCTTCTTTTCCATCAATGGATGCCATTCATCAAGTAACTTGCAAGTTCTGGGATGGCCCAGGAATTTCCTTACAGTCATGTAAGAATTCATGCAATTTTTTCACAGATCTGCAAGGATCTGGTACTCTTTGTGCTGCAATTCATTGTTGTAAGCCTTCTGGCTGGCTTTGTATATGTCCACTGAGGCTTCTTGTGGCGGTGTCAGCTCTGTTTGCAGGTAAAATAGTATTATCAGCTTCAGAAAAACATAATTTACTAATTTGGGGGTCATCAACTGACCCTTGTCCTTCTGTAACTGATTGGCTTCTGCCATAATCACATCTATGACCTTTTTGGGAGCTGTTTGAGGGGTTATAGCTGGCTCCTGATCTGGTTGAAGGCATATTTTATGATTAAAAGGCTTGAAAATAGTGTTTTCACATCAAAAATCTTACTATTGGCCAAATTCTTTTCCTACTGAAGGGTATTACTTATATTCAAGTTAATTAATTCAGAAGGAATTGGTTCAGGTTGCTTATTCTGAGTTATAATAACTGTACTATTATGGTCAGAATTCATAGTACTTGCAGTAATAATGCTTGTTACTGTTGAGGATTTTTCAATATTCTCTTGTCTTACCATGTTTTCAGACACTGAAATTAATGAAAAAGCCAATTGATTAAGTAGAAAAGATTTTTTCAAGAGAGAAATGAAAAAATAAAGCCTCACTTATAATATGAAAAAAATTTTTTTATGAATTTTTCAAATTACAAGTATTTTTTATATGTTTTTAAATTTTCCAATCTAAAAAGAAGATTTAAAAAGAGTAAAAAATTATGTCACAGGTAAAATATCATGGCTGGGCCCCGAAATGTAAGGTGTGGATATGAAACTTTGATTAAAAATCAAGTACTTTTCCTGTCCTCCAAATTTGTATTAGGTAAAAAATGATTGAAAAATAGTATGAAATAGTATTTTTAAGAGAAAACACACCAATTTTATTGTTTCTGACTATATAATTATAAAAAAAATGAATATTATAAATATTTATTATTTTCACAACAATAAAAATTTATCTAAACATTCTCTGCAAGAGATATTTAAGGCTACAAAAGAAATTTCTTGAAGAGCGATTTCAATTGGAATTAATTGAGCAAAGAGCTGCAAGAAATTAATCAAAGAACAAAGTCTTTAAAAATATATTTAAAGAGAAAACACACCCAAAAGTGACAAGAGTGAATTTGAAAACAAAGTGAGAAAGTTAACAGTGATGAAAGATACTTTAATTCACTTATGGGATGGTTCAAGAGGTAAAAATGATTATAAGAGTTACAAACAATGATTATAATTATTTTTTAGCTCAGTTGAAGGTTTCTAAATTATATATAAAAAAAGGTGGTTGAAATCTTTTATTGATTTGTTTAACAGTGTTTAAACTAATTATAAAAGGGAAAGATTCTAACATGAAAAGAAAAGTGGGGCAAAGAAGATATTCTTTTATATCCTTCAATTTTCTTACTCCAAAAGTAAAACTTACCCTTTTCAGTCGTGGAAAACACTCTGAAAAGATAAAAGCCAATTATGGCATCATTGAACCCTGGTTTAGACCAAAGAAGGCTTGTTTTTCCCATTTTAGACCCTTAAATAAGCCATTACTATAGTAATACCTGGTCTAGAGCCTTCAAAACACGTCAGAATGTGTGGAAGAGACGTAGAAACCAGTTGAAACTGTCTTTACTAAGATTTTTTTAACTTAAGGGTAGTTTTACCCTCTTGGCAACAGTTAAAACTTCCCTGGCTTGTATCAAAACCTCATCATCAATTGAGTCACAGATCCTGTGACTCAATTCCAGGCCAAAATTAATGAGCTTTTGCATGTATTTTGACATCCCATGCCTGTCAACAATCATTTTGGGGGTCTGGATCCCCCCCAGAATTAATCTTTCCAATTTATTTTTTCTTTATTCTCTCATCATATAATTCAATTGGGGTTTACAGTACATTGATACCTCATATGTAAATTACAGTTCACTTATGTAATACACATGCACATTTTGACATTTCAATTGAAAATACTTCAATTCCTCATAACTACTAAACTACACAGAACACCTCAGTTTTAACACAAACATTTATGGTTAACACCACATGTAGTGTAAATTAAATTAAGGTTTTGAGGATATTCAACTTTTGTACAGAAAATACTAAAACTTAATTTAAGCTTATTAAGAGTTCAGTTGCAAACATCTTACCCAGAGGTGACCCCACCTTATTTTTTATGGGGAATCCAATGGTGAAGTAATTTCCTTAAGTTTATTATTGGTTCAAAAGTTATAATATATTTTATGTAACCTTTTAACAAAAATATTTTGATTTCATTAATTTCATTAAAAATTCATTTTTACTTAATTTTTTCAAGTAAAAATGCATTTTCACAATTTTAAAATTTAATGTAATTTTTATCTTCAATTATAATTAAATTTTTTATTTTTGAATATATATTTTAAATTTTATTTTGATAATATAGGTAGATTTATTTTATTTATATTTATATCTTATCTTGTTATTTGTGGTCTTTTGGGTATATGAAAACACCTCTAAGGCTCACACTACTCCTGTGCAATGGGGTATAGGGCTGTAAGCAATAAAAACAAATGCCATGCAAGAGGCACAACCTCCTAAAATATGGTGTTGGCCCAGTAGCCACAGCCACCACATTGAGATCAATAGGTGAAGAGGCATCTGGAATTATTACTGGGGTGCTGACCATAGGTTTGGGCAGTGGTTGCATTTTTGGAGGGGAAGAATAGGGGTATGGCCAATGAGAGGTATCTGGCTTATTGTGATGTGTTGCAGACAATTCAGCAAGGCAATCCTGAATCTGGGCACATCTGAATGCCACTTGTTGTATGGAGTCTAAATCATACTGTTGATATGCAATATCAAGTATCTCAAAACTCAAACCTTTTTGATAGAGGTCACAGTGACTCTCATTAGACAAATCCACTGAGCCTGCCAATGATCTGAATTGTGCATTGTAGTTGCCAATGCTTCTGGAACCTTGCCTACAGGAATAAAGGGCTTCCCTAGCATGTTCTTTGGCAAATTTATCACTAAAATTATAAGCTAATTGGTCAAGAAAAGCAGGTAGAGAGAGTAGACTAGGGCGAACGTAAGGGTTGGAAGGCAATTGTTGGAAAGCTGTGTTTTCCTGTAATATTAACAACCACCAATTATACAAGGGTGGATGAGTGGTTTTTGTAGCTTCTTTAGAAGAATAATATCAGAAATGGTGGGCTACCCAATTTATCTTGCGCTTTTCTGATGTGAAACTGGAAGCTACTGAAGGTAAATAATTTTTTATTGCATATAAAAAGGAACCCAGCTCTGCTCAATTCTCTGTAAAACATAAATGAGGAATATCCCCTGGTTCTATTGATTGTCTTGGTTCTTGATTCCTATCCGTTAATCTATTCATAACTTCTTCTAACATTCCACACAGTATATTTACCTGTGAGGCTGAATTACCATGGATGAATCTGCTGAATTTGACGTTGTAGGTGACTGAGGAGATTGATAACTATTTCTCATGAAATGTTTTTAGATTTCTATCTTTTCCTTTTCATTTTTTATGAATTTTTTTCCTAATAAAATTTGCTCTGAATTCTTAGCATAGAAAAGAATAGGTCAAAATATTTTGTAAAGTTGGTTTTATGTAAGATGAAACAAAGTCATATTTCAACAAAGGGAAAGATTATCTACAATTTATTTACGATTATTTATATCTATTTAAATTTTTATTTATTTTTCTTTTTATGTTGATATCCTGATTTTGGAGAAGTGGTCCTATGATCATGTTGGTAGATCCTTGTGATCTTATTTAGGTTGACAGAACAATTCTGAGTATTTTCCAAAGCTGTGTATGGGTAAAGTCTTTTTTGAAAACCTTTCCTCAATGTGGTATCATGTGTGAGAAATCTTTCATGTTTTTTTTATTACGATAATCTTGGTTATGGGATATTATCCCACAGTAAAGGTGTATTGGCCCAGTTGTGGGACTTTAATATTGAAACTGCTAGAACTTTGGTGTTTTTTAAAATATTGAGCTTGAAGTTGGTTCATTCTGTAGCCCTGAATGAGAGCTACACAATGGTACATCCTTTTCTATGGGTAACATTAAATATGGCAAAGCTATGTCATGTACAAATTTTGTTATTCATACATATGATTTTCTCAATATCTGTATGGAGCTTATTTGCCCCATAACTTTTGTTCTGGATAAGATATGGAGAAATGAAAGGCACCATCAGATATCCTTGACGGTGCTCTTTCCAAAAAGATCCCACTTTGGGTATCTCACACCATAACTGTAGGGGTTAGAGGAGAGGTGAATATTTTATTCTACCTTACTTGACCTTATTTTAGCCATAACTCTCGTAATCTTGATTCTAGTTCAGTTTGGCTAGTACCATTTGATAGCCCTGACTTAGATATTCAATTTGAATACCCATTTGATGGGGTTAAGTCTCTTCCTCTGGATTTCAGATAAGAGGTGAAAAATAATGTTTATGCTCAGCAACAGCTTTGAGCATGAATAACTATTTTATTTGTTGTCCTATGATGGTGAGACTTCTTTATTTGGAAAGTGGTGTGTTTCCTCTTTTGTTTGATACCTTTTGAGCTGATTTGACTCTGCTCCATGTTTTGGTGTTATCTTGGCTTTACCATTGGTTTGTAGTATTTGGCTGTCATGCTTGTGCTCTGGATTTGAGTCACAGGCTGACACCGTTCTTTGTCAATATGAACAAGTCTAAATTTTTAAATACAGCTTCTTTAATAATAAATTTTTGGAGTTTTATCTTAAATTGTAAACCTATACTATATCAAGGACCAAACATTATACCTTAAAGTTCCAATTACATTAGTTTCCAGATCCTCTCATTAGTCTTCTATCTAGTTAAATATTCAATGTATCTTTAAGCTTTGGCTTATAAGGGGTGATATGATTAATGTTTTGGTTATATAAAAAGTGATAAGCTTGCAATTGTTGGACCTATGGTTAATATTATAATAATTTCTAATCAGAGAATTTCTTATTGAATTGATTTATTCCTTTTATTTTCTTGAAGAGTTTTTTCTCAAAGAAGGTATATGAAAAAAAAAATGATAATTTATTTGTCTCTATTTTCTTCTGATCAAATATGCAAAAATATATGTCTCAATATTCACATACCATGATTTTTGTTATATCACTAGGTGTAATGATTTTTATAACTCTTCAAAATTATATTGTGGTGTAATTTGTAATGGGATGGAAATGAATTATGCATTCAAAATAATTCAAAAGTATTCCAACAAAATAGGATAATGAATTTGTAAAAAACCATAGATCTTTAGCTATAACACTTTAGAAGAAGCATTTGAAAAAGTGTATATTTACTAAATTAAAAAGAACTTACTTTTTACTTTTATTCTAATATATATTTCAATCAAATAAGCAAGAGTAATTCAAATGAATAATTCTACAAAAAATAATGGAATACCTCATGAAAACATAAATATTCTTATTAGGGGGTGTCAAAGTTATCAAATCCCACACTCAAAGTCCCCAGTTGTTTTGCCAAAATCCCGCATTAATTTTTTGGGATTTCAGAAATCCCACACCTCAAGAGGTGTGGTATTTTAAGGTACAAAAACCCAGGTTTTTTGGTACCAAATCCTATGTTTAAATACTAAAATCCCACCTTTAGCTTCCCATAAATGCACATGTTTAAAACACACAACTCAGTAAGGGAATGTTAAATTGCATACAGCTTTACTTCTCTTGCATAAAATCTGAATACAATCATCATTTATGAAAGTATTTGAATCTAAATTGCATTTAATACAGGCCTTTTCTTCATTTACCATGCCAAAGGCATCGCAAAGGCTCCCTTTACTTCAGACATTAAACTCACTGCAGCTCATTGGTGCGCTCACCTCTGATGGTGATTCTGATATCCAGGAATATAGAATCTTATTAGATATGATAACCTTGCTAAGATACATCAATCCTAATAGAAGATATCCATCACATTACATGTATACAATGAATGATTTACAAACATTATCATCTGAAAAGTCTTGACAGCTATGTAGGACCACACATGAATCATTTGAAAAATTGGTTGCACAAATTCAAGCTGATAAAACGCTTCAAAACTCATCACAAAACAAACAATGCAATCCTGCCATCCATTTGGCTGTGGCATTATCAAGGCTAGAATCAAATGGCAATGGGGCCGCTTTGGGAAAGATTGGAATGTTGTTTGGAATTAGCCATGGGGCTATTGTGTTGTACACTCAATAAGTGATCGAGATATTAATGAAGTTGAAGTGCAAAGTGATTGTGTGGCAAACAATAGAACAACAAAGAGAGATGTCTCAAGTAATGAAAGCATAAGGCTTCCCTGGGTGCATTGGGTTTATTGATGGGAGTCTCATACCATTATCACAACATCCCCCCAATTATGGTGAAGCCTATTGTGATCGCAAAAATAGGTAATCTGTTGAAATTTGATTCTTCATTTCATTTTGACTGATTGTTTACAATTAAGGTATCCTATGTCAATACAACTGGTTTGCAATATCAACAAACAGTTCACTTCTCTACATGTTGGTTGTACTGGGTCACTTCATGATTTGAATGTCTATCAGCATATGAAAATAGTACAAACACCTCAAGAGATTTATGAAAAGGAGCAGTGCCTACTTGCAGATTTGGCATATGCAAGCTCTCCTTGGGTTGTTCCAGCATATAAGGGAGTTGTAGCACAGAATGAAGACTACCATTCTTTCAATTACTGTCTAGCAAAATCAAGGGTCAGAATCAAGCATTCAATTGGAATTTTGAAGGTGCGGTGTTTTTGTCTAAGTGAAATGCAAAATCAAATGAGGGATGCTCATGAAATCAAATATTTTGTTAGTTGGGTTGTTTCTTGCACAATTTCACATAATATGTTAGCACAAATTGGCAATGAATGGTTTTATCTATATGAGGATGATGATTCACCACATGCAGAAAATATGGCCAACAACAACATTGGGGAAGATGTGGTAAATATGTGTGAAAAAATTAAACCAATCACTTTGGCATGGAAAAATAGTCAATTGTAAATTTCATCAGGACGCTTGATTTATTTACTTAATTTAATGGCATACAATGGAGTGGAGATGTTATTCATAAAATAAAACTATTTACAATTAATATTTTTTAGTTCCTTTTTGGTCCTGCATATTTCTTTCACAGTACCCATTGACTCTTGAATTAATTGTGGTGGGTGTCATTTTCAAGAATTTGTCACCTACATTAAATAATTTATGGTTTATTTGAAAATAACATCCAAAATTGGTTATTTTGTCATGATTGATCATTTCTGGAGGTGGTTTCATTGTATGATGTCTTCCAAAGAATTTCCATGATGCCAGGTTTCTTTGAAAAATCAATTGCCATTTTCGATTTGGGGAAGTGCAAGCCATGTCCAGAGGGGGTGAAGACAGTTGGAAGTGGATGGAAATCTTTTTTGGATACAAAAGAAAAAATACCATAAGTCCAGGCATTGAGGTCATTTAAATCTTGGTGTGGCTTATTGAAAAAGCCATCTTGAGTGACAATGACATTGGAAAAATATTTGAATTCATCCTTTGGATTGGCACGAATCCATTCAAGTTGACTGAAATTTGGTAATTTGGCTGCTTCCATTAATGACTGATTTTCTTGTGTGGCTAATTGTGAAAAATGAGAGACTCTGGAGTAAATGAATTCGTCATACTTTTGAAGCTTGGTCCATTGCATATTATACTATTCAATTTGATGAGGAGATAAACCAGCCTTTCTGGAGTAAACACCTAAAATGCTTGATAAGAATTAGTAATTATTCAAGTATTAATTTAAAAAATTCACACACCTGTGGATTTTCCAGCATCAGATCCAGGACAAAAGCCAATACCTTTCATAGTGCCACCTAGGAGTTGTTTATTTGTTTTAATTTCTTGGCAATTTTGGGATAAGGACATCAATGTAATGATAAGGTCTTTTAGTATTCAAGAGTGGCCTGAGGAAACCTCAAAAGGGGTGATTTCATAAATTCAGACAGGTAGATATGGCTTTTGTGTTTTATCAATGATTACATAAGGGTGGGTTAAAGTATTGATTGATGGAAGTTTTAACCATGAGGCATTGGCTGCTTTCTTGTCAATTGAAATGGTGGAAAACTTCTTATATGCTGAGGTTGAATTTCCAAGCTGCAACATTATTTGTTTTGAATCATGAATATGTTGTCTTTGGCTTTGGGTGAGTTTCCTTTGATGATTGGTTGGGTTATTATTATCCTCATGATGTTCTATCTTTGGTTTAGTCCTAACCATGACATCAATAGGAGGAACAATAGTTGCATCATCATTCAAATCATTCTGATGAATTGCTTCATATCTGTGTACATCAGTTACAAACTCATTGGCTGGTCGCTTGTCAAATGCATCTTGTTTTTGCTTTTCGTCTAAACAACCTTGTTCAGTGATATATTCTAAGGCCAAAAGTCATTTGTCAACTGGCACACAAATCAATAGAAATGGTAGAAAATGTTTACCTTTAGGTATCATATAGCCATTGCAACCATCATCAATTGCCATCCTATCTTGCACCAATTGAAAAACCTCTGTTGTTTTGTTCAGTTCCTGGTTCTCAGGTTCAGTCATGACTGCCCCCCTAAAAGTAGATTCTTCATTGTGAATTGGCTGCTTAAGTAGCTCGAATTTCTGTATTGCCCGCTTGCCCAAGTAATCCTGCTTAGCTCTGGTTTTTGCCTTTGGCATAACAGTCTTGCGAGCCTGTTCATCTTTTTCTATATCTCGGCGTCGAATTTGATCAGGAGTGAGATTGGTAGTTTCATCTTCTACTTGTTTCTTAGTTTTATCACAATCTTTTGCCTTAAGCCTTGCCGCACATTCATTGGTATCCTTTGCATCCCGTTGCCGTTCTTGTTCCAGTTTCCCAGCCTCATCTTCCGGCAAATCAGGTTTATCAACGTCTTGGCTTTTACTGTTCATTTCTTCCCAACACCTTCTTTTAGCAGCATGTTCCTCTTCATCACTTTTCCATCTGTCTTTAGAATCTTCAGCTTCATTCTTCAAAGTTCCTTTTTGTTTTTCACCCACTCAAACTCACCCTTTGCTTCTTCTAAGCTATCATAAAGTAACAAGCCCAACTTTGGTTTGTGTAATGCTTTTGCGTCCATTTCGGCCTTTTTTTGATTACTGTCAATAACGCCTTGTTTTGCAGCCTTGTTCAGAACTGAAGATGAAGATGATGAGCGACGTGGAACATGATTAAACAGCTCATTATCAAAATATCCGGCCTCAGGACTTGGACTTAGACGTACCTGTGTAAGTGATGAAAATAATGCGCAATGCAAGGTGGAGGTTGTGGATGTCTTGATCATATAGTGAACCACTGCGAGATCTGAAATCACAAATAGTCTCAAGATACTATTGCTGACCCATTGTTGTCGTTGAGGTGAGCTCATGATGTAAACAGAAAACCCGAGGTATGATATATTGAGCAATCCTAGCAAGTTGGCCATTTTCTTGAGGTAGTGAGTGATTGGCCTCTTCCAAATCAAAAGGAGCTTGCCACAAAATGCAGGTCTGACATGGAGGTGTTGATTCCAAAGAGTGACCTGTCAAAAACAGAGAAACAATTTTTCAGACTCACCTTGATTCTATTAGAAAGATATTAAAACCACGAGTAACAAACTACAAAGATAGTTCATCAAAAGATCAGTTAGATGGCACACCATTGAGCAAATGCATCTAACACAAAAGACCCACCTCAATCCACAAAACACAACTGCCAAAGAATGTTGTTAGAAGTTGTATGATTGAAAAGTGAGCTGCATCAGATCCTTTTGCACAAAAAGATACCTTAAAATACCCACAGAGCCCAAACAAATGTGTTTTGCAAAACGGGTTTTTGAAAAGGATGGTGTCAGAGAGTTTGATTGAAACCAAAATCAATCAAAACAAAAAAACCACCAAGAAAAAAACTAATAGAAACCTAAAAATTTAGGTCAAGGCACAAGTAACGCGTGAATAAGAATGTGTAACAGCCTAAAAAACAATGGCGTCAAGAACAACTAAAAATCACGCAGATAGAAGATAAGTTGTGATTAATCCTGTTGAGAAAACAATTGAAGTAAAAATACCACCACTGATCCAAAGTAAAAAGATCTAAAAAGGATGGTTCTTTGTCTAAAAATAAAATGAAATTTTAAAAAATTAAAGAAGATTCAACCCACCCCAAAAAAAAGAGAGAAAAGCAAAAGAAATAAAAATAAAATGAAATTTATAAAATTAAAAGAAAATTGAACCAACCCAAAAAAAAGCAACCTGAAGAAATAAAAATAACAGGAAATTTAAAAAAATCACAGAAAATTCAACCCACCCCAAAAAAGAAGAGAAATGCCAAAGAAATCAAAATAAAATGAAATTGAAAAAATTTAAAGAAAATTGAACCAACCCATAAAAAAAAGAAACAACCCAAAGAAATAAAAATAACATGAAATTTAAAAAAATTAAAGAAAATTCAACCCACCCCAAAAAAAAGGAAAAAGACAAAGAAATAAAAATAAAATGAAATTGAAAAAATTTAAAGAAAATCCAACCAACCCAAAGAAATAAAAAGCAATTATAATAAAGTGAGACAATTCAAATCAAATCTCAAACCCAAACACCAAATTTGAAATTGGCAAACACATGAATCAAAATCACATCAAACACAATAAAAAGGGAAATAAATTAGATAAACAAAATGGATAATGAGAATATGATAAAAGAAATAAACATAAGGAAATTTCCCCAAAAAAAAAACATGACATACCAAAATCATCAAAAAATCAAGAATAAGGAAGCAAATGGAACATTCAATTAAACCCAACTTACAGGGAATGAGCCAAATAACGGAAAAAACCCCAAGGCACAAACCACCCTTATTTGGCAGAAATTCACCACAAAATTGAAATTTCAAGCATATCTTCAAATTCAATTGGTTCAAACGCAGTCATGGGTATTTGGCACATAACATTATGATGCCAAACTTGCACAAATTTTCAATTTTTTCATAAATTGCAATCCTCTTTCAAAACATAGGATCATTTCCGAATAAACATCAATTGTCTTTGACAAATCCCCATGTATCAAATGATCACATGACATATACCTAATATGTCATTTTTTTATTGATCAATGTCAGAATTTGTTCCAACTCTGCAATCGGCCTTCTTGTTGACAATGCCGCAATAGTGAGATTCATCTGGCATTGCTTTTCCTTAAGTTAACATTCCCGAATCCACTTTTCTTTTTCAAATTCATGTTTCTTTGCATGCTGCTTCTTGTCAAACTCCATTTGTTTTTGTAACTTGACTTCTTCAAACCATTGCTTTTCCATGTTGCACACGTTCTCTTCATTCCACCTCTCCCTGTCCCATTCCAAACATGCATTATCACTGATTTCACGGGCTAATAATCATGACTTTTGTCAGTAGGATTCATCATAGTAACCATAATTGCAAGTCATACCCTTTTTCTGTGATTCAAGCAAATTTGCATAAGTAGGTGCAAACATATCCAGCAACCTTTTCCTAGAACCCCTCTTGTCATTCAAGTTGGGTGTCATTTCTTGATTACGCTTTTGTGTTGAATGTGTTATGGATTTACTTTGCTGGTCAAAGGAGAAATAATCAATATTGGAGTGAATAAATATCACTCTTGAATGTACTTACCAAATCATCTTGAAGGTTTTCCACTGGAACCAATTTATCATAATTATTAAGCAAAAGATCCAGATTGTGAGGTGAATCCAAGCGATTATTCCCCTTTGAAAAGCAAATGAGGTTTAATTATCAGAGGTAAAAAAAGGAAGAGACAATAACTTACCTTATCAAGAAAAACATCATCATCATCACCATTGAAACTGTCTTTTTCTTGTGAATCATAGCTTGCAATGGGAGTGAAATTGGGCTTGTGGCCAAAGAGAACATCCATTTCTGCATAGCAAGGACACATACTTTCCAGCTTTTCACTCATTTATTTTATTCCTTTACTCTCATCTTCTTCCGTTATTCCAGCCCCAGTTAAATTTTTGATTTTTTTTGCTGCCATATATTTATTTTTATATGTTTGCCATTGATCTTGGATGCTGCTTGAGCTAAGTTTTAGGCAATTTTGTGATTTTTTGTTGACCTCAATGGCCATAAGCTGAAACCCATGCTGCTTTGAGGAAGGAGGTCTTCCAATAGAAGTTGAACCACTAGTACCAAAACAAGACTTGAAATTGGATTTGACTGAAAGCCAATTAATTATGGATAAATAATCTGTACGTATTAAGTGACCTGATGGATGAGGCAGGCCAGAGGTGATATTCATATCTGTCTTGATTTGTCTTGCTTTGGATTGAGGCATTATTATATGGATGAAGAAGTATAAATGGACTGTAAGCTGTTTGGTCCAATTCTCCAAAATGGAGTGTAGAAGAATATGTTGTACAGGTATGAATTGTGAGTACTCATTTGGGTTAGGTTTCAATCTGAAATCCCAGATGCATGGGATTTGGTCAAAATACCAGGGGACTCAGTTAAAATTCCATGGGATTTACACATGATAAACCTGGGATTTAGTGTTGGTATTTGGGTTCCAAATCCTGTCTTATTTTAAGGTGGGATTTGGTGACTTTGACACCCCCTATTTAGAATATTTTGATAATTCTAATCAATAAGCTCTATAGATCTTTATGAATACCAATTAAACAAATACAATTTGTGATAAAACCTGAATTGGAAATCTAATTAAATGAAAAATCTCCTTTGATATCTAGCTATAATATATTATTAATTCATGATAATAGCTTGAGATATTTTTTTGCAATTCAAATTCTCAAATACTAAATAGAAATACACTTTATTGTTTCATTTATTGGTAATAATAGTAAGATTAGAGGTAATATTGGTAAAACTGAATTATGAAATAGCTTTTTTTTGAATGATCCTATGATGAAAATACATGAGGGACATCTAGAAATTCACAAAACTTGAAAGTTAAGTAATTTTATCTTAGCATTATCATTACCTATTTTGAACTTAATTAAAATTAAGAAAGTAAAGTCCCAAAATTAATGTAAAAGGTATTGATTTTGATAGAAATAAAGATATATTCTAATCCCTAATGAATCAATTGTTTATCAAATAGAAAAAATTACTCAATAATTAATTAAAGAAAGATTCATCAAAAGATTTCAATCTAGAAAAAAACATTTTAACCTACAAAGCACAAATATGAAATAATAAAAGGTGTTAAGTTCAAAAACTTAAGAAGTAAACTATTTAATTTCTCTTTATTGAACCTTATGCATTAATTAGTAAAATGAGCTAATTGAAATTAGATCAAAATAGAAATTCAAACATATGGCTTCATGTTACTTGATAAATTAATGTTAAAACTCATTGTAATGAAAAATTATTGTTCTCCACTATGATGATTTTGAAAAAATGTAATATGTAATCTAATTCTGAAAGATAAGTTATTAAAATGAAAAGCTTATCTAAACTGTTATTTCATATATATGATATAGCTCAAAAAAATTCATTTAAAAGCAAAAAGTTTATTTAAAGAGTGGATAGTTTGTATTTGAGTCTGAATTTGACTTTAGGAAGTATAAACATTAAAATGTCTAGTTATTTAAGAGTATATCACAAATGAAGAAGAAAGAAAGAGAATATTTGCATTTAAAAAGAGTTCTTGTAATTTTCTCTTTTTAGGAGTTTGCCATTTTAAGGTCAAATCAAAAAAAGATGATTTATATTTCTCAATCAGGCTAATTTCTTTGTGTTGGGCTTTTGTGGCCAGTCGCAACAAAAAAAATAAAGGAAAAAATAACATCAATTTAGATGTTTTTCAAAATTTAATTAAATCTTCAATCAGCTAACAATTTTTCCCCAAATTCAACAGGTTTTAAAAGAATCTTTTCTTTCAAAACTCTTCAAAAGAGCATCTCCACCAGTGTTTTTAAACATGGAGAGCTATAAGTCACAGATAGATCCCTGATTCTGTGAGATGACTTCTTGATGTGAAATGCAAAACTGCAGCACAGGCATCTGGGAAGGCAAATTGTCACTTTCATAGAAAGAGTAGTGAAAGAAAAGAAGGGACAGTAAACACTAGTTATACGTCAAGTTCATAAACCCAAGTGATGTAATACTATGACATAATCAATTCAGGATCACTTTTCTCCCTGTAGACCCCTACTAGACTATTTAACCCAGTAACATCTTGTATCTAGAGCTCCCATTGTCTGTTTTTACTCTTTTTCCTTTAGGTCTATCATGCCTACTTCCCTCCTCACCCTGATCCATTGGCTAAGACCTGCTGTCTTACAGATTATGAGACTGGTGAGGCTATGAGAAGAAGTCCAGACCCAGCTCTAAAAACATGGAAGAATTCTCCCTAGAACTGAGCAAAAAAACAAACTCAATGATACAAGATACTTGGAATGTGCCTCAAGAATTGAGGTATCCTAACACACAAAAACTACTATGGCCATGTCACAGACACAGAATTACCTGATTAAATCGCATAAAATGATAAAATGGAGCCTTGTAGAAAACAATGAGCTTCTTCCCTACTCAAAATCAAATGCAGAATTCAAATTGGTAATAATCTCTACACCAAATCTAAAAAAGATCCAGCTGAATTCTGGAAGCTTTCTCAAGAATTTTACTCAACCATGTACCTTGGAAAAATATTCTCAGCACAACCTCTTGATGATCAAATCAAGGAGTGCAGGTCTTTTATCCTTGAAAATATGCTCCACCTCTGCACGTTGAACTATCTCACTGCTTCTTAGACATATCCAATTTTATGCTCTTAGAAAATCTGTTGTATAACCTAATCAGCCCAGGAAAAATCCTCAAACCAAATTACAAATTAATATACTTCAAAAATAAAGACTTCCAAATACTTCACCAAAATAACAGCCTAATTGTCCAAGGAAACTTTAAACATGTAAATTTTGAATTCAGGACCAAAAATGAACTTTCCCTTACCACATTTTCCTACTCAAACAACTCTATTATGTTACATCAAGCTTCTAGCCACCTGTCCCCAGAATATCTAAACAAAATTTTCCCAAAAGTTAACACCAATAACATTCTATGCAACTCTTTCAACCTCTGCAAAATAACTAAATACCATTTTAAGGGATCTTTTCCTCTACCCCAACAAAAACTCCAATTCTTACATATGGACTTATTTGGACCTGTCAAAACCCCTTCAAACCTGGTCTACAAGTACTTCCTAAGAGTAATGGATGGGTTCAGCCAATTCATCTGGACCTAATTCCAGAAAACCAAATCCCAAGTAAGCTTTCTCCTCCAAAAAAGTTTTTCCCAGATTTAAAATCAATCCTGCTTAAAAATTACTAACGTTCTATCCAGCAATGGAAGAGAATTCAAAAACATAATATTAAACAACCTCTTCCAAGAAAAAGGCATTTCCCACCTTACCACATCCCCATACACACCTCAACAAAATCCTTTTTCCAAATGAGGAAAAAGAACCACTTTTACCAAAGTAAGATTTCTTCTAAAAGACTCTGTCCTCAGCGGGTCTTATTGGGCTGAGGCTGTCAGAGCTGCAACCTACTTAGAAAATATCACACCCAAAAGGTTGTTAGACCACTTTACACCCTTTAAAAAATGGTTCAAAATATCCCCAGCCTATCATCACCTACAGCCCTTTTTGTTTCTATGCTACTACATTAACAACCTCATCAGAGGAAAATTATCAGACTGTGGATCTGAAGGGATATTCTTAGGGTACGAGGAGGGGAACCAAGTATACCAAATTTTGGACAGGCAGACGAGTAATTAATGTTAAAATTACTCTCCATGTTAAATTTATCCAAAACGTGTTTCCAGGAAAACTCCCTGACCCATCTAAAAAGAAAGCTGACCATCTTTGACTTGCCACAGATCTAGACCAGAAAGCTCCCAGCTCCAACCCCAGAGTCACTGTACAAGGGAAAGAAAACTCTTCAGAAATAATTAACCTTGAAATAAGTGCACTGATGCTCTCATTACCAGACCCTGAACCTAAGTCAATAGAAAATTCTACAGAAAGAATCAACCCCAAGACAAATCTTCCAATTCTCTCAAGACCAGACCCTGAACCTGACTCAAATCCTCCTCCTAAAGGTAAATCTCCCAGATATGAGTGGATACCAGAGAATGAACCTCCACCAAAATGAATACTAGGAAAAGTTGGAGACTCCAGGAATGTCATTGAATCCAGAAGACAACCAAACCACTCTGTCAATGCTGTTTTACTCCTGGACAAAGAATTACCAAAAAACTTCCATCAAGCCATGAAAAGTGACCTCCACCAACACTGGGAGGATGCTATCCAGAAAGAACTGGATTACATGGAAAAACCTCAAGTTTGGTCCCCCACTACCTTAAAGGAAGACACAAAGCTGTTATCCGCAACCTGGGTTTTCAAATGTAAGACCAATGAAGATGGAAATTTAACCAAATTTAAGGCACAACTATGCATTCAAGGATTCCCTCAGAAAGAGGGAATATACTATGGAGATGTTTCTTCACCCACCAGAAGATTGACCTCACTATGACTCCTCCTCACTCTCTTCCACTTGAATGGATTCACCATTGAACAAATGGACATAAAGTGCACATTCTTAAATGGAAGATCTAACAAAAACCTCTACATTCTCAGACCTGATGGATACAAAAAACACCAACTAAACAAATACTTTCTCCTAAACCAATCCCTTTATGGTTTGAAGCAAAGCCCCCAATTGTGGCACAAAGAACTTAAGAATTCATTGGAATCCATTGGCCTGAGTGCAGCCCACACTGACCCCTGCCTGTATTACTCAACCAATCAAGACAAACCCATGTGGCTATTAATACATGTAGATGATTTGATTTCTGGAGGATCATGGAACAACAAATTCAAAACTAGAATCAATGATATTTTTTAAATGGAAGATTTGGGGAAAATAAAGTACACCCTAGGAATTAGAATTACTCAACACAGCGACCACATCAGTCTCATACAATACAAACTAATCAACAAAATTCTTGAGGAATTCAATATAACCAACCCTTGACTCACTTTTAGCCCACTACCAGGAAGCTGAAAATCATTCAGAGATCTACTGACTCAAGAAATAATCCACCTGTTCAACTGCCAATGAGTAATTGGACTACACCAATACCTGGTACAATGTATCAGACCAGACCTGGCCTATGCTACTTCTTTTCTCTCACAGTAACTTGAAAACCCAAAAGACTTACACTTTAATGCCGCCAAACATTTCCTTTCCTATTTAAACTGCACCCAACACCTTGATCTGCTTCTTGGTCAAAATCAACTAAATCACCAAAAGAACCAACTCCTGGGATTCATCAATAGTTACTGGGGTGGAAGTGAAGGGTACAAATCCTTCTTTCCTTCCATAGTACACTACTGTAGAGCCCTTGGATGGAGAATCCATAAATAAAAAGTAGTGTCATTATCCTCTGCCAAAGCAGAATACACTGAAAATCAAAGTGCAATTTCAATAGCATCCAATCATGTGTACCACCATGGGACCCAACACATCAACCTTTGACTACATTTCATATGCAACCTGATAGAAGAAGAAAAATTAGAAATCAATTACCTAGATACTAAAAATATGATAGCCAATTCTCTAAGCAAAAAATAATCCATACAGCAAAAGCATCTATAATTTAAAAATGATTTTTGGCAATAAAGAACTATCAAGTAAGGCGGAGTGAAAGAAAAGAAGGGATGGTAAACACTAGTTATACATTAAGCCCATACACCCAAGTGATGTAATACTATGACATAATCAATTCAGGATCACTTCTCTCCCTGTTGACCACTGATAGACTATTTAACCCAATAACATCTTGTATCTAGAGTTCCCATTGTCTGTTTTTACTCTTTTTCCTTTAGGTTCATTTTTCCTACTTCCCTCCTCACCCTGATCCATTGGCTAAGACCTCCTGTCTTGCCGATCCAAGGTTCATTGTGCCTACTTCCCTCCTCACCCTGATTGATTGGCTAAGACCTCCTGTCTTGTTGATCCAAGTCCTTTTTGTCTTACAAGTAGGGGTGTTTGAGTGATGGTTTGTATGTTTCAAATACAAGTTTTACTCATATTGATGATAAATCAATAACGCTTAAAGAAAGAATGTTGCAGGAGCTATAGGGTTGTCAGATCTGCCAACCCAAGGTGCTTTTTTAGCTATGGAGCTAAATGAAATTTGCCTTTAGCAATGCTGGTGGGGCTGGATTTTGGACGTGGGACAGGGCTAAGCTGTGAAATCTCACTATTGAGCAACGCTGGTGCAGATTATGGGTGTCCCCTGGAAGAGGCTAATCAAGGATTCCCTCCAGAGAACCTGTGAGAAGCAGGGCCACTCTTTTTGAGCAAACTCAATGTGGGGCTGTCAGGGCACAGGGATTGGTATAAGGAACATAACAATCAGGTCTCCAATTGTTTCTGTGTAGTATTACCTCAATATAAAATGTAGTATTATGGCAATATAAGACTATCCAAATAAACATAAAAAAGATTAAAATGAATAAAATAAGTCAAAATCAGTTCAATCAATCATTACAATAGACATGCCCAAACACACACACCCAATTCCTTACACAGGCCAATTGCTCTACATGTGTGGCTAATGAGAAATCCTTCTGATAAGTGATTATCTTCTGTCAGGATGAAACTATGATAAAGGTATAAAATAGGTTAAATACAACTTTAACTATGTTTGTGACCTGGTAAAAATAGTTTAAAAAGATTTATAAGGGTTTAAAGATAATTAAATTCAAGATTAAAAGGGCTTTACTATATATGATATAGTGGTGGTGAGCGCTGTTGAAAGCCCTGGGTGCAGCTTTATCTGTTGGGTTACAATAATTAAATTTATAATTATACCTGATTATTAACCAAGAGTAAAGCTGTTTTTGACAGTTTACTACGTAGGTTATTCAAGAGCAGGATGAGGAAACAATTCTGGCTGTGAAAAGCCTCCTTTTTATCCTGAAATGGGGTGGAAAGGGTACTAGACCTTTCCACGTAGAGGAAGTGAAGATTTTTTCACTCTCTAGTACTGGCTTGTGGTTTGCAAACAGCCTTCATAACCTGTATTGGGCTCAGATGTGGCTTTGAAACCACATCTAGGCAGTAGTCACCAATACAGGGTGAAAATATTCATCTAGGGACCTCATAGCTTGATTCTGACGTGTATGACACATAGAGTGCTATACAGAAACTGTATGGGACCCCAGTATTTACTGAAATATGAGGTATTGAAGTAAAAACATGCTTCTTCGCCTATTTGACACCTCATATTCATGATTATGGGATATTATCCCATGGTAAGGCTGTATATGACAGCAGGTGGGAATCTGGCCTGAAAACAGCCATAACTTTGTCAATTCTTGAGATATCAATCCTCAAAATTGGTTCAGTGTGTATCCCTTTATGTGCTCTACACAATGGTACCTCATTCGATATGGTTATCATTAAATATGGCAAAGTTATCCTATGTACAAGATTTTTGTATATTTGCCTGTTTTAGGCAAAAAGCTGTATTGAGCTTGTTTGCCCCATAACTTTTGCTGTAGTTAAGATATGGGGAATTTGATGACACCATCAGATAGCCCTTATTGTGCTCTTTCCAAAAAGACCCCACTTCAAGTATCCCACCCTAAAACTGTAGAAGTTAGATGAGAGTTGAATGTTTTGTTCACCCTTATTTGGCCTGAAATTGACCATAACTCCAGTAATATTGGTGCTAGCTCAGTTTGGCTGGTACCATTGGATAGCCCTGGCTTAGAGCTTCATTTTGAATACCCATTTGATGGGGTTAAGCCTCTTCTTCTAGTTTTGAGATGAGAGGTGCAAATTAAGGTTTATGCTCAGCAATAACTTTGAGCAGGAATAACTTTGTCATTTCTTGTCCTGTGGTGATGGGACTTATATTTTCAGAAAGAGGTGAGTTTCATCTTTCTTTTGATACATTTTGAGCTAATTTGGCTCAGCTCCATGTCCTGGTGGTATCTTGGCTATACCATTGGTTTATGGTATTTTGGCTGTCATGCTTGTGCTCTGGTTTTGAGTCACAGGCTGACATCTTCCTACCTCCTGAAAAAACCCTTTGGGAAGGAGCACTGGTAGCAGATATGGCCAAATACTTACGTGCCATCTGTGCAAGGGTGGGGAAGATTGATCCTCGCAAATTCCATAAAAGCAATACAGCGGCTGTCTTGGGCTCAGCAGGTTTGGAGAAAAAGCATAATAGTTCACCTTCTAATGTATTTCCCTCCTGCGGTGTGGGGGGGTAAATTTCATCAAAAGCCCAGTTGCCTCCTTCTCTATATTCCATGTAAGTGGATTCATGGAACCACTGAAGTTTAGCTTGGCCTCTTCTCCAAAGATGGTTGATAGTTGACTTGCTGATGTTCCAAACCAAGCCATAGTGAGGTAATGCTTCTCCAAAAATTTCATCTTGATCTGAGGCTCTAGAGCTGAAGCATAGATTACAGGCTTCTTGTGAAGCAGAATTTGAAGACATTTGTTGAGATTTGTAGACATTTTCGCTGCTGAAGTTTCTATTTTCTGAAAATTGTAATTTCCACAAGCCTATGCACATAATCAAGGGCTTATTGAGATTTGATATAGCTGGGGGACATGAGAAAACTCACCTGTTGTGTGAGCCTTGTAGGAATTTTTATATACCCAAAAGACCACAAATGATAAATTAAAATACAAATATAAATAAAATAAATTTGTTTGTATTATTAAAATAAAATTTGAAATATAAATACAAAGTTATATTTAAAAATCAAAATTTAATTATAATTTGAAAAAAAATTACAATATGATTTAAAATTATGAAAATTCATTTTTACTTGTAAAAATTAAGTAAAAATAAATTTTTAATAAAAATGATGAAATAAAAATATTTTTGGTAAAAATTTATATAAGAAATATTATAGCTTTTTATCAAATAAATAAACATATAAAATCCATTCCACCATTTAATTCCTCATGAAAAATTAGGTGGGGTCACCTCTGAGTGAAATTTTTGTAACTCAACTCTAAATAAGCTTAAATTAAGTTTTCAGTATTTTCAATACAAAAATTAAAACTCCTCAAAACTTTAATTTAATTCACACCACATGTGTTGTTAACCATCACTTTTTGTGTTAAAATTGAGTTCTTGTGTTTAGTTTAGAATTTATGAGGAATTGAAGTATTTTCAATTGAATTCAATTGAAATGTCAAAATGTGCGCGTGTATTACATAAGTGAACTTTGATTTACATATGAGGTATCAATTATTACTGAATTGTACAGTACAATTCAATTTAATTACATATGTAAATTACAAGTATAATACATGATGAGGAATTAAAGGAAAAAACAAATTGGAAAGATTAAAATTGGGGGGAAAAGGAACTCTAGCTCTAAGGGGGAGCCAGACTCCCAAAATCCTTGCTGACAGGCGTGAGATGTCAAAATTCACGCAAAATTTCATTGCTTTTGGCCTGGAATTGAGTCTCAGGGTCTGTGACTCAATTGATGATGAGGTTTTGGTACAACCAGGGCAGTTTTAACTGTTGCCAAGAGGGTAAAACTACCCTTAAGTTAAAACAATCTTAATAAAAACAGTTGCAACTAATTTCTACACCTCTTACACACATTCTTACATGTTTTGAAGGCTCTAGACCAGGTATTGCTATAGTAATGGCTGATTTGAGGGTCTAAAATGGCTTAAACCATCCCTTTTTTGGTCTAAAACAGGGTTCAATGATGCCATAATTGGCTTTTCTGTTGTCAGACTGTTTTTCACGACTGACAAGAGTAAATTTTACTTTTGGAGTATAAAATTGATGGCTATAAAAGAATGTCTTCTTTGCCCCACTTTTCTCTTCATGTTAGAATCTTTTCCTTTTACAATTAGTTTAAACACTGTTAAACCAATCAATAAAAGATTCCAACCACATTTTTTAAATCATGTTAAAACCTTTTAACCATGTTGAAAAATAATTATAATCATTGTTTGTAACTCTTATAATCATTTTTACCCCTGAACCACCCCAAAAGTGAATTAAAGCATCTTTCATCACTGTTGACTTTGTCACTTTGTTTCCAAATTCACTCTGGTCACTTTTGGGCATGTTTTCTCTTTGATATTCCTTTTAAAGACTTTGTTCTTCAATTAATTGCTTGCAGTTCTTTGCTCAATTGATTCCAATTGAAATTTCTCTTGAAGAAATTTCTTTTGTAGCCTTAAATATCTCTTGCAGAGAATGTTTAGATAAATATTTATTGTTGGTAAAACAATAAATCTTTAAAATATTATTTTTTTATACTAATAAAGTTGTAAAAAATAAAATTGGCCTGTTTTCTCTTAAGAATAATATTTCTTTCTAATTTTCATTGATTTTTACCTTATACAAATTTTGAGGACAGGAAAAGTACTTGATTTTTAATCAAAGTTTCATATCCACACCTTACATTTGGGGACCCAGCCGTGAGATTTTACCTGTGAAATATTTTTTTTACTCTTTTTTAATCCTTTTTCTTACATTGAAAAATTTAAAAAACATATAAAAAATACTTATAATTCAAAAAACCCATAAAAAATAATTTTTCCATATTATAAGTGAGGCTAGTATTTTTATTTCTTTTTTTGAAATAACCTTTTTCCTACTTAATTAATTGGCTTTTTTATTAATTTTAGTGTCTGAAAACATGATCAGACAAGAAAACATTGAAAAAACCTCAACAGTCACCAGCATTATTCCTTCCAGTACTGTTATTGTGACTCAAAATAACCAACCTGGACCAATATCTTCTAAATTGATTAACTTGGATATAGGTAATACCCTTCAGAAAGCTAAGAATTTGGCCAATAGTAAGTTTTGACGTGAAAATACTATTTTAAGCCTTTTTAATCATAAAATATGCTTTCAACTAGATCAGAAGCCAGCTATAACCCCTCAAGCAGCTCCCAGAAAGGTAATAGACATGATTATGGCAGAAGCCAATCAGGTACAGAAGGAAAAGGGTCAGTTGATGATTTCCAAACACCTAAAATAGGTCATTCTGATGCTGAAAATACCATTTTACATTCACAAAGAGCTGACACTGCCACAAAAAGCCTCAGTGGACATATACAAAGCCAGCCACAAAGTTTACAACAATGCCCTGCAGTACAAGGAGTACTCAATCCTTGCATATCTGTGGAAAAACTGCATGAATTCTTACCTGACTGTGAGAAGATTCCTGGGCCATACCAATACTTGGAAATTGCTCACTGGATGGCATCCATTGATGGAGAAGAAAAACATGATGCTCTTGACACTAGAATGAAGGAAAAACAACCCTCCACCACCCAAGCAAGTGCCAAAAACAGCCCCAGTGGCCAGCAGCAGCAATTCCAACGTGAAAAAGCAGCCACAAGCTTTAAACAAGGGCAAAGGAAAGGAACCAGCCACCAAACCTTACAGCCAGGGCTACAGGATGCCATGGAAAATGTGTTTCAGATGGCCAGAACAATGATGGAATTACAAAAGAAAGAGGAGGCCAGATTAAAATATCAGAAATGATCTCTGATATCTTTGATTCTATTCCAGAGCTGTATGAAGCTATAATTGACATAAAAAGTCATCTTTCTGATAAAAATACATCAATTTGTGACAATCTTAAAACACATAGCTTGAGTCTGAGCCAAATCAATGAAACACACAAATTTTTTGAAAAAGTTTCAGAACAATTAAAAATTCCAATAATGGTAATTCTTTTAGCAATAAGATAAATGAACAATCTGCCATTATTAAAGAATTGACAGACAAATATTCCAAATTCAATATTGATGACATAATTGAAACAATAATGGAACAAGCCATAAATACTATCAAAGAGTATAATAAGAAAGCTCTTGATGATATTTCAAAATCATTTACTTAAGTAAAGACACATATAATTGCCTTGAAAAAGTTTTTTGATACCTCAAAAGAGGAAATATTAAAATTAACGATAAAGTTAAATGAGGTTATATCTGATAATACTAAACAAACAGAATTATTGAATGAGCTGACATATAAAGAGGATTATCATAAAAAGAATGTAATAACCTCTTTACAAAGCTTACAACATGAATTAAGAAATTCACAAAGGTGTAACAACAGTAAAATGAATGATATTGAACAACTACTAAACACCTTACCAATAATGTCTACATCTCTGAATCAAAATGAGGGTACAGGGTTCCCCAATCCACACATATTGGATATTGAAAATTCTCAATTCAAAAATGAATTTTCTATTTCCTTTCATAACTTGGGCCCATCAATTGGCCAAGCACTCTTGAAAGAAGTTCAAAAATTTAAGGAATGGCCTCACTTTAGTGGTGAAGGAGAATATGACCATATGGAATTCATCAGAGGAATTGACATTATCAAAGAAGATTTTAAATTACCAGACAGATTAGTAACAGCCAGGTTTAACACCTTATTTACCAAATCAGCTCACAGATGGTATCTCAAATTGAGACAAGCACATGGACACCAAAGTTGGACTTGGTGGAAACCCCAAATTATCAACAAATGGGCCAATGATGCTTGGAGGTTTAAAGTGGAAACAGCCTTTGAATCTTCCAAACTTGATGCTGATAAAGACCAGGCCTTACCATGGTTTTGCCAACAAAAAGATAGATTAACAGCATTATATCCTGACATGTCAGAATTTATGATCCATAGAAAGATAATGAGACAATGTGGAGGTGCCTTAGAGCATGCTGTCAAAAGCAGGACTACCAAACAATCTTCAGCAGAGGACATTATCAATATATTAGAAGAAGTAACTACCAGAACCAAAATTGGTTCTAGTAGGGTGAATCTCAAAACAAGGTTTAATACACCTTGGAAATATTTTGTTGACAAAACCCCCAAGGAAAATTCTAACAATGTTAAGTATAAATCTGCAGATACAGTCAGAAAGTGCCATATTTTCCAAAGCACCACCCATTCAGCCAATACATGTCCAAAAAGGGGGAAATAAATGAAATTAATATTGAAAAGGAACCTGATGTTGAAAAAGATGACATAATTGAAGACAATTGAGATAATAAGTCATCCATATGTTCTGAATCTTCAAAAGATATAGAAAATATCAATGCCACTTTTGACATCATCTAATCTTATTCCCACTTGCCACAATTGAGTAATAGTCAACTTGATTTATCAAAAGTTCAAGATGCACAACTTATGAAAACCAAACCAAACAGAGGGAAAGGTTATACAGCTGGTAATTCCTGTATAACAAAAGTGGTGATTGACAACAAACCCACTAAACCTTTGCTTGACCCTGGAGCCTTCTGCTCTTGTGTTGGTAAATCCTTTCTTAAAACTTGTGTACCAAACTTTGAAGATCAATTGTTGCCAATTGATGGCATAAAATTCAATAGTGCAAGTAAACCAATGAAAGCATTGGGAATGTTTGAAACTAGTGTCATATTTACACATATAAATGGAAATTTAATAATCACTGTTGAATTTGTTGTTATGGAAAATTGCTCTAGTACCCATTTTATATTGAGAAATGACTATTTAATCATGTATGGAATATATTTACATAATAACCAAGACAGATACTTTACTATTGGAGACAATAAGCATCAGAAATTTGCCTTTTTACCATTTAAAAGACAAATTAGAGTAAATAAAGTATCACCAGTCAGCTTACAATTGGAAAAGTTCAAATATGAACAGTTGAAGGAAGCTGAAATAAGCCTTCATCTGACTGATAAACAAGAAAATTAACTTTATTCCAATTTGTATGACCACAGAGGAGCATTTGCTTCAGACAAAGAACCTATAGGAGCAATTACTGGTCATGAAGTTGATATCATTCTTAATATTGAAAGACCTTATCCACCACTCTTGCAAAGACCTGCATACCCAGCAATTCCCAAGTCAAGAGAATCTCTGGAAACTAATATCAAAGAACTTCTAGACCTTGGTTTAATAAGAAAAGTTGGCCATGATGAAGTAGAAATAACTATACCAGTCATAGTGGCATGGAATAATGGAAATCTAGAATGGTTGGGGACTTTAGAGCTCTGAACACTTACACTGTTCCAGATAGGTACCCAATACCAAAAATCCAAATTTCCCTTACTCAAATATCTCAAGCAGTGTATATAACCACTATGGATGCCCTTAAAGGATTTCATCAAAATGTGGTGACACCAAGAGCAAGAAAATATTTGAGAATTATTGTTCATTGTGGAGTGTATGAATACTTAAGAATGCCCTTTGGTATAAAAAATGCACCTTCACACTGCCAAAGAATGATGAATGAAATCTTCCCTGAATAAATTTCAGAGGGATGGTTAATTGTTTACATTGATGAGATTATTGTCTGTTCCAAGACTTGGGAAGAGCACATGTACATATCGTCCAGAGTTTTGACAAAAATTCAATCAGTAAACATGAAAATCTCCTTGAAGAAATGCCATTTTGGATTTAAAGAACTTAAAGCACTAGGACTTGTTGTATCTGGTTTGTCCCTTGAAATTGACAAAAACCACGTTGCATCAGTATTGCTGAAGCCCATGCCTCAGAACAAAAAGGAAATTCAGTCATTTTGAGGTTTTGCAGGATATTACAAGCAACACATTAATAATTTTGCATCCATAGCAAGACCACTTCATAAATTGTGTGATGAATACAGAGTATTTGAAATGACTGTTGAAAGAGTCAAAGCTTTTGAGTCTCTAAGAGAAGCCTTGACCACTGCTCCACTCTTACTGATGCCAGACTTTAAATTTCCTTTTAAATTGTATATTGATGCATCAGGGGATGGGCTGGGTGCTGAACTTCACCAAGTTCAGATCATAAATGATAAACCTGTAGAAGGACCCATATGTTTCATATCCAGGAAAATCAAACCAACTGAAACCAGATATGGAGCAAGTCAAATTGAATGTCTATGCCTTGTCTGGGCCTTGGAAAAATTGAGCTACTTCTTAGAAAGATGTGTTTTTGAGGTGATAACAGATTTTACAGCTGTCAAATCACTTTTAAACATGAAAACACCTAACAGACATATGCTCAGATGGCAAATTGCCATACAAGAATGCAGAGGCAATATGACTATTGTTCATAAGGATGGGAATATTCATAAGAATGCAGATGGACTAAGCAGATGGCCATTACCAAATAATATTGATAATCCTGCTTACATTCCAGAAGAAGCTTCACCACAGATCCCAATAGAAGGAATAAGTGTTACAGACTTGAACACCACCTTCTTTGAAGAAGTAAGACACAGTTACACTCAAGATAAGAATTGTAGCATCTTGTGCCAATTACTTAAAAAGACTGTAAATACAACTCTCTCATACATTCCTTGGATGAAGTATGGAAGAAGTCTTCTGATGAAGGAAGATTTCACCTACTGGATGGTATAATTTATCACAGGACCAAGAACACATGTTTCATGACAGTTGTGGACAGGTCATTAATCAATCTTGTACTGAAAGAATGCCATGACAGCCCCTTCTCAGGACATGTATCTGAAGACAGAACAAGAGAAAAAGTGAAAACCTGTATATGGTGGCCAATGTGGCAGAAAGATGTTGCAGAGTATTGCAAAACCTGTGACAGATGTCAAAAAGCAAATAAATCCACTGGAAAGAGACTTGGAAATATGATAAAAATCCAAGAACCACGCAGACCTTGGGAAATTGTCCATATGGATTGGGTAACTGGACTACCACCAGGAAGTGACAGAAGTTATAATGCTTGCCTAGTGATTGTGGACAGATTTAGTAAAACTTGAATCTTTTTACCATTACACAATGATGATACAGCCATGGATACAGCTCTTCTGATATGGAATAGAGTAGTGTCATGGACTGGAATATTTACAAATATCATTAGTGATAGAGATCCCAAATTCACTTCAGCACTATGGACAAATCTTCACCAATTATTTGGCACTAAGCTGTCTTTCTCTACAGCCTACCACCCACAAACTGATGGTCTGGCTGAAAGGATGATCCAAACTTAGAGGACATGGTAAGAAGATTTTGTGCATATGGCCTTGAATTCAAATATTGTGATGGATTTACCCATGATTGGTGTACTCTGTTGACAACACTGGAATTAGCATATAAAGCATCAATCCATGCCAGTACCAATCAAACTCCTGCTATCCTAGAAAAGGGATGGAACCCCAAATTGCCCCAAGATTTGATTGAAATACATCCCACAGCTGCTAGCTTCAAGGGAATGCTAGACAAAGCCAGAAAGCATGCAGTAAGGTGCATGGAGGACTCTTTTGCATATGCTAAGGTCAAATGGGATAAATCACATGCAACTCCAGATTTCAAAGTGGGGGATTTAGCTCTTGTGTCCACCATTAACTTAAATAACATCAAAGGATGGAAAAAGCTGAAAAACTCCTTTTCAGGACCTTTTGCTATTAAGGCCCTCCATGGAGAAAATTCTGTTGAAGTAGAGTTATCTGAAGAACTTAGCAATAAGCATCCTACATTTCCAGTGAGCTTGATAAAGCCATATAAATCTAGTGATGCTGAAAAATTTCCCCTGAGTAATAAAATTCCTCAAGCTATACCTCCTGTTGAGTCATCTGGTATTAAAAAAATTGCCAAAGTTCTCAAAGAAAGAAAGTTGAGAACCAACAAAGTAAGGGAATACCTTGTTAGGTACAGTGACCCAACTTGTGAAGATGAATGGTTGCCAAAAAAGGACATACCTGAAGCTATTAAACTTCTCAGAAGGCTCAGGCACACTAGAAATAACAATATTACAAAGTAATATTCTCTTTTTACGGGGAGGGAATGTGAGCCTTAGAGGTATTTTTGTATACCCAAAAGACCACAAATGATAAATTAAAATACAAATATAAATCAAATAAATTTATTTATATTATAAAAATAAAATTTGAGATATAAATACAAATTTATATTTAAAAATCAAAATTCAATTATAATTTAAAAACAAAATTACAATAAAATTGAAAATTATGAAAATTCATTTTTACTTGAAAAAATTAAGTAAAAATGAATTTTTAATAGAAATTATGAAATAAGAATATTTTGGGTAAAAATTTATATAAAATATATTATAACTTTTTATCCAATAAATAAACATATAAAATTTATTCCACCATTTAATTCCTCATGAAAAATTAGGTGGGGTCACCTCTGAGTGAAATGTTTGTAACTCAACTCTAAATAAGCTTAAATTAAGTTTTCAGTATTTTCAATACAAAAGTTGAAAATCCTCAAAAATTTAATTTAATTCACACCAAATGTGTTGTTAACCATCAATTTTTGTGTTAAAATTGAGTTCTTGTGTTTAGTTTAGAATTTATGAGGAATTGAAGTATTTTCAATTGAATTCAATTGAAATGTCAAAATGTGCATGTGTATTACATAAGTGAACTTTGATTTACATATGAGGTATCAATTATTACTGAATTGTACAGTACAATTCAATTTAATTACATATGTAAATTACAAGTATAATACATGATGAAGAATTAAAGGAAAAAACAAAATGGAAAGATTAAAATTGGGGGGGAAAAGGAACTCTAGCTCTAAGGGGGAGCCAGACCCCCAAAATCCTTGCTGACAGGTGTGAGATGTCAAATTTCACGCAAATTTTCATCACTTTTGGCCTGGAATTGAGTCACAGGGTCTGTGACTCAATTGATGATGAGGTTTTGATACCAACCAGGGCAGTTTTAACTGTTGCCAAGAGGGTAAAACTACCCTTAAGTTAAAACAATGTTAGTAAAAACAGTTTTAACTTATTTCTACGCCTCTTACACACATTCTGACATGTTTCAAAGGCTCTAGACTAATTATTGCTATAGTAATGGCTGATTTAAGGGTCTAAAATGGCTAAAAATGGCAAAAAATGGCTTAAACCAGCCCTTTTTTGCTCTAAACCAGGGTTCAATGATGCCATAATTGGCTTTTCTGTTGTCAGACTGTTTTTCACGACTGAAAAGAGTAAACTTTACTTCTGGAGTCAGAAAATTGATGGCTATAAAAGAATGTCTTCTTTTCCCCACTCTTCTCTTCATGTTAGAATCTTTTCATTTTACAATTAGTTTAAACACTGTTAAACCAATCAATAAGAGATTCCAACCACCTTTTTTAAATCATTTTAAAACCTTTCAACCACATGAAAAAATCATCATAATCATTGTTTGTAACTCTTATAATCATTTTTACCCCTGAACCACCCCAAAAGTGAATTAAAGCATCTTTCATCACTGTTGACTTTGTCACTTTGTTTCCAAATTCACTCTGGTCACTTTTGGGTGTGTTTTTTCTTTAATATTCCTTTTAAAGACTTTTCTCTTTAATTAATTGCTTGCAGTTCTTTTGCTCAATTAATTCCAATTGAAATTGCTCTTGAAGAAATTTCTTTTGTAGCCTTAAATATCTCTTGTAGAGTATTTTTGGATAAATTTGTATTGTTGGTAAAACAATAAATCTTTATAATATTATTGTTTTATACTAATAAAGCTATAAATAGTAAAACCGGCGTGTTTTCTCTTAAGAATAATATTTCTTTCCATTTTTAATTGATTTTTACCTTATACAAATTTTGAGGACAGGAAAAGTACTTGATTTTTAATCAAAGTTTCATATCCACACCTTACATGATGAATGCATCTGATCAATGAGATGTAGAGGGGTAAAGAATAATTAATTGTGGGGTATTTTGACCCACAAATTATTCCTGTAGCTTCATCAAGTGGCTAAAGGAAGTTAATCATAAACCTGAATTTGTCCCATCCAAGCAAGGTCAGGCAATATTGTTCCATATTTGCTGGGGCACAGAACTGAGTATATGCCTCTTTCAGTGATAAGGCACGCTCAAGCATTATGTATTTGGAGTTCCATCATGTGCAAACATTGGTCAACAACATGTTGGATTTGATATCATTGTGGAAAAGCTTTACTGTGGTGACAAATTTTTCACTTCGTTTGGGGCTCTGGCATAAATAAGACCCCAGTCATGCAATTTGAAAAATTATTGAGCCATAATTGAAGTACGTTCTATCTGGTTGGTCAACAATGCTTGCAATTGAGATTGGGCTAGGCAGGCCCAATTCGTCATTCTGATTCAAACCTGAAGAACAAAGAGGCCGGGCAAAAGTATTCAATCCATCTCAGGTGGCCAGATGGAGAGTATGAGCCATACACCCGATGGCTTGGGTGTCAGAAGAGAAGGCCAGTGTCATAGTTTGGATTATGTTGGCCATTTGTGTGTTGACTGGGGCATTATGAGAGGTAATTGAGATAATTTGGTCTTCCAAGTTATATTGCCTGAGGATCTCCATGAAGGTTTGGGCCAGCAATGCTCCTGAATGATCCCCTAAGAAACCCAATGAGAATTTCAGGCCAACATGATTTCAATATTGGTGAGATTGCTTACCATTGAGTTCAATTAGGCCCAAAATTACGGATTGTAAGTTGAAGTCTTTATTGAGGAAGTGAGCTGTGACAGCCATAGAAGCCCTCACTTTTGGACTGGTCAAAGTGTCAGTTGTAAATGATACAAAGGTGTTGTTGTTGGAAAGTATGTTGTGAAGGTGTTCTTGATGGAAAAAATACATCTTTGATAGATGTGAAGTGAGAGCAGCCCAACACACAAGAATATTCAAGGTTGATGAATTGCACAGCTTCAGGAGAGTATGAAATGCTGGAGATTCAACCAGCAATCAAGGTAGATCACACTTGGCAATGAAGTACAAGAGGGCAGATTTTAAGGATTCTATGGAAAAAGGCTAAAAAAAACCCATACCCAGGAATGTCTTTGGTGAGTTGTTGCTTCACTGATGGATGGTTGAGTTGTAGCATCTGCTTCACTTGCAGTAGTTTGTTGAGAAGGTGCTACCGATGACATTTTAGTAAAAAAGAATGAGCCTTGAAATCAATTGAGAAGTAAAAAAATCATCTCAGAGATGGTGACAAAAAAAAAGAAGATAAAAATAAACAAAGATGAAAATAGAGATTAAGAAATGAAGAAATACAAAAATTGGAAAAAAAAATAGTGGGCGGGCATTGGGTGCTGAAATTCATGAGCACAGGTTTTTATAGTCCCCGCGATCCCCGCCCAGCCCCTTTTCTCCCCTTTGGGGAGGTGTCGGTCTGATTAAAAGATAAAAAAACCCGCTCTCCGAGCTGGGCGGGGTACGGTATAGCCCTAATGGTCGGGGATTCCCACGGGCAACAGCCTTAGTGCAGATGCTCTTAGGTTTCTATAGCTTTCCCTCAAAGAATCCTGCAAGTTTGAAATCCAATTTGGGCGACGGCACTTCAAATGCGTATTTTCCCAAGGAAGAACCGGCTGGGATAGTTGATATTTTCGTGGTCCTCGATTTTCCCAACGACTGTGCTTTTGGGCTCTTTGAATTGTAACTACAAAGACCCTCTTGAATGTTTCCGATGGATCTGACATCCCAAAGAAAGCCCTCGATTTATCTCCATTGACATCTTCATAGTAATTAAAAAGAAGTGTGAGAGCTATGACTTTCCTGAGCTTGTCGCGTTTGTCTTCAACACTGCTTTGTTTCGCCTCTGATTTTCCTACAAGCCGTTCTTGATCTAATGTTAAAAACCTTGAGAAAAGCGTTAATGGTGATTGCTTGTCACCTTCAGTAATATTATTTCCACGCTCGGAGATTAATTCCCATATATTCATCATCGAGCATTTCCTAAAAACCCAATTTTGAATTTTAATATGTTCTTTCTCAATTTCTGTTTGTGGGAGTCCCGATCCAATCACATTAAGAAATGGGCAATTCAATGAAAAAACTTCTAGGAACAAATCTTTGAAGCTGTTAAGCATAATTTCTGTGGGCGTTTCTTCCAAAGTACCAAATTGGGGTTTATAGTATCTCACTTTCTGGAAGAATCCTTTTCGAAGAGCGTTCAAATTTGCCGTAATAGTTTCTCTCAATTCTGGGGGTTCCCTTACACTCTCAGCGGATTTGTTTTGGATGATCTTGTATTCCCAGTCTTCAAATTCTTCCAACTCTGAATGCAAAATCTTCTCACTACTGTTTATTCTCACAGGTTTTGTCTGAGACTTTGCTGGAATTTTCGTTTTTGTGGATGATTTTTCTTCTTTAGATTGTATAATAGGAAAAGATTGAAGAGTATCCTTGCACGGAACCATTTGAATTTTACGTAAATCATGCCCAAAATTTGAGTTTAGTTCTCTTATTTGAGATTTTTGAATCGACGTTTTGCGCACAAACAAAAACTCAATAAATTTCCCTGTGTCTCGTAAAAAATTCTCCCATAGGAATTTGTAGGTAAATCGGTAATAATGCTCAAGGGAGAGCAATGAAATTTCAAGCCTCAATATTTCCGTCTGTGAAACAGTAACATCTTCTGAGCTTAGACCCTTCACAACGGTAGGAGGGTCATTGGAAGAATTGCTAAAGTACTTCAATATCAAAGCTTGAAGATAGCTTGCTTGAGGCAAATTTTTAGAATCGGGTTTTGACTTCATGGCCCAAGATATCACGCCGTCAACTTTCAGAATCTTGTGATATATGAATTCTTGAAACGCGCTTGGCTTTTCTTGTTCGTTCAGCAAAATCTGTGGTGGTAAATCCCAAAGTATATTCTTCTGCATGGACGAAATAAAACTCAAAAGGCTTTCAATTTTCATCCAAATTTCCAACTTCGCTTTGGGCCATCTGGAATTAACAGCCGGTATGTGACTCTCATGTGACTGGAGCTGATCAAAATCTGAATATATCCCGTCCAAATTGTGCTCCTGATAAGCTGGAAGTCCCAGGGGTACTAACGAAGCCAATAATTCCTCCCTTTGCGAGTTTTTCCACCCTTTGAGAGTTGGTTTAATGAAGTTCAGTCCCATGAAAGTGGGATTCTGTGAATTTATGATTGGCAAAACTAAGGTCTTCCTTCCAACTTTCTGTTTGAAATCTTCGTTTGCGGAAGGTAAATTGTTTTTATAAAACATGAGCTTCTTGCCTTTGTTATCCAAGTTCTGATTTGTTTTAACCTGACATGAGTGAGATGGAAGTGTTTCTTGATCTGAGACGTGCTCCTGTAAGGATTCTACTGGTCTATCGGTCCTTAACATCTCTTTCGATTTAAAAGGGTTAGAGAGATTGGGGCTTGAATGAAGAGCCCTGATTGACTTTTGTTGATCCAACTCGGCTGAAAGACGACGTCCCAGTCGAATAAGAACGGTAATTATACGTGGAGTGAAAATTTCGAATCAAAATTTAGCCACCCCAGGTAGTAATATAGCTTTTAAAGCCCTGTCGAATATCTGAAACAGCGCGATGAAAGGTACTCACACTGTGAACAAGGGTATTCTTCTCCAGGTTGTTTAGCTGGGCAAGAGACCAAAGGGGCTGAAAGGATTGCGTTCTCTGTAACATCTGGTTCTATGGAGCCGTATTTACAATTAGTGAGAACTTATAGGCCTTTTTGAGGCTTCGTGCTTAATGTAAAACCCTGTAAGGAGGCATTTACCAGGAGAAAGAGAATTATATGTCTGGTCCTCTTCGAGAGCCCAATGTCCCTTTTTCGGTTTTAAGCCGTTCTGCTCGTCGGTGTGATCATGTAGGGAAAGTGCTACGCCCGAAGGTCTCTTGCGAGAGTAACTGCTTGATGGCTGAGTATGAGCCAGGTGTCGCTGATAAGAGCCAATCATGAGATGGGCTGATTTACTTTTTCTGAAAGAACAATGAAATCCCTACTTGATCAGTTAGGTCGCTCTCTGAGAAGACCCGGAAAAATAACAAAACTTTAGCAAACCGTGACGTGGCATTCACAGGAAGAACGTCTAGGGAAAACAGCAAGCTTACCAGCTGACAGTAATTTCTCACCGTGAGTTTCTCCGTCTATGGCAAAAAAGTCGATCATCCCCGTCGGAGTGGGTGCCGGAGCACCCGTTGGGAGAAGCAAGCTGCATCTGAGTGTGCATATAATAAGACAACGCAGTCTGGATCCTTGCATCAGCTTCAATGATGAAATGCTACCGTCAATAGATACCAGCTAGTGTACGCAACCAGCTTTCGATGCAAGCAGAGAGTCTTTCAGGCCAAACGAGTAGTAATTTGACCGCATTCAAGTCGCCTATCAAGCTGTTGCCTTCAAGAGCATCCGTAGCAAGGTTTGGGCGCAGGATACCGATACATGTCAGGCCGATGAGCAGTTAAGCGCCAATTGCGCAGTCGGACATCCGGAAATCTTATGATTGATGAGTGACCTGACCTATGAGTAGCAAGTCAAGTATTTGATAGCTCAAGACATGTTCAATACACGATACACTGCCCCATTTTTTGGCCGATGAAAGGCTCAGGCAACGTTTTGCCTCAAAAATCAACGATAGGAACAACCAAAGGGAATACAAACCAAGCTAGATTGAATTAAAAGCTTGCCTAATCAGACAAATGACTGGGACTAGAGTGGTCTAATTAGGCACCCCCACAGCTGCCTAATAAGCCTTTAATTATTGGAGCGCCCTATTCATCAGTAAATTTTGCTAGAAATTCTTAATTTTTTACCACATCCCTTCAATAATTTCATTCGGCTCACTGAGCTTGCCGTGAGGATTAATTGATCAGAGACCTGAAGTGAATTGATTCTATTCCTTTGGACCCCAAATCAGTGTCTTGATGAAACTTGCAAAGAAATAATGTCCGTTCAAGTCGAGAAAACTTAACGCAATTCGTACCTCAAGTTATTTATATCAAACCAAGAATTGATTTCTCTACTAAAGCCTAACTATTCCATAACAATTGGGAGTGAAGTAAATATAGAAGACCTTGAGGTTCAAGAGAATTGTGAAAATAGCAAAACCTCCAGGTTGTTTTTAAGGAGAATTAAAAATAACTTGTTCGTATGATCCATTTGTTTCACTATGGTCAATTTGGTGAAAATCAGAAGACAAGCCGGGAACCAAAAAGTACTTGAGCGTGTGTTTGGTAAGCATGCACAACAATTGATTGATCAAAGTGACTTATCAAAATTCTTTTCTAGAAAGCATACAATTGGCAAACATTACTAAATAAAGACTATATAAAAGATAAAAAGAATCTGAAAAAACAAGCCTGCCAGCTTTACTTGAAAATAAATATGCCTGTTTTCAGTTTATATGAACAATACTTGGATGAAAATAAAACATAGGATCCATTTAATTTTATGAGGTTGTATTTTGTCTTGAAAGAAAAACCTAGTGGGATTTAATTCACTGGAAAAACATAAAATAATGATAAAAAAAGAAAACACAAGTGTTAAATATACTCAAAACATATCAAGAATACTTTATTATAGATGATGATAATACTATGCTCTATATAAAAAACAGGAGTTAAAGATGAATTTTTGGAGAAGCCGTTTTTTGTGAATATTTCCTAAAAGATATCTTTGAACACTCTAAGGATAAGGTATGCACATCCAAACGATTTCAATTTGGATATGGAAAAAATTCAAAAGTGAAATCTTTGGGATTATTTCATACAAAAACTAGGTCATTTCATATTAGTTGTTTTGGTATCACCGTCCATTCTAGTCACCAAAAATATATACAATCCAAAAGAAGATTCAATTTCTCTATATTTAATCAATATTTTGTGACTTGTGAATAATTGGAATTGTTTTTGTTTTGAAATTCTAATAGTAAAATATTCAGTTTTTCCTATTTGGAGAAGTTGAAGATTTTCTTGAATATTTGATGTTTCTATAGGGTGGTCATGTATTGAAAAGGAAACACCTTGACTCAGGAAAAGATTCTTATATTTTCCCCTTAAAAAGCACTTGGTGGTAATGACAAAATGTTAAGCCTGAATTTTGGGTATTTGTGAGTCCAACATTTTCTTGATAAAGCATCCTCAGTATGAGAGATTTCATTTATATAAAACGTTTTGGTAATCAGCTGAGATGTTGTGGTTAAATTTTGAAGGAAATGATACTTCAATCCACAACCTTTTCTTTTTAATATGCTATATGTAGAATTGATGATATTAAATTCTATGATATAGTAAGTTGTAGCTGGTGATTATGGTTCTCCTGTTCATTAAATTGATTCTGATATACCTGAATAATGGAACCCAAGAGGTCCGGGTCCGTTTATTTTACGCATCAGTAAGGGTTTTATACCATTATTTATGATAAATATACTTTGGACTTAAGAATTGGGCTTATATTCATGAATATTGTTTTGAATATTTCTGCCAGCCCGTTACACTATTGTATAACCAATCTCTGGTAAGGTCTGTGAGCTTGATTATTGAAAACTAATGGCCAGTTAAACTTCGTTAGTTTTTTCTCTGATAGAGAGCACTTGAATTCCCCCCAGTTCTTCTCTCTATCACTTACATTACCATTGAGAATGCACTTGAGCCAGGGTAGATTAGTGGATGCCCCAAGAGCCTAGTCTTATGCTAATACTAACCCAGATTCTCTCAAAACCTCAAACCTACCTTTTCAGTATGTAGTTCCCCCTCTTCATGACAGTCTACCACTACTCTCCTGCTCTTCCACAAAACACATATTCCTGAATCCAATTATTCCCTTCACGCCTTCTTTCAGAATTCATCATCTGAAAAGTGTAATACTGAAGATTTTGGTCCCTATGAAGGCCCAACTTCCTTCTAGAAACAGTAACCCCAGCTCATGGTTTTCTGTCTTCTAAAAAGCTTCTTCCCATCAATGAACCCTTTTTTTCAACTAACTAAATGCGCCTTCACAGATTCAGGTGGGTATTCCCAGCTGATTTAAGGTTAAAATCCATGTACAGGGCTAAAGATTCTAGAAGAACTCACATGCAAGATATTCCAGTTTTATTCCAAATATACTATATTGATCATTTTTCACACAATTATTAATGATTATCCATTTTGTGATGGAGTAAAGAACTGAAATATATTGTTAAAAAATGGTAATAAAGACATTTTACCGCACTATTAGAATAATGGCTACAAATCAAAGCGGGTGCTGAATTTAGAAACTAAAATGGGATATCTAGAATCTAGATAAAATTAGAAGCTAGCATTAAAATGAAATTGAGAACTATAAGGATTGGAAAGAATTCAAGCCATTAAGTTTCCATTCAATTACTTAATCCTAGTACTTCAAAATGATTTTAAAAGATAAATAACTTAGATATGTATATGGTAAATAAATATATTTCTTAGTAACAATTTATGTCAATATTTATCTAAGCTCATATTAATGGATTAAAATAAAATAAAAAATATGAAATATTCCTTATAGTTCTTGACAGATATGGAAAACGGGGAAAATATAACTCTTATATATTTAAAATATGTTAAAATAATGACTCGGTATGTTTTCTATTTTATCAAATGTATTCTGAAGTAAGCTTTGATGAGAAAAGGGAAGCTCTTCTTCAATGGATAATCTTACAAATGAATAAAGATATTATTAAATAGATACATTATCATTAAGCTTGTTTACCTAACAGAAACATGTATCAGAAGAGGAATAATATATCTTCCTTTATCTCCTCTTAATAGATAAACAGTATTCAAGAGTATGTGGAAATATCCATAAAGCTTAAATAAATAATATTAATTGAGGAGAAGAATATTTTATGATTAAATATTACCAGTGCTTTAGTACTCAAGGTTCTTAAGAGGAGAACTTTTCCTCATATACATAATTAAAAAGTATGGTAAGGGAAATATTTGCTCTTCTTTTCAAAATCTGGAATACTTTTTCTTAAAATACAAAGCCATATTTTGGTGAGCCTTCTGATATACAAAGGTAAATAATTTCTAGATGATAAAATTTGAATTTATCATGAAAAAACGGAATATTTTTCTGTCTTATTATTTAAAGATTTGAGTTATTTCTTAATTAATAATAATCAATATATCAATGCAAGTATTGAGTGTATTCAAAGGAACTGAAATTTTATTTCCCTAATTCTATGTAATAACCTTTTTTGATATGAAAATGGTCAAGTTTTTTTTGAGATGTGATTACTCTTTTTGAGATATAATCTTCAGAATGCAAAAGGGATTTTTTTTCAAAGAGTATTCAGATCAAGAATATGAAAATAGGGGGTGTCAAAGTTACCAAATCCCGCCTTAAAATAACCCAGGATTTGGAACCCAAATCCCAACACTAAATCCCGGGTTTTTTAAGTGTAAACCCCATGGAATTTTAACTGAGTCCCCTGGTATTCTGACCAAATCCCATGCATCTGGGATTTCAGCTTGAAACCTAACCCAAATGAGTACTCACAATTCATACCTGCACAACATATTCTTCTACACTCCATTTTGGACAATCTGACCAAACAGCTTACAGTCCATTTATACTTCTTCATCCATATAATAATGCCTTGATCCAAAGCAAGACAAATCAAGACAGATATGAAGATCACCTCTGTCCTGCCTCATCCATCAGGTCACTTAATACATACAGATTATTTAACCATAATTAATTGGCTTTCAGTCAAATCCAATTTTGATTCATGTTTTGGTACTAGTGGTTTGACATCTATTGGAAGACCTCCTTCATCAAAGCAGCATTGATTTCAGCTTATGGCCATTGAGGTCAACAAAAAATCACGTAATCGCCTAAACCTTAGTTCAAGCAGCATCTGAGATAGATGGCAAACATATAAAAAGAGATATATGGCAGAAAAAACATTTGAGAATTTAACTGGGGCTGGAATAACGGAAGAAGATGAGAGTAAAGGAATAAAATCAATGAGTGAAAAGCTTGAAAGTATGTGTCCTTGCTATGCTGCAATGTATGCGCTCTTTGGCCACAAGCCCAATGTCACTCCGGTTGCAAGCTATGATTCACAAGAAAAAGACAGCTTAAATGGTGATGATGATGATGTTTTGCCCAATAAGGTAAGTTATTGTCTCTTCCTTTTTTTACCTGTGATAATTAAAGTTCATGTGCTTTTTTAAGGAGAATAATGGATTGGAATCACCTCTCAATCTTGTTCCTTTGGTTCATAATGAAAATGACTTGGTTCAAGCGGAAAACCTTCAAGATGAATCAGTAAGTATGTTTAAGCCTGATACTTATGAAATCCATTTTTGTTTATTTCTGCTTTGAACAGAAAATTAAATCCATAACGCATTCAACACAAAAGCGTAATCAAGCATTGATACCCAACTTGAATGACAAGAGTGGCTCTAGGAAAAGGCCGATGGATATGTTTGCACTGACATATGCAAATTTTCTTGAATCACGGCAAAAGGGTATCTTTGGATTTATGGTTACTCTCATCAATACTACTGACAAAAGTCATGATTCATAGCCCATGAAACCCGTGACAATGCTCGTTTGGAGTGGGACAGGGAGAGGTGGAATGAAGAGAAAGAAAGCAACATGGAAAAGCAATGCTTTGAAGAAGTCAAGTTGCAAAAGAAAATGGAGTTTGATGAGAAGCAACATATGAAGAAATATGAATTTGAAAAAGAAAAGTTGATTTGTGAATTGGAACTGAAGGAAAAGCAATTCCAGAATCGGGGAGCTGGAACACATTCTGGCATTAATCAATAAAAAATAACTTATTACATATATGTAATGTGATCAATTTATATGTGGTGCTTGTTCAATAAATCTTATGTTTTTTTTAATTATTGATTTTATGTCACGAAATCTAACTCCACTTTATTACCAAATGGAAATTTCAATGTTTATGCATAATTGAGGCACCAACTTGCCATTTCAATTTTGTATGACATTTGTTTGCAATTTAGGACAGAATTGAAAATTTGGGCAAGTTTTGCATTGAGATTTTATATGAAGTCTGTTCAAAAATCAAATTTGAGGACACCTTTTTTCCTTTTTTATGAAAATATCATTTTATTGCTTTTTTTTTAAATTTTTTCATCTTTTTCTATATGTTTTTTTTAATTTAATGGTTAATTTTTATTTTTTATTTTGAAGGGTATCAACTTTTAATTGGGAAATTTCCCTTGTATTTTTGATTTTTGATTTTTAATTCTTAATTTTTGATTTTTTTTTGAAGTTTATTTTTTTCTTTAATTTCTTTCAATTTATTATTTTTTATTTTTACTTTTCACCCCTCTAATTTTAAAAAAAAAAACACCTTTTATTTTATTTTATTTTTTTTAATTTCAAATCTCAATTCTCACTTTATTTTTTTTTATATCAACTTTTCACCCCTCCCTCTTAAAAAAAATTCACCAATTTTTTTTTAATTTTATTTTTTAATTTTAATTCTTAAATCTCAATTTATTTTTTTCTATTTTTACTTTTCACCCCTCCCTTTAAAAAAAATCCACCTTTTTTAAAATTCAGGTAAGTGAATTTTTCTCCTTTTTGTTTCACCACTACCATTTTCTTCTAACCTGATTTTTGTTTTTCTATAGGTATTTTTTTTCTTCTTTTATAATTTTTCATTTTTCTGCACCTCCCAAACTCACCCACCCATCACCATCATCATCCATCATCATCCACAACTCACCCACCCATCACCATCATCAATCATCATCCACCTCCCAAAACCCCCCACCCATCTCATAGATCCACCTCACTCACCCTGGAACCTCCCAAATAGGCTCCTGGGAGGTTCCAGGGCCTAGCCTCTTCTAATCGCTCCAAATAAATTTGGAGCATTTTTATTTATTTTCAATGCTAATGGCCCCCAGAGGCCATTAGCATGATTTTTTTATTTTTTTAATAATTTATTTAATTTGAAAAATAAATTGCTGCTGATGATTTATTTTTTCTTTCTCTGATCATCATTTATTTTATTTATTTTATTAATTTATTCAATTTGGATAATAATTTACTGATGATGATTTATTTATCTTTTCTCTAATCATCATTTCTTTTATTTTTATTTTTAATTATTCATTTAATTTGAAAAATCAATTACTGATGTTGATTTATTTTTCTTCTCTAATCATCATTTCTTTTATTTTTTTTATTCATTTATTTAATTTGAAGAATCAATTACTGATGATGATTTATTCTTTTTCTCTAATCATCATTTCTTTGATTTTTTATTTATTTATTTTTATTCATTTATTTAATTTGAAAAATAATTGATGATTGCTGACCATGTTTTTTTTATAATGATTATCATCCATCACTTATGTTTTTTTTTCTTTCAAATCATAATCATGTTGAACTGATGTATTTTTTTTGGATTAGAATCATTACTGACCCATGATTGATTTTTATTTTAATTTTTGTTTAACCTTTTTATTTATTTGTTCATATAGGGGAGGATTAATTATAAGGATTTATTTTGCAATGTCATTTAATTTCCCACCGCTTCCATCATCCTTAAAATTCAAAAAAAATGCTCCTCCTTTCTCTCATTATTCCAATCATTTTGATGATGTCATGGTTAGGACTAAACCAGACTCAGCACATCATCAGAATGATTTGAAAGATGATGAAGTTATTATTTCTCCTCTTGATTTCATGGACAGGACTAAACCAAATATAGAACATCATGAGGATAATAATACCAAATCAAATCACAAAAGAAATGTGAGCCTTGAGGTATATTTTACATACCCAAATAGGCCACAATTATCTTAAAAAGAAATTTTGAATTATGCATAACTCATAAGTCATGCATATATCCAAAATTCATCATTTTCAATTTCAGAAAAGATGAATAACTTTTTATTGAGTAAGTAAATCCATGGATTTAAGACCAGATTTGGATTCTACACAGAAATTCACCTAGGGTAGCCCCATAGAGTGAATAAGCTCAATTTAAGTATTTAAGGTGGTAAAATGGAAAATACTTCAATACCACATCATTAATACCACATAAAAGATCCGTGAAAATTTTTGTTTTTCTTGATTTTAAGCCAAAATAATGGGAAAGTGAGAAATCCCATGTTACATATACACTAAGAATAGTGTTATGCATGTTTTGAGCACTTAATATCATGGTATTCATACATGGACCTTTGGTACACCCATCGTGGATATCTCACTTGAAGCTTAAATTTCTATTTTTACGTGAAAAATAAGCAAAGGGGACAAAAGACATCAAAGAGAGCCAGGGTACCCAACTTCTGAGGCCTCAGAGGCGTGGATAGATCCAGAGCATGGATCCATGGCTCATCTTGGCCCAATTGGTAAACTAAAACTCTTTGGGAACTTGGTTACCAAGTTACACCTACTGTAATCATAAGAAAATAGCAAATAACCTGCTATTTTGACGTGCCAAGGAGGTAATGAGCTACTTAGACTCCTTTAACCACGTCAATTCTTGATTACTTTCCATGACTAGACTTTGAAAGAGTAATTAAAACACTTTTGGGATATTCATTGATTTACCTCATAGCAACCAGCAAAATACTGCTATTTGCAATTCTACGTAGAAATGAGGTAAAAAATTCAAAAATTCATTAAAAATACAATTCTTAATGAATCTTTCTGAAACTTTCAGGACTAATAGAGAACTGTATTATCTATGGTACAACCAAAAAGAATTATGGCTTTACTAGTAAAATTCAAAGTTTTACTTACAGTCCATTTTTGACCATTCTACGTGAAACACTGAATCTTCAAAAATTCACAATAATTACAACCTGTGATGAAATTAGCAATAACATTGATAACTTTGAGAAATCAATGATTATTTTAGAATAACAGAAGATTTACAGATGTTACTCCTTTTATTCTTAACCATATTGGGGTTGGTAGTCACGTAAAAGCATCAATTAAGTAATTATGATAATCTTACGTGACAACAGATGATGCAATCATTAATCCAAAAAGGTTTATTGTTTTCTCACTCACTGGTTTTTCAGTTTGCTCCATGGCACGCCTCTGTGAGCTGTTGTTGACTTAAAAGAAGCCTCTTCTTGCTGTTTTTTCTGTATCATCATCTTATCAATTTATTAAATCATTATTACCAACAAGTAAGTATTAGCTACAAGCTATTCTTAAGTGTTTTAAATCTTTCAGAATAAACCAGAAAGACGTGAAATCATAGAATCCAACTATATATTGTTGTAATACTGTTATAAATCCTTTTGATCCCTTAAATCCACAATTCCACGTCAAATTTCTCTACTTTTATCTATCAATAAGTTCTTTGGAGTATTAGTGAGTCATTTATCTTTAAATTCTTAAAGTTTTTCTCTAGTAATAGTTTTCTTCAAGAATCATCTTTATAATTATTCTTCCAAAAGATAATTATATATTAAAATAATTTTATTATTTTAATAAAAGAAGTTTTTATTATTAAATTCTTCTTGTAATTGATTCTTGTAGACAATTACTGCTCACTGTTATAATCACTAGTAGTGTGCAACACGTGAAAGAAATAATTTTATAATTATTTAATTGTGGTTATAATAATTTTTTATTATTATATTTCATAAGAACAGACATAGTACTGTTGGTTAATAGTAATATTATCATCAGTTTCATAGTCACATCTTACAAGAAAGCTCACCCAAAGCCAAAGACAACACATCCATGATTCAAAACAAATAATGTCTCACCTTGGCCATTCAAACAAAGAATTTAAAAAATTTTCAATGATTTTGATTGACAAGAAATCTTCCAATGCCTCATGGTTAAAACTTCCATCACTTAACACTCTCCCCCATCCTTATATACTCATTAATAAAACAACAAAGCCGTTTTTGCCTGTCATCATATATTAAATAACCCCGTTTGATAATTCTTCTGGCCACTCTCAAATGCTGCAAAACATCATCAAGACATTAATGTCCTTATCTCAAAATCAACAAGAAATTAAAACCAATAAGCAACTCCAATGTGGCATTATTAAAGGTATTGGGTTTCAATCTGGTTCTGATTCTGGAAAATCTGCAGGTGTGTGATATTTTTGGCTTATTACCTTAATAATTACTGACCAATTACAAAATTATTAGGTGTTTACTCCAGAAAACCAGGTTTAACTCCTCATCAAATTGAAACAGATAACAATCAATGGATCAAGCTTCATCAATATGACAAATTTGTTTACTCAAGAATCTCCCATTTTTCAAAATTAGCAGCAAATGAAAATCAATCATTAATGGAAGCAGCCAAATTACCCAGTTTCAGTCAACTCGAATGGACTTCTGCCACTCCCAAGAAAGAATTCAAATCATTTACCAATGTCATTGTCACCCAAGATGGATTTTTCAATAAGCCACACAAATATTTAAATGATCTCAATTCCTGGACTTATGGTATATTTTCTTTTGTATCAAAAAAAGATTTCCATCCACTTCCAACTGTATTCACCCCCTCTGGATATGGCTTGCACTTCCCCAAATTGAAAATGGAGATTGATTTTTCAAAAAAACCTGGCATCATGGAAATTCTTTGGAAGACATCAACAATGGTTCATCATACAACAAAACCACCTGCAGAAATCATCAATCATGATGAAATTACTCATTTTGGATGTTATTTTCAAATAAACCATAATTTATTTAATGTAGGTGACAAATTCTTGAAAATGACACCCACCAAAATTAATTCAAGAGTCAATGGGTACTTTGAAAGAAATATGCAGGATCAAAAAATAACTAAAAAATATTAATTGTAAATAGTTTTATTTTATGAATAACATATCCACTCTGTTGTATGCCATTAAATTAAGTACATAAAACATTGGTCCTGATGAAATTTACAATTGACTATTTCTCCATGCCAGAGTGATTGGTTTAATTATTTCACACATATTTACCACCTCTTCCCCAATGTTGTTGTTGGCCAGATTTTCTGCATGTGGTGGATCATAATCTTCATATAAATCAAACCATTCATCACCAATTTGTGCTAACATATTATGTAAAATCGTGCAATACACAACCCAACTAACAAAATATTCAATTTCATGATTATCCCTCATTTCATTTTGCATTTCCCTTAGAGAAAACCACCTCCCCTTCAAAATTCTAATTGCATTCTCGATTCTGACCCTTGATTTTGCTAGACAGTAATTGAAAGAACAGTTGTCTTCATTCTGTGCTACAACTCCCTTATATGCTGGAACAACCCAAGGAGAGCTTGCATATGCCAAATCTGCAAGTAAGTACTGATCCTTTTCATAAAACGCTTGAGGTGTTTGTGCTATTTTCATATGTTGATAGACATTTGAATCATGAAGTAAACCAGTACAACCAACATGCAGAGCAGTGAACTGTTTGTTGATATTGCAAACCAGTTGTATTGACATAGAATACCTTATATGTAAACCATCAGTAAGATTGAAATAAAGAATAAAGATTCAACAGCTTACCTTTTTTTGAAATCAAAATAGGCTTCACCATCATTGGGAGGACGTTGTGATAATGGTATGAGACTCCCATCAATAAACCCAATGCACCCAGGGAAGCCTTCTGCTTGCATTACTTGAGACATCTCTCTTCGTTGTTCTATTGTTGGCCACACAATCACTTTGCACTTCAACTTCATTAATATCTGGATGACTCTTTGAGTGTACAACACAATAGCCCCATGGATAATTCCAAACAACATTCCAATCTTTCCCAAAGCGGCCCCATTGCCATTTGATCCTAGCCTTGATAATGCCACAGCCAATTGGATGGCAGGATTGTGTTGTTTGTTTTGTGATGAGTTTTGAAAGGTTTTATCAGCTTGACTTTGTGCAACCAATTTTTAAAATGATTCATGTGTGTTCTTACATAGCTGTTGAAACCTTTCAGATTATAATGTCTGTAAATCATTCATTGTATACATGTAATGTGATGGATATCTTCTACAAGGATTGATGTATCTTTGTGATGTTATCATATCTAATAAGATTATATCTTCCTGGATATCAGAATCACTATCAGAGCTGAGAGCATTGATGAACTGCAGTGAGTTCAAGGTCTGAAGTAAAGGTAGCCTTTGCAATTCCTTGGGAATGGTAAATGAAGAAAAGCCTTGTAGTAAATGCAATTTTAAATCAAATAACTTAATAAATGATGAGTGTATCGAGATTTTATGCAATTTAACATGCCCTTACTGAGTTGTGTGTTTGAAACATGTGCCTTAATGGGAAGCTAAAGGCGGGATTTTGGTATTGAAACATGGGATTTGGTACCAAAAAACCTGGGTTTTTGTACCTCAAAACACCTCACCTCTTGAGTTGTGGGATTTCCCAAATCCCAAAAAATTAATGCGGGATTTTGGCAAATAAAAACTTGGGATTTTGAGTGTGGGATTTGGTAAATTTGACACCCCCTAATATCATATAATATCTAAAACAAGTGAAAGTATATTGTTGCTACTTGAAAAAATAAAGTGTAAATTCCATGATACTTTGAATCTTATTTTTATCAGCTTTCTTTCTTAGCTTATAATTATATATTGAAGAATTGTTTGATGTTACAAATTTCTTATTCATATTCTCCAGATTTCATAACATATTTTATTATTATTTTGTTATTTTTCACTTTTAATTCTGCTTTTTAGCTCATAAAGTTAATCTTTAGCTCATTGTATGCTTGAGGAAAATTTGTATTCTTTTTGAATTTTTGGGAACTTCAATTGCCAGCCTGAAACTCAAGATGGGGTGCATTAATTATACCAAGATATCATGAGTTATGATATTATATAAATTCCTACAATACACAAATACAATAGGAAAACATAGCTCATACAGTTATTTATAACCACAAGGTGAAGGTAAAATAACTCTTCCATTAGATCTAATGAAAACAATAATTAAACAAGAAATAACAAGTTTACTTTCATGAGAATCTAAAGCTAAAAATTAGAGATTTAAGACCAAAGAATTCACTCCCATTCAAATTCTTCAATATTGAGAACCAACACATCAAGTGGTGAATTTTCTTGAAATATCTCAAAAATGCTGTTATAATGGTAAAATGAATTTTTGAGTTAACCTTACTACATAAAATAATCACTTGAAAGATGTTTTAATGATAAATATCTCATAGGAGAAAATTACTAGGTTTAATTTAAAAAGACCAATTAGTTCCATGTGTTGGTAAAAAAGCTCAAATGCTCAAGATTGGCTACAAATTGAACCAAATTTGAGCACTCTATCCTTGAAACTGGAGATTTTATTCCAGCCATAATTTTTATTTACAATATGCACAGATCATGAAGCTCAAAGCTCTCTGTGTGTGAAATACTAAAGAATACACCATGGCTGTGAGTATCATTCTAGAAGAGCTTACCAAGGAAAAAAATGAGCCACTTTACATTTCTGTATCTAGGGAAATGTGAGCCTGTGAGGTATATATGACATACCCATAAGGCCACAAATAACTCTATATACAGTTGATTCAGTATTGAACAGACTTTTTAATTGAATTTAAAACTAAAAATAACAAAAAATAAGTATAGCTTTTTTTTGATGAACAAAGTTATAATTATTATGTCATTTTTGGATTCTACACCAAAAATAACCTGGGGTACACCCATAGGTTGTTATACCCAAAAATGATTATTTCTTATGTTATTAGAAGATTTAAGAATCTCACAGTACTATTTCAAATTCTTTGAACATTTTTTAAAAATTGTTAAATTTAAGCTTAAATAAGCTCAAATTTAAAGTTGCATAAGATTTATGAAAACATACCAAAATTTTAGTTAAAATTAAGGTGTTTTGTATATTTACTGAATTGGCTAAGGACTTTCCATACAGGATGTAAATTGTGCATGGGCACAATTTAAAAGGTTTTAAGGCCATAGTATGGCTTCAAATAAATAAAAGGGCAAAATCCACACAAAAAAGGTGGGACAAAGGAAAAAGACCAAACAGAGCTGGGGTACCCAACGTTTTGGATCTTCAAGGATTAGATTAAGGTTGTCCACCTGTATTGGAGGATTTTAAACTTTCTTTAAACCTTAATATTAGAATTTTATCCAACCTTAAAGTTTAAACTGGCTTTATACCAATTTGGACAGGAATTTCAAGCTGCTAAAGGGTAAATCCCAATATGCAACCTTGAAATCAAGGTTTCAAGAACTGTAAAAGCTTAATTAAGCTTAAAAAGCCTAAATAAGCTTAAAGCTTCAAAGCTACAAGCATTAAAACCTTATCAAAAGTTAATCTTAGGTATGTATTGCTATTTTAAATGGAAAAATAGTAATAACTTCAAAAATTCATTCAAAATCCTATTCTTAATGGATTTGCCTGAAATTTTCATGCAGATTACAATTTAATGTTATCTGTGTATAATTTAAATTTTAAGTATCTTTTATAAAAAGGTTTTGATGGTAATTATCCTGGAAATTTACTCTTTTAATTATACTTAAAGAAAATTAAGATTTCTTTAAAAATAAATTAAAAATTTTGTTTAAGAGATTTTTGCTTGAAACTCTATCTTTAAGCTGTTCATGTGATGAAATTTGATATAAAAAAACTTATCTTATATTTAAACTTGAAATAATTAACCCAAATGAGGATTAAAGGTACTTGGAGTTAAGAATAACACTGGTAGCTTTGAATTGGAATTAAAAATAACTTACCATAAGTTGATAACCTTATTTTTAAGCCTGGTTTTTCAGCTTTTACCTGAGCATTCCCTCTATATCCATTATGAATCATGGGAGATTCTCTATAGACATAAAAAGAGTCTATTCATCACTGTTTTTTTCCATCAATCATTATCAATCCAACTATATTAGACATTTAAACAGGTAAGGTTTTATTACACATAAAATCTTATTATTAAGGTAATTCTTAAGTTATTTTATTCTTTATTAATCTTAGATTGAAGAATTGAAATAATAGAATTCAGATTATTGTTGTAATCAACAATAATATATTTTCTTTTTATAAAATTATCATCTTAGATATTTTTTAAAATCCACAAATTCCTCTTAAAAACTCTTTAAATCAGATTTTTATTATAAGAAGTTGTTTTATCTTTAAAATCTTGATTTTTGTGCATGTTTTTAATTTATAATAATTCTTTAATATAATAGCTGTTGTATTTAACTTGTTGTATTAAGTATATATTATAAGTAAGTTTTTCTCTGAAGTTCTATAATATTTTATCTACTATTAGTTTTTTATATAGAATGTTTCTATAAGAATTATTTCTGAAAAGTGTGTGTGATAAATCTTTTATAAATAATATTTATATTATTTATAAGTGGTTAAAATTCATATTTCCCATGTGTAATTGTCTCATTAAGAGCTTTACACTTCTTATTTGTATAATTGTGAGTGACTATAACAACAATAGAATAATTAGAGTTTATTATAATTATTAAATTTCTTTTTATTATTAAATTATCTAATAAAAATTAAGTTTATTTTTTTATATATAATTATTTTCAATAATTATATAAATTTGTGGATATAATACTTTATTATATTATATTTTTCTGCTGAGGACAGTCATAGTACTCTTGATATTGCTACTATTATCAAGAGTTTCATAGACAAACCTAGCAGGAAATGACAGATTTGTTGAAGGAAAAAGGTCATATCTTCAATAAAGGATATAATAAAGCTTCTATAACTTTTACCAAAGGTCAATCAAATGAATGCCTATCTTGAAGAAGAATATAGTTTCAACAGCTGTAAAACACCTCTGAAGATGCATCTTATTTTCTTTGTGAATAATTTTCATTTTTCTAGCACCCCAGTTGTGATAAAACTATCCTTCCAAGTCCCAATAAGGTGCTATTTGGTCTTAATGAGGCCTGCACAACACTAAAAAGGTTTGGTGTGTGCTGAATGAAGTCCATTTGGCTTGTTTCAAGTTTAAATGTAGGATTTATTTTGAACTTATTAGTTTATACCCTTCATGTGGCCATGACCTTCCTTTTTGGGGCTATTAGCCATATTTTTGGCATTTAAGATGTTCCTCAGCCCTGCAATAAGTAGAAAAGGCTTCAGTCAGGAACAGCTAAAGCATTTTGGGCGGTAATAGAACTGTCACTTTCTGTTTTGCGTGTAGCATAGAGACTACTCACAGACTCAAAATTGATATAAAAGGAGTATTTTCGAGCTTCAAAAGATGATAATTATGTATTAATTATAGAAAAATCTCTTGAATACTCTGAAATTTGAAATCTCTCAGTTAACCTCATTAGTATTAGAGTATAGCTGCTATAGCTATAATAATAGTTATTCTGATCATTATTGTAGTGATACAAGCTCACTAATTGACATCCCATAACCCCCTCTTTTTATTGGTAAAGCACATATCAATTGATTGAGAATATTTATTATTTCCCCACTCATAGTCTTACCTTCTTCTGAAATAGAATATTTAACAAAAATTTTACCAATGAATGAATACTTCATAATGAGAGAGGGGTGATAAATTGAAGGAATCAGGAGAAAACTTGAAGGATTTTTCTCTTGTGTATATTCTTTGAATCCATACTAAATCCTGTGAAAATTTTAATTAAACAAATAATAATACTCAATATCTATCAGAAGAACCTAACAGTTTCACATTATGCAAAAAATACTATAGCTCACATATCTTTTTCAAGTGTTCCTCAGACATAAAACTGAATAAATATGTCTTTTTATCAAAAGAAATAGCTCAAAGGTGTTTTAAAAAGGTACTAAGCATCTTCCTAAATCTTAAAACTACTATCAGCTAGTTTTAACAGCTAACCTTGACCAAAGCTTTTATCATCTGCTAATTAGACATTTTTATATAATAAAATATCTCTACATATTAATCATCATTTCCATCAAAAAGGATGCAAGGAAAACAAATATCCTAATATTTAGTATTTATGTTGAAAAAACATACAAAATTATCAAGTTGAATAAAATTATTTCAAGAAATCTCTCTTAAATGTTATGGAATAATTTTGGATGAAATTATGATATGATACTTTTATCAATTGACAGTCTTATCAAATTTAAATTCTTTTATAATCTAAATAGCTTATGAAATTTGACCTCTCCTTATTGAACATCACCCAGAACATATCTACAGATTTATCAAAACCTCAAACTTTTATTTATTAAAATCTTCCTTATGAATCCTACTTTAGCTCAAAATTAAGATATAGTTGAATTAAATGATTTTTTTCTTTATACAATCAAAGATACATTGTTAGTCTGTGCCTCTAGAGAGAGAAACTTAATTAAATCAATAAGCCATGATTAATGGTACCAACCCTCAAGACTAAAAGGAGAAAAGGTATCTTATATAGACAGAGGATTTAATGAGAAAGTCTCACATTGAAAAATATATTATTCCCATCCAAATTTGTTAATAACTGAAAAAGCTAGAGAAATTTGAAGCTTTGAGAAAGTAACCACTAGGACAAAAACCTAATTTAACCTCCCTTATAGCTTTCCAACATTTAATGACAGCACTACCCATAAGGTACAACTTTTTTATTTCTCAGTGAGAGCCTTGCAATGGTGCTATCCATCTCCTTGAATTCCCCTCTCTTAGAAATTAGCCCTTTACCACATTTACTGTTAAGAAGACCCTGAGGGCTTGTACAGACCCCACCAAATGTACAGCAATTTTTGGAATATTTATCTGAAAATAAATAAGTGAAATAAGGTTAATGTACTATGACTGTCCTTAAAAATTAATATAATAAAAAGCATTTAGTATTATCACAATTTCTTAAATCTTCAATAGCTTGAAAATTATAAAATTATTAATAAAATGATACAGAAATATAAATCAATCAAAGACTGAAGTCATTTAATAATTGTATCAAGAGAATGTTTCTGTCACCAAAAAATTTAACACAAGACATCATGGCTCTTCCAGAGTCAATCATACTGAAAACAAGGCTTCATGGACTACAAAAGACTTAAAAGTATCATTATAAGTGAATAATATCAGAAAATATAACTCTTTTATAAAAAAAATTTAAGTGAAAATCAGATTTAAAAGAATTTGTAAAAGTAATTAAAACCAATATTTAGAGGTCTAAAAAAACATAGAAAGTTCTAAAAATAAATAAGGCCACAAAATAATAGGTAATCACCCTGGAACAACATGGAAAACAAAAAGCTGAAGGCTTTTGAGTAAATTTAGAGGATTACTTGTGGATTTAAAACGATGGATTAGAAATTCATAAAGAAAAACCTAAGAATACCAAGATGATTTGGAATTGCTAATATTTTAATTATTTGAAAAAATTTGAAATATATAAAAACACTTTTATAATACCTTTCAGTGATATACTAGTATGGATTTAAAAGCTTGAAGTGATTATTGGGGAAAATAGCAATAGAAGGCTTCGTTTAAGTCTAAAAAACTCAAAGAGGCATTCAGAGGGGCCGACTAAACAAAAATAGATGAGAAAACAATTGAGCTACATGAATTCATGGTTCAATCACTTTTTGTCACATAAAATTTTCATAATTACTTAATCAAGTGACTTTATATATATACCAACCCATTTATTATTAAGAAATTATTATTTTACCATAATAATTCTTCATTCATTCTAAATTAAATATTTGTTTCTCAAACCTATCAATTTTATTGAAAATTCTATTCCAGAATTGAATTTCTGTGAAATTTTGAATATTTAGTGTTTCCTGTGGAATCATCAAAATTAGACTTTAAGTAAAGATTTTAATTAAGATTGTTAAACCACAATTATTTTTACCTTTAGTGTTAATTTCAGCTTCCTCTACTGTGGTATTCCATACCATTTTTTTTCACCAGGCTCAAGCTCATAGTACCCTATAACAGCAGGAAATCCAGCCTACAGGCAGACTTACACTCAAATTTTACACCAAAAGGTCAATTTTACAGCAAGAAGCTGGATTTAACTCATAAAACCATGGCACAGGCACCAAAGGGCAGTGTATGTGTTTAAATAAATTATTCAATTTCATTATTCATATGTAAAAATCAAGTTACATATAGTAAACTAGTTACAAGAAATAAGGTACCACCCTTTAAATTACACACCCCACCCAGCTTTACACCCCCTTACAGCCACAGGACTCATGCAGGAAGAAAATGACACATGCATTAGTTACACAGCCAACTTGCATTCAAAGTCACATGATGCAAAGCTCAACTCCATGGAATTCCTGCAATTCATTTACAACACAGCCCCAGGAGTACCTTCTCTTATATCCACAGTAGCCCCACTTAAAATCTTAAAACATAATTATTTACACCACTCATCACCTCATGCAAACCAAAGCTAGTTACAAAAGGCTGCATGCAGTACACAATTCCAATTAAATCTCAACCACATGACTATACACAGCATGTGTCAAAATCAAAAATCACATCATCTCATAAAAACAGTAAATTCACCAGTGCAAGGAGTTATCACCTGACTTCATTTTAAAGCTCAAAAAGAAGAAAAACAAACATGACACCTGCATAAATTACACAGCCACTTCTACCCAGCCTAAAATAGGACATATGCAAAGGAATTACAAGGTCATCATGTGATACTGCATCCACCAACAGAATATCATGTGACAGGAAAGAGGCTGTGCACAAAAAAAATGCCCAGCCAAAATTGAATCACCTCATGAATGCAAGGAAAATTCAAGAATATCACATCATAATTAGTTCACCAAAAGACAATCATGTGATAAATGGAGGCTTTGCAGAAAGAAAATTATCACCAAACTTTAAATCACCTGACCCATGCAAGAAAGGTCCTCACCAAAAATGGAGTCACATGATGAAATCAAGAGGAATTAAAGTGGAAAAAGACAGCTCCCATGGAGGGCCCTCTGGGCTCCCAAAAGGTATAAATAGAGGGGCTCTCTCCCCCCAAATTTCAAATTCCCCCCCATGAAAATTATATCCCATGCACATTATATCCACTGCACAGTAGGAGCATAGGAATAATTCATCCCTCACCTGGGAGGTAGTCCAGTATATCATAGTAAATTTACTTACCCAGTAGCTAAGCTCAGTGGAAGTATAGTGTTAAAGATTTCCCAGTAGCTAAGCTCAGTGGAATCTTAGTATTAAAAAAAAATTATTATTAAAAAATTACCCAGTACCCAATATTAGGGTTACTAGTCTATTAAAATATTTTATCCAGTAAAATTAACACCATTTATCAAGATTTGAAATTAACTTACCCCTTTAAAAATACAATATTAAAGAATCTTACCTCTTAAATTTAACAAATACAATTTTATCTTATTATCAACAACTCTTAAAAAAAAAAAAAAAAACCTTTCAAAAATTATTTTACTCTATTATAACTATACCTTAGCAAAATTACCTTTATCAACACTCATCAGATTTTCCAGAAAAACTTGAATAACCCATCTTACCAAGGATTTATCACCAAGAAGAAACAACTCACCTCAATTTAACCAAAAAAAGATATTAAAATTAAACAGACAAGTATTTCATTAAAATCTCAAATTTAACCAAAATAACTGACATTATTTTTCATATTATTTATTGAATAGGTCCGATCTGAGACTGCTGAATTTTGTCTTCTGCAGTTGTAAAGCCACTTACTAAATTTATTTTGGTTTGTGAGCTCCAAGGAAGATTTTGTTCAGTATTTTAGGAGGGGCAGGCAATACACCCTTGCCACCCTTGGTTACAGGAGTTATTAGCAATTCAAAACTAGTTACCTGTGATTTCCCCCTCCAGGTACTGCCTCATTTTAATCCCACACAAGAGGAGTTCCCACACTACTAATTTTAAATTTTTTGAATTAATTCATCAATAAATGTACTTTGAATGAATTCTTCAAGTTTGAATCTATTTTTATGTGGTACATTCAGATAGTATAGTAACCACTGTTTACTATGAAGTAACTCAATTAATAATATTGAATAGTGGCTTTAATTGATTCTTTTGGGATATATTCATGGTAAATCATGCAGAACTGACTTGTTTGAAGGAGTCAAAGGTGCTCATTACCTTCCTGGAATGTCAAGATAGCAGCTTATATGCTAGTTTCTCATAATCAATGGAAATTTTCCTTAGTAAAAATAGCTCTAAGAAGGTTTTAATAGATTAATTGGAACAGGATCAGCCATGGATTCAAGATTTGGAACTGAATACAGCTTAGAAGCTTCAGAAGCTGGGTACCCTGGCTCTTTTAAAATCCTTTTGCCCCTCTGAATGTTTTTCACATAATAAAAAACATCAAGAATTTGATACTTATATCCAGTATGGGTGCAACAATAATTCATGTAACAATAAATTATTTTCTAAGCTCTAAAATCATGCATAACAAAAGCTTTATTGTATATTAAATATGGGATTTGTAAGAATCCAATTCTTTTGTCATTTAAAGGCCAAAAAAACTTTACTTAATTCTTTTATGTGGTATTCATGATGTGGTTTGGATGTATTTTCCATATTTCCACCTCATAGATGTTATTCAAGCTTATGCACTTTATGCAGCACTCACATATTAATTTTTTGTGTGGAATACAAATCTGGAGCTAAATACATGGATCTAATTACTCAAAGAAGCTATTCATGTTTCTATCTATATAAAATAAGCAATTTAGGATTTATACATGCCTTATGGGTTTTTTATATTCAAAACTCTGTTTTAGAGATATTTATGGTCTATCTGGGTATTTAAAACATACCTCAAGGCTCACATTCTCACCCACTCAAAAATAATATTGTACATTAGTTTTATGGGAAATAAATCAAAATAAAAACCCATAGGGGGTAAAGGTCCACTGTAGAACCTCCTCATTTTACTTATATCTTGTAAAAAAATCAAAATTATACATAGATTCAGGCTTTGGGCCTTCTTCCATGACTAAATCATATTAGAAATCTATTTGAGTTAGGTATGTCTTTTTCAGTTAACTTTTAATATAAATTGGATGGGCTTCTAAACAAACCAAGTATTCTCTGAGATTTTTACCTCTCAAGCTAATCCATTTTAACACTTTAATGATAATTTTATATAATCCTTAAGCATATTGACAGGAAAATTTGAATTTTTATTCTCAAATTCTCCTTTAAGTTAAACTTGAAATTCATTAGATTCATAAAGTGCTAAAACAATGAAATTTACAAAAAAGGCATCTTTAAGTTTCTTGAGTCCTTATATATTATTAAAATTCAAGGTTGAAGCTATAACTAGAAGTCCTACTTTAGAATCTGGGATTATATGAGCTTTGTCCCATATTTTTTTGCATACTCAAAATCTTAATTAAGGCTTTTCAATTGATGGTTTCTTCCTTTGTAAAAAATGAGCTTAAAAAAAAGCAGCTGGGTGAGTTTTAGTTAAATATTTCCTTAAGTTGTCTGTTGGAAGCCTTGGATTACAACCTTTTTCTAGAATTGCAGGTTTTTTACCTGTTGATGAATGAATTGAGGTTTTATAAGCCAATTAAAGTGCTTGGATCAAGGTGCCGCATCAATTGATGCATTGATTTGAGGTCTTGAATACTAATCAATAGACACAAATCCTGCTCATCATGTCTTCAGGTCTCTGAAGCATTCTTTCAGCCAATCCATCAGCCTCAGGGTTATAGACTGTTGAGAATTGTAATTTTTTTTGAAAAGGTTTGTAAAGATAAGCCCACAAAGATGATTTCAAATTTGAATCTCTATCACTAAATATAGTTGTGAAGAGACAAGTATTTGATATTACTCTATTAAAAATAAGGAGAGAAGTATCCATAGCTGTGTCATATTCACAACAAAAAAAATATGAAAGTCTTGCTATATCTCTCTTCTATCTCTAGAAAAACATTGAAGCTTTCTTTCCCACCAGCTGGTAAGGCTGTCAATCACTAAATGTGAATTTTTTACCATGGGAAGTTAGGATCTTGAAACTGGATCATGTTACCAAGCCTTTTTCCTGTTATTATGTGAGATTTTTGGCATATATCAAAACTGTGACAGTACTAAATGGTCTATTCCCTCCAACAAGGCCACCATGCACATTATTTCACTCTATTAATTTTCCATCTTTATACAGGTTTCTAGGGTAGATAATGTAATCAAATTCTTGAGGTATGGTATTGATTAGAGATCTGTCACAAATAACTATTACACAAAAACTTTCAGTTCTGTGCTAGATAATTCTATCAAACAGGTGTAATTTTCCATCATCAAAGTCACATTTCCATGATTAATCTTCCAAATAACTCATATTTTTGTCTTGAGAGTTTTTCCAAGAGTGTTAGTTAGTAGTTGACAGTTTTTATCCTCATTATAAGACTTACTGACTTCCTCAAAAAATTCCGCACCAACATCAGTGATATTGATACCTTCAATTTAAATTTGGGGTTCAGCTTCCAGAGATACATGAGCTGGATTATAAGATTTATTGGCTAAAGAGCATCCACTTAGCTCATATTCATTCTTGTTATTGTTTCCTGCCTCACAGAAATTGGTAATATTGCCTCTATATCCTTGGATTGATATTTGTCATCTCAACATGTGCTTATTTGTGTTTTTCATTTTTAGAAGGGATTTTACTTAATTGACATCAGTTACAACTTCAAAAAACTCCCATATAAATATCAATTAAGCTTTTATGAAGCCAAAACAAAACATAATAATTCCATATTTCCTGTATCATACCTTGCTTCTGTAGGTCGTATTTTTCTAGAAATAAGGAAAAGTGGCACTTCATAAGGTATTTCTTGGACCATTTGGACCTGAATAATAGCAGAACCCTATCCTTCTCCACTGTAATCATCTTGGAGTTTGGAAGGCATTTTCCAACTTACATAAGGAGTAGAGGAGCATTTTCCAAGGAGTGATTAATTTTCTTTCATAAGCTGTTATTCTCTCCTGTGTCATCTCAAACACTGTATTTTGGTCACAGATCCTGTATAGTCTCTCAGACAATGTTGCAAATTCTTTAAGATTTCTCCTGTAGTATATAGAAAAGCCTAAAAAAGGAATTATTTCCCTTTTGGTCTGTGGCATGGCCTTAATTAAAACTGCTTCTACCTTCCTTTTGACTATGCCAAGGCTAAGGCCAGGAACAACATTTCCAATTTCTTCCAGTTCTTGGAAACAAAGATTACATTTGTCAATGGATATCTTCATTTTTACTTGAATCAATTTTGGTAAATCTATCTGGAGTCTTTCCAAGTATAATGGAAAAGTTTCTGAGAAAGTGATGATATCATAAATTTGAATTATCAACCATCGTTCTGATAGATCAGTGAGGAAGATGATATTCATGATTCTTTGATAATGAGAGGGTTCATTTTTTATTCCAAAATGAATCATTAAATATCCATAAATATACATTTGCTTCTACTTTATGGGTGGATTTGGTACTGGGTGCACATCCATATGATTTGATTGAGTATTTGGCACCACTTCTGGCTGGAGTCATTTTATCATTACTGTGCTTGCTAAAATTTATAATTATGGGGGGGAAACTTGCTTTAAGAAAACCTTTCTTTAGTAAAAAGAATTTTTGGGCTTTTCTTGATCTCAATACTCTATAGGAATATTCTGAGGATTCAGAGTCTTTGGAGTGATCATTTTCATTAAGTTGAGCAACATTCTGCTGGGTTAAACACACTAAAATTGATAAAGGTCAATTTATCATGTCACAAAAGAAATCAGAAATTGAAGATAAAGTATCATATTTCTTTTATTATTTTTGTAAAAAAATAAAAAAAAGTTTAATAATTCAATTTATAGATACTTTAAGTCCAGAAAACCAGATGAACTCAAATAATAATATCTATAAGGTCTTTGGATGTGAAAAATCCATGTTCAAAGACAATAAAATAAAATATAAGATCACTTAATGGTTTGATACATGCTTTACAGATATATTTGTATGAAAAGAATTATTATAATTGGATCTTTTAAAAAGAAAAACAAATGTTGGATTATGATAAAAAGTCCTATTACATGTTCAAATTATGGCCGGGCCCCAAATTTAAGGTTTTTCTATGGAAAAAACAGTCAAATAAGACCGGTGTACTATTAATGTCCCTAAAAATAAATATAACAAAGAGTATTTATTTTTACCAAGAGGTTTTAAATATTTAGTTAATCTGATAGCTATAAAATAATTAATCAAATGATATAATAATATATATCAATCAAAAAAGATAAAATTATTTAATAATTGTATAAAGAAAATTATTGTATTATCAAGAATATTTTACCAAAAATATTTACCATAGAGCTATTATTTCTTTACCAGAGTCAATTATTCTGAAAACAGAGTTTTCACATCCCAATGAGGCTTTATGAACTAAATAATACTGGACAGTAGTATTCTAGGAGTATAATATTATAAAAGATATATATTTCTAAATAAATTCAAGAGAAAATTAGATATATAACAATTTACAAAATTGATTTAAACCAATATTTGTAAGTCTAAAATAATATAAAAATTCCAAACAGAAATAAAACCACAAATTAAAATTCCAAAACCTTTAAAACACACTGTGGGAACTCCCATTTCTGTGGGATAAGTAATTAGGCAGTACCATGAGGGGGAAATCACATGTAAACAGTTTAAATTGCTTAATGATCCTGTAACCAAGGGTGCTAAGGTGTATTAGCTGCCCCTCTAAATACACTTATAATATACTCTTCATGAGATCACCAATTCAATATTAAAGATTATGGCAAATTCAACTAGAGAATACTTTTAATACATCTCCATCATTCTTTCCCTCATATAAAATCACTCATCTATAAGTGTAAGATGTAATAATATGGAGAAAATAAATTCAAGACTTATGGATAATATAGTTTGTGATATAGTTTTAATGGGGGTGGTTTTATAATCACAATAAAACATTTCAATAATACTACTAAATTTTCTTACATAATATATAGGATATAGGGGATTATTCATAGAGCTATAAGGGTAATTTTCCTATTATGAGGTATCAAATTCTTTTATAATGGTAAGATAGAGCTGATATGAGGGTCTTTTATATTTTTGAAACTTGAAGATGATAATGGAAATGTTTAAATATGAGGATGATAAAGAAATATAAGTATTAATATAGATATAATATCATATAGCTATAAGGTTTTAAATTTATGAATAAAGGGTGATATAATAGTATAAAGGTGTTTCCTTTGTATAATAAAGGATTAGAAGGACTTCTTATGAGATCATTGTTGATATTATCTTTGAACACCAATTCAACAATACTATAATGGTAATACTATTTGGACAATATTAAACTATTTTATTAATATTATGAATATCTTTCACTAATAGATCATGACATAAAAACTTCATATGATACTGAGCCTGGCTACTGATCTTTCCAATATAATACTAGATTATGCTACTAGAGAAGGTATGGATTAATCCTCAAAAATAATTGATGAATCAGAATGAGTGGGGGCAAACTTTAGAGCAAGCACCTCTATTTATACCTTTTGGGACCTCTATAGAGCCTTCCAAAAAGAAGGGACTTAGAGGTTTTCCAAGATTTAGTCATTTTGCTCTGGTTTTTTTCTGACCAATCAGATTGAGCCATAATTTCTATTGGTAATTCTGAGAATGAACTTTCAATTATCTTGAATTCTGACCAATCAGATGCTGAGCTGGTAACTTTAGGCTAATTTGTGTTTCTGAAAATTCATTGGCAAATTTTATTTACTATGGCTAAGCTATGTAATGATGTAATGACTATGTTCTTTTATGTAAAGGTATCACTTTGAATATTCCTAATTTTAGGTGTATAAAAGTCCACAGTTTTTCCAGATTTATGGTACTTCTGGAAATATGAATAAGGGGCAAGTATTACTGCAAACTTATAGATTTTTATTGAGTTATTCTGTAACTTTTCTTCAAGCCGTATAAATATCCAATTTTATTATAAATATTATAAGCACATTCCTATTGTGAGTTTAGTGAGTATCCTTTTGAGGATATCTATGTTTTAACTTAATCTATCATATCTTCCTCAATCTTGGTCCTATATATTTGAGCCAACTTATAACCCCAGGTTAAATTTTATATAGATCTTAATGGTAAAATAATTAAAGACTGTCAAGCTTATGGATAATCTTTCAAAATAAGTATTTATTTATGTTTATTTGTATTTTTTATTTTGATAAATTTCATACAGATTATTACTATCTATTAACATTATTATTGTACCAAAGTGGACCTGAAGCTTGCACAAAAGGTATTGAAAACCACAATGTAGAAATTAAATAGCTTAAGTACTTGGAGAAAGGTTAGATAAGTACTCATGAATTAACAAGAACTAATTAGAAATTAGTAAAGTATTAATTTATAGTATTAGGCTACTATTGGCTTTGGAGATCAATATTCTTGATTTTAAATATATTGATGAGCTCAAAAGATTTAGAATATATAAAAATACCTGCATGATATCTTGAAGTGATATAATAATATTAATTTATGTATGGTTTGACTATGAAACAGTAAGTAAAAATTACTAATATTTTACTTATTGTACTCTGAATGTACTAATATAAATTAACAATAAGATTTAAAATTATTATAATAATAAAACATCATTATAATTATGGCTTAAAGTATTTATATCATTTATAAAGAACAGAATAATCAAATGAAATGAATGTATTCATGACAATTTATTATTGTTACAAACAAATAATAAATTCTCAAGAAATTTTTCATTAATAAAAAGATACAATTGATAACAGTAATATTGCTAGCATTAAGGTTAAATATCAATATAAACACTATTAATATTGATAAAATAATTATCAATGAATAATGATAGATAAAATAACCTACTTTTAACACTTAATATAATAATTCTGTTTGATTTCATGCCTAATAATGTAATTACATTATTTACAATGTATTTAAAATAAGAAATAGAGATAAATGAAATTTTTACTACTTTTACATGGATTTAGAGAATTTCAAGAGAATTTAACATACAACAATAAATATTGGTTTAATCATGTAAAAGCTAGTGATTAATAAAATTTAAGACTTTTCTCTTTTATTATATAAGAGCTATATATCAGAGAATAAAGTTTTTTACCTTTTATTTAACATTTTCTTAAATTTCATTCATCTGAGGGGGTCTTTATATAGCAAAGATCCTTCCTCCTAGTGACTAGCTACCTTCTACAAAATGTTTACTGATGTTATCCACTGTAAATGATAAATATTATAAGGTTTGGTGATTCTTACATCATTATTAAACCATTTTATCTCATTATTACACCATATTTTAAAGTTATAAATCTAACTCTAATTTTCTGGCATCATAACCTCGGCATATTACTTCATTTTGAGGATTAAGGTAGTTTGAATCATGAAATACCAATATTTACCAGCTTTAACTCTTATTATACCTCCAAGCTTAAACTAAGGTATATATAAGGATAGGAAATGATCATTCTTAAGCCTTAAAATTAATATTTAATAACTGTTAGTTTTTTCACCCAACTACAATTGAGAGAGTTTTTCCTGAGACAATCAAGAATTTATTCCTTTCTATGGAATTTTTATTTATTTTTTCATTTTTAAGATTTGAATTTTAATTCTTATTATTAACATAAGCTTTGTAATATTTTTGTGAGCTTTTTGAATATGTGGTCATATCTCAAAGGCTAACAATTGATACGTTTTCAGTGATTATTGCATGATTATTGGCAAAAAAACAATAATTTTAGGATTATTTGAAGTCTAAAATAATGGAGAAAAAAAACCTTTTTTCATTTTTACATCACCTTTTGTCATGTAAAATTATCATAATTACTTTTTTGAGTGATTTTAGGTGGATACTGACCCATTTGTAGTTTAAAATAATGAATTTCATGCAGTAATTCTTCATTTATTCTAAAATTCTTTGTTCTCTTTAATTCATCAATATTATTGGAAATTCCATTACAGATTGTAATTTCCGTGAAATTTTTTTAATCTTTAGTGTTTCAAATAGAATTATAAAAATTAGAATGTAAGTAAAACTTGAAATTGAGATTCTTAAGCCAAAATTATTTTAACTTTAGTGTATTTCCAATTTCTCTATTAGTCTTGAGAGATTCAGAGAAATACATTGAAAATTGTCATTTAAATTAATTTTTGAAGTTTTACTCCATTTTTATGTGGTACAGTCAAATGGTATAGTAAAAGCTGTTTACTATGAAGTAACTCTATGAATGGTAGTACAAAATGGTTTTAATTTATCTTTTGGGATTCTCTTCATAGTAAATCATGCAGAACTGACTTGTTGAGAGGGGTAAAAGGTGCTTATTACATTCCTGGAATGTGAAGATAGCAGCTTACCTGCTATTTTCTCATAATCAATGGGAATAAGACTTAGTAAAAATAGATCCCAAAAGGCTTCAATAAATTAATTGGGACAGGATCATCCATGGATCCAGATTTTGAAGCTTTATACGCTTCAGAGGCTTCAGAAGCTGAGTAACCCGGCTCTCTTTGATGTATTTTGTCCCCTCTGACTATTTTTCACAGCAAAATGGCAATTTGGCTTTTAATACTGATATCCACTATGGGCTCAACAGTACTTTATATAACAGTACAGTATTCTATAGGTGCTAAAATCATGAATAACACCGTCTTTACTGTATATTTAATACAAGATTTGTCAGCATACTATTATTTTTCCATTAAAAGTCAAAAAAAACGTTTCATGATTTTTATGTGGTATTGATGATGAGGTGCTGACTTATTTTCCATATTACCAACTAATAGATTTCATTCAATCTTGTTCATATTATGAAGCTACCCTAGGTTAATTTCTGTGTAGACCCCAAAACTGGCCTTGAATGCATGTATTTACTCATTCACAGAAAGGTTATTGATGTTGTTCTATATTAAAAATGTGAAATTTTGGATATATACATTCCTTATGGGTTTTGTAAATTCCAAAGGCTATCTCACAGTTATTTGTGTCCTGTTTGGGTATGTACAAAATACCTCAAGGATCGAATTCTTGAAGATCCCAATCAGCCATTTAGGTCCAGAAAATTATAAAACAATTTTCTCAAAAAATAAGTTAGATATCTGGATTGGAACCTTTAAGATTGGAAATATAGTCTCAAAAAGGCTAAATTCTTCTGTATCCTCACCATATTGAATAAAACATATAAAATTAATGCTTTTAAATTCAAGAGATCACAAATAAACTTAATTATTTCTCATTTAAAGTTTGATAACTTTCAAATTTGTGAGGACATCTGGGCTGGAAGCTCCTTGACCTTTAATACAGAGTTTCTGGGAATGAGGTCACCAATTCCAACCTGAATAACTTCTGTATAAGAAGAAAGGGGGGGAAAATAATCAGCAATTTAAGATTCTATCAATACCTACATCTCTGTCTTTTTATTTTCCCTGCATCTCAAAAATTGGCTGAGAGATACTATTTGGAAGGCTTTCAAGCGACAATTTGCTGTAAAGAGTCTGTAAAAGCTTTTACACACAATTTATCATTCAACTAGAGGCAAAAAGATCCTCGAACACGTCTAAAATAATAAATAGTGATTCTATAGCCATTTTGTGCTGTTTTCGACACCTCCTATAGGGCAGAAAAGGGCTGAAATGTCCTCTGATGCTATTTTGAATACTTTATGTGTAGAAAGCTGTTACTCCAAGGTTTGAGACAACCTAAAAAACATTTTCTCTAAAATAAAAACTTTATTGAGTGTTTGGAACCACAACTGGGCTACAAGAGGTGAAGCATTTCACTCTGCATTCGTGAAAAGGGATAACATCCTCTACCAGTCTCAAAAGGGTATTAAATGTTCCCTTTCCTCACTCAATATAAAAAAACCATCTTATTGGATTTTTATTCCTACATTTTGAAGCTGTCTTCAAAAGTGGTAGCCTTGGATTACTGGTTTTTATACCTATAATAATTATCCTTTTAGACTTTATTGTAATAGGCCTGTTTATAAGAACTTTACCCAGGGCTCTCAGAATAACTTACCATAATGAATATTACTAGTGAATCCCTTTAATTGATATTTTGCTATATTATCGTCAGAGAAGTTTTTGTTATCCTCATAGCTGTAGCTTTTATCAACTATCCTGTAGGAATCTCATGTATTGTTGATTCGATGGATACCTGATTGGTCTTTGTAGATATTTTTTTGAAAATGGTAATAGTTTTAAGAAAATTAGATATAAATTGATAATATTTCAAGTCCTATCTTACCCTTATCTCACCAAAATAAATTAAGCCTAATTTTTTGTCTTAATTTAAGCTTCATTCCATGAGCTCTTGAGAAAATTCAATTCAGATTTGAAATATATAGTATTTTCTTCTTCAAATGAAATATGATATGAACAATTAAATTGTGAACTACTAGTAGAATATTCAGTTGTTTCCTTCCATCAGTGATCACAAAACTACTTTCTTCCTTACTTGAATATTTTTTCTACCTTTTTCCAGGAGAAACTTACTGAGAAACAAAAAAACCTACAGAACTATATTTCTTCTACCCAATGCAATCAAAAGAAAAAACAGGAAAATTGAATGGAATAATTTTAATAAGATTTTTATGCAAGGAGTCAATTAAATATGAGATTTTACTTCTCTTCTTGATATTATTTATTATTCTCTTGTAATCAATTCCCCGCTCCTGTGCCTTTTTTTCAATTGTTTTTCTAAGAATTAGGAGGAAGGAATGGTAGTCTTTCATAATAAACAAGCTATAATTTTACTTATTGTATTATTCAATTATAAATATTCTATTTTTTTGTTTGAATTTTTTTCAAGAAGAATTTCAGGTGCAGACTCCCTACAGCTTTATATTGGAGAAAGTAAATTATGATGAGATCTTTCAAATTACAAGTCTATAAAAATGCACTCAGTGTAATTTCTTGGAATGAAATCTTTAAGAAATGAAAATTAATTAATATTGAACATAAATAAAATAAAATAAAATAAAATAAAATAAGATAAAATAGAATAAAACAAAATAAAATAAAATAAATACAACAAAATAAAATAAAATAAAATAAAATAAAATAAAATAAAATAAAATAAAATAAAACAAAATAAAATAAAATAAAATAAAATAAAATAAGATAAAATAAAATAAAAGAAAATAAAATAAAATAAAATAAAATAAAATAAAATAAAATAAAATAAAATAAAATAAAATAAAATAAAATAAAATAAAATAAAATAAAATAAAATAAAATAAAATAAAATAAAATAAAATAAAATAAAATAAAATAAAATAAAATAAAATAAAATAAAATAAAATAAAATATAATATAATATAATATAATATAATATAATATAATATAATATAATAAGATAAAATAAAATAAAACTGAAAAAACTAAAAAAATTCAAACAAAATCAAAACCAATTTGAGAATAAAATTCATCAAAATATGAAGCAATATGGAATATAACAAAAGGAAATAGAAATATACTGAAAATAATCACATAATGGTAATAGAGTAAAACAACAGCTCAAAAAATTGAGTTGTTACTATAGGAGATTCCAATCCCATTCTATCCCATTTTTAATAAAAATCATTTAAATGAAATAAATTAATATATAAACAAAGAAAGAGCTAGGTCTTCTTTTCAGGTATATCGGGAGAAAGAAATTTCCAAAAGATATCTGAATCATTTTTCCTTATAAGAAAAACACCTTTTAAAAATCAAAAGGCTAAAATGTATGTTACCCAAGGTGAGTATTTCAGCCGAGATAGTTTTTTGGTACCTGTTATTGAGTCAAACAACATAAAATTGTAAGATATTTTCGAAATTGGGAATAATGCAGTACAGTTTAAGCTTTCTTCTATCAGGGAACCCAAGAAAGGCAAATTAATTCTCAAACCGAAAGATATATGGAAGCTAAAAATTTCCTAGAAAATAAATTTTGGATAAGATGACAAGTTAAATGGGAGTTATTTTTAGATTATGTGAATACATGATAAAGATACACAGTAAATTGATTATTATTCATTTACTTGAATATTAGAACAATAAATCATCGTAATTCTGTAATTATCTATTGAATTATAATGTTTGAAAACAAACAAATCTTCAGATTCTGGGTTTAACCTAGCTCCAAGTAGGGTTCCAAGCCACTTTCCAAATGAAAAACGTGCTTTCAGGTGTAGCCAGTTTCCTGATATTGAATATGAGTGGAAATATTTGAACCAAGACATCTCAGTAAGGTTTTTATAATCAAATGAAATGAATAGGGATCCTTGAGAATTTATTACTTTGGTAGTGTCTTCCTTTTATTCTTTACTGTTTGAAATCTGTTGAGAAATTACAATATTCTTATCTCAGAACATCACCATTTTTTCCAAAAACATTTAATATCAAATAGCTCATAAATGAGTCAGAATTTATGGCTCTACAAGGATCATCCATTTTTCTGTCTTGATTATACATATCAATTTGATCTTAAGAAATATGAAAACAACTATATAGGTTTTTGCTCCAGGAATCCTCTTTCGGAGGCCTCTGTTAAGAGAATATATACTATCATATGATATAAAGGTTCAACATGGCTAATTAAATTGAAGAATTTACAAATGTTGTTAACGTTAATAAACATTCATTTTTTCTTAAATAAATTATGGTAGTGTGGCATACCATGACAGTTAATCTGAATAAATTTTCAATTCTTTGGTAATTATTTATATGAAAGAAGGTAACAATGATATGAAACCACATTTAAGTGGAAATAAACATGAAATAAGCATGGAAGAACCCAAATTATAAATTTCTTAAGGAAAATTGACCATAGTTTTGGTTTTCCAGTGTCACCCTACTGCACTATCCAATACATAATTGTGAGGAATAGTACCCTAATCAAAGACATTTTTTTCAATTTTCTCTTTAAATAATTCTTCATGTTTATATCTTTTAACATTTATTAAAAATAAGAAATTTGGTGATTGTTATAATAAGAGTCACAATGGGGATGCCAATTAATGATAATCAGAGTTTTAGGCATAGTAAACAACATAGAAAGCTCAAGGTTTGGAACAAAACACCCTTTGAAGGAGTTATTTTGGGGAAATTTAATTTATTTTTGCTGTTGTGAACCTCCAAAAGAGAGAATAATCAATAATGAGTTCCTTTAAGTTATTTTGATAGTTAATCTTAAAGAGTGAAGTTATTTATTTTTGAATGGGAAGGGCTATATTACATCAACATTCCTGTTGATGGGATCTCAAAAATTTTCTATTTTGCTTGGTGTAAATTAGTAGTGAAACTTGATATTTGAAGTGATATGGTATATATTATGGAGTTCCTTTATCATTTTATTTGGTTGTCTTTCATAGTGACCTTATTTCAAGGGGGAGCTATGCAATACTAGTAGGCTGTAAAAATATTTTTGGGAAGAAAAAAGGAGTGGGGAATGTGAGTGTAGCCATCATTTTGGGAGTCTCATAAAAGGCGGATGGGCCAAGCTCACCCCCATAAAAGAAGCTTACATATGCAGTCATACATAACCTCACCACATGCATGTAACCTTGTTATGGATGGTGGAAAGTGCTGTATGTGAGGTGGGCTTAAAGCGCCACAACTAGGGTATACCTTCGATAAGTCACTAAATCATGATCAATGAGTTCACTTTTTTTAAATTTCATATTTTCTCTTTTTTTAACACCAATCTCAAATTATCTTTTTTACTTTTGAGATCTAAGAAATCATTCAATATTTATTAAAAATTCAAATTGAATAAAAAAAACTTTGTTTTTCTTTTTTTTGAATTTTATAGATTGGATAAACTATCATAATGAAGTTTTACACTTCCCCAAGCTGCAAGAACTACTAGGTCACTATTTCTGATGGGACTATTCAAAAATGTCTTTATCTTTATTAACTAAGGCATTGGAAAAATGTGGAACAGAAGGAAGAATTTTTTCTAACTCCTGGTATTTCTATATTTTCACTCAGCAAAAATGAACCAATTCCAACACATCTCTACTCAACTGATGAAGACATATAGAGTTATTCAGATGAAGTTTCACCCAGAAGCAATAATGATATCAGCTTAAATATTATCAGTTTGTTTTGTTATTTTTTCCGTTCTTTTTACTTTCAAGCCGCAGTGATATTGGCTTATTTTCAAAATTTTATCTTATAATTTATAGCATTGCTAGATATCGCATGTGGACATAGCAGGGAGAAATGCCAAAGACAAAACAATATCATTTTTTACATCATTAAACTTTTCTCCCGAGAAAAACAAAGCAACAAAAATCAGCTGTCTATCATCCCTTGTGATATCTGCACAATCTCAAAACATTTGGATGATATGTTTTTTCCCATATTGTTATTCTCTCTATTATATTGAGGTTGAACCAGATTAATGTAACTCCAAGCCTACTTTATAAAGTGACTAATTTTATGCAGAGCTCTTCCACCCTCACCAAATGCATCCTTTCCTTAAATTGAATTTACAGGAAGACATTTTCCCCGACACAATCTAGCCCTGAATCATGGCCAGAGGTGGCTTTTTAACCCAAAGGAAAATTTATTTTCAAATCAATTGATTCATGTGTTACTTGTTACTTTATTTTCCAGGTATTGAAGAGAAAATTCATCAATGGGAACAAAGCTTATCATCTTTTCAAGTTACAGTTTTTTTATTTCTTACAAGATAATCTCTGGAACAAAATCTTTCCACAGAACCCCTCCCCTTAGCACCTTCAATAAGGTTTTTTTTCTTTTTGTTGAATGGTTCAATCCCAGAGGAAATAAGATCTCAGGAAAACAAATATTTATGGGCATATTTGTTCTCTATTGTCTTATATTCATCTCCAAGAACAATTCCAACCAAAATACACCTGTTTGGCTGTTTTGATACCCTCACCAAACCAGACAGATATTATTTCAATAAAAAAAATTGAAGCCCTTAGTTTATGAACTCTATGAGTTAAATCAGGCCATCATTATCAAGAAATCCAACTATCCACATAATCAAAGGGTAATTATCATACTGGTAGGCTCCATTTGTGAGATCATTAATACTCACAAATCCAGGGGATTCATGTCCCATTCTGCTGAGCACTTTTTCTCTTGGTGTGAAATTGAGGACGGTGAAAGGGTTGAAAGAAAGCTTGGAAAGGCTTTTAAGCAAAGACAACCTTTGGGTGCATCTAATCAATTGAAGTATGTAAGGAAAGTAAAATTACAGAGAAATTTTGCAAAGGAGAATCCTCAATTTATGAAATGGAAACATTCACAAAGGGCCTCTTTTAATGTTTGAGTGGCTTAAAGCTTTTACAGAGAGAGAGGCAGAATTTGAATATTTTTATTTATTTTTGGATTCATGGAGAGTGAAGAATTTGTCAAGGATTCATAATTATGGTTATGTTTTGCTATTAATTATCTCCAGACTGTGGGCATATTTAAAAACATTGGCTTAGAATTTGAAATATAAAGAGCCCACCATTATATCTTATGTTGTTGAATTATCTCCACAATCCAGAAGTGTGCAAATGTGGTTATGAAATTTTTTTCTTTTAATTTTGAATCTCATTTAAATATCAATCAATAAAACCAAAAAATAAAACAAAAAATATTAAAAAATCTAATTCTTATCTAAAAAGTCCCAGAGAACAAGGCAATACAAAAACATAACACAAAACAATCTTGTTCCAATTAATCTATAAAACATCCTTTAAGGCCTATCTACATATATATATATATATTAAATATCAAAAAAATTTCAGCCAATTCTCAAAGGAAAAAGACCATAAAAGCTACACAAGTATAATTGAAAGAATATTTCTAAATAACTCATAAAAGATATCCAGCTATAAGTTTTTTTTCAAAAAAATCATCAAACAAATAAATTTTAATTTTAATTCAAAAAGCTTAATAAAAAATAACCTTGCCACCAAAGGACTATTCATTAAATTATGTACAACTACTGACTGAAATGACAAATAATCAGGCCAATTCACTTTAAATTGTGAATAATTTATTATTAGATTACACTGTCACATTTTCATTTCCAGAATATTCCATCTTGGTATCTAGATCTTCAACATGAAAAAATTTGTCTTGATCACTTTTCACATGATTAATTCAATTTCTTTGATCAAAAGACTCTTAATTAAAATACTAAATTTCTTCCCTGTCATTGGAAATTTACTTGTCAACATTGTCATCATGTCAGCCTGTGACTCAAAACCAGAGCACAGGCATGACAGCCAAAAGACTATGAAACATAAACAGAGACATAGTAGCTCATATGTGGAATTCAAAGGAAGAGGAAATTCCCCTCTTTATAAATATATAGCTCTCATAACCATAGGACAAAGCATAACAAAGTTGTTCAGGTTCAAACCAGTTGCTGAGCATAAATCTTAATTTTCACCTCTCATCTAAAATCCAGAGAAAGAGGCAGAAACCCATCAAGTGAGCTTTCAAATTTAATCTCTCAGTAAGGGATATTCAATGGTACTAGCCAAGTCAAGCCAGCACCAAACCTAAAGAGGTTATGGCTAAATTAAATCCAAATAAAGGTGAATAAAATATTCACCTCTCATCTAGCTTCTAAAGTTTTAGTGTAAGATACCTAAAGTGGGGTCTTTTTGGAAAGATAACAATAAGGGCGTTCTTATAATTTCTTTCATTTCCTCATAAATCATCTAGGTTAAAAGCTATGGAGAAAATAAACTCTATACAGGATTTAAGAAAAATCTATATGTGAATGATGGGACTTGAGAGTGGTATAACACTCCCATAATTAATGATACCAATACCAAATGAGATACCATTGCTTATACCTATTCCAGGGCTACACAATGAACCCAACCTGAGCTAATTATCTCGAAAACTGACAAAGTTATGGCAGCTATGAGGTTAAAATCCCACGTCTGGGTCAATACACCTTTACTGTGGGATTATATCTCATATCCTTGAATATGAGGTGTCAATTCTACAAAAGAGCTTGCTTATACATGTATAATTCATAGTTTGGCAATTATGGGGTCCCCATACAGGTTCCGTACAGCATTTTATCTGTCATACATGTTAGAAGAAGGCTATGTGGTCCCCAGAAGAAAATCTTTACCCTGTATTGGTCAAAACTTCCAGATGTGGTTTTAAAACAGCATTTGAGCCCAATACAGGATGCACACACAGTGTAAGAGCCACAAGACAGTCTTTGGAAGTAAACCTTCTTCAATATTACTATGTGAACAGGTACAGAGGCCCTTTCCACCCAATTTGAGGATAAAAAGAGGCCTTTTCTCTGCCAAAAAGAGAGTCCTCATCCTTCTCCTGGATTCATACATGGTACAGCTGTCCAAATCAGCTATACTCTTGAAAAGAACCAGTTTATGCTTTAGTCTTGGTATTGTACTGCTTATCATGGTTGGTCAGTTGATAATTAGTACACCCAGGGCTTTCAGAAGTATTTACCACCACTATCTCTTCATAGTAAATCCCAGAATATTATTTTTAAAACATTTTCTACTAGTATTATCCAGGTCATATTCAGAGTTATAGTCGTAAATTCTTCTATCATCACTATATCATAGACTCAGCCTGACAAATCATTTACCATATCATGTGAAATATTTTAAGCTTCAATAACATCTTTTCAATAATTTTGAGTGGATACTCTTTCACCAATTCTTTCCTCTGGATGCTGATTTCCTAGCAGTGATTTGGAAGTGTCAGGAAAAAATGTTACATTTTATTAATAAGGAAGTGATTGTTTTTTTCCACCTGTACACTTTTTGTAACACTCTGGATTGTAAAAATAAATAGGAAGGCCTCTAGGTGTATATTTACTTATGGAATCCATTTCATTGGGTAGGATATTATGTTAGAATCTTTCATTTCCTCTTTTTTCCTCATTTTTATCCTCTTTAATTTTTTCATCAAGCCTTCTCATGAACTGGTTTTTCTTTTCTGATCTGCTGTCAGCCTGTGACTCAAAACAGAGCACTAGCATGACATCCAACATACCATAAACAATGGTATGACAAGTATTGAACAAATATAGTCAATACAGGTAATAATTAAGAGAAAACAATCCTCTTACATTAAACACCAACCTTATCCAAACAGAATAAGGAAACCTAGAGGAGAATAAACAAGTCAAAACCCTTATTTTCACCTCTCATTTAACTTATGCATATTTAAGTTATCCTATACCAAAATGGTATTTTTCTTAAAGCTCACATAGAGAGCTACACAATGATATCATCCATGTTGTTGTAACACCACTACAACTGGAGATACCATATAACCTCATTTTCAAAACCAAGTCCCCCTGAAAGTCAAAGAGGGCTTGTACAAAACTGTACAAAAAGTATAACCAAATTAAAGATCTCAACAAGAGCTTTAATTTGAGACACCTTAGACCTCTGTATCTCTTAAATTGACTGAGGGATCTTGGTTCAAAGGTTTAATAACCAAAATACAGATATTCTGAAAATAAGAAAATAAACAAACCCCTGTATCTTTGGCATACACTCATACAACTGTACAGTGTAATATACCAAACTGTAGGGCTAATCAAGCCCTACAAAGCTGTATCACCAGAATACAGATATCTTCCAAATTGAAGAAGATATCTAGCATGGAAGTTTTTGAAGCCTCATACTGATGTACAAAATTACATCCAAAAACTTAAAACCCTTATAACTTTTGCTATTTGCAAGAAGGGTAAACATGAAGCATACCAGATTGAAGAGCTCATTAAGCCCTTCAATTCTGTACTCTTAGTTTCTTGATATCTCAAAAGCTGACTGAGATATCTTGGTTGGAAGTATTTTGACCAATACTGTACCAACCAGTACAGCCTTGATACTTAAAATAATGGTTATTTAAAGCTTAAACCCGCCCAGAATGACTAATATTGATCATACAGACACCAGAACAACGTCATCCAAGTGCTGACGTGGCAGGTGAAAAGTTTTTTCACCCTGTATTGATCCAGAATGATCATTTGTGGTTCCAAAACCACAATTCTGTCTATATTGACGTCAGAATTGAGGATCCAGAACCACAGACTGACCACTGGAGTGAAAATTTTCACTCCTCTGACGTGTGAAGAGTTAATAACTCTTGAAAGTCTTGGAAGATATAAAAAGGAGGGTTTTTCCCTTGAAAACCCATCATCTTATCTTACCTTACCATTATTCTTACGTGACAAGACTGTTATTCATCAGTAGTGTCCTTAGAATTATTTAAGATATAATTAGAATATAATTATTGTAGTGTTTCTTTACAGTCAAAGATATTAGAGCATTGCAACCCAGGTCCTCAATAGACTCATCACCACTGTTACCACGTAGCAGTAGGACCTGAAGATTTCATTTTTTATTTATTTTGACGTGTCACAGTCATAGTACTAGCTTGTATTTACTATTTTTAAGCTACTACATAGACTCACCCTGACATTTTGGGGGCCTGGCCGTGGTTTTTCAACCTTATTGGACGTGTTTGAACTGAATTAGGCGTAAAATTCAGTCATTTAAAAGGTATTTTACTAACAGTAAGTAAAATTTCGAAATTTTTTTATCTTTATCATTATTTTTTAGAATCATATACTATATATACAAATTTTTCCTCCAAAAAATATATATTATAAATATTTTTTGTTGAGAGTAAGAGTACATATCCTCTTTTTTATTATATTGCAATAATTCCCACGTAATTTGATAATAATACAACAGTATTATTCAAATTTCAATAAAAATAATAATATACAAACAGTATATTATTCATTTTACTATTATTTTTCACCAAAGTGCATGAAAATTAATATAGAAACAATTTATTAATAAATAATTAATAAATATTAAATAATAAAATAATTTTTTATTATTTATAAGGAATATTTTAATTAAATATTTCCTTTAAAACAAGATATCACTCAAATTGACGTGAAAACTTGTAATTGATTGATATTTTTTAATCAATATTAAGTGTTATAATAACTACTATTTATAATATTTATAATAACAAATCAAATTTATTATAATTTAATAAATTTGATGTGTTTATATAAAAACACAATAATATCCAAGTGAATCATTCACAAAACACTTGGATATTACAGTTTTCACTTATAAAACATAAGTGAAAAACTCAAAAACTGTTATTTTTCAATAAAAAACACATAAAAACAATAAAAAAACATAAAAAAAAAGAAAAACCTCAAAAATTTCGAAAAATAACAGTAGAATTGAATATAATCATTTTGTTTTATCATAAAATACTGATATACAATCTGAAATATCTTTTCTGAATAGTGGAAAAAGACTATATTCCATTAGAAACCCAGTCACAAGGAAATCCATCTGTGACAGCCTCAGAAGACAGAGAGGTGCTGCCAAAAACCAAGGGCAAGCAGAAAAGACACAGTGAAGTGAAAATCAACTCAAAAGATTGGACACCAATAGTCGTGCCAAGGGCCAAAAAACCCAGAAAAGCTCCAACAAAACCAGTTGGATCACCAAAACAGATTGAGAAACAGAAAATCACTGTTATCAACCCAGTTGTAAACTCTAAAGGCAAATTGCCAAAGAGTATAGACCATAAATTTGTACAAGGGCCTGCTAAAGGTAAATAAACCTTGAAAAATACAACATTTTTTATTGTCTGTCATTTTTTAACATTGTTAACATGACACCTCCACTTCTTAGAGATCTTGGATTCCCAAGAAATCAACCAGGACACTGGCCAAGAAGACTCAGAGGAAGAAGAACTGGAGCAAATGACCAGCAAAGGACTTACCATCAGGGAACTCCTGCCCAAGGTCTTGTTCCAAATCAAATTCAACCCAGAAGTCCAACCAGGAGATTGGACAGATGCAGAACAGGTCCTCCAAATACACAAACTCCTGAGAGACCTCTTCACATGGAGCATGGACAACAAAATGTTCACTATGGCAGCATCATGGGCAGAAGTGGGGATAACAACCCAGAAGATCTGTCTCAAGCAAATGGCTTGGATGGAACTTATGACATAAATGCAAGGTTGGAATCCCAACAAGAATTTCAAACTCTTAGAAGAAAGAGCAACCAGAATCAAAGAGAACCAGGCAGCCATACAAGCCATAGAGAGATCTTGGCACAAGGAAGAGCCCAGTCAGATTCAGGTACCCCCAGAAATGGAAGGAGAAGTCCCATCTTCCCCACAACAATCCAGCAGTTCCAGGCCCTACAAGCCAAAGGAAACTTCATCCAAGGCTCCCCAACCCTTCCAGGTAGTTTCCAACAGGAGAAAAGGAGCCCAAGGGAAAAACAAAACTTCTTTCAACCAGAGGAAGAAAGAAGCAGACCCATTGATGAAAAAGCTGATGGACTTAGTCCAAGAAGTACACAAAAGCAAGAAATAGTTGTACCTACAAATAGTTTTGATAGTTCTGACTCAATAGACCCAGAATTAATGACTGAAACTACAATCCACACTCATGAGTTTGAAAACAAATTCACATGGACCAAATTGGCCCAATTTATGGATTGGACATATGAAACCTCAGGAAAAATGAGGACAGAAGTGGAAACATTGAAAGAAGAAAATGCTTTCCAAGCAACAGTCATTAAAGACTTAAATACAAATCTGGCCAAAATTTGGACAGAATTTGAAAAAACTAACAGACAGTTGAATTCAATTCTAGAAGAACAACAAACTGTGAGGAGGGATCTGAGGAATATCCAGCAGCAACAGGATAACCTTGACAAAGAAATTGATCACCTCTATGACAGGGAAGACAATCAATACCCTCCAACACAAGGTCAGCCTACTACCTCTACAAAATTGAAAGAAGAGGATAAAGACTATGACCAGGAACCTGAATATCAGATTCCAAAGTTAAGATCAGAGTCAGTGTACCAAGATGGGGAAAATCTCAACTATTCAGAGAAACAGGCACTAAAACAGTTACCAGAAGTAACAAACTGGCCAAAGTTCTCAGGAATTGGGGAATATGACCATATGGAGATCATTGACTATATTGATGGACTCTTTGTTGATGTCCCAAAAATACCAGACTACTGGATCACAACAAGACTTAACACAGCATTCAGAGGCCATGCAAACATATGGTATACTGAGATGAAAGAAATACATGGCAGGAAAAGCTGGCCATGGTGGAGGAACCAGATTATACAAAAGTATAGCAATGGTAGTTGGATCTGGCAAAAGACCATGTCCTTTGAAAGTGATAGATACTCCACAGAAAAAGACCCTTATGAATGGTGCCTCAAACAAACAAAGAGGCTAAAAGCTATTGATCCCAATATGACAATAGAAATGAGAAACCATAAACTCCTAACAAAATTTCCAGGAGATCTAGAACATGCAGTCAAATGCAGATGCAACAACATCAGCAGCATTGATGACATAGCAAATGTCATACAAGATGTGAGAAAGAAAACCTCCATAGGAAGGTACACATCCTATAAACCAAACTTCAAAGACAAGAGGTCTGAATTTAAAGAGACAAACAAAGAAAAAGGGAAAGAAACCCCAAAAAAGAAATATGTGTGCCACAACTGTGGATCACCAGACCACTATGCCAACAATTGCACAAAACCAAAAAAGAAAATATATGCAATTGATGAAGAATCAGAAGAAGAACAAACAGGTGAAAAATCTGATTCTGACAGCATGGGAAATGGTATGAGAGCAGAATCACAAAGTGAACCTGATACCATGGAAGAATACATAGTGGAATGCAATGAAGAAAGTTCACTTCACATACAAGACATTGAATTGGATTCAGGAATACCACAAATAACAACAGACAAAGAGCTCTGTAAGCACACACAGAATGCACAAACATTCCTGGTAACCCCAAATAGAGGGATGGGATTCATTCATGGAACAACTACAAAATTGACAGTTTACATTGAGAACTGTAAACACCCAATGATCATTGACACAGGAGCAAGTTGCTCCATAGTGGCAAAAGAATACTTGGAACAACACTTCCCCAAATGGGAAGAAGAGATAATCCCAACAAAAGCTAGAAACTTTAAAAGTGCATCAGGCAAAATGCACTCACTGGGGACAATAATCAAAGAGATAATTATCCCACACCAAAAAGGAAATATCAGACTGGAACCTGAATTTGTAGTTCTAGAAAATGCACATGTACAAGGATTCTTACTAGGTACAGAGTACCAAAGAATGTATGGCATGGATATTTGCAATAGTAAAAACAGATATCTTACCATAGGTACAAACAAAGACAAAAAATTTTCCTTTGACATAAATCATGTAACAAATGATAACACCTTGAAAGAACTAGTGGAAGAATTCAAAGAAGCTCAATATGGCACTCAACTCACCAGTAAAATGAAACTCAACTTACTGAAAGTATTGAGAAAACATAGAGAAGCTTTTGCAATAGGAGATGAACCACTAGGAAAAATCAAAGGACATGATATAGAATTATATCTAGATGTAGAAAGACCATATCCACCTATGCTTAGGAGACCACCATACCCAGCCAGCATGGAAACTAGGAAAGAAATTGAGAAACATATCAATGAACTCCTAGAAATGGGGGTAATAAGAAAAATAGGACATAATGAGATAGTAGAGGTCACTACACCAGTCCTTATAACTTGGCATGATGGTAAATCCAGACTATGTGGTGACTTCAGGGCTTTGAATAATTACACCAAAGCAGACAGGTACCCCATCCCAAGGATACCACATGCACTAGATAAGCTAGCAAAAGCCAAGTTCATTACAAAAATGGATTGCATGAAAGGTTTCCACCAGAATGGGGTGAAACCAGATTCCATCAAATTGCTGAGAATTATATGCCATATGGGCATATATGAATATACTAGAATGCCATTTGGCATTAAGAATGCACCAGCCCAATTTCAGAGGATGATGGATACCATATTTCAAGATGAAATTATGGAAGGGTGGATGGTAGTGTACATTGATGATATCATAATATACTCAGAAACATGGGAAGACCATGTGAGGAAAATTGATAAAATATTGGGAAAATGTACACCAATCAACATGAAGATATCTCTTAAAAAATGTAACTTTGGACAGCAAGAACTGCTAGCCCTAGGACACAAAGTTTCAGGTTTGAGTCTAGCTATAGACCAAAATAAAGTTGCTGCAGTACTGAAGAAACCAGTACCAAAGAACATTAAGGAAATGCAATCTTTTTTGGGCTTTGCTAGTTACTACAGAAGCCACATAAAAAACTTTGCACACATCACTAGTAGTCTATACAAACTGTGCTCAAAGGATGTAGTCTTTGAAATCACCAAAGAAAGAAGGGATGCATTTGAGAAGATCAAACATGAACTGACCAATGCCCCTGTCCTGATGATGCCTGATTTTGAACTACCATTCAAACTATATATAGATGCAGCATGTAGTCAAGGACTAGGAGCAGCACTACACCAGAGGCAACTAGTGGATGGAATACCCAAAGAAGGGGTAATTTGCTATATATCAAGACAACTGAAAGACTCAGAAGCCAGATATGGAGCTACTCAGACAGAATGTCTCTGTTTGGTATGGGCATTAGAGAAACTCCATTACTACTTAGAAGGAGCAGTATTTGAAGTTTTTACTGATTGCACAGCCCTCAAATCACTGTTGAACATGAAGACAACAAACAGACACATGCTTAGGTGGCAAATAGCCATACAAGAATATAGAGGGAATATGACTATCATCTATAAAGAAGGGAAAAGTCATACTAATGCAGATGGCCTCAGCAGGTGGCCACTGAAAAATGACCAAGAAAATCCAGCATATGACCCAGAAAATGGGGCCAAAATACCCATACAATGCATGGAGATAGATAAGAGAAAGAACTTCAAACTATCAAACTGGGCATTGGAGAATGATCCATCAAACCCAGCACAGAGCTTTGGAGAGAGCAAAGAGATACCCATACTGGGAATCAGCTCCTCTAATCTGAACACAGAGTTCTTTAGCATAGTACAATCATCATACAATAAACACAAACAGTGTAGTATATTGATACAACTATTAAACCAAAAGTACAGGAGTCCTGAACTAGAAAGCCAATTGGAAGAGCCATGGCTCAAAAACTTCAGAGAGAATAGATTTTTCCTGATAGATGATCTACTATACCATAGGGAAAAACACACAAGTGCCCTGGTAATAATAAATAGAGAACATATTTCCCTGATACTACAGGAATGCCATGACTGCCCATACATGGGACATATGAGTGAAGAGAGAACTAAGGAAAGAGTCTTTAGCACAGCTTGGTGGCCAAAGTGGGAACAAGACTTGAGTGAATACATCAACACTTGTACCAGATGCCAGAAAGCCAACAGAAGTCATGACAAAAGATATGGATTACTCCAGAGTATAGAAGAGCCCAAACACCCCTGGGAAATAATAAACATGGATTGGGTAACAGGCCTGGTCCCTGGAGGGAAGGACAGCTTTAATGCATGCCTAGTAGTAGTAGACAGGTACAGCAAGAGTGTCAGATGTCTCCCCTGTCACAAAGAGGACACAGCAATGGACACAGCCATATTGTTCTGGAACAATGTGATAGCTAACTGTGGAGTTCCAAGAATTATAATTAGTGACAGAGACCCTAAATTCACATCAGAATTTTGGACTAATCTATATGAGATGCTGGGAACCAAACTAGCATTCTCCACAGCTTACCATCCACAAACAGATGGTCTAGCAGAAAGAATGATCCAAACATTGGAAGACATCATTAGAAGGTTTTGTGCATATGGAATGGAATATAAAGACAATGAGGGATATACCCATGACTGGGTAACCCTCCTACCAGCTGTACAATTGGCATACAACACAAGTGTACACTCAGTGACAGGAAAATCCCCTGCCACATTAGAGAAAGGATGGAACCCACTACTCCCAGTAGACTACTTGAAGAAGAACCTCCTCTCAGTACACCCCACAGCTAAGGACTTCCACACAATGTGGAAGACTGCCTGTGAAAAAGCAGAGCAATGTGTGGCTGAAGCCAAATTATATAACAAACAGAGATATGACAAGAGTCACCAGGAACCTGATTTCAAAGAAGGAGACCAAGTTCTAATCTCAACTCTCAACTTCAACAACCTAAGAGGACCCAAGAAGATGAGAGACTCATTCATAGGACCATTCACCATTATTAAATTAATAGGAAAGAATGCAGTAGAAGTCAACCTGACCAAAGAGTTCTCTAGGAAACACCCAGTTTTCCCTGTGAGCCTGGTCAAACCTTATCACCAGACAGATGAGGAGAAATTCCCTGATAGGAAGAAGACAGTCACCCATGAAAGATTGGTAGAGGAAGATGACTCACCTGGACCAGTGAAAAAGATCATTAAATCCAGGAAAATAAGAATCAATGGGAAAGACAACAGGCAATACCTGGTTAGATTTAAGAATTAACCAGCAGATAAAGACAAATGGTTAACTGAGAAAGAAATCCCAGATGGACAAATACACCTCAGAAGATTCAGAGCCTCCAGGAGGGCTGAAGAGTCTCATCAATGATGAGCCTCCTTTTGAGGTAGGGTATGTCAGCCTGTGACTCAAAACAGAGCACTAGCATGACATCCAACATACCATAAACAATGGTATGACAAGTATTGAACAAATATAGTCAATACAGGTAATAATTAAGAGAAAACAATCCTCTTACATTAAACACCAACCTTATCCAAACAGAATAAGGAAACCTAGAGGAGAATAAACAAGTCAAAACCCTTATTTTCACCTCTCATTTAACTTATGCATATTTAAGTTATCCTATACCAAAGTGGTATTTTTCTTAAAGCTCACATAGAGAGCTACACAATGATATCATCCATGTTGTTGTAACACCACTACAACTGGAGATACCATATAACCTCATTTTCAAAACCAAGTCCCCCTGAAAGTCAAAGAGGGCTTGTACAAAACTGTACAAAAAGTATAACCAAATTAAAGATCTCAACAAGAGCTTTAATTTGAGACACCTTAGACCTCTGTATCTCTTAAATTGACTGAGGGATCTTGGTTCAAAGGTTTAATAACCAAAATACAGATATTCTGAAAATAAGAAAATAAACAAACCCCTGTATCTTTGGCATACACTCATACAACTGTACAGTGTAATATACCAAACTGTAGGGCTAATCAAGCCCTACAAATCTGTATCACCAGAATACAGATATCTTCCAAATTGAAGAAGATATCTAGCATGGAAGTTTTTGAAGCCTCATACTGATGTACAAAATTACATCCAAAAACTTAAAACCCTTATAACTTTCGCTATTTGCAAGAAGGGTAAACATGAAGCATACCAAATTGAAGAGCTCATTAAGTCCTTCAATTCTGTGCTCTTAGTTTCTTGGTATCTCAAAAGCTGACTGAGATATCTTGGTTGGAAGTATTTTGACCAATACTGGTCTGTACCAAACCTGTACCAACCAGTACAGCCTTGATACTTAAAATAATGGTTATTTAAAGCTTAAACCCGCCCAGAATGACTAATATTGATCATACAGACACCAGAACAACGTCATCCAAGTGCTGACGTGGCAGGTGAAAAGTTTTTTCACCCTGTATGGATCCAGAATGATCATTTGTGGTTCCAAAACCACAATTCTGTCTATATTGACGTCAGAATTGAGGATCCAGAACCACAGACTGACCACTGGAGTGAAAATTTTCACTCCTCTGACGTGTGAAGAGTTAATAACTCTTGACAGTCTTGGAAGATATAAAAAGGAGGGTTTTTCCCTTGAAAACCCATCACCTTATCTTACCTTACCATTATTCTTACGTGACAAGACTGTTATTCATCAGTAGTGTCCTTAGAATTATTTAAGATATAATTAGAATATAATTATTGTAGTGTTTCTTTACAGTCAAAGATATTAGAGCATTGCAACCCAGGTCCTCAATAGACTCATCACCACTGTTACCACGTAGCAGTAGGACCTGAAGATTTCATTTTTTATTTATTTTGACGTGTCACAGTCATAGTACTAGCTTGTATTTACTATTTTTAAGCTACTACATAGACTCACCCTGACATCTGCATTCTTCCTTCTTTATCATATACTTTTTAGAAATCAGGTATAATTTATCATCTCTGTGTGCATCAGGATGGGCTAAAGCTTTTAGTTATTGTTGTGGAAATTCATGGGCAACCAAAAATTTATATTAAAGATCTTTGAGATGAATCAAAGGAATTAAGTTAGCTAATCAAGCTGTACTTAATTACTAATTTTATATACTAAACCTTTAGTCTCCCCTTAGAAATTACTCTTCTTTCTTAATCCTTAGCATAATTACCACTCTCTTTTTCCTCTTTCTTATATCTTTTGGCTATATACCAATTTCCATAGTGATTGTAAGCTTTTTGTAATTGGTTGAATATCTTAAATATATCTTAAATTGACATTCATAAATTTATATATCTTCGGTAAATTTTGAATTTCACTAATCCTCCAGGATTAATTGTATAGTGTATCACTTGTGTCATTGAGATCAGGAAGCCATTGGCAAATTGCAGGCTTTTCCAAAAATGCAATGATGAACTTAATTGAAAAATTACTCATGTGTATAATTGATATTTCAAATTTCTTTTTGACAAGTTTCATGTTTTTTAATGTAACTATCTCTTCCAATGGGACTAATGGTAGTATATTTTTGTTTTCTGAATGTGCTGTGATTTCTCTCAATAATTAAAAACAACACTCAAATTAACTAAACATAGAATAGTCAGGTTATTTTGGGATTGGATGGTTACTTATAATTCCCCAAAACATTTTATTGTATTTTTATAATGATTTCTATTATTAAATAAATAATACATATGGTTGAGTGGATTTATCTAACAACGCAGTCTAATTGAAAGGATTTATTACCTCTATAGGCTCAAATCCCTCAGTTATTTCAATATTTAGCAGTTAAAATTGGTTTTTCTTGAGTGGTGAAGGTTGTTTAGGAGATTTTTTTCCAGCTGATTGGTTGACCTTTCAAGTTATCTTAATTTTAATATTTTAAGTGCTGTAAAAATTAGTTTGGATTGACCAACACAAATTCCTCACTTTTTATGTTGTTTTCCTTTTAAAATTTCTGATTGTGTTCCTTTAGAAGTACCTGCCTCTTGTGTATTGATCTTAGCTATAAAGTATTCCAGGGAATGTTCACAACTTTGTATTTTGGCTTTAATTGTGGAATTTTTTAGGTTTGTTTTTGACTATCTGCTTTATACTAGGCTCACTTGATGATTTTTTTGTTTGTGTTAAATAGCTCTGATTATAATTATTTGAGTTTATAGATTATCTAAAATACATGAAATTGTTGATCTTGGAGAAGTTTGGAATCTTATAATGTCAGTAGTATTTGATTTTCCAAAGAATAGGTGATATAAAAATTGAATGAAATAGTATATGTAGCATAAAAAATAATATATGTATCATAGAGGAGTGGGAGAAATAGTTTCAAATGAGTAAGCTAATTTAATAAAGATGAAAAGGATGAAAATCTTAATCAATGAAGGTATTTATTCAAAAATATGCAGAAATTAAGATGATAGAACATACATTCTTGGGAACTGAAGAATTCAATAAAAAAATTTATCATGGAAAAAAATTGAGGAAACAAGAGAAAGGATAAGACATCTTTTCATTATTGCTCAAGTACAATGGCAATAGAATTTCTTACAGTAAAGCTGATTCATATAATAATATTTTCCTATGTTATATTCTGGTTGACTTGACTGTTATTCTTTTAAACTGACAGTATTTTTCAGCACAGTATATTCATATTTTTTCATGAATTCAAAGAAATCAAATCAAAACAATTAATGAAAAGGATTTAACAATAAAAATATTATTGAGAAAACTCACTTCAAATTATTTTTCCTATATGTGATTTCATTGAAAATTTTCCTTTTTGCAATCAAAAATAATTTAACTTTGATCAGGTAGCTCACTATCTTTATTTAAGAATTATGATGTACTTACTTAATTTAAGAACAAGGGATATTAACTCTTTCCTCAATTTCCTCATAGTACTGTAAAATTAACAAAAAAAATTTACCTGTGAAAGCAATGAGCACAGGTTGAACAAGAAAAAGTTCTCACCAAATGCTCCATTACATTTCCCAGCTAGTTTTTAAACTGACAAGGTGCTTACATTAATTTCAGCACCTGTAAATTACAATGTATATGTTGAGGTGATGTACAACTAAGTAGATCACCATGTTTTCTGGGGGTGGTTGGTAAAGAGGGCCATTGGCTTTTGATACTGGGAGTAGGTGTTTCATGGTTTCAAGCCACATGGAGGACACACTCAAAATTGAGAGTTTTGTGAAAGTGAAATTTATGGAAGTTTTGAGTATTTTTAGGAAGCTTCAGGAATTTTAAATAATACAGGTTATACAGTTAAATAAAGGATACAGGTAATATTTCATACATGTAGTTTCAGAAAAAAATTTGAAACCTAACCCACAAGTTAGCCCTCAAACACCAGAAAACTATAGTAAAGTAAGTCACCTGACTGCTGGGTAATCAATTGAGTAACACATGGAGATAAGGGCTACAGGGCCCACATTAAGGTTTGTTTGTATTTCACAGCCTCAATTCACAAACATTTCACATAATGTCACATGAACAAGTTAGATTGAAATGAATTTATATGATCACTCAGAAGCATGTCATGTCAATGGATAAAGGGTAGTGAATCACTCTTATTGGTCAGAGATATAGACTCATGTCATTTCAGAACATGTTGCCCCTGGAAATACAAAACTAAAGCTTTCACTGCTTTTCACAGCCACCAGAGGCTGAAAATTTTCAATTCCCATGGAGAGCCCCAGTGGGTATAAATAGAGGCCCTCTCTCTCAATTTCTCATTCTTCCCCATCTATAGTTTATAAAGGGTGTTGGTAAAAACACGTAAGCAAATTGGTAAAAACACGTAAGAGCTTACGTGTTTTGGCCATAAATTGATAAAAACACGTAAGGGGTGCCCTGGGCCCATTTTTAATTAAAAATGAAACACAATTGGGCCTGTATTGGGCCAAAACATGCCCAAAAGAGGTTTTTTCCCCACAAAACCTCTCTAACTCCAAATTGTTTCTGATTTTTTTGCCCATCCCCCCCAAAAAAAAACAAGCCCAAACACCCCAATAATCCACATTATCCCCACCCCAAACCATTGTTTTTTTTGGAAAAACAGCATTACCAAAGCCATTTTGCAAAGCTTTTCACACTTTTTTTTCTTTCTTTCCCCCAAAGACTGCATTTTCCACCACAAAAACCTGCTTTCAAGCCTCTCAATTTTCAATTTTTTACCTTCCCTCATCTATTAATCCCACATTTAAACCACTTTCTTTCACTCTTAACCACTTCTGTTCATTTTTCACACCTTTTTTCACCTCTTTTTCACATTTCGAAAGGTTCTTACCCCATTCCAAATCCCCCAATTCCCCCTTTTTTTCACTTTTATACATATTTTTCATTAAAAAATGCTTCAACCCCCCACTGAAGGTGAATTTCAGACCCTTGAGCTTCTTTGGCAACATGTGCATAATGCTGCCAGGGCTCAGGGGTATGCTGTGTCCACCTTGAGGTCCAATATGACCCACAACCAAATTGAAATAAGTTGTGACAGGTCTGGCACCACAAATCCCAACAAAAGCCCCTCCAAAACAGTCACCTCAAGAAAGCTTGACTGTCCTTTTAGACTTTATGCCAGGAAATATTCCAAGAGTACCACTTGGACTCTTAAAGTCAAAAATCCTGAACATAGCCATGATGTCACTGAAAATATCATGGCACATCCTGCTTTCAGGAAATTCAATGAGCAAGAAACATCCCAAATTGCTCAAATGTCTGAATCACTGCTCATGCCAAGGCAAATTCAGGCCCAATTATGCAGCCAGAGGGAGTCTGACAGGCCTGTAATCCTTCAAGACATTTACAACCAAGTCAAGAAAATCAAGAAAGACAAACTGCAAGTCAGAAGGCCCATTGATGCTCTTATTGACACTCTCAAAGAAGAAAATTTTGTTTGGTCCTCTGCAAGGAATTCTGAGGGACACATTACCTCCTTGTTTTTTACTCACCCCCTGGCCATAAAACTTCTTCATGGCTTTCCTCATGTCATTCTTATTGATTGTACTTATAAAACCAATAAGTACAAAATGCCCCTTTTTCATATTGTTGGATTCAGCTCAGCCAATAAGACCTTTTCTGGGGCTTTTTGTTTGATGAAGAATGAAAATGAACCTTCATATACTTGGGCATTAAATCAATACATAGAAAAGTTCCTCAACAACACCAATTCTGTTCCCCCTCCAGTTATTGTTATTGACAGGGATCTGGCCTTGAAAAACTCTATTAAGAAGCTCTTCCCAGACTCCAAAGTCATGCTATGCATTTGGCACATCAACAAGGGTGTATCTGCTCATTGCATGAAGAAAATTGGTCATGGAACTGATTTTGAAAACTTCATGGGCCTTTGGAATCAAGTAATATACTTCTTCACTTTATTTCACTTTTTTTCTTATTATTGTCTTTATTAATGACTTTGGGATTCATTTCTCAGCTTATGTATTCATCCACTGAGAAGTATTTCAAAGACAACTGGAAGAAGCTTCAAAAGCAAGTCAAAAATCTTGAGGTCTTGCAATATTTGGAAAAGATGTGGCTTCTTCTAAAGTAGTATTATGTGCCAGCCTGGACCAACCACCATTGCCACCTGGGTGTGGGCTCCACCTCCAGAGTTGAAGGTGCCCATGCCATGGTTAAACTTTGGCTCCAAAGGTCCACTGGTACTATTGTGGAGGTAGTCAGGGCTCTCCACATGGCATTCAGAAAACAATTTATTGAAATAATCAACAGAATCTCCAAAGGAATGATTGTCCATGTCAAGAATTTTCCTCCACACATCTGTGCCCTCAATGGCAAGGTGTCTCATTACGCTCTTCAGATTGCCTTTGAAAATTTCAAAACAAAATTTCCTCCAAATGAAAAATGCACCAACAAATACAACAATTATAAAGGCATTCCTTGCAGGCATAAGACCCAAAAGGCATTTGCCAAGCTCCAAAGGCTCGAATTATCAGACTTCCATCCTCAATGGCATTTGAATTTGCCTGTGAGGGTTTTTTAATTTCTTCTTATTAACTGATTTTATTTCTCATATTCTTCTCAGGCTGGTTTTCAAGGTGATGATCAAAGTGTTGAAAAAGAAAGAAATAATGAAGCCAAGAAAATATTTGAAGACATTGGGGAAGACCTGTTTCAAAGACCAATGGCAGAAATCACTCCAATACTTCAACATTTTCAAGATGTTTTGACTGGAAAAGTCCCATTTGATCAAATTCCCAAGAGTCAATAGGATGATCAATATTATGAAGACCCTCTAGAATGCAAGAATATCCATGGAAGACCCCAAGGAGCCAAGAATAAAAACAAAAATCAAAACAAAAGAGAACCTTCAAGATTTGAAATTATTGAAAGTCAATCCAAGTGAAGAGGAAGACACCCCTCAAAAGTCACCAGTACAACAATGTCAATATCCCAGTCAAATGTCCCCTCTCCAATTATGGAAGTTGACTCATTATCTAAATCCATCAGTTCATCAGATTCACTAACCTCAGCAACTGATTTCAATAAATCAGAAGTAACCCTTAGAAGGTCCAGAAGATTGGCAATTGGAAGCAAGACCTCACAAAGAAAATCACACAAGCCTGCCACCAGTCTGAATATCTATGATGCAATTGACTTGACCTGTGAGCATTGTCAAAGCAATTATCACACAAGTGATGAATGCTCCAAGCTGTTTGTGAGTTTCTGATTCTTTTTAATGTAATTTTCTGTTGTTTATTTTGATATTTATTCATTTTTTGAACTTATTTTATCAGATAACTGGCTCAGAAGACTTGCCCAAGTTTATATTGAAATACACCTTCAAGGCCATCAATGTCCAGGGTGATGGAAACTGTGGCTACAGAACAGTATCCCACTTCATTTACAAGACTCAAGATCAATGGGCTGATGTCAGAGGTGACTTGGCTGAAGAAATTCACCAAAATCAAGACCTTTATGAAGCCATGAACACCTTAATTCCCTCAGTATCCTCTTATTTGGAAAGAATTTAATGGTATGAAGATGTTGGCCAGGCTCCAAAAAGCAAGTGGATGTCCATGCCTGACATGGGGGATCCAATTGCAAATAAGTATAAAAGACCGGTTTTCTTTTATTACACAGCCCAATCTTTTTCTTTTTTCCCTTATTTCTGTCCTCCAAATGATAATACCCCAATTTTCATCCGCTTCTTGAATAGTTGTGCTCATTTTGTTCCTTTGGACATCATCATTTCTAAGGTTTATCCAGTCCCCCCATTACTGTGAACTGGGAGATTCATGCCCAAACACAAGCCCTGGGGTGGGCTGATAAATTTAAGAAACACAGAATGTTGTATTTGTACAATCTTCCTCCCCCCTCTCAGAAAAAACCCACTATTTTGGAGGTTGATTCTGATTGAATGATTTTGGTATATACAATTTATGCCAATTATCCCCCTCCTCAGTAATATTTATTGCTTAGATCCCACCTCAGTCTCCTTTTTTATCAAGCATGTGGAACTTTTGTACTTGAAAATAGTCATATTACACACAAGAAAAAAACAGTTGAAAAAAAACACTCATTGTGCCTTCACTTGTTGTCCCACCAAAGAATTTTTCCCAATTCATGAGCTTCTGGTTCTTTATTGTCCAGATTGAACCCTTTAATTTAAAAAAAATGAAGGAAATTCATAAGTGGGAAGTTATTAAATTCACTTTTTAAAAATAGGCATATTACAATGATGGGAAAAAACATTTGAAAAAAAACCCTTTTTGTGCCTTCACTTGTCCCACCCGAAAAAATTCCCAAAATTATGGGATTCTGGTGCTTTATTCTTCACATTTAACCCTTCATTTTAAAAAAATGAAGGAAATTCATAAGTGGGAAGATTTTAAATGAATTTTTGAAAAAAATATGCCATTTTGGCATATTGGCCAAATTGGTGAAATTTGGCAAAAAAAAAATTTGAAAAAATTTGTGCTTATTGACATGCCAAGTTGGGAAAAATATGGAAAAAAAATTAAAAAAATCCTCAAAACTGAGCCTGAGGAATTTTTTTTGAAAAATAAGGTCACTTACGTGTTTTTACTCAAAGCTTACGTGTGTTTACCAACACCCTTTATAAATTGAACTTACTTTTTCTGATCCCTCCTCTAGAAGTTTATACTAGAAATTTTATTTTGATAAATTGAACCCAGTAACTGAGTTTTCTTGTTGAAATATATCAAGATAATAAAAATTGTAAAACAACTTTCATTGATACCTCACTAGAAGGTAAACTTGTAATTGATTCAATTATTCAGGATCTTAAATCTTTCATATCATAAGCAAGGTGTCTCTGGAGCTTGTTGCTTAAACCTCAAGAAGAATTCTTAGAGAGTTTTAAAACAAAACCATCACCCAAAAGTAATTTTGTAGGCTTTAAAATGAAGCCTAATCATTTTTTATCATTTTTGGGCTATTTTTTGTTTCAAACTTCCTCAAACAAATGAATTTTTCCTGTTTCAAAAGAAAACCTGCAAAAACAAATTAATTCAATAATTTTAAAAGGAAATTGGGTTTGTATTTATTAGCTAGTATCTAATAAATTATCATCAATGGAAAGAATAAAAATAAACCCAAATAGCTTAGTACTTGATTTAAAGTACCTACCTGCTAGTATGATCAACAAGCCAGAAGATATTATACAATCTATTACTACAACAGAACACCATAAAGAACATTGAACTATTTATATTAGACCTTATTATTGAAAAACATCTGAGTAGTAGACTATGCATTCCACCAAAAAGGGATTTAAATATATATATTTTTGTGATTTTAAGTATAACGTAAAAGATATAAAGAGATGAAGATTTGTTGTATGTAGTTTTTGTATTATAAAGTGTGTTTTCTGTTATTTTCATATTATTTTGTTATATTTATTTTGGATATTGTTGTAAAATTATTTGGTGGAATCCAATCAGACTGCTGAAAGTTTTTAAAAGAACTTATTTTTTGAATTTTTTAATAAACATTGTTTTGAGTAGAGAAAATTATGATTAGAGCTTGTTGAGTACAATACTTTCTGAACAAGCCATTATCAATAATAAAATTGATTTGTGAACTTGGTAAAGATAACTTAGAATATTAGGAAGGGCAGTCTATATTATTTTAGCACACAGGCAGAGCAAGGGTTGCAAGTCCCAAACAGAAATTTAAAGCTTTTTACTTGTAATTTCCCCTTCCAGGTACTGCCTCACTTCATCCCACAGTAGTTTAATAGTTGAGTTCATACCATATTCAGACCTTCAAGCTATTGATACCTTAAATTTAATTCTATCTGGTGGAACAATGGCACCAAAGAAAACAAATAGGAAATCTCTGAAATCTCCCTTCTAGAAATTATACCATATGAAATGCCAATAATCATATTTTTTAAGGTTGAAAAAGGAGAGAAGCTTATTAAATTTATTTTATCCTTACAGTTCAAAAATTTGTATTTTAATAGATCTTACAGATCTCGTAAAGTCGTCTAATGAGTATCATTAGCTGAAATAAAGGAGAAAAACCACTCAAGATCTTTAATGGGTTTGGTCATCCACACTTTTTTAATATTTGTACTCCATTCTTTCAAATTATAGTTTATAATTTTCTCAAAAAATATAAAGGAAAACACACATTTGAAAGTATCTATGATCCAGTAAAATACTCACTAGCCAAAAATAAGCATTAATTTTACTACTATTTTTGCCATTCTTACTGATTCATCATTAGAAATAAGGGAACTTCAAATGGGCAGATCTTGTCTATCTTTCAATTAAAAACATCACTTTTCTTTTTGACTTTGTTCAATACTTTGAAACATGAGTTTTCATACAAAAAAGAAATCTCTATAATCTTAACTTTAGCTTTATGGCAAAATATTTTAATTTTATACCCAATTATTCCCAAGTCTCTAAGGGGAAAATGATTATCATTCAGTAATATTTCTCTTCAGGTAATAATCCTTTCAGAGGAAATGAGTTTGATTTTTTTTGAGAAGAAACTCAACAAGAACAGTATGTGAACTTCTTATGAAACCCACTGGCATGCTCTGGGTAAAATCTCCCTTAGCATCCAAATTCATGCTTTAGAAATAATTGGAAGTGGATACTGTTCAAATGATCTACTGATCCCATTTTCTGTGGTTTTACTCTTGATTTCTTTCTTTTAATGCGGTGATACGCTTTCCTTCTAGTATGTATGCTCTCTTAGTTCGACACTAAAATTTGAATACTTGAATTGGCAATACTAGCAAATGGGCGCGCCCTTGGCGCGCGCGCCATGGCTTGCCACACCGCCAAACTCTGCTGTCTACGGAGCCACTGTCGCCAGCCAGCTGAGCCTCAAGCCCTAGCCAGGAGCCATCATTCGAAGTATCCAGCTCACATCCTTCATCCTGAAAGCCTGAATGTCTCATAATTCTCAAAAGAGTGCTCACCCAGCTATGGCTGATTGGGAGTCGCTGAGACAAGCCTGGCTGAAACCACGAGCAACACTTCAAACCGAGCCCGCAGTTCGCAAACTCAGCAACTTTGAAGAGGCAGTAAACGACTATGACCGAGCCGCCGAAGAGGGTCCTGTTCCTGAAAAGGTCGCAATGGCTGTCAGTTCCGTTTGATTTACGACATCGACCACGCCTAATTATTTATGTTTCAAGATGATGGCAAGTACCCTAGTAAAAGACGATGAATGAGATTGTTTTGTTCAATCTTTGTAGGTGGAGCTTTTATCGGCAGAACTTCGTCTAACCCGTGGTCCATACCCGTGTCGGATTCCGTTATCTCAAGCAGTTAAGTTTTTTTTGTTTCTTTCTGAACAGTAAAATGTACAATTTATCAAAAGACCCTTCAAGTTAAACCTCTACCCTGTTGTAAAGGGCTTCTAGAGTTTACAATCCCATTCCTGACCTAGCTTGTTTGAATCGGAAAATTTCGTAACTGGCGACAACTTAAACTGTGTTTTTCATTACTTGTATAGGTGGCAGTTCTTTATCGAAGTTGGTTTTACGACTTGTTTCCTCGCTCAATAGCTTTTCGTATCAATGTACCAAGCACAAGTTCTGAACCCGAAACCGAAGTCAAGTAAATGCTAGATCTTAATTTTTCAATCTAATCCATCAAAAGTTTCCATTTATTGCGAAATGTTACAAAGCTGTTTGAAAGGAGAAAATGTTAAATTGACTGAATCGCAAGAACAATTTTGCAGCCAAATTGTGAATTTCTAATTGTACTAATATCTGGCGAAAAGCTCATAAACAAAATACTTAGTAAATAAAAATTTACCCTCCAAAGCCTGGCATCTGACCATAGATGAGGAAATAGCATTCTAACTATAGTTAGCGGCAATAAGTGCAAAGAATAATCTAATGGTTTGAGCGGAGGAAATCTTGACAAGACCTCCCTCCAAGGCCTGTTCATAGTCAAGCCTTAAAAGCCTGGTTTTGCTAGAATTAGGTCCGACACAGTAGGTTGGTTCGATAGTCTTTGGACAAGTGAGTGGCCTTGCTTATAGGCAATAGTTGGTAGATGTTTGTTTGGAACGCTGGCTCTTTGGGCAACCATAAAGAGTCTGCAAGCAAAAGTCATTCAGGTTGGTTTTTCTCACCTTTGTGGTAAAGAAATAAAAGCTATTTCTTGCAAAAAGCTCTGTTCTATGGTGGTATCTTGCTTTGGAAAGATTCTTCATCTTAAGGAGGAGGCGGTTCTTTGGAATGTTCAAAGCTACACATTTATGCATTATTTCTTATGGGATTTCCGACTGACCTTGCAGAAATTTGATAGATTCCATAATCCAACACAACAGTGGGTATGAGATGTGACAAAATATGGCTTTCATAAGAAAGCTGTTGGTGTAGTGTTATATGCTGTTTTCAATTCGCAATTCTTTTTTGTAAAAGAATTAGGTTGCTCTCAAAAGTGGTAATCCAAAGAGATAGATCTAGTAATTTACTAGAAACGACACCTCTCAGGTGTAATAAAGGTCCAGTACATCAGATTTTGGCAATATTTGTCTCAATGAGAAAAGAAGGACAGTAGTCAAGACCAGAAACATTCTTCAATTCCCCATATGAGAAATTTGGGAAATTGCCTTAGGAATGGAAACATTTTTCTTGTAATGATACTATGGATTTCCAAACAATTTCTTTTGTGCATTGGTAAATTCATGCCAAGGTTTTGCTGAATTGATGCCGGGGCCCCCCGCTCATGCCCCCCATGTGCCCTGTGCCTGGTGTTAATTTAGCAAAGCTTGACACCAAAAGGGCATTTTTTTGTATTTTATATTTTTTAATAGTAGCTGGGGCCTCAATTCCCAAGAATTTTTCCAAAAAAGTATATTGAATCTTTTTTTCCAAAGGGTCATTTATTTTGCAAATGCCCTTAAGAAAAAAAAGAGTGGAAATTAAGAGAAAAAATTAAAAAAAAAACTGGGACTTCAGAGAGAGGGCCATCCAAAGGGATGGCTTTAATTTTCTAAACCTCACATCCATGTTTTGGTAAGGGTTGCATAATAACCCAAAGGAGTGAAATATTTCATTTTCATTTTTTGGGGGAAAAAAATATTTCAATTTAACAAAAAATCATTCTCAAAAAAACATTTTTGGTTGTCTTTTTTCTTCATTTTTTTTGATTACAGGGCATTTTTGCCTAAAATTGGGCAAAAAACTGCGGGGCATTCTGGAATCAATTTAGCAAGGCGCTGGCATGTTTTTAGTGATTTAACTGCTAAATTCATGCCAATATAGCATTGATTTAGCAAAATCCTTTCTTTTAATATCACATGAAATGAATTTGCTAAATTGATTTAAGCTATTACAACGGTCTTCAAATTACCCATTCCTTACTTGGGGAACTTGAAAATATTTTTAATTTATATTAATCAGTTTGGATTATATTTAGAGCCTGGTTGAGACTAAGAACTTATCTTGGTTCAAATAATGACTAATTTCTTTACTTAAAATAAAAGAACTATTGAAAAAAACTGCCTTTGTTGGTGTTTATATACCTTAATATTTACCTCTAATCCAAATTTCATGGGTTTATTATCGTAAATACTATATGCAGTGTAGTTTTTTCGAATGACCTATTTGAAATATTTACCAACTCCAAGTTATTGCACGTTCCCTTTTCTTCCAATAAGAAAGATTTTTGCAATAAAACATTAAGATTGTTTCAATGTTGACCTAACGATACTCATCTTACTAATGTACTATGCATTTTCTCAAAAAATAAATTAAAATCAATTCATTCTCAGATTAATCTAGTCATTTATCTCTATTCAAAAATATATTATGTAATTATTTACATATTTTGATACTTGGGATCCATAAATTTTTTGATTACCACTAAAATGGTTAGCTCTTTATTAGTTATTTTGTTGAATAATCTTTTACTACTAATTCTGTTGAATTTCGGAAATTACCATTGAATTAAGCTATAAAGTGAATCCTAAATCAAAAATGATATATCATAGACCAATCTCAAATTTATTGAGATTGGTTCCCTCAAAGTGTGATCCTGCAAGCATGTAAACCTCTATCTTCTACACAGACTGCAAAAACTTTATTTAAATTTTTGTCTTATTTTCTTTCAGTTTCAATTAATCTGATTCAATTCAAACACTTCAATTTTTTTCTATATTCATTGTTTGCGGCTATAACAACAGTTAATTTTTAGCTATAGTAATGTTTGTAGCTATAACTGATTTTTTTAGATAACAAAAAAAATATTTAAATATTATTATTTCAAATTTGTTCATAACGTATTAAAAGAGGCTTAATGCTCTTTCAATTATTTCTCAGAGATCTTATACCATATTTTTTATACAAAAGAATCTTTTTTAAATTTCACTTTTTTGAAAAAAACTATCATATCTGAGTTATAGGTGACTCAATCACTCTTAGTACATTATTGGTAAACAAAAATTCCATCAAAAATACTATTTTAAGCCTAGTGGAGTACATATTTCTCAAAAAATAGTACTTTAATTTTCTTTAGCTCATTAAAATTATCGTTTTGACTGGAAGAAAAAAAAAAGGCCTCAGATAACACGAAGCCTCTTCAAACTACTGACTATTGAGCTTTGAATGAAAAATCAATTGACCTGAATATCATCAAATAGAATCAAACGAATAGAGTACACTCGCAGACTAAAATATTATTTATATCACTTTTTTCTCCAACCAACATCGAAAACAGAATAAATAATATGAAATGATAGAAGAAATGTAATAAGTTTCCTTTAATATCATCAGACAAGACCTCAGTAGAACCCTGTTTTAAAATACAAAAAAATCATTTGTGATTTATAATATCTGGAAGAATTTTCTGTAAGTAAATAAATGTTAAATAATATTATGTAACCTTCTGTGAGCACTGAGGTGTATTTCACATACCAAAAGAGGCCAAAAATCCCTTCCAGTAGCTTTCTGAATATATTGTCTCAGAATTATTCATCTTTCACAAAGGAAAAGATGCATATTAATTTTTTAGTAATTAAACCCATGAATTCAAGGCCAGATTTGGATTCCACACAAGATTTATTCTATGGCTTACCTATAAGGTGTATATAAATCAATATATGAGGTATTAAATGGAAAATACTTCAAAACCTCATTATAAATACTAAATAAACAAATTTTGACAAGTTTTTTTTTCATTTTAAGGTCAAAATAATAATATTCTGAAAAGTGTCATAATACATTTACACTTTAATTAGTTTCATACATGTTTTTGGCACTTGAAATTACCTTATCAGTACTCAAAAGCTTTGCTACACAAACATTGAATATCAGTATCAAAGCCTGAAATAGTTTAAGGTTGGTCTATGAGTCTACTAGTTGAAATTAAGCAAGTCTACCATGGATTTCTGAAAAATTAATATGATAAAGAAACATTATAGCCAAAAGATTAAGTTTTTGATTACTCAAAAACCTATAATGTAATTTTTTTTGTAAGATTTAATTTCTTGTATCAAGTAAAAGAATGTCATAGTTTGATAATTATATAGAATAGCTATTATATCACAAAGATATGTTACTAAAAATATTAAAGTAAAAGCAATATTGCTCTATCAGATTAAATACCACTGGCAAAAAAAATTCATGTCACAATAAGCCCTTTATGTATTTGAACACTATTGGAAAATATTATTATAAATGAATTATATTGAGTCTAATTTCTCTTATCAAGAGTTCTATAGTAGAATCAAGTATAAGAGAAATTTATAATCTTAATTATGTATAAAATTTGTATATAAAAATATATTTAATTCAAAAAGAAATAAACAACAAAAAATATAAGGTGAAAAACTTTAAAAAATGTAGAATGAAAAGAATGAACTTTTTTGAGTATAATTTGTGAGTTTACAAAATTTTTTTATACAATTTTCAGAAATATAAATTAGAAGTATTAAGATAATATTTCACAGTGTTAATATTTTTTATTTCAAATATTTACAGAGTTTAAGAAGATTAAAAATATTTCAGAATGATCTTATTGTGAGCCTTTGAGATATGACCACATACCCAATAAGGTCACAAAAAAGACTCAGAATAATTATACCTTTAATATAATTATATTAAAATTACTTAGAATAATTATACATTAAAAATAATTACTTAAATATACAAAAAATACCATAAATTGGTACAAAAATTGGTTTAACTTAAAAACCAATGAATCAACATGTAAAATAAATTATACCATTGGATTCCCCATGGTAAAATACACATATACCATTTTTATGGCATATCTGTAAAGTCAATATTTAATGAATTATAAGGTATAATACCTTAAAAAACCCTAAAACCTTATTTATCTCAAGAACTAATGAAACAACATGTGAAATAAATTGTACCAGTGGATTCCCCACGAAATTCCACACATAAAACAATTAATGAGCTAATTTCCAAAGTTAATACTTAAGGAATTAACCTGAATATATGCACTTTTTTGGTCAACGCATATATTCAAGGATCATAGCTAATATCTCCTAAAATATACATGATAGAATGATGAACCAAGAATAAAGTTACCACGTAATTACTGTAAGAGCACAGATATGAACTTTATTTTACAAATTATAAACAAGGTTAAAACGTATGATGAAATATTGATAAAAATCAACAGAGCTGTTGACCACTTTGTTGTGAAAGTGTTCCAAACTTAAAAAAAAGTATACAGTTGGATTCTACTAGTCCATTCGTGAAGAATGATGTAATTCTTATGACTAAATTCAGGGTATAACCCCCTGAAATCAAGGTTTGAAGTTTAAAATATTGAATTTCGACAGAAAAGATGAGTTACAAGAAAAATCATCAAAACTAGAGTTTTGATGATGTAATGAAAAGCTCTTAGCAGCATAATAAGGCTATGCCAGACTATCAGAATTCACTCTCTGAATTGCTGTAGCGTGTAAATCTTAAAAGTTATTGAGGATCAAAGTTTGAGCTTAATTTGAGCAGTTATGATCACTCACAGTAACCTTAATTTAAGTTTAACAGTCTTAAGAGTGATAAAATTGGTGAATACTATTATTTTATGATTAAAACTAATAAAATCCACAAAATTTGGGGTTCTGCCAAGCCTCTGATGTCATCAAACTTAGAGTTATAGTGATAACTCTAAATAATGGTGTAATAATGATGTAATATGGTTTGATAATGATGTAATCATCTCCAAACCTTAAAATATTGATCAATTCCAGTTGGTATGATCAGCACACGTCTACTAGAAGCCTGTTGGACTCTGGGAGGGAGGTATTTACTATAAATAGAGCTCTTTTTACTCTATTTTCCCCTCAGACGCATCAAAAACATTAAATCAATTAAATCCAAGGTAATTTCTTTATTCTTTATATATAAAAACTATTATACTATTAAAGACCAAAGACCACCTTGTTGTAATCATCTATTTTGACGTGATTAAATCATTTATTTAATTGTTTTTGCTAAAAATCTCTTTAAAAACTCATTTCCACGTTAAAATCCAGAATAATTTGTAATTTTCTTTATTTTTATTGTAAATACAATTTGAAAAAGTTTTATTTATATTTTTTGGCGTAAAATATTTCAAAATTATTATATTAAATGTTAAAAGTAGGTTATTTTTCTCTTACTATAATAATTTCTTTATTATTACTCTCTTAATAATTCTTTAATTAATATAAATAGTATTTATATTAATTCATAACTTTAATATTAGTAATATTAGTGTTATTAATTGTTTTTTATTGATAAAAAGCAATTTTTTACGCCTTTATTTTTTGTTGGTAACAATAATAAAGAGCTTTTTAAATATATTAATTATTTTATATTAATATATTTATTTATTATATTACATTTTCATAATATAAATTATATTATTATATTTATTTAATAATATGATTATTTTACGCCATAATAATAATAATTATTTCTTATTATTATATTTTTAATCTTATTTATTCAACTCATTAGGACATTCAGAGTACAATAAGTAATAAATTAGTAATTTTTACTTATTGTTTCATAGTCAAACCTTACATTTGGGGGCCTGGCCATGATATTTACTTAAAAGACCTTTGAAAAGATTCTAATTGGGTTTATCCAATAATAAATTATATTTATAATCATAAAATTATATAATAATTTTATATTTTATTGATTTTAAAAGCTATTGAGGCATTTGGAAAGCAATTGTACTGTCTTACACGTGGTTTTTTCACATCCTTAGACTTGCAAGAACTTTCTTTGAGTGACTCTAGTGATTAAAAAAGATAATTTATAAATTAAAAATAATTTTTTATAATTTAATTTTGTAAAAGAATCATATTCATTTTTTATTTTATTCTTTAAAAATAAAAATATAAAAAATATTAAAAAATATTAAAAAACCAATAAAAAAAAAGTTATTTTTTTTATTAATTTTTATTCATTTCTTTATTCATTTCAAGTTTTTAAAGATATAAAAGCAATTTCTATGTGGAAAATTGCCATATCTTGCCAAAAAATAACACTTCTTATAAAAAGACTTATATTTATTTGTCTTTTTTAGTGTTTGAAGATAACCCAACAGAAGACAACCAAGCTACTGTTGAGAGATTGGTGGAAGAAACTTGTCAAAGTTCTCCAACACCAGTTATCACCAAAAGAAAGAAAGCTAAGAAATTAGACTTTCCAGGACCCACCATTCAAGACTCTGAAGGTGAGCACCTCTTTTATAATTGCCATAAAAAGAATTTTTATCCTAAAATACTTTTATTTCTTATTTTATTAAATTATGACTACCAGAAGAGGTTCCCAATACTCCATCCAATCAGATGGAGCTGGACTCAGAGGTAGAAATGATCCCTCAAAAGGGAAAAGAAAGGGCAATATCCCCAGTGGAACAGAATCCACACAAGGAAGTGCCTTATCCCAAAGGCAAGTCCCAGAAATGCCCATGATATCTGAACCTGAATTGGAGCTAAGTATGAGTAACTCAAATAGGTACAAATTACATTCAGAGGGCTCAAATAGACATCTACATGAGCCAGTACAAGCAGTATTACACAGTGTACAAGGACAAAGATTGGGAAATGCTGCCTCAAATACACCAAGGAGTGATGAACTCCTGGCACATCCTGAAAAAGTTCCTCAAAGAGGAGGAGATAGTGAAATACTCCAATGGATGGAATCCACTGTCATCCAAACCTCAAATCAAAAAAATCAAGGATTACCATGCCAAAAAGAGGGAGGCAACCAAGGAAGAAGCCCCAGTAGCTTCTACCAGCAAGCCCCAAGCCAGCCCACTTCCCCAAGAAGGGAAGAAGAACAAGAAAAAGCATTGGAGGAAACCATATTCCCCAAGCTACAGGATCCCAAGAATCCAAAAGGATGCCATGGACAATGTTTTCAACATGGCCAGAACCTTGATGGAATTCAACGACAAGGAAGAGCAAAGAATGAGACAAACTCATTTCCCAAAGAAATAACCTTGTCCAAGAAGGTTGTAAATACTTTAACAGAAATTAAAAATAGTATATTACCTCTAAAAGAAATTAAGAATAGTTTATTATCACTACAAGAAATAAATAACAATTTATCTTCTTTAACAAAAATTGTTGTGAAAAACAAGAAAGAAATTGACAACATTAAGTTCATTGTTGAAAATAATAAACCAAAGAATTTAATTGACAATACTCAAAAATTAATACAAGGACAACAAGAATTGTATAAATACATAAAAGATATCAAAGACAAGACTTTGAAAATCAATTGTGATGTGAGTATTGACAATCTTACAGAAAAATTAAATAAATTAAGTATTTCTGTAGAAAAATTTGAAGAAAAGACTTCATCACACCAAAAATTACTTTTGGACCATGTGGAAAAAAGTGATGAAGCAAGAATGCATCTGAAAGATGATATTCAGAGTGAAATAAGGCTTATTACTGAAAAAATGGATAAAATTAATGAGGCTAATTTAGATATTCCAAAGTTATCAACACCATTTTCTCATATAAGAAGGCCTGTTAAAACAAAAGAGGAATTGTCAAATCCCTTCATAACAGACTTGAGTCACCAAGATAATAACCAAGTCTTAATGAAGGAAGCACCTCAATTGAAGGAATGGCCAACATTCACAGGAGAAGGTGAATATGACCACATGTCATTTATTAAAACAATTGACATGTTACAAGAAGACTATGCCATACCAGATGAATTAATCACTGCAAGATTACATTCATTGTTTGAGAAATCTGCAAAAAGATGGTATTATGGCATAAGACAAACAAATGGTAAAAATACCTGGTCTTGGTGGAAACAAGAAATAATCACCAAGTGGGCAAAAGATGCCTGGAGGTATAAGATAGAAAATGCATTTGAAAACTCTTTCTTTGACCCAGAGAAAGACAAACCTTTAACTTGGTTCTTAAAACAAGTTGAAAGGCTTAATGCACTGTACCCAGAAATGTCACAAAAGATGGTGCACATGAAAATACTTAAAAAATGTGGAGGGGAACTAGAACATGCCCTAAGAAGCAGGTGTATAGAACCATGCTCCACAGAAGAGTATATAAATGCACTAGAAGATATAGTGACAAGAACAAAAATTGGCAGGACTTGGAAAAAATTGGACATTAAAAGCCCAAATAAACCATTTATCAAAAAAGATAAATCAAAAGAATCCTTTAAGCCCAATACATCCAACAATAATGAGCAAAGAAAATGCCATAAATGTGGAGGTATTGGACACTTAGCCAATAATTGCCTTAAAAAAGCAAAGATTAATGAAATTGTGGAAACAGAAAACCACAATGACAAAGAAGAGGAATCTGACTCTGAAAAAGAGACAGAAGAGTCAGAAAGCTCTGAAAGTGATGAAATCAATATAATTAATGCAAAAATTAATAATATTGATATAATTTATGAAGTACTGGATGTTAATTCAAACTTACCACAAGTTGGAACATCTGACACAAACCTGACAAACATACAAGATGCCAAAACGTATAGAACCAAACCTGCAAGAGGAATGGGATATACAGCTGGAAATCAAGTATAAGTATGGTTATGGTTGATAACCAAGAAGGAAAAGTTAACTTGGATACAGGAGCATATTGCACTTGTGTTGGCAAAAGTTATTCAAAAACCATTGTCCCAAACTGGCAAGAAAAACTTATGCCAATACAAGGTGTCAAATTTAGTAGTGCAAGTGAGAGCATGAAGCCCCTTGGAATAATTGATTTAACACTAATTTTTCCTCATCCCTCACAATGTGTCAGAATTAAAGTAGAGTTTGTAGTGATGGACAACTTTACTAGTAATCATTTCATACTTGGGAATGACTACCTATCAATCTATGGTATAGATATCTCCAACCAAAAAGATAGATATGTTACCATAGGAGATAACAAAAGACAAAAGTTTGGCTTCTTAAATAACAAAAAACAAATCACAGTTATTAAGAATGAAGAAAAAAATTCCAGAAAAGGAACTTTTTATATCTGAACAACTTAAAGAGGCAGAATTCAATCAAGAATTAACAGAAAAAATGAAAGAAAAATTGATTGACCTCTTATTTAAGTATAAAAATGCCTTTGCAACTGACAAAGAGCCACTAGGTGCCATAATTGGACATGAAGTGGATATAATTCTTAATGTAGAAAAGCCTTACCCACCTTTATTAAGAAGACCTGCTTATCCAGCCAGTCCAAGGGCTAGAGAAGCCTTAGAGGTGCACATTAAAGAATTAATGGACCTTGGAGTATTAAGAAAGGTTGGACATAATGAACAAGTAGAAGTTACTACACCTGTCATTATAACTTGGCATAATGGAAAATCAAGGATGGTAGGAGACTTCAGAGCCCTGAACACCTATACCATTCCAGACAGATATCCAATACCTAGAATCCATGAGACATTGACCCAATTGTCACAAGTTAAGTTCATCACAGCTATGGATGCTCTTAAGGGTTTTCATCAAAATGTCTTAACAGACAATGCCAAGAAACTACTAAGAATAATAGTCCATTGTGGAATTTTTGAATACTTGAGAATGCCATTTGGGATAAAAAATTCACCTTCCCATTATCAAAGAATGATGAATAACATATTCCCTGAAGAATTATCAGAAGGATGGTTAATTATCTATATTGATGATATCATAGTTTGCTCAGAAACTTGGGAAAATCACCTTACAAGACTAGAAAGGGTACTACAAAAAATAGTCCAAGTGAATATGAAAATTTCCTTGAAAAAGTGTCATTTTGCATATAGTGAATTAAAAGCACTAGGACATGTTGTATCTGGACTTAGTCTAGGCATAGACAAAAATGAAGTAGCAGCAGTACTACTCAAACCAATGCCTCAAACCAAAAAAGAAATGCAATCATTTTTAGGATTTTCTGGTTACTATAGACAGCATATAAAGGACTTTGCAAAAATTGCCAAATCCTTATATAAATTATGTGACCAACAAACAGTTTATGAAATGACTGAAGAAAGGGTCAAGGCATATGAAGAATTGAAAAATTCACTAACAAATGCCCCATTTCTTCTAATGCCAGATTGGAAACTACCTTTCAAACTATACATTGATGCTTGTGGAGAAGGATTAGGTGCTGCACTTCACCAAGCACAAATTATCAATGATAAACCAGTGGAAGGACCAATTTGTTTCATTTCAAGGAAAATAAAGCCAACAGAAGCAAGGTATGGAGCAAGCCAAATGGAATGCTTATGCCTAGTGTGGGCTTTAGAAAAACTGCATTATTATTTGGATGGCACAGTATTTGATGTAATCACAGACTGTAATGCTGTGAAATCACTATTAAATATGAAGACTCCAAATAGACATATGCTGAGATGGCAAATTGCTATCCAAGAATATAGAGGAAATATGACTATTGTACATAAATCTGGAAATATTCATAAAAATGCAGATGGTCTTAGCAGATGGGCTTTAGCAAATACCCCTGACAATCCAGCATGGGTACCACAAGAAGAGCACCATATAGAAGGAATATGTGTCACAGACATAGGCACAGAATTCTTTAACCAAGTTAAGGAAAGCTATAAGACAGACAAAAATTGCCATATCTTAAGCCAACTTCTAATGAAAGACTGCAAAGATCCATCACTTTCATCAAAACTAGATGAAATATGGAAAAAGGCATATGATGAAGGAAGATTCCACCTCCTTGATGGAATACTTTACCATAGAACAAAACACACATGTGTTATGGCCTTAACAGATAGAACACTAATAAACACTATTTTACATGAGTGTCATGATAGTGTTGCATCTGGACATCTCTCAGAAGATAGGACACTAGAGAGGGTGAAAACCTGCTCTTGGTGGCCAAATTGGAAGAAAGATGTTTCAGAGTACTGCCAAACCTGTGACAGATGTCAAAAAGCCAACAAAGCCACAGGAAAGAAATTTGGAATGATGATCCAAATCCAAGAACCAAAATCCCCATGGGAAATAGTTCATATGGATTGGGTAACAGCACTACCTCCAGGAGGAGACAGGAGCTATAATGCATGTCTAGTGTTAGTTGACAGGTACAGTAAAACTCCCATGCTCTTACCATGTCATAAAGATGACACAGCTATGGACACAGCCATAATGATATGGAATAAAGTCATTAGCCACACAGGCTTATTCCAAAATACTATAAGTGACAGAGACCCAAAGTTCACTTCAGCATTATGGACAAATCTCCATAACTTATTTGGGACAAAGCTATCATTCTCAACAGCTTACCATCCCCAAACTGATGGTTTAGCAGAAAGAATGATACAGAACTTAGAGGACATGATCAGAAGATTCTGTGCTTATGGGCTAGAATTAAAAGATTCTGATGGTTTTACCCATGATTGGTGTACACTAATACCAGCACTTGAACTGGCATATAAGACATCAATCCATTCTTCTACTGGCAAAACACCAGCAATGCTAGAGAAAGGTTGGAATCCAAGACTTCCTTATGATACCCTCAAAAAGGACTTAGTGGACATACATCCAACAGCAAGCAGTTTTAAGATAATGCTTGACAAAGCAAGACACCATGCAAACAGATGCATGCAAGACTCTTTCAAATATGCAAAAGAAAGATGGGACAAAAGTCATAAACCACCTGACTTTAAAATAGGAGATTTGGTATTAGTATCAACTCTTAACTTTAATAAAATAAAAGGACCAAAGAAATTGAAAGATTACTTTGCAGGACCATTTATGGTAAAGGCACTTCATGGACCCAATGCTGTACAATTGGAACTTACAGGTGATTTAATGAATAAACACCCAACTTTCCCTGTAAGTCTTATAAAACCTTACAGCTCAAGTGACAAGGAATTATTTCCACTAAGAAATAAACCCCCACTTGAAATTCCCCCTTTGGAAGAAGGAGAAGAAAAAAGAATTGCAAAAGTCCTTAAAGAAAGAAGGACAAGGAACAAAAAAGAAAGAGAATACCTTGTAAGGTATAGAAATCCAACTCAAGAAGATGAATGGCTACTTGAGAAAGATATAACAAATACTGATAAACTACTGAGGAGGTTTAGACATGAAAGAAAACCTAAAGAATAACAAAATCAAGCATTATTGAGCTTCAGGACTGATAAAGTCTAATGAAGAGGTAGGACAGTGGATGATACCCTAATCACACATATCAGATTGTGGTACAATCTTTTTTGGTGGTAGGGAATGTGAGCCTTTGAGATATGACCACATACCCAATAAGGTCACAAAAAAGACTCAGAATAATTATACCTTTAATATAATTATATTAAAATTACTTAGAATAATTATACATTAAAAATAATTACTTAAATATACAAAAAATACCATAAATTGGTACAAAAATTGGTTTGACTTAAAAACCAATGAATCAACATGTAGAATAAATTATACCATTGGATTCCCCATGGTAAAATACACATATACCATTTTTATGGCATATCTGTAAAGTCAATATTTAATGAATTATAAGGTATAATACCTTATAAAAACCATAAAACCTTATTTATCTCAAGAACTAATGAGACAACATTTAAAATAAATTGTACCAGTGGATTCCCCACGAAAATCCACACATAAAATAATTAATGAGCTAATTTCCAAAGTTAATACTTAAGGAATTAACCTGAATATATGCACTTTTTTGGTCAACACATATATTCAAGGATCATAGCTAATATCTCCTAAGCTATACATGATAGAATGATGAACCAAAAATAAAGTTACCACGTAATTACTGTAAGAACAAAGATATGAACTTTATTTTACAAATTATAAACAAGGTTAAAACCTATGATGAAATATTGATAAAAATCAACAGAGCTGTTGACCACTTTGTTGTGAAAGTGTTCCAAACTTAAAAAAAAGTATACAGTTGGATTCTACTAGTTCATTCGTGAAGAATGATGTAATTTTTATGATTAAATTCAGGGTATAACCCCCTGAAATCAAGGTTTGAAGTTTAAAATATTGAATTTCGACAGAAAAGATGAGTTACAAGAAAAATCATCAAAACTAGAGTTTTGATGATTTAATGAAAAGCTCTTGGAAGCATAATAAGGTTATGCCAGGCTATCAGAATTAACTCTCTGAATTGCTGTAGCGTGTAAATCTTAAAAGTTATTGAGGATCAAAGTTTGAGCTTAATTTGAGCAGTTATGATCACTCACAGTAACCTTAATTTAAGTTTAACAGTCTTAAGAGTGATAGAATTGGTGAATACTATTAGCTTATGATTAAAACTAATAAAATCCACAAAATTTGGGGTTCTGCCAAGCCTCTGATGTCATCAAACTTAGAGTTATAGTGATAACTCTAAATAATGGTGTAATAATGATGTAATATGGTTTGATAATGATGTAATCATCTCCAAACCTTAAAATATTGATCAATTCCAGTTGGTATGATCAGCACACGTCTACTAGAAGCCTGTTGGACTCTAGGAGGGAGGTATTTACTATAAATAGAGCTCTTTTTACTCTATTTTCCCCTCAGACGCATCAAAAACATTAAATCAATTAAATCCAAGGTAATTTCTTTATTCTTTATATATAAAAACTATTATATTATTAAAGACCAAAGACCACCTTGTTGTAATCATCTATTTTGACGTGATTAAATCATTTATTTAATTGTTTTTGCTAAAAATCTCTTTAAAAACTCATTTTCACGTTAAAATCCAGAATAATTTGTAATTTTCTTTATTTTTATTGTAAATACAATTTGAAAAAGTTGTATTTATATTTTTTGGCGTAAAATATTTCAAAATTATTATATTAAGTGTTAAAAGTAGGTTTTTTTTCTCTTATTATAATAATTTCTTTATTATTACTCTTTTAATAATTCTTTAATTAATATAAATAGTATTTATATTAATTCATAACTTTAATATTAGTAATATTATTGTTATTAATTGTTTTTTATTGATAAAAAGCAATTTTTTACGCCTTTATTATTTGTTGGTAACAATAATAAAGAGATTTTTAAATATATTAATATATTTATTTATTATATTACATTTTCATAATATAAATCATATTATTATATTTACTTAATAATATAATTATTTTACGCCATAATAATAATAATTATTTATTATTATTATATTTTTAATCTTATTTATTCAACTCATAAGGACATTCAGAGTACAATAAGTAATAAATTAGTAATTTTTACTTATTGTTTCATAGTCAAACCTTACACTTATATTACCTTGAAAGAGTTGCAATAATTCAGATTTTTTCAATTGAAGTAATCAACAGATATTTATTAGAGAAAACAAATGCAAAAGGATTATTTTGGGTCTAATTAAGCTCACATAATAAGACATAAAGAACTACTGATATTTGAATTCATAGTTAAATCAATTTTTGACATGTTAAATTAATGAAATTACTTAATAATTCCATTTAATGTAGATACCAACCCATTTATGATCAATAAATAATGAAGTTACTCATTTTAATATTCTTTCATTTTGAAAATTATTTTGTATAAATTTTATTGGAAACTTTATCACAGGTGGACATTTCTGTGAATTTTTTAAGATTTACTGTTTCCCATGGAATCATCATAAATGGACTGCAAGAACAACTTTTAATTGAGATTATGAAGTCATTAATATTTTTGGTCTTTATAGTAGAATATTAACTCCTATATTGGTATTGAGAGATTTACAGTGATTAATTAAGAATTGTATTTAGAATGAATTTCTCAAGTTGTACCTCATGTTTTACTTGCTGTAGGTTAATGGAATAATAACAGCTGGTTTTAATGGTTAATTCTATGAATACTAGTCCAAGAAGCTTTTTTTAATCCCTTTTGATTTTAAACATGGAAAATAATCAATAATAGAAAATTTAACAGGTTTCAGAGGGTCTAATTACCCTTTTGGCATGTCAAAAGAGCAGCTTGTTTTCTATTTTTCATGATTTCATGGGACTTAGAATGATAATTTCTTTTCCAAAAGGTTTCAATTAAATGATTAGGTTATTATCAATTATTTATTCACATTTGGAATCTAATGATGGCTCAGAGGCCTCAGAATTTGGGTATCTTGGTTTTTTTTTCTGCCTTTTGTCCCCCTTGGCTGTTTGCTACATCCAAATAGGGATTCATGACTTAAGAGCAAAATATATGTAATAATTTCTGAATTCAAATGATAAAAACATGAATAAAACAAATATTACTATATTTATAATATGGGATTAGTCAGAATCCTTTTATTCTAGTGTGAAAATAAAAAAAACAAAAAATTTGAACGATTGCTTTATATGGTATTAATGATTAATTTTGAAGTATTTTACACTTTTGCACCTAAAATAGTTCATTTAACATTATAGATATTGTTTAGCTAGCTTGGTTGAGGTTAGGTATATAATCCAAATCTGGCTATAAATAAATGGATTGAATTTAAATTAAATTATTAATATTTCTCTCTGTAAAAAAATAATGAATTCTGAATATGCACATGCATTATGCGTTTGGAATATTCCAACATTCAATTCAAATTTTTACCCTACTTTGGTATATAAAATGTACCTCAAGGATCACAGATACTATCTTTTCATAAAAATGGCTAAAGGGGAAAAGACATTTAAGAAATCCTGAGTACCCCAGATTATGAGGCCTCTCAGATTTATACATATACACAGCTTGGATCCATTTATTATTATGACAAATTTAATCAATTAGAAACATTTTGAAAGATCTCTACTGTAGCTAAGCTCCACAATTAGTGAGAAACTAGCAAAAAAGCTGCTATTAGGGCACCTTTACCCATGTGAGTTATTAATGAATTACCATTAATAATCCAAAAAGGGCCAACTGAAACTCTTTTTGGACCATTTCCATGGAATCACCTCAATAAAGCAGGCTTTTAAACTATTATTAACCTAAATCCCATAGGAATGGAGGCAAAATTCAAAATTAGTTGTAACTATAATTATGAATTAATAAATGTGAGAAATTCAGGTAAAATGGATAAAGTTTTCATCATTTGTTGAAAAAGGATTATATAATAATCTAAACAAAAAGGCTTACTTACAGTCCATTTTTGATGATTCTATGTGAGATGCCAAATCTTCAAATCAAATTCATGGAATATACAAAATTTTATTAAATCTTTAGTAAAATTGAGGAAGAAATATTAATTTTAAAATGAAAGAAGAGCTAAAGTGGTAGACCTAAAATGGGGTTGTATCCACATAATCTGGAAAAATACAGAAGTCGAATTAATTTTACATCACAGCAAGTGAAGTAATCATGTATTCAAATGAGAAAATGAATTAATGATCTATTGGACTTCAGCTAAATTCTTTCAGAACCTCTCTGAGCTTTTTCAGATTCAAAGAAACCTATTTTTGCTTCTTTTACCAATATCCACCTTCATCATTCAGGTAAATAATTATATCTTTCATATAGACTTTTATATGAGCTATAAAGACATTAATAAGTGTTTGGAATATTTAAAATGATACAATAAACACATAAAATCAAAGAACATATCTTTTTTAAATCGTATTGGAGCTACAGATGTTGTATTACATATCTTTCATAAAAATTTGATCATTTTAATCAACATATAATATGTAAAAAACTGTTCCAAATTATTTTCAATGTATTGTTTGTATTATAAGTGAGTTTTCTGTTTTATTCTTCCAGTTTTTCTCTTAATTATGTAGTTTTCCGAAAAAATTGAAAATGATTACTCTTGTAAAGGATGATTCTTGATGAAAGTGGTTTCATTGTTAAAATTTGCTTGTAATTTATTGATCCAATTATTGATTACTCTCTTATCAATAGTAGTATATATAAAGTAAAAGAAGTTCTTAAGAAATTATTAAGAAATAAATCGCTTATTTGTGGTTATTTTTTTTTTGATTATATTTTTTCTAAGAATAGTCATAGTAACTTTGATCAATAGTAATATCATCAACAGGCTCATAGAAAAAATTTCATTATTATAATTCACTTCATTACTTGAAAAATGAAGAATTATATGAGAGATGAATATAAGCCATTCATCGACAAAATATTCTCAGTATATGTCAATTTGTACAAGCCCTGACTTCAAAATTTATTTTGATTGATATTTTAAGAACTTGATTATATATAATTAGTTTCAAATTATTTTCAAACAGGCTTAGAATTTGAAGAAATTTAGCATGAGTGTTATTACTAATTTCATCCTAAAAGAAATATAGATCAAAAGTTAACTGGAATGAAGGTGCAAATTAATAAACTAAATGTGAAGAACTGAAATCCTGTATATATCATTAAATTTGTATTTAACAATCCTTATAGAAAAAATGAGAGGAAAAAGAACCTATATACAGTATAGAAAACTTTCTCATTGCTTTTGATCTTAGAAATTTGATTTTCGAGTATCTGTCAGGAGAGACTTCCTTGAAGGAGATGGGGCTTGGAGTCTAGTAATATTACTCACAAATGGAGAACTCAAGAAAGAAATATTCAAAAAAGAATAAAATTAAACCGCGTTTATGAAAAAATAAACTGTGAAAAGGATGATAGATATTAGAGTGGTACCTTCAGCTATGCAATTCATTTCATAATAGCTCTCTAAACTGCATTTCATTCTGTATGAGAGTAAAGTTTAACTAAAATTAATTCTTCATAGTTTTATTCCATACTTTCCTTTTAAAAGTAAGTGTAACAATTTCAATGGCTCATTTTCTCCATATTTCCTTGTCTCTGGCTCTGCTCAACAAATAAATTCAATAAATCTGACAATATTCTACTAGAATTGGATTCTAAACTATTGTGAATTGAAAGTAGTATTACAACCATAATTTTTTTTTGAATATTATTCAAAAAAAATTCAAAGGGATCATATAAATTTATATTGATAGTAAACCATGTTGGTTTTGACTTAATTCAAAACAATGGCGAGCCAGAAATAACCCTTTTTTCAGATGAACTACCCATGAAAAATACTTTCTAATAAATAGGGAAGGCTTTCGACCTATTTTCCTCAATTTCTAATCCCAAATTTTATATCATTTCAAATTAAAAAAAATAAAATTATGAATTAGGAGACTTCAAGTGAAAAAAATGAAATTACTATTGTAGATGTCACTGGTAGCACTCCTGACAGCAATGAATCTACAAAAGGTCTCACTCTTTAAATAAAGACTCATAAAAGAATTAGCACAAATTTGAAATACAACTTGGTTAATTGGTCGGAATTTCCAAAGTTGTAACAGAAATAAAGAAAAATTGATAAATTTGATCACAATAATTTTGGGTATCCCTTACCATTGTACTTTTTTCTTGAATTGTATAATTATTTTTTCTTTGATGCAGTAATAATATAGAAATAATTCTCACGCATAAATCAGAAAAATGAATAATGTTAATCATCGCTCAAAACAAGTTGTTGACAACAAATTCCCCTAGATTGCTAGAAAGCCTACGAAATGAAGAAACTTGAGAATTCTCAGAACAAACCTTCCGGAAGCAGGAAAAGAAGAATTTCTAAAATTAATGCACCTAAAGCTTGCAACTGAAAAGAAACTAGGAGGCATAAATATGAAGTCAATCAAAGAATATTTTTGTCTTAATTTAGTGAAGGGCAAACATACTCAAATTTTCGTTTGGAACGGTGATTTTGGATAAGTAAAATGATTTTACTTAACTTTTGTGAGAGACTAAAGGACAAAAGCTCATATTAGTAGGAGCACAAAGGATGATTTTTTCAGAAAGGTTTATCAAAAATATAGAAAGATAAGGTTGTTTTCAATAAACCTACCTATGGTTATTCCGAAGATGTTACTGATAAATATATTTGAATTGGGGAGTAAAAGCTCGCAAGGAATTGGAGATTTTGTTCAAATATGTATTATTAATATCTAAAGTGACTTGCACCCACGGAATTACAAAGAACTCAAAAGGAGTTTGTGTGGAAATCAACAGCATTGTCTTCCTGATTTTAAAAGATAAGTAGATTGTATGGATTGGGGATGTGAAAGATGTCCCGTCTCTTGAGATATGCATCTTAAAGGTAAAGGTGAACTACCAATGGGGGTCATTGAAGAGGTTTCATCCCACTATTCAAGCATTTGGAAACAACAGGGTGGTAACCAATATAAATGTTTTTCAAAGGAGTGATTTGTTTTATAGGTTTATTTCTAGTAGGTTATCCATAAAAAGCGTAAATTTCAGATATGTGAGGTAATCATTATAGAGAAATTTATTAGATGAAGAAGGAATGGTTAAATAAAAAATAAAAAGTTCCACCAGGGCAATTTTTATGTGACTGGTTAGCCAGTCATTTAATGTGTCCTGTATGTGACTTAAAAATGGCTATTAATGTGAAATGAATATAAACAAGATATAATTATAAGATGAATTAAGAAAAGCCCAAATATTACCTGCATGAACTTCAGTATTAGATTTTCCTTTCAAAACTGGATTAGCTCAATATATGATTAAAAGAACATTCTATAATTTCACAGTCATATTTGCAAAGAAAATTACATGGAGCAGAAGTGGGTTATTTCAGTATTTTGAGCAGCATCCTTTTCTTCTCAAGCACCTCTTATTCAGAACTTCCCCTCCTCTCAAATGTTTGAGAGATCAATAAATATTTTATAATTTGTGTTTATAGAGTCAAAAAGAAAGAAAGTTTTACTTACCCTTTGAATATGCATATTCATTTTAATGAGCTATTTTATCACTTAATGGTCTTCCAAATTAGGCTATCAATTACTCAGTAATTCTATGTGAGCTATGTGATAAGGGAAGAATATCTCTCAATTTAGGGATGAAAAAAATGGGAATTTGATCAATTAAGCATTAATATCTATTGTTTAAGAGAAAAATATACTGCAGAAAAAAAGGTAATCATGTCTTGATATGAGCCCTAAATGTTCCATTGAGAGAACAGAATAAAAATTGATCAATATCCAAATATCAGAAATTATGAAATGGTTTTGGGAATTAATATCAAGAAGGCTCAGCAATAAACATATATTCCAAATTCAAACATTTTCATCATTTTAACTTGTTATACACTTCCCTCTGAAATGAAACACACCACCAACAATTTCTTAAAGAAGCTCTGTGGACAAAAATTAATAGTTTTCTGACAGATAAGCAATGAAAATCATTGGAGGTTTTAAAGAGTATTTGATAAGAAACACCTTTCACATGCAGAAATACTCATAATTAAAAAATATGTTTAAATTTCATCTTTCAGGTAAATAGAAGCTTCTCCATTGTCTTGAAATTTCCAAAAATTCAGAACATATGTTTGGTAAAAGTGTTTTTTCTACATTAGTATTTTCAATATACAAAATTTTGTGTCCGCAGTAATATGTTTTGGTGGATTTTGTTTTTATAAAAGTGTTTTTTGTTTTTGGTTTAAATTTTACATAATCTACCTCAAAATTCAATTCTTTTTGAATAATATCAGAAATTTAGTAGTAATCCAAAGATGTTCAACCAAAAAATGTGAGCCTTGAGGTATATTTTACATACCCAAATAGGCCACAATTATCTTAAAAAGAAATTTTGAATTATGCATAACTCATAAGTCATGCATATATCCAAAATTCATCATTTTCAATTTCAGCAAAGATGAATAACTTTTTTTTGAGTAAGTAAATCCATGGATTTAAGACCAGATTTGGATTCTACACAAAAATTCACCTAGGGTAGCTCCATAGAGTGAATAAGCTCAAATCAACTCTTTGAGGTGGTAAAATGGAAAATACTTCAATACCACATCATCAATACCACATAAAAGATCCGTGAAAATTTTTGTTTTTCTTAATTTCACGCCAAAATAATGGGAAAGTGAGAAATCCCATGTTACATATACACTAAGAATTGTGTTATGCATGTTTTGAGCACTTAATATCATGGTATTCTTACATGGACTTTTGGTACACCCATAGTGGATATCTCACTTTAAGCTTAAATTACTATTTTGACGTAAAAATTAGGCAAGGGGGACAAAAGACATCAAACAGAGCCAGGGTACCCAACTTCTGAGGCCTCAGAGGTGTGGATAGCTCCAGAGCATGGATCCATGGCTCATCTTGGCCCAATTGGTAAACTAAAACTCTTTGGGAACTTGGTTACCAAGTTACACCTACTGTAATCATAAGAAAATAGCAAATAACCTACTATTTTGACGTGCCAAGGAGGTAATAAGCTACTTAGGCTCCTGTAACCACGTCAATTATTGATGACTTTCCATGACTAGACCCTAAAAGAGTAATTAAAACCCTTTTGGGACCCATATTCATTGATTTACCTCATAGCAACCAGCAAAATACTGCTATTTGCAATTCTACGTAGAAATGAGGTAAAATACTTCAAAAATTCATTAAAAATACAATTCTTAATGAATATTTCTGAAACTTTCAGGACCAATAGAAAACTGTATTATCTATGGTACAACCAAAAAGAATTACATCTTTACTAGTAAAATTAAAAGTTTTATTTATAGTCCATTTTTGACCATTCTACGTGAAACACTGAATCTTCAAAAATTCACAGTAATTACAACCTGTGATGAAATTGGCAATAGCATTGATAACTTTGAGAAATCAATGATTATTTTAGAATAAAAGAATATTTACAGATGTTACTCCTTTTATTCTTAACCATATTGGGGTTGGTGGTCATGTAAAAGCATCAATTAAGTAATCATGATAATCTTACGTGACAACAGATGATGCAATCATTAATCCAAAAAGGTTTATTGTTTTCTCACTCACTGGTTTTTCAGTTTGCTCCATGGCACGCCTCTGTGAGCTGTTGTTGACTTAAAAGAAGCGTCTTCTTGCTGTTTTTTCCCAATCATCATCTTATCAATTTATTAAATCATTATTACCAACAAGTAAGTATTAGTTAAAGCTATTCTTAAGTGTTTTAAATCTTTCAGAATCAACCAGAAAGACGTGAAATCATAGAATCCAACTATATATTGTTGTAATACTGTTATAAATCCTTTTGATCCCTTAAATCCACAATTACACGTCAAATTTCTCTACTCTTATCTATCAATAAGTTCTTTGGAGTATTAGTGAGTCATTTATTTTTAATTCTTAAAGTTTTTCTCTAGTAATAGTTTTCTTCAAGAATTATCTTTATAATTATTCTTGAAAAAGATAATTATATATTAAAATAATTTTATTATTTTAATAAAGAAGTTTTTATTATTAAATTCTTCTTGTAATTGATTCTTGTAGACAATTACTGCTCACTGTTATAATCACTAGTAGTGTATAACACGTGAAAGAAATAATTTTATAATTATTTAATTGTGGTTATAATAATTCTTTTATTATTATATTTCATAAGAACAGACATAGTACTGTTGATTAATAGTAATATTATCATCAGTTTCATAGTCAAATCTTACATTTGGGGGCCTGGCCGTGTTTTTTGAACCTTGTACCCTTAATTAATATATTTTTAAGCTCTAAAATATATTAATTTAATATTTTTTTCTTTCATTTTAAAGTTAAAATAATTTTTATTTTTGAAATTGTTTTGGAAATCTTTTTTCATTGAGGAATTTGGTCTAATTTTATACTGTTTTACACGTGGCTTTTTCACATCCAAAAACTTATAAAATTATTCTTTGAGTTACTCTGAATTAATTTTCATTCAAAATCTTAAATTTTAATTTTTTTCTTTAAAAAGAATAATTTTTTTAATTTTAAAAAATAAGAAAAATAATAAAAAATCTTTTAAAAATATCTTAAAACACAAAAATAATTTCTTTTATCATATTTTTTCTCTTTAAGTGTCTTTAATCAAATACTGTGCAGCTGGTAACAGACTCAGTAAAAGATACATCAATAGTCCTGAATCTTCAGAAGCAGAATCTGAAGACAGTATTGAGGTGCAAATTGCTAAAAGAGGCACCTTATTTAATTCTGAAAAGAATAAATTACCACCAAAAGGTGTGTTTTTATCTTTATTTTTACTCTTTATCCTTAAATTGACGTAAAAATGGTGCATACCAGAAATGGAAGTAACTATTCAGTCCAACCAGATGGATGTGGACAAGGAAGAGGCCAGACCAAATCCAGAAGTGCCAAGTCTTCCACAAGAAAGACACATTTGGAGGATGCCAGAGTTGCCCCCCATTCCCCAAGGTCTGTACCAACAGATTTTGACGTGAATTCAGAGCCTGAACTGATTTATGGTAATATTTCCAGGGCTGAACCACTTTCAGGTGGCAGCAATAGAAATATATCAATGCCAGTACAAAAACTGGTTCAGAGCAGCCAAGGAAGAGGAGTGGGAAATCTGCCCAAGCCTTTGGAAGGGGGCCATGAACTCCTACTTACACATCAAGAGCTTTCTGGGTCAGGAGAAGACCATAGAACTCTTAGGAGGATGGAGCCCCCTGTCTTGCAAAGACAAGGTCAAAAAGATAAAGAATTGGTTGAAGAACCAAAGTCTTTTATCCATAGACCAGAAGAAAGAGTTGGAAATGACTCCAGCTTTTGAGACAGAGGCACCAGTGGCGTCTACCAGCTCCAGAAGTGTCCAAGGACAAGCCCAAGGGACCTCAGAAGAAGCAGAAAGGTCCCAGGAACCATCAAGGCAAAGGAAAAAGCAAAGCCAATTGGCACAGACCCTACCCACAAGGGTACAGGATCCCCAAATTGGAGCCTTCAGCCGTGGACAGTGTCTTCAATATGGCCAGAACTCTGATGGAATTCACAGCCAAGGAGCAGGAAAGGATGAACAGAAACTTTCCACGCAAATAATTGGTGTACAAACTAGTATTCATGTAGAAATTGGTAAACTTGATAACAAGTTAACTAAAATTGCATCAGATATAGTTGAATTAAAGAAAAATGACAAGAAATACATTGAATTACACCAAGTGACAAATGCCAAACTTGACTTAATTACCAATTCTTGCATAAGAATTGAAAACATGTGCCAAGTTCAACATGAGGAAATGGAAGATCTTTTTAAAATGAATGATCAACTTAAGACTCTACAAGACCATGTCTTGAAAATAGTTGAGAACACCAATCAATTTGCTATACATTGAGCAAAAAGTGACAGTGAAAGGCAAAAGTTGAAGAATGAGATACTTGCAAGTGTGGAACAAATTCATAAGAATCATGAACCACCTATGCCAAGACATTCTACACCTTTAACTGAAGAAAAACTCTCTGTTAAAGAAAGTCTTACACCATTATTGGGAGAAAATGCCTACTCTGGAAGAGATATTCCCAAAATAGAAGAATGGCCAACATTCTCTGGTGAAGGAGAATACAACCATATTGAATTCATCAGGACTATTGATATGTTGCAAGAAGACTTTAATATACCTGATGAAATCATAGTGGGAAAATTACACTGTTTGTTTACCAGAACTGCAAAGAAATGGTATTACAAAATGAGGATTGATCATGGTAAACATGACTGGTCTTGGTGGAAATCTGAAGTGATTACCAAATGGGCTAATAATTCTTGGAGGTTTAAAATGGAAAATGCTTTTGAAAGTGCCATTTTTAACTCAGAAAAAGACAAACCACTTACTTGGTTCTTCAAACAAAAAGACAGACTATCTGCTTTACACCCAGATATGTCTGACACTATGATTAATATGAAAATATTAAGAAAGTGTGGAGGAGAAATGGAACATGCTATCAAAAGCAGATGTGTGGAACCTTGTTCAACAGAGGACTACATTAATGCTATGGAAGATATCATTACCAGGACAAGAATTGGTAAGACTTGGATTAAAAACCCAACAGAGTCCAAAATAGTCTCAAAGATTCCTAGAGAGGAAAGAAGACCAGAAAGACCTGTCTTGAAGTGTCATAAATGTGGAAGTACTTCACATTTAGCCAACACTTGTCCTAAGAAGACAAAGATCAATGAAGTTCAAGTCATTGAAGAAATTCAGTGTACTGAAGAGAAAGAAGAGTCTGATCAAGATTCTGCAGTCTCTGAAGATACACTAGTGGAGGGCTATCCCATTGAGAACATTTCAGCTTTCTTTGAGGTCACAGAAGTCCATACCCACTTGCCACAGTACAGTGAGGATTGCTGCAGCCTGATAAATATCCAAGATGCCAGAATGTGTAAAACAAAACCTGCTAGAGGAAAGTGTTATACTGCTGGGGCATTCTGTATCACATCAGTTCTGATGAGTGATATTGAAGCCAAAGTAAATTTGGATACAGGGGCATTTTGCACTTGTGTAGGCGAAGATTATCTCCAAATTATACTTCCTGAATGGAAAAACCATCTATTACCAATAGAAGGTGTACAATTCAGTAGTGCCAGTAACAATATGTACCCCCTGGGCATATTGGACACTAATATTGTATTCCCACATCCAGCAGGAAGTGTAAGAATGAAAACTGAGATTGTAGTAATGGATAATTGCACATCTCAGCACATCATTCTTGGAAATGATTACTTAAATATTTATGGTATTGATATAAATAACCATAAGGACAGATATTTCACAATTGGAGATAACAAGAGACAAAAATTTGCTTTCTCCAATATGCCAAGACAGATATCTGTAGTATCTTCTGTCAAGGATACTTACAAAGATGATTTTGTGACTAATCAACTTGTTGAAGCACAAATTAATCAATCATTGTCACCAAAGATGAGGAATGAACTTATTAATGTGTTATACACATATAAAAATGCATTTGCCTCTGATAATGAACCATTAGGCGCTATAAGAGGACATGAAGTTGATTTTACTCTCAATATTGACAGACCATATCCTCTAGTACTTAGGAGACCAGCTTATCCAGCCAGTCCCAGAGCTAGGGAAGCCTTGGAAAAACATATCCAAGAGTTGATCCAACTTGGTGTGCTAAGGAAAGTAGGCCATAATGAGGAAGTTGAAGTGACAACACCTGTTATTATTGCATGGCATAATGATAAGTCAAGAATGGTTGGAGACTTCAGAGCATTGAATACCTACACAGTTCCAGATAGGTATCCAATACCTAGAATTCAAGAAACCTTGACTCAATTGTCTAAAGCCAAGTATATAACATCAATGGATGCATTGAAAGGTTTCCATCAAAATGTTTTGATGCCTAAAGCTAAGAAATTACTTAGAATTATCACTCACTGTGGTATTTTTGAGTATCTTAGAATGCCATTTGGCATTAAAAATGCTCCATCCCATTATCAAAGGATGATGAACACCATCTTTCCTACAGAATTGTCTGAAGGATGGCTTATCATTTATATTGATGATATTATCATATGTTCTGATTCATGGTCTTTGCACCTTGAAAGACTTGCAAGAGTACTTCATAAAGTTGCAGAAGTGAACATGAAAATTTCACTTAAGAAATGCAATTTTGGTTTTGAAGAACTCAAAGCATTAGGACATATTGTTTCTGGTTTAAGCTTGGGTATTGACAAAAACAAAGTAGCAGCAGTGTTACTTAAACCAATACCCCAGAATAAGAAAGAAATGATGTCTTTTCTTGGGTTTGCCAGTTACTATAGGCAAAACCTGAAAGACTTTGCAATTCTAGCCAAGTCACTTTATAGAATCTGTGATAAACAGACTGTATTTGAGATGACACAAGAGAGAATTAAAGCTTATGAGAAGATAAGGAAAGCCCTCACAGAAGCACCTTTACTCCTCATGCCTGACTGGAATATTCCTTTTAAGTTGTACATTGATGCATGTGGAGATGGATTAGGGGCAGCCCTACATCAAGTCCAAATTATTGATGACAAACCTACAGAAGGACCAGTTTGTTATATCTCAAGGCAAATCAAACCAACAGAAGCCAGATATGGTGCAAGCCAAATGGAGTGCTTATGTTTGGTATGGGCACTTGAGAAATTGCACTATTACCTTGATGGCAGTGTTTTTGAAGTGATAACTGACTGTAATGCCGTGAAATCACTTCTTAACATGAAAACTCCCAACAGACATATGTTGAGATGGCAAAAAGCCATTCAAGAATATAGAGGAAACATGACTATAGTTCATAAAGCAGGAAACATTCACAAGAATGCTGATGGACTTAGTAGATGGGCTTTAGCCAACACTCCTGATAACCCAGCTTATGTACCTTTGGAAGCTGAACCACAGATTCCAATTGAAGAAATTAGCATAACTGATATTGGGACTGAATTCTTTGAAGAGGTCAGAGAATCTTATAAACAAGACAAGAATTGCCATATCTTGACTTCTTTATTAGATAAAGACTGCAAAGATACATCTTTAGTTAATGCACTTGATGAAGTTTGGAAAAATTCCTATTCTGAAGGAAGATTTCACTTTTTTGATGGGATTATTTACCATAGAACAAAACATTCTTGTGTGATGACACTGTGTAGTAGACTACTTATCAATACCATTCTTCATGAATGTCATGATAGTATCTACTCTGGACACCTGTCAGAAGACAGAACACTTGAAAAAGTGAAGAACTGTGCATGGTGGCCATCTTGGAGAAAAGAAACCATTGAATATTGCCATACCTGTGACAGATGCCAAAAAGTAAACAGGAGTACAGGCAAGAAATTTGGACTTATGATTCATATTCAAGAACCAAAATCCCCATGGGAAGTTGTTCACATGGATTGGGTCACAGCACTTCCTCCAAGTGGTGACAAAAGTCATAATGCTTGTTTAGTCATTGTAGACAGATATAGCAAAACTCCCATATTCTTACCATGTCATAAAGATGATACTGCTATGGATACAGCTCTTCTTTTATGGAGTAGAGTTATTTCTCATACAGGATTATTTAAGAATATCATAAGTGACAGAGATCCCAAGTTCACATCTGCACCTTGGACCAATCTTCATAGATTTTTTGGGACTAAGTTATCATTCTCTACAGCATATCATCCTCAAACAGATGGGCTAGCAGAGAGGATGATTCAAACTTTGGAAGACATGATCAGGAGATTTTGTGCTTATGGATTAGAATTCAAAGACTCAGATGGCTTTACCCATGACTGGTGCACTCTGATACCTGCATTAGAATTGGCATACAAGACATCAGTCCATTCTTCCACAGGACAAACTCCTGCTATGTTAGAAAAAGGATGGAATCCAAGACTCCCAGCAGACACACTGAGGAAAGACTTGAGTGACATTCATCCTACAGCTTCCAGCTTCAAATTAATGCTTGATAAAGTAAAACACCACGCAAAACAAAGTATGGATGATGCTTTTGATTATGCAAAACAGAAGTGGGACAAGAGTCATAAAGTACCAGACTTCAAAGTAGGGGACTTAGTTCTAGTTTCAACCTTGAATTTTAATAATATCAAAGGCCCAAAGAAACCTAAAGATTCTTATGTAGGACCTTTTGTTATTGTTGCTTTACATGGAACCAATGCAGTTCAAGTGGAATTGAGTGGTGAATTAGAAAATAAACACCCCACATTTCCAGTCAGCTTGATAAAACCTTATCAACCAGCTGATAAAGAATTGTTTCCTTTAAGAAACCCAACTCCTTTAACTGTACCACCTGTGGAACAGAATGAAGACAAAAAGATAAAGAAAGTCATTAAAGAAAGGAGACTTAGGGGTAAAAATCAAAGAGAATATCTTGTCAGATATAGAAATCCAGTACATAGAGATGAATGGATGGCAGAATCAGAAATACCTGACTCAGATAAACTCTTAAGAAGATTTAGACATGAAAGAAGGCCACAAGCCTGAATATGTCTATAAATGTGCTTTAAATTACTTGATCTGAGTAATGTAAAGAGGTTGGACAGTGGACATTGAACCCCTTTGGGGCCTTATTCTTTTATCACTAATAAAATTGTAGTACAATTTTATTTTTTGGTGGGAGGGAATGTGAGCCTTGAGGTATATTTTACATACCCAAATAGGCCACAATTATCTTAAAAAGAAATTTTGAATTATGCATAACTCATAAATCATGCATATATCCAAAATTCATCATTTTCAATTTCAGAAAAGATGAATAACTTTTTTTTGAGTAATTAAATCCATGGATTTAAGACCAGATTTGGATTCTACACAAAAATTCACCTAGGGTAGCTCCATAGAGTGAATAAGCTCAAATTAACTCTTTGAGGTGGTAAAATGGAAAATACTTCAATACCACATCATCAATACCACATAAAAGATCCGTGAAAATTTTTGTTTTTCTTAATTTCACGCCAAAATAATGGGAAAGTGAGAAATCCCATGTTACATATACACTAAGAATAGTGTTATGCATGTTTTGAGCACTTAATATCATGGTATTCTTACATGGACCTTTGGTACACCCATAGTGGATATCTCACTTTAAGCTTAAATTACTATTTTGACATAAAAATTAGGCAAGGGGGACAAAAGACATCAAAGAGAGCCAGGGTACCCAACTTCTGAGGCCTCAGAGGTGTGGATAGCTCCAGAGCATGGATCCATGGCTAATCTTGGCCCAATTGGTAAACTAAAACTCTTTGGGAACTTGGTTACCAAGTTACACCTACTGTAATCATAAGAAAATAGCAAATAACCTGCTATTTTGACGTGCCAAGGAGGTAATAAGCTACTTAGGCTCCTGTAACCACGTCAATTCTTGATGACTTTCCATGACTAGACCCTAAAAGAGTAATTAAAACCCTTTTGGGACCCATATTCATTGATTTACCTCATAGCAACCAGCAAAATACTGCTATTTGCAATTCTACGTAGAAATGAGGTACAATACTTCAAAAATTCATTAAAAATACAATTCTTAATGAATATTTCTGAAACTTTCAGGACCAATTGAGAACTGTATCATCTATGGTACAACCAAAAAGAATTACAGTTTTACTAGTAAAATTGAAAGTTTTACTTATAGTCCATTTTTGACCATTCTACGTGAAACACTGAATCTTCAAAAATTCACAGTAATTACAACCTGTGATGAAATTGGCAATAGCATTGATAACTTTGAGAAATCAATGATTATTTTAGAATAAAAGAAGATTTACAGATGTTACTCCTTTTATTCTTAACCATATTGGGGTTGGTGGTCACGTAAAAGCATCAATTAAGTAATTATGATAATCTTACGTGAAAACAGATGATGCAATCATTAATCCAAAAAGGTTTATTGTTTTCTCACTCACTGGTTTTTCAGTTTGCTCCATGGCACGCCTCTGTGAGCTGTTGTTGACTTAAAAGAAGCGTCTTCTTGCTGTTTTTTCCCAATCATCATCTTATCAATTTATTAAATCATTATTACCAACAAGTAAGTATTAGTTAAAGCTATTCTTAAGTGTTTTAAATCTTTCATAATCAACCAGAAAGACGTGAAATCATAGAATCCAACTATATATTGTTGTAATACTGTTATAAATCCTTTTGATCCCTTAAATCCACAATTACACGTCAAATTTCTCTACTCTTATCTATCAATAAGTTCTTTGGAGTATTAGTGAGTCATTTATTTTTAATTCTTAAAGTTTTTCTCTAGTAATAGTTTTCTTCAAGAATTATCTTTATAATTATTCTTGAAAAAGATAATTATATATTAAAATAATTTTATTATTTTAATAAAGAAGTTTTTATTATTAAATTCTTCTTGTAATTGATTCTTGTAGACAATTACTGCTCACTGTTATAATCACTAGTAGTGTATAACACGTGAAAGAAATAATTTTATAATTATTTAATTGTGGTTATAATAATTTTTTTATTATTATATTTCATAAGAACAGACATAGTACTGTTGATTAATAGTAATATTATCATCAGTTTCATAGTCAAATCTTACAAAAAATGTAAATTTAAGGTCAAAGATGAGAAATTTGGGCATTATTGTTTATTAGAAATTCATATTCACACGTATTTTGGCTGCTAAATCACTATAACATTATTTTCATTATTTGCCAGAGTTTAGATTATATATGAGGTATGCCACTAGAACTTAAAGTTTTTCATTCTAATTACTGGGAGAAAATGAAATCATGAAGTTTATTCCCTCCTGTAAGGTTTATATTGAACCCCACTTTTTTCAAAAGGAATATGTGAACTACAAATTGTTTTTAGGCAGGAAAAAGTGACAGGTTACTCAGATGCTATAGAGTGGTGTGAACATGAATTATATTATCTGCTTGAAAGTACATATGTAATTATAATTTCTGTTGCACCACTCACTAAATACTACCACTAATGATAAATTTCAAGCCATTAAACATTACAAAATTGGAAAATGTGAGTATTTTTGCATAGTTAATATTCCAAAAAATATCAAATGACAGCTGAGGTTCTCCACCAGTTTCTTTCATTTCCTCTCATGATGAACCTCCCTCCAAAGATGATTCAAATTATTTCACAATTATGCTCAAATAAACAGAATCACTCAGCTTGTTCCCATTGACTTTCAGGGATAGATAATCAAAATAATATGTTCCTATACTAAAAAGGTTGGGGGTTGGTTGATATCACCTTGTGCATCCAGCCCCCACAAGGTAGCTCTAAATTATAGAGGTCATTCATATATAGTATTGTAAACAACCCCCCAGAACCAGCTTCAAATGGCTGGGGGTGGTTTGATCCCACTAGTGTGAAAGGCCTTATGACACAACCTACAAGACTGTGGATTTGGTTACAAAAAGGTTTTGTGAAGAAACCCCTAAAAACAAATAGAAATTGGAGGGGTGCTGCTTCCAACAACCCCCCAAAACCAGATGTAAAAGTCCACGAGGTTGTTTGCATCAGCTAGCTCAAACAACCCCCTCAAAACAATGGCAAAAGTATGGGGGTTTCTTGCATTAGCTAGTGAAAACAACCCCCCAAAACTGGCTGAAAAAGGCAGGGGATTGTTTGCATCAGCTTCTGAAAACAACCCCCTGAAACAAGCAGTAAAAGGCCGGGGGGTTGTTTGCATCAGCTAGCACGAACAACCCCCCGAAACCGGCTGTAAAACACCAGGGGGTTGTGAACACCAGCCTCTGCAGTGTTAGGATATTGCAGGTCGGCCCTGGCGGCACCAGTCAAGAAAAACACTGAGGCATAATGGGTGTTTTCTCTCTACAATAGGATAGCCCCCCATGGATTGTAGCAAGGAATGCCTCATTGCCTGCCACATGGGTGATTTGAACCCATGGCAAAGTGAGCAAGTATTGCAGATGCAAGGCTTACAAGCTAAGAGAGGAACAATTGGATTTTGCCAGCGCATCCACAATTTTGTATTAGTTTTTTTTTAAAAAAAATTTGTACTAGTTTTTTTCAAATAAACTATTTTTGTCCTAGTTTTTTGCAAATAAACCATTGTGCACTAGTTTTTGTCAAATAAACTATTTTTGTACTTTTTTTTTTCAAATAAACTATTTTTGTACTAGTTTTTTTTTCAAAAAACTATTTTTGCACCAGTGTTTTTTCAAAAAAATTTTTTTACTAGTTTTTTGCAAAGAATCTTTTTTGCACTTGGTTTTTTCAAAAAACCATTGTATTATTTTTTTAGAAAAGCTGCTTTTTGATTAGTTTTTTCCAATTAACTTTTTGTTTACTATTATTTTCAAAAAAGTGTTTTTTACTACCTTTTACTATTCTTCCAAGGGTCTTTTGAAGAAACTATTTTCAAATAGTTTTGCAAAAACAAAGTTTAACTAATTTTTTCATAAATGACTTTTTTGCAAGCAGATATTTTTGTGGAAAAAGAACAATTTTTTCAATGTTACTCTTTTTTTGTCAAAGAAACCAGCTAAATTTTCAACATAAAAGACTTTTTTGTAATTTTAGAAGCAAAATTGATTTTTCTAGGCAAGATTTCCCAAGTAACTTTTTATTTTGAAAATGCTGTTTTTTCCTCAAAAATATAGATTTCTTTCCAAAGAAACTTTTTTCAAAAAAACCAAGAATTCCAAAAGAACTATTTTTTCAACAAAAAAATATTTTTCTGTTCAAAGATGTTATTTATCTTTGAATAGAACTACATTTTTGAGAAAATCTATTCTTTTTTTCAAAAAAACTGTGACCTCCCAAAAGACTTTTTCAAAGAGTCATTTTTTCGCAAAAGACCTACTTTCTCTCACAACCTGTAATTTTATCCAAACCAATCATTCAATTTAAAACTCCAACTTTGAAACAAGAAACCAATCTTTTTGAAAAAAAAACCCATGGAATTCAACTTGAGAAAACAAGATTTTTCTACTAAGTAAAGTGTTCTTTCAGAAAACTCTGATTTTTGTAGAAAAGAAAAAATAATTTTTCATCAAAAATACTTTTGAAAAATAATTCTCATCATTACCCAAAGTAATAGACCTTTCTTATCCAAAAATTAGCTTCAGAAACCCTTTTTTGAGCCCAAAAAAATATGAAAATCCATAAGGAATCTTAGACTATCACTGACTTTATAAAATTTGAAAATTATGATGGGATTATTCAACAATAAAATTTGTAGTTCTCATAGAAAAACTAACTTTGAATTACTTTGGATCACACCTAAATGAAAAAAATACTATTTATCAATCTTTCATAAAGACATTAGTTCACATGCATGGAGAACATTATATTTTGGATCAGAAAATTCCTAATTTATAATGTCTTTTATTTATAAAATTCACCAAAAATCAGAAGAGTATTAAATTTATAGCATCTATTTAATTATTTCTTGCTTCAAACTATTTGTGACATTAAAAACTATGTTATTCTCCTCCATTCCTTGAGCATATCACTTAATTTACTTTCAGTGATCTTAATAAGTACTCTTGTCTTCTATAGATTCAATTTGGTTCTCTTAAGAGGTTGGGAATTTCTTTTTTTTCAATTTCCTGGAAAAAATGTAAATACTAACTTCAGTATATTTCAAGAACACAAGGGGGATTAACATTTATTATCTAATGGATAATTTCTTCATTTATGTCAGATACTCTTGTAAATTATTCTCATTGAAAATACCTGACCATTCTTTAAATTAAATGAAGTGAAAGCCTACTTGTGGCAAGTCTAAACCTCTAGAATAAAGGTAAGTTAAATTTGGATTTTTGGCAATTTTTAATGTTGGATGCTTTTATTATTATAATCAATTCCTTCCCTTGTGAGAAATTAAAACACTGTACTTTCACCTAATAAGAATAAAAAAGGAATATTCAAGTGATATCAGGGTAAAACGAAAGTCACATATTAAGAACAAACAAAGTATGCCAAAGCTCTCTCCTGGTCATAATGTTTGACTGGCAAGCAAGTTACACCAAAAATGCCCTGGTTTCCAAGTTACAAATTTGTTTAATAATTAGTAGATGGTATATACTAATCATGGCCAGTGTTCATGAAACCCTTTTTTAAACCTGAAGAGAGAAAGTAAAAGACTTTGAATTTAGCTCAAGAGAGCATGTTGAAATACATAGAAAGAAAATTTAGAGCACTAAAATCAAGATGGGCAATCCTTTTTCAGAATTTTCATTTATATGATAGAGAAAGACTGTGAGTAATTATTACTGAGTGAATCAGACTGTACAATAGGGCTATGGAGTAAAATGCGGGAGAAGACCCTTTTTACTCTGAAAATAATATTACACAGCTCGGGGCAGATATTAATGCGCCAAATAATGATATATCAACGCTTGATACTTCTTATTAAAATCAAAGGTGTAACTCATTACTCAAAGATAAGATTTCGCATCTTCAACTTTATCATGACTTGGAAAACCATTAATGGCGCTTATTTGGGGATCAATAGATCATAGTATACTAAGAAAATATTTTGCTTATACCACTTCTTTTCAAAGAATCATTAGTGATTCATTATGGAACTAAGATGCTTCAGACTTTGGTCCAACCTTGGTTTATAATTCTAGCCTTTGTTCCCTCATTCAGGGGTATTCTCTTAGATATTTAAACAATATCTTCATACAATTGATTTGTATTTGACTCTATTTTTACTGAGCTATTAATATATTTATTATTTCTTGATTTTTATCCTTTTTTTTCAGAGATCTGAGTATATCATGCAAGAAACTTTAGGTTATTTCCATGCTAAATATTCAATTCTTTGCCTTTTTGTCCCCTCAACGCTCTTCATTATTACAAGTTTTCAATTACAAGGTTTTTTTCTGATTATTGATTTTAATTTTTTGAGGTTGAACCCTTTAGAAGAATCTCACATTTTTCTCACTGGCCTGCTCGAAGTTAAAATTTTGACCCTTGTTGGAACTTGAATAGAATTAATTCGAAATGTTCAAATAATATTATGGAGAAATACCACTGGGGGGTTAATTCTCCAATTAATCAAAAATTCCAGAGAAATTAAGTTTTGAAATATTGAAGCTGGCCCACGTATGCAGACAATAAATTTTACTAAAGCAAATCTAATATTTAAATTTAAACCTCCCTGGATCGAATTTAATGACTAGAAAAATGAATTCTATTTAAAATTTCATCAAAAATCTACGGATTCTTGATTAAATTATTAAAATGATTGATTTTTTCCAAACTATAGGAGTTAGATCACATAAATAATGGGAAGAGGAAAATATAATCCTCATGAAGGAGCCAATGAGGTGATCTCCTCTTGGCTTTAATCTGAGTGTTGCGCATATATTTAGCCGAGGGTAGGTGAGTATCAAGAGATTTAACTTTTCAAAAAAGCGTTTCAAAAAGCCGTGATTCTGGAAACAAGGGAATTAGAGAGATTCTATAGGGATCTTTTGATAGATCAAGAGGTGCTAAAAAACAAAAGAATCTATAATATGGTCACAGATACTGAGATAAAATTTTCTTCCTCACATTTATATGTTCGATATATACTACTTATGTGATTAACTCACAAATATGTGTGAAAATTACCTGATTGGGAAAGAATTAAGCACATAGAGATGTATGAATATGGTACTCAATCCATTTAAAAGGAAAAATGTATTCAGAAAAGTTTCACTTAAATCTGAAATTTGGTGTGATATAATCTTATATTACGGATCCAAAAGCCATTTGGGAGGATGGAAAATTCATATTTAAAGTTTTATAAGTCGAACCAGCGAAAAAATAATCCCAATATCACCTTTAGAGATACTACTAACCAGAAACAGAATTACGATATAACCAAAAGAAGCTTACAAGAATGGGATAGTTAGGATCCTGTAGACATTGATCCAAAGATAAATAAAATATTTTTGGCTCAATATAAAGAGCAAAATTCCAGGAGAATTTTTTTGAGCTTCATAGAAATGGCCTTGTCGTATAATCAATTTAAAAATGAGCTCCTATTTGAGCCTCAAGATAAATTGGAACCAGGATTCAAAATTTCACAAATAGAAAAAATTGTGTCTATGGCTACCAATTTGTATTATGAGTACAAAATGGAGCTAAATAAAAGTTTGTGTATTTTTCCAGATTCTCAATTGATTCATGGATATGGAAATATATAGCTTAATTATCTTTAAATATTGTATTTTTGGGACTTGCATCCAATAACTCTGAATTTTATCTCAACACTAACATCCTTTGAATCAATAATAGGATCACATGGTGTGAGTAATTTCTTTGTGTGGTATTAAATGAGTAAGAACCTGGAGGGGAAATCATAGGTAGCTTTTTTTGAATTTCTAATAGCTCCTGAAACTAAGGGTGACAAGGTGTATTGTTTTACCCTCTTCAAATATTGAATAAATATTCTTGGAGCTCACAAATAGAAGAAAAAATAAAGTATGTATCTTCAAAAATTAAAGAGAATTAATCCAGAAGCCTATGTAAGATCTATAAATCATTAATAATTTGGAAAATCTTAACAATCTGGTAATTTTCAGGTGATTACTTGAATCTCAGGGAGTATGGACGGTTTCGGACAGGTTTTTGGTGGATAGCAAGTTAAGATTGAAGGGAATACTATGTAAGTGAGGCTGAATTTGATCTGATTGGGATTAAGTATAATTTGGGGTTTTCATATTTGATGAAGATAATTTGAGGCTAATATCAGTGTAAAAATGAATTCAAAGTGTGTTAATGGTGATATTTGGGATAAAATCCAAGATCAAAGTAATAAGAGTATGATTTTTAATAAAAATCTCTCTCAAAAATTGTAAATCTTCTTCAATATTGCTCCAATAAAATTGGATACTGAGTAGCAATGAATCACCAGAGTTTTATTGAGCTTATCCAATGAGTATATAGACTTTTTTGAGAAATAATAGATTTACTCCTTGAAAATGATTAATTAATTTTGGATTAATATTAAGAGCTCCATAGAAAAAGTAATCTATGGGGGGAGAGGTCCTCTACTTATACCTTTTGGAAAACCAGGGTTCCTCAATGGGATTCATCCTCCTTCAGTTATTTTCTCCTTTGTTTGGTAGCAAAGACTCTCAAATTTATTTTTATATTGATTATTATTCAGGAAAAAAATAATGTGATTGTTTCAAAAATTCTTGAGGCATATTTTATGGTATTAAGATTTGTTGAAGGTGTGATCTGACCATGAATTCAACATTCAATCACCAAATTTCACAGCCTTGAGACATATTTGATAATAAGTAGTGTTTTTTCTGGAGGAGGTTATATAATGTATATTTCCATTGATCATCTTAGGATTATTATGGTATAAAATTTCCTTTCACTAATGACATTATAGGGGTATTTTGGTCTCATTTTACCATATGAAAGTTATTTGGCTGTTCTGATACAAATTCAATTCATTTAAAATTGAAAACTCCCTGTCTCTTTCAGATATAATATTACAGTGTGTGGCTTATAAGCCTGATTATTGTCTTTCAATTTATATTGTATGAGATAATCGATATATTTAATATTAATATATAATGGGTCCTTAACTAATAATATGATTCTTTCTTTAGGATGCTGTCATGTCTGTTTATCTGAGGCCGTTCTTTTTACCGATTTGAATAAAGAACTAAATAATGTATTCTTTTCCTTAACTGAATTTTTTTTATAAAACTTAAGCTTTTCTGTGTCATTTTTTTATTAAGTAAGGTGGATCTTAACATGTATTGTTTTGGGCCTGTGGCGGTGAATGAAACTGTATTTTGATTTGGGCTGCATCAATTTCTCCTTCAGGCGTCCCCGGTGAGCTCAATGTGTTATTCAAGAGCTAAGGATCTTTTAACAAGATGAATGGGGATTATACTAGGCAGGTTTTATTTATGTATTGGATTGTGTGGTTTCCTTGAAATTGGGTATATTATTCATGTCTTGTTGTAGTTGTGTCCTTGAATATGGATTTGATGTTTCATACCTGTATGCGTAATTGAAAGCTTATGGGAATTGATGAAATTTTTACTGTATGAAGGCTTATGAAATTAAAATTATGCATTAGTTTTCAGGGTATGACTAGATTCTTTGTGCTAAATATGGATGTAATATTAGGCTTTTGGAGCGAGTGTGAGCTTGAGGATGAAGAAGGGTATGGGAAAATATAATGTAATGATGGCTCTGGAAAACGATTGGGACAATCTAGAAGAATGGGAAATATTAAATTGTTGCTATTACTTCATGGGAAAGGATTCTTCCACTAACACAGAGATGGCTTCCACCTTGGAAAAAAAGCCTAATATCACTGGAGTTCGTCGTCCTCAAGAACATTGCCTTCATTTACATGCCTGTGAATTCATATCACTGTCTTCCAAGACGTATTCATCGAAAGTAAGCCTATTGAGTACAAATTATTTCCAATAAGTTCAGAAGTATATCCAATTTAAAGAGATGCCTTTGAGAAAAAATGATGATGAGGATATTTTTGAAAAATATTCAAAACATAAGTGGTAAATTCTAACTAATCACATAATAATATTTATAGCTGGATTGAATCTTAGGAGAATATAGTCAGGAAATTTCAATTGAACCATAATGTATTAAAAAATAGGTTCTACACAAGGCTTGAATGAACCAGTAATGAATACTCAAAAATCTTTTATCAATCATTCTTACCCAAATTGAATCAGAAACATCCAAAATTAAAGGTATCATAGTATTAATATCTTAATTATAATTCAATATTATTAATCATTCTTGCTTCTATGTAGAGCCTAAGTAGACTGTCTAATTAGTTTGAAAAATTGGTTCTCATATCAGAATATCAAAAAAAACAGAGGTACACAAAAGTTAAGAGTTTTCATAGATCCCTAGAGCCTAAATTCATTCTGATTAGTAATCCAATCATAAGAAGAAATCTCATTTTAAAACAAATCAAATTTATGAATAAATTGAAACTCTTAATCCAGCTTTATATGCCATCAAATGACAGAAATCCTTATTTTGTTACCGAAGAAAATTTGGAAACAATTGACATAATAAAAGCCATATTTAATGTGATTGAGAAGGCTTGTAAAGAGCTTTAGAAGCACTCACTGTTCAAAGACATTGTGATTCCGATTTCCAATTATTTATATAAAATCTGCATTGAGTGGTAATACAGTCTTGTTAATATTCTGAAAACAGCCATTAAAGATGGACTCTGAAGTAGAAGAAGGGTCTTGAGCTTGAATTTACCAAATAAATCAAATATTTCTAGCTTTATGAATCAAGTTCATAGGAAACAGAGTCTCAAAGAGAATCAGGGTGCCTGATGAGAGGTGGGAAGAATGAACTGAGAAATAAATGGTTGAGTATTATTTTATGAAAAGAGAATATGATGATAAAGATGAGTCTGATAGAATTTAAGAAAGGAAAATCCTCAATGAAAAAAGCAAAAGTAAAGATATGGGGAAAAAAAATCATTATGGAAGATTCAAACCACAAAAAAATGTTTTTTAATTTTAAGGAAGGGAAAATCCATGCTTACGTATTAAAAACCACTATTAAAGAGAGGAAGGTATGGATTTGTTGGACTGTTGGAACCTTATTAATGTCATTAATGTATTTCAGAATGATACAATAGCTATAATATGTTATTTCAAAGTGTCAAACTTTATGAGTTAATACACCACTTTGGGGACATATAGCCTTACAATACCTTTCCATGACATCTTATTTGGCCTTTGTGAAAAAGATTGTTTCAAATTTCCTGCAGCTATGAGCTCTAGATAATTTTTTAATTCAAAAACTTCTTCATGGATGGATGAATTGGGATGATGGTTCATCTCTCAAAGGTCTGAGACAAAATTCTGTCTTACAATACATCTTAGCTATCTAGTCTGAATTTTTACCTATCTCAGCTATTGTTACATGAAACCTTCATAATTAACCCATGTATTATTAAATAGAACCTTTATAATTATAAAATTATTATATATAAATCCAATTTTAAGGCCTTTCATTGAATAATGAGTAAACATCATTTTCTCCTTTATAGAAATTTGAGTGTTATTGAATAAAAATTAAGCTATGAAATTTTATTAAAATGAGATTTGAGGCTACTTCTTGACAAATAGAAATAAATTTCATTATAATCATTGAGGAAGGGTCACTCAACAAAGTAAGTGCTATCAAAATATATACTTACCCCACCTCTTTTAATTCAGTTGAAGCTTATTTGGTGAATAATGATAATAATTAATTATAATTAAATTTTTGAATTCAGTACAGCACTTGGGGTGTGGGATTTGTTTAAGTTTGTTTTAAATTTGGAGTGTCTGAATGTATATTTTTAACTCCATCTATATACCTTTTAGGTATCACAAAAAGGATATTAACTACAAGAAAATGGAGGTAGATTCAGCTAGGAGTAAGGAGAATTTCTTTGATACCTGTCATAGGGAAAGAAAAATTATTAAAAGAAACATTACATATAATAATAGACTTAAAAGGTGAGGAGCTATGCTTAATTGACTTCAATAATCATAATTTAGAAAAACTAACCAAAATTATACCAAGCTAGCCATCTTGGGGATATACCAGTATATGTGAACACCTGAGGGATGATAACTGAGATTTAATTCAATATCTTGTATTGAGTTTGTGTCATGGGCCAGTTGCTTTCTTGATGAATTTATTTCCTGTCTGAAGTAACAATAAAACATTTCTGTATTTGAATATACTTATGGAGGATTATTAATTGACACAGAAAGTATGGGACTTTTCAGAACGAACTATTGAGATAGGCTTGATAAATTTAATTTATGGGCAAATCTAGAGAGTGAATATCTAAAAAAAGGTTCTATAGAAATACAAAAAAATCAACTGCAATTAAATAACCCCTCCCCCTTCAGTGATTCACCAATCAAAAGCAGGAAATAACCCACTCCTTTGGTGAGACCCTGATAAAGGGGGAAAAAGTGAAAAGGAAAGTTTTCATTGATAAATATGAACTAGTATATTCAGCTTCTATAATGGGCTTTATTTTTTAAGAAAAACTGTAAACAGGGGTACCAAGGTGCATTGTCTTCCTCTCCCAATACACAAAAAAAATCTTCTTGGAGCTCACAGAACAAAATGAAATTGAGTTTGTCGCTTTAAAACTAGAGATTTATCAATAATTAAGTCTCTATTAGACCTAGGAACTACTACCAATATGAAATATATCAATACCTTTTGTGACCGGGAATTCATAAAATAGATTTTGAGCTAAGTGTGAGATCTTTGGTAGGGATAAATACTGTATTCTAAGCCAAGGTTGAAAGCAACATAGTAGGAAAGAAGCTTAACTTGTTATGTTTTTGATACAATATTCCCTCAGGGTTTTTGATTTCTTATAATGATAATGTAAAGATATTCAAAGGGCAAAGATGAGTGAATGATGAGTTGAAAGTAATACTTGGGATAAAATCCAATATGAAGATCATCATACTATATATTTTTATAAAAGAATATTTCAAGTAATGAAAATATTCTTCATTTATACTTTACCAATGCGCTGGGCTACTAGGTAACAATCAGTAATAAAAATTCTACTGAGATTAGCTTCTGGTTAACAAAAATGTCTAAAAATATACTAGACTTTGTCCTAGGAAAGAGATTGATTCAAGTACAATTTTTATCCATAGTGTGGTTAGGAAAAGGGAATTTTGGGAGAGAGGTTGTCTATTAATAAATTTTGGGAACCAAGGATCCCTCCATGGAAGCTCTCCTCCTTCAATAATATTGACCATTTATGAGTCGGAAAAATCATTGATTACATTTTTATAGTGATTGTTTGCTTATTAAGTGGCTCATATGATGGATTATTCACAGCCTCGAGGTTTAATTTATGATTTTAAATCGCCTCAAACGCTCAATTTGACCAGGTATTTACCCTTTAAACACAGAATCTCACATTCTTGAGACATATTTTCTGTTCATTATTCCCAAAAAAGGTTCCATCTCTTAGTGTATTTTAACTTTACCCAGATTATTTCACAGCCTTTTTCATTATTTTTTCAATGGTTTAATCTTACTGGCCTATTTTACTATATTCCTGTGCAGTGTGGTCATATGGTGATATTTCTTGCACATCCTTGAGATGAGCTTTCTGGTCCAGATTTTATTTCCTTGTATCTAGTGAGAGATTTATTCTTGTGAATTTATACAATTTTCCGGTACTGTGGATATTCCTAATATGTATTTAATCTTTTCTCAGTTGATAATTGTTTTTTCAAATTGAAATTACAGGGTGTGGATGTTTAAACCGGCTTTGATGCTTTGAATTTAATTTTAGAAGGTGACCAATTTGAGTACCTAAATCTTGGAGGAGGATTTAAAATTTCTTCCCGCAATTTTCTTTATAGATTACAGAAAATTCCAAATGATTTTTGATTTTCCGTTTATTTCTTTTTAAGCTCATTTGATCTTGGCTGTGTCATTTATTAATAAATCAAGATGGAATATAATACCAATTCTTGATGGTATGTGATTGTGAATTCAATTGCAAACCCATCTGATCTGTATAGATTACCTCTGAAGTAGAATGAGATTTACTGAATACTTTAATCAAGCGTTGAGGGTTTAATCAGAATATGAATGCAAAATTTAACAGTTGAATTTCCTGTATATATTGAGGTAAGGGCATGTTTATTTTAAATTGAGGATATTATTTAGTTTTTGTTGTGATTGGCGTTTTTTTTCAAATGAGTTTTTTATTGTCTCTTCATATATTCAATAGACCTTTTTTAGAGATCCATAAAACTTTTAACTTTTGTAAACCTATGTAATTGAAGACTTGGGGTAAGCTGGACAATAAAACTGTATTTTTTATGTTTGATGTATGATTTACTTATGTATTTTGAAATTATTGCAACATTGCGCCTCAAAAAAGGTATCTTATACCAAAATCTTACTAAGGTCTTTCAGGATGTGAAAACTAACTGGAATGGTTATTTCTTATGATTTTAATCAATAAACCATATTCTTCTTCGACTTTTTTAGCATAAGAAATCATATATATTCTATTTTCTTTTCAAAGGCAAGCCTTTTTGATCTATTTTTTCACCAATTCAGGTGTCAAAATTGAATAAAGCAAATTATGTCTAATAGACCTATAAATTAATACCATTTTGTAATAGAAATTTGGATGAAATTTATGTCTTCTCTTTTCAAAATCCCAGTTGAAATTTCTGAGTCTGTTTTTTTAAGCAGGGGAAAATATCAAAAATCTTAGAGTTCAATTTTGGTTTTCCATTGATTCTTTTTATAAATGATAAGAACAAAAAAACCTGTATCTTAGACTCTCAATCCCAAACCTTTCATAATTTCAACACTAAAATTGAGGGAATATTCATTCTTCCTTCTGTTGTTATTTTTATAAATAAGGAAGAAATGGAATTTCATTTTTAGGAGTCTTCAATTATAAAATGTAAAATAATTAACAATTTGAAAACTCAAATTTTAAAAGACTTCAAACTATTTTCTTTAAATTATTCTTTGAATCAATGATAACATTCAGAATACTTCTGTTTTTATGATGATTTTAGAATACACTCTTTCCAATTTCCAATTAGAGGTTAAGTTTAGCAAAAGACAATAGAAATGTATAGGCCACAATTAATATTGAAATGATTCCAGAATTATGAATAACCCATATATCATGAATATATTTAAAATTCATAATTTTTTATTCTAAAAAAGATGAATATCTTTTTTTGAGTAAGTAGATCCATGGATTTGAGGCCAGATTTTAATTCTACACAAAGGTTTACCTAGTGTAGCTCAATAAAGTGAATAAACTGAATTTAACTGTATGAGGTGGTAATATGGGAAATATTTCAACACCACATAAAATAATTATGAAAATTTTTGTATTTCTTAATTTCATGCCAAAGTAATGGGAATGTGAGAGAATCCTATTTTAAATATGGAATGAGAATATTTCTATGCATGTTTGTGGCACTGAAAATCAATTTATCCATTCATAAATTTTTGATATACCCATAGTGGATATGAGTCTTGAAGCCTGAATTACTATTTTTGATGATAAAATAGCTAAGGGAGACAAAAGACATCAAAGAGAGACAGAATACACAATTTCTGAGGCCTCTGCAGTGTGGTAAGCTCCAAAGCTTGGACCTATGGATGAGATTAGCACAATTGGTCTGCTAAAAGCTTTTGGGAACTGGGTTACCAAGTTAAATTCTCATTAAATCATGAGAAAGAAAATAAGCTGCTATTTTGATGTGACAAGGAGGTAATGAGAAATTACAGCTCCTGTACAAATGTCCATTAGTATGATTTCCCAAGGATAAATCAAAAAACAGTAATTAAAAACCTTTTTTTACTAGTATGCATTAATTTATCTCATGGCAAAAAGCTGTAACTGTGCTATTTGCTTTTCTAGGTAGAAATGAGGTAAACACTCCAAAAATTGACTAAGATCATAATTATTGATGAATACTTCTGAAAATTTCAGGAAAAATGGAGAAAGGAATATTCCATACTAAAACCAAAAAATTATGAATTTGCAATTCAAATTAATTATTTCACTTACAGTCCATTTTTGATGATTTCATGTGAAACACTGAATCTTCATAAATTCACAGAAAATCCAATGTGTGATGAGATTTCCCATAACATAGATATATTTGAGAAATAAATATTTATTTTTTAATTAAAGGATATTTAAAGTTTTTACTTCTTTATTCCACAACCATAAATGGGTTTCTAGTCACCTAAAATGATTTAATTATGTAATTAGGATAATCTTACATCACAACGAGTGATGTAATAAATAGGCAAATGGGGATAACTGGTTTCACACTCTTTGAGTTTTCAGTTTTCTCCATGACAACCCTCTGTGAGCTGTTTTTGAACTGAAAGAGGCCCCCTCTTTCTGTTTTTCCAAATCATCTTATCATTCAATCATATCATTAGTACCAACAAGTAAGTATTAGTTAGATATTATTCTTAGGTGCTTTCATTATTCCAGAATGAATTAGAAAGATTTTGAATCACAGAAATATACTATTATTAATATTGTTTAGCTGTTATATTCATGTATTAATGTTATAAATCAACTTTGATCCTTTAAATCCACAAATAATCCATCAAATAACTCTACCAATCATTTTCAAGGTATTATTCAAGTATTAGTGAGTGTTTTATCCTAATTATTAAATTTTTTCTCTAGTGGGTTTTTTTAAAGAATTATAATTATGATTATTATTTTAAATGATAATTACCATAAAACAAAATAATTTTATATGATTTTAATAAATAAGTTTTATTATTAATACTTCCTGCAATTGATTTTAGGAGACAGCTACCGCTTACTATTATAATCAACAGTAGTGTATAAAAAGTAAAAGAAATGATTATGAAATTAATTCTTGATTTGTGGTTAGAATAAATTCTTTTATTATATTTCATAGAAACAGTTGCAGTACTCTAGAGTAATAGTAATATTATCCAGAGGTTCATGGAAAAATCATACATTTAGGGGCCTGGACATGTTTTTTGAACCTTGAACCCTTAATTAATCTATTTTTAAGCTCTAAAGCATCTTAATTAAGTAATTATTTCCTTAATTTTAAAGTTAAATTGTTTCTATTTCTGAAATTTTCTTGGATTTCTTTTTCATTTAACTTTATATTGTTTTACACATGGCTTTTTCACATCCAAAAACTTACAAAATTCTTCATTGAGTTACTCTGAATTAATTTTTGATTTAAAATGTTAAATTGGAATTTCTTTAACATAAAAAAAACAAAATTTCACAAAATGTTAAACAATATTTTAAAGATTAAAAAATACTCTTTTCTCTTTGATAGATTTTCTCTAGTGTCTTTAATTAAAAATATTTAATCTGGTAATAAGCTCAGTAAGAGGTATATTACCAGTCCAGAATCTTCAGTTGCACAATCTGAAGAGAGTATTGAAGTGAAAATTTTTAAAAGAGGCACTTTGTTTAAAGAAGAGTTATCTCAATAACCACCAAAAGGTGTTCGTTCCTTGTATTTGTTCTCAATATCTTCTGAAATTGACATGAAAACGGTGCATACCAGAAATGGAAGAGACTATTAAGTCTAACCAGATAGATTTGGACAAGGAAGATGCCAGAACATTGCCAGACCTGGAAGACTATCCTCAAGAAAGACACATTTGGAGGATGCCGGAGTTTCTCCTATTCCTCCAGGTCTGTATCAAAAAACTTTGACATTAACTCTGAGCCTGAATTGATTAAAGGTAATGTTTTAAGAGTAGAACCACTTCCAAGTGGCAGAAATAGAAATATATCAGTCCCAGTAAAAAAGCTGGTACAGAGAATCCAATGAGGAAGAGTGGGAAATATGCCCAAGCCTTTGGCAGGGGGCCACAAACTCCTACTTACACATCAAGAGTTTTCTGGGTCAGGGGAAGACCATAGAGCTCTTAGGAGGATGGAGCCCATTTCCTTGAAAAGATAAGGTCAAAAAGATCAAGAATTGGCCTAAGAACCACATTCTCTTATCCATAGACCAGAAGAAGGAGTTGGAAATGACCCCAGCTTTGGAGAAAGAAGGACAAGTGGTGTCTACCAGCTCCAGCAATGTCCAAAGACCACCCCAAAAGACCTCATAAGAAGCTTAAAGGTCGCAAGAACCATCAGGGAAAGGGAAAAGGCAAAGGAAATTGGCACAGACCTTACCCACAAGAGTATGGGATCCCCAAGTTGGAACCTTCAGCCATGGATAGTGTTTTCAATATGGCCAGAAATCTTATGGAATTCACAGCCAAAGAGAAGGAAAGGATGAAAAGGACGTTTCCACACAAATAATAGATTAAATGAGATTTTTTAAATATAGTATTGATGTAGAACTTGGTAGATTTGATGCAAAATTATATAAAATAACATCAGATATTAATGACTTAAAAACAAATGACAGAATTTCTTCTGATTGGAATAAATTAACAACCTCCAGACTTGAATCAGTTTCCAATACATGTGACAGAATTGAGAGTAAATATCAGGTCCATGATAATGGAATGGAAGATCTTTCCATTACAGACATTAATGACCAGCTTAAAATACCAAAAAATCATGTTTTAGAAATAGTTGATAATACCAATCTTTTTGCCACACACTTAGCAAGAAGTGAAAGTGAAAGGCAGAAATTAAAAGATGAAATAATTGCACATGTGGAACAAATTCATAAGAATTATGAACCAAATTCACATATTCCCAGAAATTCCACAACGTTTACTGAAGAGAAACTTTCTGTGAAAGGAAGTTTTACCCCTTTTCTAGGAGAAAACACAATATCTGCAAAAGATATTCCCAAAATAGAAGAATGGCCAAAATTCTCTGGTGAAGGTGAAAATAATAATATTGAGTTCATCAGAACAATTGATATGTTTCAAGAAGATTTTCATATACCTGATGAAACTGTAGTGTGTAAATTGCGCTCTTTGTTTACCAGAAATTCAATGAGATGGTATCAAAAAGTGAGACAAGAACATGGAAAAAATGATTGGTCTTGGTGAAAATCTGAAATAATCTCCAAGTGGGCCAATAATTCTTTGAGGTTTAAAATGGAAAATGCTTTTGAAAGTGCTATTTTTAACTCAGAAAAAGATAAACCACTTAGGTGGTTCCTCAAACAGAAAGACAGATTATCTGCTTTACACCCAGATATGTCTGACCCAATTATTAATATGAAAATATTAAGAAGATGTGGAGGAGAACTAGAACATGCTATCAAGTGTGGATGTGTAGAACCATTTTCAGCAGAAGACTACATTAATGCCATGTAAGATATTATTACTAGGACAAGAATTGGTAAACCCTGGATTAGAAAACCTATGGAATCCAAAATGATCCTGAATATTTCCAGAGAAGATAAGAAACATATCTTGAAGTGTCATAAATGTGGAATAACCTCACATTTAGCCACTAATTGCATCAAAAAGACTAAAATAAATGAAGTTCAAGTAATTGAAGAGGCTCAGTGTGCTGAAGAGAAAGAAGAATCTGACCAAGATACGGCAGTTTCTGAATACACACCAGTAGAGGACTATTCTATTTAGAAAATTACATCTTTCTATGAAGTCACTGAAGTCAATACTCACTTTCCACAATATAGTGAAGATTGCTGTGACCTGATAAATATCCAGGAGGCCAGAATGTGTAAGACTAAACCTTCTAGAGGCAATGTTTACACTTCTACAGCATGTTGTATCAAATAAATATTGATAAATGATGTAGAAGACAGGTTTAATTTGGACACAGGAGAATTTTGCACTTGTATAGGCATAGAATACCTTCAAGGCATACTATCCCAATAGAAAAACCATCTATTACCAATAGAAGGTGTGAAATTCAGTAGTGCAAGTAAAAATATGTACCCTTTGGGAATATTAGACACCAACCTGATATTTATACACCCTTAAGGAAGTTTGAGAGTGAAGAAAGAGATAGTAATAATAGAAAATTGTACTCCTCAACATATCATCCTTGGAAATAAATACTTAAACATGTATGGTATTGGCATAAATAGCCATGGAGATAGATATTTTACAATTGGAGAGAACAAGAGACAAAAATTTTCTTTATCCAATATTCCCAAACAAATATCTGTGGTATCTTCAGATGAAAGGACAAATAAAGAGGAATTTGTGTCAAATCAACTTGGTGAAGCACAAATTAATCTAAGACTATTACCCAAAGTGAGACAAGAGCTTATTAATGTGTTATACACATAAAAATTCTTTTGCTTCAGATAATGAAACATTAGGAACTATTAGAGGGAATTAAGTTGATATTACCCTTAATATTTACAGACCCTACCCTCCAGTACTTGGAAGAAAAGCTTACCCAGAAGTACCCAGAGCTAGAGAAGCCTTGGAAAAACATATCCAAGAGCTCATAAAAATTGTTTTACTGAGGAAATTAGGCTATAAGGAATAATTTCAAGCTACATCTGCTGTAATTATTTCTTGGCATAAAGATAAATTTAGTATAGTTAGCAATTTTGGAGCATTAAATACCTACACAGTTCCGGATAGATATCCATTTCCTGGAATACAAGAAAACTTGAACCAAATATTGAAAGCCAAATAAATAACTTCAATGGAATTATTGAAAGGATCTTATCAGAATTTCTTGACACCAAAAGCCAAGAAATTACTTAGAATTCTCACTTTCTGTGGTATTTATGAATATCTGACAATTTACTTTGGGATTAAGAGTTATCCAAATAATCATAAAATAATGATGACTACCATCTTCTGCACAGAATTTTCTGAGGGATGGCCCATTATTTATATTTATGATATAATTATATGTTCAGACTCATTGTCTTTGCACCTTAAAAGACTTGGAATAGTACTAGACAAGGTTGAAGAAGTGAATAGGAAAATTTTACTTAAGGAATGCAACTTTGGGTCTGCAGAACTCAAAGCCCTTGGTCATGTAGCTTCAGGATTAAGCTTGTGTATTGACAAGAATAAAGTAGCATCTGTGTTATTTAAGCCTATACCCCAGCATAAAAATGAAACAATGTCTTTTCTTGGATTTTACAGATATTATAGGGAGCATTTAAAGGATTTGAAAATTCTATCCAAGTCACTCTACAGAATATGTTATCAACAGACAGTATCAGAGATAACAGAAGAAAGAATCAGATAATATGAGAATATAAAGAAAGCCCTCATAGAAGAATCTTGACTTCTCACACCTGACTGGAATATAAATTTCAAGTTTTCCTTTGATGCATGTGGAGATGGATTAGTGTAAGACATAAATCAAGGCCAAATTATTGATGACAAACCAGTAAAAGGGAAAATTTGCTATATATCAAGACAAATCAAACAAACAGAAGCCAGATATGATGCAAGCCAAATGAAATGTTTATGTTTGGTATTGGTTCTTGAGAAAATGCATTATCATCTTTATGAAAGTGTATTTCAAGTTATAGCTGATTGTAATGCATTAAAATCACTTCTGAACATGAAAAAACCCAACAGACATATGTTGAGATGGAAAATAAAAATTCAAGAATATAGAGGAAATATGACTACAGCTCATAAAGAAGGAAAATATAAATAAGAATTATGATTGACTTAGCAGGTGGGGAGTAGAAAATACCCATGATAACCCAGCTTATGTACTTTCAGAAGCAGAACCACACGTCCTTATTGAAGGAATTGATATCACTGAAGTTTGAACTGAATTATTTGAAGAAGTAAGAGAGTCATACAAACAAGACAAGAATTGACATATCTTGAAATCCCTATTGGACAGATATTGAAAAGACACAGCTCTGGTAAGTTCACTGGATGAAATATAAAAAACTTCATATTATGAAGGCAGATTTCATTTTTTTTGATGGCATAATATATCATAGAAATAGAATTATTGTATAATTAAATTATGCAGCAGATTTCTTATCAATACCAGTCTCCATAAGTTTCATTATATAATCTATTATCAACACCTTTCAGAAGACAGAACAATTGAAAAATTCAAAAAACTGTGCATGGTGACCATCTTGGAGAAAGGGGACTATTGAATATTGCCATAATTGTGAGAAATGCCAAAAATAAAACAGGAGAACAGGAAAGAAATTTGGACTTATGATCCATATTAAAGAAAAAACCATCTCTTGGGAAGTTGTTCACATGGATTTGGTCACAAAATCCCTCCAAGTGGTGAAAATATTTATAATTCTTGCTTAGTTATTGTAGACAGATATAGTTAAATTCCCATATTCTTACAATGTCATGATAATGAAACTACTATGGATACAGCTTTTCTTCTATGAAATAGAGTTATTTTTCATACAGGCTTATTTGTGAATATAACAAGTGACAGAGAGCCTAAGTTCAAATCTGCACTTTGGACAAATATTCATAGATGTTTTGGGACCAAGTTATCATTTTATACATCATACCACCCTCAAAGCAATGGGCTAGCAGAGAGAATGATTAAAACTCTGTAAGGAATTATCAGGGGATTTTGTACCTATATTTTAGAACTCAAAGACTTGGGTGGCTTTACCCATGACTCGTGAATTTAAATACCTGCATTGGATATTGGATAATAGACATCTGTTCATTCTTCCACAGGTATTAATCCTGCTCTCTCAGAAAAAGGAAGGAGTCCAAGACTCCCAGAATATAAATTGAGGAAAAACTGATTTAACTTAATCCTACAGCTTCCAGCTTCAAGTTAATTCTTGATAAAATAAAACCTCATGAAAGAACAACCATGGATTACAGTTTTGACTATGAAAAACAAATATTAGAAAAGAGTTATAAAGTACCAGACTTCAAAGTAGGGGACTTAGTTACAGCTTGAACCTTGAATGTTATGAGTTTTAAAGGCCCAAAGAAACTTAAAGATTCTTATTTAGAAACTTTTGCCATTATTCCATTACATAAAACCAATACAGCTGAAGTAGAATGGGAGAACAAACACCCCACCTTTACAGTTAGCCTGATTAAACCTTATCAAACAGCTGATGAATAATTGTTTCCTTTAACAAAGCCCACCCCTTTAGCTGTACCAACAGTGTAACATAATGAAGAGAAAAAGAGAAATAAAGGATACTTAGGGGTAAAAATAAGAGGGAATGTCTTGTAAGTGTCACAGGGGCTCTTGGGAAAAACAAGAGTGGCCTGGTACTCAGGAATCAAGAACTGACTTGGAGGGCTCCAAAGGGATAAATAAATGAATGAAAGATTGTATTTCTTTAAGAAAAATAAGAGAAAGTCAAAATATACCAAAGACAAGGTAGAAGCCAAGGGCCACAGATAATCAGGAAAGCTAAGGCCAAAGAGCCAATCAAATGAATCTTCAATTTACTGTTTCAACCTTCCAGAAAGAATAATGGACTTAGTAAAGGATATTACCACCAATATCAACTGACAAGCTAAGAAAAAGAGTCAAATGACTGGCTTATAAATATCAGTATTTACTTTGAAGAATGGAAAGGAAATAATGATATAAAAGTCCAATATATTAATAAACTGGGGAGAAACTCCCCAGGGGTGGAAGCTTGGCCAATATATGTGAGAAGTTAAAAGACTAGTCCTGGAGGGTTGATCACCCAGCTGTATTGACTGTTTTGGGTCAATACAGATACGGCCTACTTGATACTTGAGCTATGTGGCTTGAATTCCCACAGTGGAATATGAATTTACCCAAAAGGGGCAATGCCATACAGGTTGTCTGAGTACATTTTGTATGGGCCAATTGAGCTGTCCAAGGAGTTCTGAAACCTTTGATGCATTGACAACTGATTTGATACTTAACAACCCCTTGAAACTTCCCTTGAAGAATCTTGGGCCAGTATTCCCTTGGGAGAATACTCTTGAATTGAAAAGGCCAACATGTGAATGTAAGGTGTGGATATGAAACATTAATAAAAAATCAAGTACTTTTCCTGTCCACAAAATTTGTATAAGGTAAAATTGATTAAAAATAGTACAAAATACGATTTTTAAGAGAAAAAACACCAATTTCACTGTTTTTAACTTTATTAGTATAAAACAATAATATTATAAAGACTTACTGTTTTACAACAATATAAATTTATCCAAAAATACTCTACAAGAGATATTTAAGGCTACAAAAGAAATTTCTTCAAGAGAAATTTCAATTGGAATTAATTGAGCAAAGAACTGCAGGCAGTTAATATAAGAAAAAAGTCTTTGAAGGGAAACACACACAAAAGTTACTAGAGTGAATTTGGAAACAAAGTGACAAAGCTAGCAGTGATGAAAGATGCTTTAATTCACTTATGGGGGTGGTTCAAGGGGTCAAAATGATTATAAGAGTTACAAACAATGATTATAGTGATTTTTTCACATGGTTAAAAGGTTTAAAATGATTTTAGAAGGGTGGTTGGAATATTTTATTTATTGTTTTAACGGTGTTTAAACTAATTATGAAAGGAAAAGATTCTAACATGAAGATAAAAGTGGGGCAAAGAAGACATTATTTTATAGCCATCAATTCTCTTACTACACAAGTAAAATTTGCTCTTGTCAGTTGTGGAAAACACTCTGGAAACAGAAAAGCCAATTATTGCATCATTGAACCCTGGTTTAGACCAAAAGAGGGCTGGTTTAGCCATTTTAGACCCTTAAATCAGCCATTGCTATAGTAATACCTGGTTTTAAGCCTTAAACAAATGTCAGAATGTGTGTAAGAGACTTTAAAACCAGTAAAAACCCTTTTTACAATGTTTGTTATATTTTAAGGGTAGTTTTACCCTTTTGGCAACAGTTTAAACTGCCCTGGTTGGTATCAAAACCTCATCATCAATTCAGAAACAGGCCCTGTGACTCAATTCCAGGACAAACATGATGAACCTTTGCGTGGATTTTGAAATCTCACACCTGTCAGTGAGGAATTTGAGGGTCTGGCTCCCCCTTGGAGCCAAGATTCCTTTTCCCCCCACAATCAATCTTTCCAATTTATTTTTTGGTTAATTCCTCATCATGCATTATACTTATAATTTACATATGTAATTAAATTGAGTTTATACAGTACACAACTGAAATAATTGACACCTCATATGTAAATTAAAGTTCACTCATGTAATACACGTGCACATTTTGGAATTTCAATTGAAAATACTTCAATTCATCATAAATTCTAAACTACACACACCACCTCAATTTTAACACAAAAATTGATGGTTAAAGCCATATATGATGTGAATTAAGTTAAGGTCTTGAGGATTTTCAACTTTTTCTACAGAAAATACAAAAAAACTTAATTTAAGCTTCTTTAGAGTTGAGTTACAGAAATTTTACCCAGAGGTCACCCCACCTTAGTTTTTATGAGGAGTCCAAAGGTGAAAGAATTTTTATATGTTTATTTGTTGGATAAAAGGTTATGATAACTTTGATTCAACCTTTTTCCAAAGATATTTCAATTTTGGTATTTTTGTTAAAATTTCATTTTCACTTAATTTTTCAAGTAAAAATGTATTTTCATAATTTTAAATTTCAATGTAATTTTATTTTGGAATAATAATTAAATTTTCTTTTTGGTGTATAAATTTATATTTATATTTTAATTTTTGTTTTGATAATATAAATAAATTCATTTTATTTATAATTGTATCTTGTTTTATTATTTGTGGTCTTTTGGGTATCTGTTAATACCTTTAAGGCTCACATTCCCTCCCCCTAAAAAATAATATTACTTTGTAATATTGTTATTTCTAGTGTTTCTGAACCTTCTGAGAAATTTTGTAGCTTCAGCTATGTCCTTTTCTGCCAACCATTCATCTTCACAAGTTGGGTTACTGTACCTAACAAGGTATTCCCTCACTTTCTTGGCTCTTAACTTCCTTTCTTTGAGAACTTTGGTTATTTTATTAGTACCAGAATATTCAATAGGAGGTATATGCTGGGGAACTTTATTTCTCAAAGGCAACTTTTCAACATCACTAGATTTATATGGTTTTACCAAGCATACTGGAAATGTATGATGCTTATTTCTAAGTTCCGCAGATAATTATACTTCAATCGCATTTTCCCCATGGAGGGCCTTAATAACAAAAGGTCCTGCAAAGGAGTCTTTCAGCTTTTTACATCCTTTGATTTTATTGATGTTAGTGGTGGATACAAGTACTAAATCTCCCACTTTGAAATCTGGAGTGGCATGTGATTTGTTCCATTTTTCTTTGGCATATGCAAATGTGTTCTCCATGCACCTTATTGCATGCTTTCTAGATTTGTCTAGCATTTGTTTCAAGCTACTAGCTGTGGGGTGTATTTCAACCAAATTCTTCCTTAATTAATCTTGGGGTAATTTGGGATTCCACCCCTTCTCTAGAATAGCAGGATTTTGATTGGTGCTGGCATGAATGGATGTTTCATGTGCCAATTCCAGTGTTGGTACAATAGTACACCAATAATGGGTGAACCCATCACAATATTCAAGTTAAAGGCCATATGAACAAAATCCTCTTACCATATCTTCCAAGGTTTGGATAATTCTTTCAGCAAGACATACAGTTTGTGGGCAGTAGGCTGTAGAGAAGGACAACTTTGTTCCAAATAATTGGTTAAGATTTGTTCATAGTCCTGAGTGAAATTTGGTATCTCTGTCACTAATTATATTTGTGAATATGCCATTCCATGACATTACTCTATTCCATATTAGAGGACCTGTATCCATGGCTGTATCATCCTTGTGAGATAGTAGAAAGATTGGTGTCTTACTAAATCTTTCAGAAATAACTAGGCATTCATTATAACTTCTATCACCACCTGGTGGTAGGCAAGTTACCCAATCCATATGGACAATTTCCCAAGGTTTTCTGGGTTGTTGGATTTTGATCATATTTCCAAGTCTTTTGCCAGTGTATTTATCTGCCTTTTGACATCTGTCACAGGTTTTTCAATACTCTGCAACATCTTTCTGCCACATTGGCCACCATATACAGGTATTTTTTTTTTCTTGTCCTGTACTCAGATAGAGGTCCTGAGAAGGGGCTGTCATGGCATTCTTTCAGTAAAAGATTTATGAAGGACCTTTCCACAACTGTCATGACACATTTATGCTTAGTTCTGTGGTAAATTATACCATCCAATAAGTGAAATATTCCTCCATCATATTATTCCTTCCATATTTCATCTAAGGCATGTATAAAAGAGTTGTCTTTACAGTCCTTGGTAAGTAATTGGCTTAGGATGCTACATTTCTTATCTTGAGTATAGCTGTTTCATAATTCTTCAAAGAATGTTGTGTTCAGATCTGTGACACTGATTCCTTCTATTGGGATCTATGAGGAAGCTTCTTCTGGCACATAAGCAGGATTATCAATATTATTTCATAATGGCCATCTTCTCAGTCCATCTTCATTATTATGAAAAATAGTCATATTACCTCCATAGCCCTGTATGGATATTTGCCATCTGAGCATATGTCTTTTGGGTTTTTTCATGTTTAAAAGTGATTTAAAAGCATTAAAATCTGCTATCACCTCAAAAACACATCCTTCTAGGAAGTAATTGAGTTTCTCTAAGGTCAAGACAAGGCATAAACACTCCATCTGGCTTGCCCCATATCTAGCTTCAGTTGGTTTGATTTGCCTGGATATGAAACATATGGGTCCTTCCACAGGTTTATCATTCATAATCTTGACTTGATGAAGTGAGGCACCTAGCCCATCCCCTGATGCATCAGTATAAAGCTTAAAGGGAAGCTTAAAGTCTGGCATCAGTAAGAGTGGAGCAGTGGTCAAGGCTTGTCTCAAATATTCAAAGGATTTGACTCTGTCAACAGTCATTTGAAATACTGTGTCTTTGTCACATAATTTATAAAGTGGTCTTGCTATGGATGCAAAATCTTTAATATACTGTCTGTAGTATCCTGCAAACCCCAAAAATGACTGCATTTCTTTTTTGTTCTGAGGCATAGGCTTCAGTAGTACTGCTGCAACTTTGTATTTGTAAATTACAAGAGATAAGCCAGATACTACATGTCCCAGTGCTTTGAGTTCTTTAAATCCAAAATGACATTTTTTTGAAGAAATTTTCATGTTTACAGATTGAATTATGCTCAAAACTCTGGATAATCTGTACATATGTTCTTCCCAAGTCTTGGAAAAGGCAATAATGTCATCAATGTAAATGATTAACCATCCTTCTGAAAGTTCTTCAGCAAAAATTTCATCAATCACTTTTTCAAAGTGTGAGGGTGCATTATTGATACCAAAAGGAATCCTTAAATAGTCATACACTCCACAATGAAAAATAATCCTCAAGTATTTTCTTGCCTTTAGTGTCATCACATTTTGGTGAAATCCCTTAAGGGCATCCATAGTGCTTATATACACTTCTTGAGATATTTGGGTAAGGGAAATTTAGATTTTTTTATTGGTATCCTAGATTTTCCATTATGCCATGCAACTATGACTGGTGTAGTTATTTCTACCTCCTCATTGTGACCAACCTTTCTTATTACACCATGGTCTAAAAGTTCTTTAATATAGATTGACAAAGCTTCTCTTTGCTTGGGACCTTCTGGATATTCAGGTCTTCTCATGAGTGGTGGCTAAGTTCTTTCAATATTAAGAATCATGTCAGCCTCATGACCAACAATTTCTCCCAGTGGGTTTTTATCTTATGAAAAGGCTTCTTTGTGGTCATATAAAAGGGAAGAAAGTTCACTTTCTTGTTTATAAATGAAATGAAGACTGATTTCAGATTCATTTAACTGTTCAGACTTGAGCTTTTCTAACTCTAAATTGACTTGTGATACTTTTTTACCGTAATTTTTCTTTTAAATGGCAAAAAGGCAAATTTTGATGCTTGTTGTCCCCAATAGTAAGGTATAAGTCTTTCTTGTTATGTAAGTCTATTCAATACATGATCAAATAGTCATTTTCTAATAAAAAATGGGTACTAGAGAAATGTTAAATAACAACAAATTCAACAGTTATTCTTAAATTTCCATTTAAGTGTGGAAATGTGACAGTAGTCTCAAATATTCCCAATGCTTTCATTGGGCTACTTTAGCTATTCAATTTTATGCCATGGATTGTAAATAATTGATCTTAAAAAGTTGGTACACAAGTCTTAAGAAAAGATCTGAAAAAAAAGAGCAGAAGGTTCCTGGGTCAAGAAAAAGATTAGTGAGTTTTTTGTAAATTACAACTTCTTTTTATACAGGAGTTACCAGCTGTATAACCTTTTCCCCTGTTTGGTTTGGTTTTCATTAGTTGTGAATCTTGAAATTTTGATAAATCAAGTTGACCTTTGCTTAAGTGTGGCAAGTGGGAAAAAGATTCCATGATGTCAAAGGTGGAATTGATATTCTATATATCTTTTGAAGATTCAGAAAATATTGATGATTTATAATCTAAATTATCTTCCATTACCTCATCCTTTTCGATGTCAATTTTATTTATTTTCCCCTTCTTGGGTAATGCATCAGCTAAATATGTGGTGCTTTGGCAAATATGGCACTTCCTCATTACATCTCCAGATTTACACATAATATTATTGGAATTTTCTTTGGGATTTTTGTCCACAAAATCTTTCCAAGGTCTATTAAGCCTTGTTTTGAGATTCACCATAATAGAACCAATTCTGGTTCTGGTGGTTACTTCCTCCAATATATTAATGAAATATTCTGCTGAAGATTTTTCAGTAGTCCTACTTTTGACAGCATGCTCTAAGTCACCTCCACATTGTCTTACAATTTCTCCGTGAATCATAAATTATGAAATTTAAGGATATAATTCTGTTAATCTATATTTTTGTTGTCAAAACCATGATAAAGCTTTGTCTTTGTCAGCATTAAATTTATAAGATTCAAAGGCTGTTTCAGATTTAAATCTCCAAGCATCATTGGCCCATTTGTTAATAATTTGGGTTTCCACCAAGTCCAAATTTGGTGTCTATGTGCCTGTCTCAATTTTATATACCATATGTATGCTGATATGGTAAACAAGGAGTTAAATGTTTCTGTTACCAATCTGTCAGTTAATTCAAGATCTTCTTTAATAATTTCAATACCTCTGAGGAACTCCATATGGTCATACTCTCCTTCGCCACTGAAGTGAGGCCATTCTTTAAGTTTTGGTACTTCTTTTAAGAGTGCTTGGCCCATTTATGGTTCCAAGTTATGAAAAGAAGTGGAAAATTCATCTTTTAACTGTTAATTTTCAACATTCAATACTTGTGGATTGGGAATTCCTGTACCCTCATTTTGATTCAGAGGTGTAGGCATCCTAGGTAAGGCATGCAGCAATTGTTCAATATCATTCATTTTACTGTTGCTACACCTTTGAGAATTTCTGAGCTCATGTTGTAAGATTTGTATTAAATTTATTACTTTAATTTTATACATATCTTCCTTATATGTTAATTCTTTCCATAATTCTGTCTGTCTAGTATTATCAGAAGTGACTTGATTCAATTTCATTGTTAATTTTGATAATTCTTGTTGTGAGGTGTCAATACACTTTTTCAAGGCAATTGTATATGTCTTTACTTCAGTAAATGAATTTGCAATATCATCAAGGAATTTTTCATTATCTTATTTGATAATATTTATGGATTTTTAATTTTTGTTTCAATTATGTCATAAATATTGCATTTAGAATATTTGTCTGTTAGTTCTTTAGTAATGGCAGATTGTTCATTTAATTTTTTTTAAAATGAATCGTCATTATTAGAATTTTCAATTGTTCTTGAAACGTTTTCAAAACACATAAGTGTCTCATTTATTTGGCACAGACTTAAGTTATTTGTCTTAAGATTGTTACAAATTGATGAATTTTTATCAGAAATATGACTTTCCACATCATTTATTGCTATATGAAAGTTTGTAATTCCATCTAAAATATCAGAAATAATTTCTTATATTTTAGACTGGCTTCCTCCTTTTTCTGCAATTACATCATTGTTCTGGCCATCTGAAATACATTTTCCTTGGCATCCTGCTGAATCTTTGGGATTCAGTAGCCCTGACTGTAAGGTTTTGTGGCCAGTGCTTTTCCTTTACCCTTGTTCTGAGCTTTTGTCTGCTTTCTCACATTTTAATTGCTGCTTCTGGCTACTGGGGCTGTTTTTGGCACTTGCTTGGGTGGTGGAGGGCTGTTTTTTCTTCATTCTGCTGTTAAAAGCATCATTTTTTCTTTTCCATAAATGGATTCCATCCATTTAGTAACTTGAAAGTGTTGGGATGGCCCACAAATTTTCTCACAGTCAGGTAAGAATTAATGCAGTTTTCCCACAGATCTGCAAGGATCTTGTATGCTTTGTGCTGCAATTCATTGTTGTACGCCTTCTGGCTGACTTTGTATATGTCAACTGAGGCTTCTTGTGGCAGTTTCAGCTCTTTTTGAAGGTAAAAAAGTATTATCAGCTTCAGAATGGCATGATTTGTGAGTTTGAAATCCATTTAGTGACCCTTTCCCTTCTGTAACTGATTGGCTTCTTCCATAATCACGTCTATAAACTTTCTGGGAGCTGCTTGAGGGGTTATAGCTGGCTCCTGATCTGTTTGAAGGCATTATTATTATTAAAAAGGTCCAAAATAGTAATTTTATGTCAAAAACTTACTATTTACCTAATTCTTAGCTTTTTAGATAGTATTACTAATTTCCAAATTGATTACTTCTGAAGAAATTGGTTCTGATGGATTATTCTGAGTTATAATAACAGTACTATTATGCTCATAATGGACAGTACTTGCAGGAATAATGCTAGTAACTGTTGATGCAGTTTCAATATGTTCTTTTCTTACCACATTTTCAGACCCTAAAATTAATGAAGAAAGCAAATAATTGAGTAAAAAAGGTTTTTTTCAAAAGAGAAATTAAAAATAAAGCCTCACTTATAATGTGAAAAAGTATTATTTTTTATGAAATTTTTGAATTATAAGTATTTTTTACAGATTCTTTGAATTTTTCGATATAAGAAAAGGGATTTAAAAAGAACAAAAATATATGTCACAGGTCCAATATCATGGCTGGGCACCCAAATTTAAGGTGTGGATATGAAACTTTGATTAAAAATCAAGTACTTTTCCTGTCCTCAAAGTTTGTATAAGGTAAAATTGATTAAAGATAGTATGAAATTAGATTTTAAAGACAGAAAACCAATTTTATTGTTTTTAACTTTATTAGTACAAAACAATAATATTATATAGATTTATTGTTTTGCCAACAATAAAAATTTATCCAAAAATACTCTACAAGAGATATTTAAGGCTACAAAAGAAATTTCTTCAAGAGCAATTTCAATTGGAATTAATTGAGAAAAGGACTTCAGGAAATAAATATAGGAGCAAAGTCTTTAAAGGGAATATCAAAGAGAAAACACACCCAAAAGTTACCAGAGTGAATTTGGAAACAAAGTGAAAAGTTAACAGTGATGAAAGATGCTTTAATTCACTTATGGGCTGGTTCAAGGGGTCAAAATTATTATAAGAGTTACAAACAATGATTATAATTGTTTTTTCACGTGGTTAAAATTTTTAAAATTATTTCAAAAGGGTGGTTGGAATCTTTCATTGATTGGCTTAACAGTGTTTAAACTAATTATGAAGGGAAAAGATTCTAACATGAAGAGAAAAGTGAGGCAAAGAAGACATTCTTTTATAGCCATCAATTCTCTTACTACAAAAGTATAATTTTGTCTTTTCAGTCATGGAAAGAACTCTGACAACAGAAAAGCCAATTATGGAATAATTGAACCATGGTTTAGACCCAAAGAGGGCTGGTTTTAGGCATTTTTTGCTATTTTCAGCCATTTTGGACCCTTAAGTCAGTCATTTCTATAGTAATACCTGGTTTTAAGCTTTCAAAACACATCAGAGTGTGTGTAAGAGATGTCAAAACCATTTAAAACTGTTTTACAATGTTTTTCTATCTTAAAGGTAGTTTTACCCTTTTGGCAACAGTCAAAACTGCCCTGGTTGGTATCAAAACCTCATCATCAATCAAGACAGAGACCCTGTGACTCAATTCCATTCCAAAAGTGCTAAAACTTTGCCTGGAGCTTGACATCTGGTGCCTTTCAGAAAGGAACTTGGGGGTCTGGCTCCCCCTTGGAGGCAAGATTACTTTCCCCCCAGAATCAATCTTTCCTGTTTATTTTTTGTTTGATTCCTCATCATGTATTATACTTATAGCTTACATATGTAACTCAAATGAGTTTTTACAGTAAGAACTGTAATAATTGACAACTCATATGTAAATTAAAGTGCACTTATGTAATACATGTTCACATTTTGACATTTCAATTGAAAATACTGCAATTCCTCATAACCTCTAAGCTACACACAACACCTCAACTTTAACCCAGAAATTGATGGTTAACACCACATGTTATTTAAATTAAGTTAATGGTTTGAGGATTTTTAACTTTTGTACAAAAAATACAAAAAAACTTAATTTAAGCTTCTTTAGAGTTGAGTTACAGAAATTTTACCCAGAGGTGACCCCACCTTAGTTTTTATGAGGAGTACAATGGTGAAATGATTTTTATATATTTATTTGTTGAATGAAAGGTTATGATAATTTTCTTCAACCTTTTTCCAAAAATATCTTAATTTTGGTATTTTTGTTAAAATTTCATTTTTACTTAATTTTTTCAAGTAAAAATGTGTTTTCATAATTTTAAACTTTAATGTAATTTTATTTTTAAAATTTTAATTAAATTTTCTTTTTTGTGTACAAATTTATATTTTTTTTTTAATTTTTGTTTTGATAATATACATAAATTCATTTTATTTATAATTGTATCTTGTTTTATTATTTGTGGTCTTCTGCATATCTGAAAATACCTCTAAGGCTCACAGTCAAGGTCCAGGTGATTGGTGTCCTTGAATGATCTTCTGGATCTTCCCATGAAGGTTTAGCTTGAGTGACTAGAGCCTTCCTTTGGAATCGGATGATGTATTAGTGACTTGGAATAAAAGAGATTAGCTCGAGTCTTGAAAATATCACCATTGGATTGCTGAGGAAACATGATTCATAATGGTATATAATACCTGGGGCAGGGATTCCCTTATCCTTAGAGGATAACTTTCTGAAGGTGACTACCAGGGGTCAAGGCTAAGGCCAAATGTGGCCTAAAATGGGTCTATGGCCCTTTTGGGCCGTTGGTATTTGATGGAAAATGAGGTGCCCCCTTGGCCCCTTTTGACCTTGTTAGATTTAGGCCAAAAAGGGCCTAAAAGGTCCCAAAGTCTGTAGTCTGTGGGCTGTAGAGGCTTTAGGGGGCCTAAATGGCCCAAAAAAACCTAATAAAAGGGGGTGGGCCAAAGGCCCCCAGAAGATGAAGGGATCCCCAAGCCCAAAATCAGTGAGACTTTCCTGGAATCAGGTGAGGTGTAGGATTGGCTAAGGAAGCTAATGGAGCAGGATATGTCCAGGAAAAGATGGGTGTGGCCCAAGGCCTTTTCACCCCATCTGAGGCCAATTAGCCCTGAATTGGGTCAGGCTGTAATTTCTGTAAACACCAATTGGGGGGTTCTTTCCCATGGTTTTGAAAATACCCCCAGCTTTAATGGTGAGCCCCTGAGCACCAAGACAAGGTAAAAGCCTGTGGAGGCTGTCGATATGGATTGGATGTGGGGGTGCCAGAGGTGTCACATTTTGAAGCAGAAATTGATAACTGATACAAATGTTGGCATATGAATTGAAGGTGATTTGGTCTTCCTTTGACAGTTGGCTTTGTAATTGGAAGAATTGAGTTTAGGTAAAGATTTTGCCATCAAGAGTATAAAGAAAAGAAATTTTGAAAAAATATAATGCAATAAATGGAAGAAAACATAAAGAAAGAAATGAAAATCAAGAGAAATGAAAAATCTGAGGAGGTTCCAATATTGATTACAGAAGTTGATGATTGCATTGAACTGTCCAGGGACCTGGAAAAGAGAATTGATTCCAGGTGCCCACAGAGTGGCCAAGGTAATACTTTGACAGATTGTTGACCCCTCAGGGAAGTGCACCCCAGAAGAGGAACTTACTTTTTGTATTTACCAATCCCACAGGTCCCATAAAATTAAACAAAACAGATTAAGGCTTGACTTGAGGTGTGAAAGACTTGGAAATTGAATTGAAAAATGGAAGGTCAATATTCCCAATTGAAAATGTCCATGAGGCTTGGAACTGATGTTGCAAGCTTGGCCAGAGATCTCTGTCCACAAAATTTACAAGTGATCCCAGAGTGGCCAAGGTCAGGCTTACAATAAGAAGGGTACAATATCTCTAAAGGTGCATACCAAGAGTGAGACTTAAGTTTGGTAATTCCTCTCCCCACCAAGGACCATAAAAAGATAAAGATCTTGAAGAATCTTGTCCTGGCTTGTCAGGATACAATTGATGGAAATCTCTGACAAGTTCAGGGAAATTCTTGAGTTTTCTATATGGCTCCCAAGGGGATCTTTCTTGGTCTTGACGGAAACCTTTCCATTCAACCAAACACCATACATTTCCTCTATTGAGCCTGTAATCAAGTATTTAAGAGCCTTTCCATTCCTCTTCTTCTGCAATAATATTTGGACAAGGAGGATCTTGATTTCTTGACTGGTTCAAGGAGGGAAATATGGAAGACTGGGTGGATGGACTTCCATTGAGATGGGAGCTTGAACTGGTATGCATGAGTAATCAATTTCTTCAAGATTGTAAAAGGATTCAACCATCTTTCTGACAGTTATTTGGTGTGTCTTGTTGATTTGATGTTTTTGGAGGAAAGCAATATCATGTGGACTTGCTCTACTTTTATCTGCATACCACTCAAACCTGTTTATGGAAACTTCTAGCTCTCCCTTGACATTTTGATGTAGTGATAGAATTTTAAAGTAGAAATCTCCACCAGGGGTGTCTTTAGTGATGTTAGCTGAGTCAAATTGAGGATCTCTTCAATAAAAAGTGAAAAATGGTGATGGCTTTGTTGAAAATGGTCAGAGTTATTGCAGGAAAATTCAGCTAGAGGGAGCCAGATGTGCCAATCATCTTTATTATAGCTAAAATAAGTTAAAATGTACTTTTCTAGTATCTTATTTACCCTCTCTGTCTTTCCATCAGTTTCAGGATGTTAAGAAGTTGAAATATATCATGAAATCTTGAGCTGCTGACATAAATTGGTCCAAAAATAAGAAACAAAAAGAGAACCCCTATCAATGACAATGCTTAAAGGAAGTCCATTCTTTGAGAAAATATTATTGATGAATAAATGGGCAAAATCCAATGAAGTTATTGAAGACATTTTTGAAATTAAAATTGCCATTTTTGAGAATCTGTCCAATATAACCAGAATTAAGTCAAAGGAATTTGACAGTGGCAACTTAGTGATGAAGTCAATTGAGAGAAAAATCCAAGGACTATGTGCTATTGGAAGAGGCTTGAGTATTCCAAACTTCTTGTGAGGAATATTCTTGTTTCTTGGGCACTGTCAACAGGATGTAACATAATATTTGCTGAATTGAGTCATTCCAGACCATTGGGGATTTTGCTTGACAAGCTTGAGAGTCTTCTCTTGGCAAGGATGGCCAGCTAGAGGAGAGTCATGATGGTCTTGAAATATGCTTAGTTGAACTGTGGGGTTATTTAGAACACCACCCAATCTTTGAAGAGAATAAGTTGGGAGGAAGGATCAAGAGAATAATCTTCAAAAGATTCACCTTTCTTCAAATATTGAAGGATACCTCTATACTAAGAATCTTGCCATAATTCGTTCTGAATTGAATAAATAAGTTTTGAAAAAGATTCCACCTTGACTACGAATAATCTTGAGTGTTGGACTTTATCTTGCTTAATGAGTTGTTGAGAAGTCATTGGATTCTTTTTGATAAAATCCTCCCTCCTCTGTGGGTACATGTTGTTCCAACATGCTGGGGAATCCTGAAAAGTAGCCAAGCAGCCAGGTCAGAAAGTGATTTAAAAATGGAATTCAGCCCAGAAGGCTTGACAGTGAGTAAGGACCTTGGAGGTCAAGAAGTATTGAAGAGGGGAGTGATTGGTGAGAACTTCAAAAGGAAAAGAAAGAGAAATAAGAAAAGCCCTCCAGATCTTGAGAGCCCAGACTATGCCAATAGGTTCCTTGTCATTAATCTCATATTTGAGCTCTTCTGGAATACTCTTGAGGATATCAAATGCAATGGGATGTTTTCCTGAGTCAGAAACCTGAATAAGTACACAAACCAAGGCATAATTTGATGCATCAGTCTCTACTATGGTTTGTAGAGAAGGATTGGAGAAATGGTGAAAGCCTCTTTGAGTTGGTGAAAATGGCTAAGAGCTTCCTCATTTAGAGGGAAAACTGAATCTTTCTTGAGTCATTTGGTGAGTGAACTGATTGTCTTGGGATAATTCTTAATGAACCAGAAGTAGAAGTTGAAAATGCCAAGGAATGATTGAAGGGCCTTGAGGTGTCTTGTGGGAGGCCAATTAAGAACTTTATGTACTTTTGATTAGTTCATCTTGAGGAATTCAGAAGAAACCACATAACTCAGGTATTAAACACTTGAAGCATGAAAAAGGAATTAGGATCCCTTTGCAAATAGGTTATTAGACCTGAGTCTGGAAAGAACAGTGAACACATGAGTGACATGTTTTTCTTTGGACTTGGAGACTACCATAGTATCAGCTAAATAAGCCACAAAATAAACATCTAAGAGATATGAAAAATATTATTAACAATATTTTCAAAGGAGGAAGGAGCATTGGTAATCCCAAATGGAATAACCAAGTACCCATAACTGCCATATTTGGCTCTAAAAGTTGTCAAGTGTTCATCACCCTCCTTGATTCTGAGAAGGTTATATGAATAACTCAAATAAATCTTGGAGAAGATATAACAACTGAAAACAGTGATAATCTGATTCATAGGCAGAATGGGATACTTGTTCTTCCTTGTGACAGGATTGAGTTTGCAGTAATAAACAAACAAATGAAGGCCACCATCCTTCTTTTTAACAAAGAGAACAGGTGCTCCTGTTGAAGAGGAAACCTTTCTCTACATTCTCTTAAATCTAAGCCCTGAGCTTCTCTGACTCTTGATTTGACAAGGAGTAGATGACCCCAACTGGAGGTAGAGACCCCTCTAATTTGATATGATTATCACAGTAATGGTGAGGAGGAAGGTTTTCTGATTTCACCTTTGAGAATACGTCCAAATAGTTGCTATAAGGAGAAGGGACAGCCTTCATCATGGTTTAAATTTATTCTGGATCTTCCACTTCATCCCACAACTCCTCAAAGGAGTCACAGTAAGATGAAGGAGGTAGGTCCACATTTGCATGGAAGAGATGAAGTGAAGATAAAGAATTATCTTCTCAAACATTTCTTATCTCTAGAGGATAGTAATGACTGATGGTAATTAAGGAAGGACTATGGAAAAAAGTTGGAAATGATGGTGTTCTAAAATCACCAACCAGAGCTGCACATGTATTGGCAGAAGGAAAGTCATTACTGGAAAAATTAGAAGGATCAGGATTCAAGGTGATCAGCCCTTTCTTCCAATCAATAGATGGATCAAGATGATTGAGAGATTCAAAGCCCAATATGAGGTCTTTTCCCTTGGTAGTATCAATTACTAAAAAGTCCTATTAAAAGCTTAGAAAGGAAGGGAGCTCAACCATATAATTAGTATGGTGAGTCACAAATAAGGAAGGGTACTTTGGGAGTCCAAAATGATAAGAGCAATCTTTTCTGGGGGTTTGTACATGGTCAAAGAAGACTTGTGAACAGATTTCTTTGCAATAAATGAGTTTGTAGCACCAGAATCAATGAGAATACTGTAAAACACATCAGAGAAAGAAGAAAAGACAGAAAACTTTGGAGAATTCTTTAAACCAGTATTCTGAATGCAAAATTGTGCTCTGGGTGGAAGATAGTGAATACCATTGAACAAAACATGATCTTCACTCAGGCTATTCCCTGGCTGGGTAAGCTGGTTTTGAGGCCTTTTGACACATGCCTCAAGACTATTTTTCCCACCACAATAGTAACACGAGCCCTCCTTGATTTTTTCCTTTTTCAGTACCCATCAACTTGTTGTCCCTATTCAAGAGGGAAGAATGTATTTTGTCCCTTTTCTGAAAGCTTAAGTTATTCTTATGACTTGAGCTTGAAGAATTCTGATTATGATAAGAGCTTTAATTTCAGGCTTTAGTTGTCTTTCCTTGATTATGATTCTTCTCCTTCTGCCTCTCATAGTACCTGGTATCAATCTCCAGGGAAACCTCCATTAAGGTTTGCAGAGAATCAATTATTGAAGGATTGGAGGCAAATTGATCCAGAATCCTGGATGCTAATCCCTTCCTGAAAAGATGAATAAGAGCCCTTTCACCCCAAACCCAAATTATTGACACCAAACTTCTGAGATCAGCAATTTATAAAGAAACATGACCTCCTTCTTTCCTTTGGAGACTATCCAACTCTGCTTCAGATTTTCTAACTTCATTTGGATCCCCAAATAAATTGAAGAATTGGGATTCAAATATAGCCCAGTTATTGGGGAGGTAGTTTGGGTCTTGATTAGTGAGGTTGTAACAATAAGGATAAATTCATTTTGCAGCCCTGCCAATGAGAAATCAAGTGGAATAAAGGGCTTTCTTCCTTTCCTCAAGAGAAATTTTCCTTGTCTTTATTAAAGATAAGCTGGAAGTACTGAATAAAACTTCTTAATTTGAAGGTTTGAGTCCCATCAATGCAGTCTGGTGCCTTCATAGATGGAGTCTAAAAGGCTGGTGTTCTTGAAGCTTCATGATATGAAGCAGCTTGAAGATTGGCCATAATTTGAGTAATTCTTTTCACATTTGCTAATAAAGATGGTTCATACTGATGAGAAACAGGCTTATTGGACTGGGCTATAGTTGGCCCTTGAGTACCTTGAAATTCCCCCAAAGGAGAAGGGCAGCCTCAGTAATATCAGACTCTTCCTCTTCCACAGAATTCTCCTTCTCCTCTTAATCATCTTCACCAGGACCTCTTGGAGTGGTCCTTGAGATTCCTGGAAAGGAGCCAAATACTCCTGATAATGAACTTGATCTTCTTGGCCCTCTTCCTTCCTCCCTGGATGGTGCTACTCCTTCCATATTTGGTCCTCTGTCTAAGTGGACCCTCAGTTGAGGAACTGCTTGGGTTTCATCAAGAGGAGCGCTTAGAGTTAGAGTAAGAACAGCTTGAGTTCTGGCCTGAGATCTTGTCTGTTTTTCAGGAGTTAAATTTTTGATAGGCATAATTTTTGAATTTAAAATGAGAAATGACAACAAGATTCAAAAATTGAATAAGAAAAATTGCAGGAAATGAGAATAAAAGCTTGAAGCCAAAACAGAATCAATTATCTTGAGAAAAATAAAAATCAATAATATTGAGAAAAATCAAAATAAATAATCTTGAGGAAAATCAAAATCAATAATATTGAGGAAAAATAAATCAATCAGATCAGAATCAAAATTAATTCTTGAAGGAAATCAATAAATAATCAAATCAAATCAAATAAATGGAATCTAAAGTTTAATCAATTTCTTGAGGTCAAAGAAATTTCATCTCAAATCAATCAATCAAAGTCAAATGAAGTGGAATTCTTGCTGTGAATCAGGAATTCTTGAACAATATTTTCAAAATTAATCTTGATTAATGAAGATCTGTGTCTGAAATGAAATTTGAGACTAATTAAAAATCAAAATAACCTGGGAACTGAGTTAAAATTGAGAGTAATAAAAGTGACTAAAAGAAATGGTCAGCCACATAATTTTAGAAGAGAAGAGATTTTGATAAAGATTCAAAGAGAAAATATAAAAAGAAATCAATTATTCATAAGGAAGAATGAATGAGAAACAATTGAGGAGCAATGAAAAATAATCAATTTCATAAAAAAGTAAAGATTCATAATTGTTATGAAATGAGTTAATTAATTAATAAGAAAAAGGAATGAACAGAATGAAAAGAAATTATTAGTTAATTAGTATAATTTCACAGGGGCTCTTGGGGAAAAAAGATGGGCCTGGTACTCAGGAATCAAGAACTCAGTTGGAGGGCTCCAAAGGGATGAAGAAATAAATACAATATTATATTTCCTTAAGGAAAAATAAGAGAAAGTACAAATATTACAAAGATAAGAAAGAAGCCAAGGGTCAGAGATAATAAGGAAATAAAAAGCCAACAAGCCAACCAAATGAATCCTCAACTCACTGGTTCAACCTTCCAGAAAGACTATTGGAATGAGTAAAGGATATGACCACCAATATCCATTGGCAGGAAAAGAAAAACATAAAAATGACTGACTTATGAATATCAGTACTTACTTGCAATAATGAAAAGAAAATTCTAATACAAATAAATTCAATATATTAATTAACTGGGGAAAAATTCCCCAGGGGTGGAAAGGTGGCCAGTATATGTGAGAAGTTGAAAGACTAATCCTGGAGGGTTGATCACCCAGCTGTATTGACTGTTTTTGGGTAAATACAGATCTGGCCATCTTGAGACTTGAGCTGTGTGGCTTGAATTCCCACGGTGAAATATGAATTGACCCAAAAGGGTCAATACCATACAGGTTTCCTGGATACAGCCTGTATGGGGAAATTGAGTTGTATGAGGAGTGATTAAGCCTTTGATTCCTTGACAACTGATTTGATAATTAACAGCCTCTTGAAACTTCCCTTGAAGAATCCTGGGCCAGTATATCCAAAGGAATACTGTTGAATTGAAAAGTCCAACACCTGAAGGGCCAGGTGATTGGTTTCCTTGAATAGTCTTCTGGATCATCCAATGAATTTCCAGCTTGAGTGACTAGAGTCTTCCTTTGAAATGGGATGATGTATTGCTGAGGAAAAATGGTGCATAATGGTATATAATACCATATATTGCCTATTCCTGGGTTCATTTCTGGGGAAGGGTTTCCCTTATTCTGAGGGGTAAACATCCTGAAGGTGACTGCCAGGGGCTAAGACTAGTGCCAAATGTGGTTTTGGACCCACCTGGAATTGGGGGCCAATGAGGTGCCCCCTTGGATTTAGGCCAAAAGCGGCCTAAGGGGTTCCAGGGTCTGCAGTGTATCGACCGTAGAGGCTGTAGGGGTCCCAAAAAGGCCTTTGGGCCAAAAGCCCCCTAAGAAAAGGGGGTGGGCCAAAAGCCCCTGGAAGGCAAAGAGACCCCCAGGCCCAAAATCAGTGTGATTGGCCTGGGATCTGGTGAGGTGTAGAATTGGCCAAGGAGACCAATGGAGCAGGATATGGTCAATTATCCACAATTTGGGTCAGGAAGGAATTTCCATGAACACCAATTGGGAGGGCTCTTCCCCATATTTTCAACAGTCAGATAAGGAAATTCAGTACATGAAGATGAATGTCTTGCAGAATCAACAATACCTGACTCAGATAGACTTTTGAGGAGATTTAGGCATGAAAAATGCCACAAGCATGAATATGCCTATAAATGTGCTTTAATCACTTGATCTGAGTAATATAATGATATTGGAAAGCGGAAATTAACCTTCTTTGGGTAATTTGGCTTCTTGAAATCATTAATAAAATCATAGTACAATTGTATTTTTTTGTGTGAGGGAATGTGAGCCTTGAGTTATATTTCAAATACCCAAATAGGCGACAATTAATATCAAAATAAATTGAAAACTATGTATAAGCCATAAGGAATTTGTATATTCAAAATTAATAATTTTATCTTTTCAAAAGATGAACAGCTTTTTGGTGTGTAAGTAAAACCATATATTTAAGGCCAGATTTGGATTCTACACAAGAATTAAACTGAGGTAGCTCTATATAGTGAACAAACTCAAATTTACTTTATGAGGTGGTAATATGGAAGAGACATAAATACCACATAAAAGGGCTGTGAAAAGTTTTGTTTTTTAAATTTCAGGTCAAAATAATGGGAATGGGAGACATCCCATGTGACAAAGACACTTAGAATAGTGCCATACATTTTTGTGGAACTTAAACTGACTGTATACCTACATAGAGCCTTGATACACCCATACTGGATATCAGTATTGAAGCCTGAATTACTATTTGTCACATGAAAAGAGCAAAGGGGGACAAAAGAAATCAAATAAAGTCAGGGTACCCAACCTCTGAGGCCTGTGAGGAATGGTAAGCTCCACAACTTAGATATATGGCTTAAAATAGCCCAATTGGTCTTCTAAATCCTTCTGGGAGCTTGTTTACCAAGTCAAAGTCCCATTAAATCATGAAAAATAGGAAATAAGCTACTATTTTGACATGAAAAGGAGGTAATGAGCTACTCTCACTCCTTTAACAATGTCCATTATTAATTATTCTCCATGGATAAGTCCATAAATATTATTTAAAATACTTCTTGAACTAGTATCCATGAACTTACCTCATGGAAATTATCTGTCACTAAGCCATTTGCTTTTTTACATAAAGCTGAGGTAAATATTTCAAAAATTCATCAAGAGTAAAATTCTCAACAAATAATTTCAAAATTTTCTGGAACAATGGAAAAGAGGATACTACTTACTCAAATCAAAAAGCTAAAAGCTTTACATACAGTCTATTTTTGATGATTTCACATGAAACACTGAATCTTCGAAAATTAACATATAATACAACTGGTGATGAAATCTTGAATAAAATCAATAGCTTTGAGAAACTAATAATTCTTTTGAAAAGAAGAAAACTTAAATTTTTTAATCCTATATTTTACAACAAGAAATTGGGTTGTTTGTCACATAAAATGTTTTAATTAAGTAATGATGATAATCTGATGTGACAACAAGTAATTTGATTAGTAATCCAAAGAGGATAACTTGTTTATCACTCAGGAGTATTTCATTTTTCTCCATGTAACACTTCTGTGAGATGTTGTTTACTTAAAAAAAGCCTCCTCTTGCCGTTTTTTCTAAATCATCTTATCATTCAATCATATCATTAGTACCAACAAGTAAGTATTAGTTAAATCTTTTTCTTTAGTGTTCTAATTATTTCAGAATCACTGAGAAAGACCTTAAAGAAAATAAATATACTGTTTTTAATATTGTTTAGTTGAAATATTGTAGTTTTAGTTTTACAAATGAATTTTCATCCTTTAAATCCACCAATACTGTTTCAAATCACTCTACTAATTCTATTCAAGGTATTATTGGAGTATTAGTGATTGTTTGATCTTAATTGCTAAATTTTCTGTTTATTTTTTATTTTTCTTCAAGAGCTATAATTACAATTATTCTTGAAAAAGATATTTGTTTATCAAAATAATTATATATATAATTTGAATAAAGAATTTCTATTATTAATATTTCTTGTAATTCATTCTAGTGGACAATTACTTCTTAGTATTATAATTTTTAGTAGTGTATAGCAAGTAAAAGAAATAATTAAGAAACTAACTGATTATTTGTTGTTAAAATAAATTATTTTATTATATTTCATAAGAATAGTCACAGTACTCTTGATTAATAGTTACAGTAAAAATTTTCATAGAGTAATATTACAAGAACTGAGACACTTACTTTACCCAAGTTGTTTTGTTATTTAAAATTTGATAGCTCTATCAAAATAAAACTATAGTATTTATCAATTTGAATGAAACCCTTAAGGAGAATTAAAAAATGAAATTTGACAATAACCACTCATTGGAGAAAAAACATCTTTAATGATATATGTATCTTTGAAGGAGTTCATTCAATAATATTTACTTCTAAATCTTCCATTCTCAGTTGAATGGAATTCTCTGCCACTGTAAATACCAGTCATATAAAACCCCCCCTGTGTCAAGATTAAAATAAAATCATTAAAAATCTATGAAGCAGAAACAAACTATTCCTAATTACCAGAAAATTACAAAAGAAACCTGTCAAAAGGTCTTTAAAAATCAAAAACTAACCTTAGTAGACTTCATTAATTGTGATTATTGAATCTATATAAATTACACTACTCCAACTGAGAGACTTTTGTATTCTAATAGATCCACCAAACCCCAAGGAGGATAAATTCAATATAAAGAAACTATCAAAGTGGGAGGACAATAATTTTTTCTATCAAACGGAACTGCAACATAATTCCCCCACAGGAGAATCTCAATGCAAAAACAATGAGAGTAACCCCACATTGATACAATTATGAAAGTTTTGATCCATAACCATGCTATGGTCAATTTCCCACATCCATAACTTACTGAACAATTGGCTATAATAATTAAGCTGTGGCTATTTGGGGAGACACCTACCTTATTTGGCCTTTCTCGCCTTATTTTCCATTACTTCAAATTCGGTTTCTTTAGGCCCTCTCATTATTTATAGACTTTTGAACCCTTGTCCTATCCCCTTTTATCAATGGGGTGCTGTAAATCTTGTGCCCCCTATTGTCTCTACAGCCTGTGAGCTGTGTGCCTTGCCCTCTGATGGCCTAAATCCAATGGGGCCATAAGGCTATTTATATAGTCCTCAACCTCAATTTTTTCCCAAATAATACAATGGGAAAAGAATGGTAGGATGGCCAAATAACCCAAGAACACACAAAACTCAAGAAGGGGCCCCTTGGAGTCACCAAAAGGGTCACCAATCAACAAATTTTGACAAATCACCCTTCAAGGACTATATACCACTGTTAATTATGAACAAAAAATTCCATATATGATGTTATACACTATTAGCACCATTTTCCCACAGAAGTTGAATATTGATTGTTTCAAAACCCAATTCTTTAATCCAAAATATTTAACAATTCTTGAAGGCACTTTTGAGTGGCAGATCCAGTGACTTCAAGCTATGGTCAATTGAGTAGTTAGTAGGATTCCAAGGAGGATACTAAAAGACACAAATAAAATTTGCCATTCAGGTATTGGTAATCTTCTTTATCCAGTGTTCCCGCAAGGGAATATTGGAAAGAATTCTTCAAGAGAATATTCAAGAGGGAGTTACTCAGTAATTTTTCAAGCTTCAAATCTTACCTTCCCCTTGGTAAATTCAATCAGTCAATAAAGGCTTCTTCTAAGAAGCATTTAATTCATTTAAGACTTTTGAAGCATTAATCAACCCAGTTCATTTACCAAAGCAGTCAATACATATCAGCTTTCAGCCTGAAGAATTCAAGTTCCCAAATTTAAAGAGATATCAGGCTCTCTTTTGACCCTGAGGGGTATTAACCCATCCATATAATCTACTCAGAGTTTATTCTATCTTTCTTCCCTCTTATCCTGATAACAAATACTGATATTATGAAGTCATTCATTTTCACCCTTTTCCTTGCCTATCAGTGAAGATTGGTGGTCACGTCCTTGACTGAATCCTTTTTTTCTGAAAGATTGAAACAATGCTTGAGCACTCACTTGGTTGGATCTTTGGTGATTGGAATTTCTTATTTAAATCTTTTCTTTTAATTTCTTTTTCTTATCTTCTTCAATTCCTTTGGATTTTTTCAAGTGAGATCCCTGATTTCTGAGTTACAAGCCACTATTGGGTTCCCCAAAGCCCCTGTGACACTCATAATCTTGAAATCTTTTTCTAATACTACCTAATTCAGAGGAATTTGATCAAATTGATTGTATTAGTAAATTCACTTCACCTAGAAGGAGCACAAGTAGCTATTAGAGACTACATATCAAAAATGAGGGCCTTTTGGGATTACCATAGCTGCTTTCTGTAGGTTTACAACAATAAAAAAGAAATAAAAGGGCAGGTAAATACTGGTTCCAACAAGATTAAAGAATTAACAAGTCCACTACTCCATAAACTTATAAAATTATCAAAAATGATATATAAGATAGAATGATAAGTGTAAATATATAAAATCTTATTTATTGATTCATTATTGACCAAGAGAGCTCAATAATTAAGCAAGAATGTTTTGCAATGTGAAAATCCAGTAAGTAATATGCTTTTACTCAAATAAAAGCTTCAATCTAAACTTGGTGTTACTTAAAAATTCTCATATAATGGTTCAAGCTTTATATTTAAATATCCATAATGTAACCTATTTTTACAAAACTTCTAGCAATTAAACCCTGAGAATCTGAATATAAGTTGAAAAAATATTTTTATTCGTTCTTCACATGGTAAACCTCAATATTCATAATAAGAATATTTTTGAACAGAATATATAAACATTGGGCTCTTATCATAAGTAGGGAAAGTATTTTGTCATTTTTGTAAATAATTATTTGATATATCAAAATAAATTTAAATTATAATATGGAAATTATTAGAAGAATAAAGAAATTAATTAATAATACAATTCCTGAATAAAGTGACACAAGATTGTACAGGAATGATGTTGGTTGTAAAATTGGAAAGGCTACTTGTTGATATAAATTAGAAAATGTAATTGTTTCAGACACCTCCAAATCTTGAAAAGCATGTAAGATGAGTTTTGAAAACCTCAATATCTTGAAACATATACTTAACACATGCTCCATTTTTATTCATTGTAGCACAAAGTGTGGGAGTTCCTCTATATCTGGAATAAATAAGGAAGTACCTTCAAGGGGAAACTACAAGAGAAAACAATTCAACTTCTTTTTAGAAATTTTAGCCATTAATCTCATTCTGTGCTATGATATTATAGACCAAATTCCCTAAAATTTCAATTTATCATATCTTAGTGTGCTAAGAAATTTAATTACTGAGACCGGATTTATAAAAACATTCTACTCAATTATCGTTTATAGGAATGATCCCTACTTAAAGAATGGTTAATTAAAATCTTTAACAAATATATACTGCATAAACCTCCTGCAAACTCTTTTTACAAAACACAAAATAATGTTAAAAAATCACCAATGAGATAAAAAGGGCGCAAAATGACACACTTCCTAAGATATTGAGTAAACAACAATATTTTGATACATATATTTAGTATGTAGGTAGAATATTAAAGAAAGATTGAATCCCAGAGAGAAGAAATATAACATTAGGAAACACTAATACAAGTAGACGTAGTAAACTGATATTACCAAAAGCTTTCTACTGGAGGAAAATAATCAGAAATAACTGGGTATATAGACATCAGAAAAATCACTGGTTAGTGAGGGAATAGTAATTGGAACTTAGAGGAAAATAAATTGAATTTATTGGCTTTGAGTTATATTGATAACCTAACCATACCACTGCTATCGCATACTATGAGAGGTATGATCTCATGGTATAAAAGATAATTATCTTGGTACTTACTCTAAAGCCAAGATTTAGAGCTATATAATGAGTTTTTTATGTTAATTTGTATTATAAAGATAATAATAGTATGAATTTGATGTAGAACTCTCAGTTTTTTGAGAAACTGGGACTAATGAGATATCAGTCTAAAATTTGAATCTTTTTTATCAAATAATTAATTGATTGATAATAGATTAGCCATGTAGGATAAATATCTAGCTGTGATATCGATAGAAATTTTGAAGATATTCTTAAGGATCTTGATTAATTTATTCAAAGCTGTTTTTAGTTTTTTATTAAGTGGGATAATTTATCTTGTTAAAAGCTTAATAAATTAATAGGTGCGAATTTAGCTTTAAGCTAGTTAAATCACTTCAAAAGGCACAGATTCTATTTCAAAACTATTTAAAACTATTTTCAAGGCTTAATAACTAAAATACATAGCTTTCTTACTATTTAGCTTCAATTATCAAGTTTCTAATTACAGTAATTGCTAGTCCGCCTGCTAGTGAGTGATAAATTGAAATCTTTTCACCCTATCTGTTCTCATGATCTCTTTCAACAAGAACGCTCAATTACCACGCTTAATTATTAAACCAATTTTCAATTCAGTCTCTTGGATGAAGGCTTGGCAAAAATAGGTAGAAGTTAAAATTTCCTAATAGAAAACTTCTGGATAGGAAGAAATCTCAGCTATCTATATCAATCTAATTATTTTAATTTATTGCAATTTTTATCTAAAATTAAATGGAATTTTTCAATTCAATTTGTTAAATCATAGTTTAGTTTAATATTAATAGTTCAGAAAACTCACTCTAAATGACGAGAAATTGACTCCAAATTATTAGTGATTAATTCCAAATCTCAAAGAGTTAATTTCTAATATTAGTAAATCAATTTCTCACAATTCGAAATAAATTCCTCATACTTTTGATATTTATATTCAATTAGCTTATTATCAATATCAAATAAACCTATCTTTTATCTTAGATAAACCTATGATATCATAAATTTTGAATGCTGTTTTAGATAAAAATTGAAGAAACTAAACACAAAGAGGTTGAATAAAAATTAGGTTTGCATCAATTGATATTACAAAGGTGAGGTTGATGTAATAATGAAGGAAGTGTGATGATTGCATACCAATATGTAAGCAAAATCTCCCGAATGAGGGTGACCTGAGCTGATACTTATCAATAACTTAAATAATTATGTCTATATTCTAATTTCGTACCTAAAATTGCATTTTGAAATACTCGAAAAGTACCCATGATTTGGAAATAAAGATCTCAAAAATGATAATTTTTTGCTCTCACTATTATACCAGTCCCAGAGAATCAAATAAATTATTTCAAAAATATATTAATTAAACTTTAACTTATTATCATAGAATGACAAAAAAATTTCTTTGTAATACCATTCATATATTCAAGGAATATAGTGGGTATATATATGTCAATAATCAGTTACAAGAAATTAAGATTCAGGATAGTTTTGAGGAATAATTCATTCCTGGCCATCCATTTTCATGCAAAGGCCCTTGCTGATAGTGGTTCAAATCATTGGCTGTGAGAAAAATAGATTTACATTCCCCAATTTAAGCCAGCCATATCCTTTTCATATATTCAGCTTCATAGGAAATAACAATCTGACTGCATTGAAACTTGAATAGGTGATATTTGTTGATTTAAAAAGTAGAAGAACCTATAATGAAAACATAATTTGAACAAAATCTGATTTGGCCATTATCTGGAATCAATTACAATTCCCAAGTAGATCCCAATAAATATAGCTTTATGGTAAATTAAATAAATGAAAAAAGGATTAAAAAGGGTCCAAGAGTAATATTCAAATCTCAAAAGATATGGAAGTAATATAAAACTAGAGAAGGATTAATAATTGATTGACTGGATACTCCCATGTTTAAGTAGAAATGATACCATTGATGAAAATAATCTCTTACACTTAAGGTACACAATTGGGAAAAATGATTTCAACGATAGACTCCAGATTTAGGTCTTAATAAGTCTTCTAATTCAGTTAAAATAGGATTTATTCAGAAGAAAAAGCCCTGAGAAAGCTCCCATATCTTAAATATCAGTGGAATATCTCAGAAAATGAATAATATGACAATATATAGCTGAATTATTGATGTCCCAAGATTTTCAGTTAACTTAATTATGGCCATACTGAGTCCAACTTTCAAAGAATACACGAATATTTGGTAAAATAGGATGAAAGAAATCAAGTGAAGAAAAATCTGGCCATTGTGAAGAAAAATATATGAAAGGATACAGTTATTTTTTCTTTTGGTAAGTAAAAAGATAATATCATCGAATAATGACAAATATATAGTTGAGGAAGATCTTGTTTAATGGTCCTTGAGGAAGTCAAAGAGGCTAGTTTCCAGTAAGCTTCACAAAAAAACATATATCAAAAATCATAATTTTTCTCTCATACTACCAGCGCACTTGGAGAATGCATTAATATTATACTACATAAAGAATGATGCCTTAATTAAATAGAAAATAGTTTACAATATTATTTTGGGAGGAACTCATCTTACCATACCAGTGATAGCGGAAGGAAGGCGAGAAAATCTCTTAAGCAAAAGAAGGGTCCAATATCTTAGAGGTACAAAGGAAGAGCACCTGTAATTATTATTGATTCCTGTACCTATAATCAAATAATGATCTTAAAGGAAGAAGAAAATAATTGGAATTGAGAAGGAATTGGTAAAATTTTTAGAAGACATAAAATACTATCTTGAAGTTAGCACAAATGGGAAAAGAGGAAACTCAAGCAGTGAATAACACTCCATCGACTAGTACATAGTTGAATATGAGGATGAAGAACCTCAAGGAGATAGCTCTATATATATTGTAGCTAGCGGGTGACATCCATTATGTGATGAAAACTTGACTGAAACAGCCAAATATTACTAAATATTTTTAAAACAACAAAATTGGCCCTTATATTAACTCATTTCACACCCTAAAATCTGGATGTTTAAGTTGAAAAAAGAAGCATCCCTTGGTCAGTGACCCAGGGATAGACCTTCTCAGTAATGGCCAGAAAATACTTGGATAAAAGGTTTCCTACATGGAACTCAGGTATAATTCCTACAGAGAAAAGAGGCTTCTGAAGTGCTTTGGGAAAAATTGGCTCACTTGGGAAAACTGAATTAGAGATAATACTCCCAAAAAGAAATCAGCATTGAAGATTTGATACTGGATTCTTAGCAATTGAAAAGTGGGACATAAATAGCCTCTTTCTGGGTATAGATCAGCAAAGTTTTTATGAAATAAGCATACACAACAGAAACAGTAAATATGTGAAAAAGGAGGAATCCAGAAAGAAGGATTTTTTTGAAAAATCAAACTGCTAAGCCTCAAAGAAAGGGGACAAAGAGTATTCCTCATGGATGGCACAGGCATACCAACAGGTAAACCAAAGTGGCCACTAAGAAGTAATTGTACAGATTGAAAGATACATCTGAACAGACTCAGATCTTCAAGAGGGAAGGTAAGTATCATCAATTATGAGTTGTTTTTGGAGGTAAGGTATTCCAGCCTATGGCTTCAAGCTAGAGCACAAGCATGAAACCAAAATACCATAAATCATAGTATCAAATATATAGACCAAAATACACATATTTTCCCCTCATTAAGACAAGTCAATGGATAGAAAGGCAATGAGAACCAAATTCATTATGTGTTCAAAACAGCTCCTACAGGTGACTATGTGAAAAAGGAAAATTTGAAAAATTTGAAGCAAATTTCCAAGGGAAATATATTAGTCAGTATTGAAAGTTAATCTTTGATGACTCTTCTCATTTTTACCCATTATCTGATTCTACTTTTGAGTAATTTATATCAGAGAAAAATCAGCACTTTTATTTTCGCCAATCTTGGACAGATTGCCATACAAAGCCTTAGCATATATTGAACAAGTCTTTTCTCAAAGTGGCTTCCTCGAAACCCTAGAAAGATATTCTCTGGATCTGAAAACTATCTCTCATCTCATACTCCTCCAGGAGTTCCTCAGCGATGAGGTTTCTCCATATTATTTAAGAAATGTTTGGGCTTTCATATAGTAGTTATCAAGCTGTAATTCTATTTACCCTCTATTTTTATGGTTGCAATCGTATCTCAAGCTTGTTAGCCACTGCTCTCAAATGCAAGAGATGCCAGTAACAATTAATCTGTTATCACCAGATACTGATACTAAATAATATAAATAATCGGGAAAATGTCCAAAAATACGTACTTAATTGAGAGCTCTTACTTACTACTAAGACTATGTAATAATTACATTCATAACTTGCAAGTCAGAACTGTCACATAGTGTTTTTGGTCAAGCTCCTCATAATTCACACACAAGAAGCTGACAAGGTGGAGGTTTGGGTGGCGGCACAACAGCTGATCAGTCATCTGCAACAGTGAGAAACCAACAGTTGAGATTCTCAAACAAGGGAGGGGTGAAAGGTCTCAGTTGATGTTGAGGGAGGTTGGCGTCATGAGACTTTAAAGTGTAACATTTTTGGAAGCACCATATCCTGCTGGGGGAAACTGTAGGGACCTATATTTACCGAACGACAAACTTACACTTTCAAATAGATTATGAAGAAAGAAGGGCATAATAAAATCAAAAATCATGCTTTGGTGTTACAGCAGCGTTATGACCTTGAAACTTCCAATCAGAGTTTGGCTTTATTGGAGACAGGGTGGGTGGAAGAACTCTCTGCATTCGGCGCATTTCTCGGCAAATTAAGTTTCAGAAGAGAGGCCACACATTCCAATGGTGCAAGAATGTCATGTGTGACCAGTGTAAAGGTCCGCCTGGCTCAAGACTACATCTCGGCGTGAAGGGCTATTCAAGGGCTGAGCCAGTTGTGTCCTGATCAAAAAAGTGGCTCGAACCTCAGCCAAAAATTTAGTCAACACCTTGGATGGTGAGTCTTCTTACTTCCCTTGACTGACTCATGGGGCACAACTGCGTGGAACGTGTAATCTGATCTAAGTGTTCCCGTTTTTCTGTAGCTTTTTTTTCGACTAAACCGTTCATACTAGTTTGACTCGATTCAAAGGCATTATAACGGCATCTTGTGCCTTTCTTCGTGCTTGAAACGACCAAGGCAACATCAACTAAGGACTGAGATAAGCGCTGCTAGCGAGGTACCTAGTAGACAAGCCTGTCTTACAATTGATAATCGGGGCATGGGGTTGCTCGCGTAGAAAGGTTTGCTTTTGATGTCTACATGCCTGCGTGGAGACGAGGGGGACATTGTGCCAACGCTCCGTGCTTGCTCCTCCCGTCAGAGCAGCAAAAGTTGAGCTTTGAAATCGCCTGGCTCCAAACCAGTTAGGAAGGAAGTAAATGAAACATGTCTTCGGAGAAGCAGCGTGAAGAAACGGCTTGGGGAAACGCAACACCACAATGCAAGATCATCGTTTCGCCCTAGACATATGGCCTCATTTCTTTTGATAAAAATTGCTGCATAAGATGGAAGTTCACCTCAATCACAGCCTCTAGCCTGCGATCGCCATTCTACAACGGCTTCTCAAGTTTAATCGCCGATGTCATTCAGACTCGTCTTTGCTTTGGGCGTTGCACCTTTGGCCCTTCCATAGACTTGAAATATTGCGAATTCCCTCTCCGCCCATGCAGACGTTGCACCCACTTACAAACATTCTGAGAGATTAGCGATACAAGTTGCTTGTTCTGTAACCTGATCACTCTTGATTTCAAAGCCTTTTGACCTGGGAATTTGTTGATACCTCAGAAAAACCCACTTGATCTTACGTGCTTGCGTTATCTAATGAGTAATGAAAGGCGACGTTTAATATTTGCGAGGACGCATACACGGAAACTACAGGGTCTCATTTTACATGCACTCGGGTTTTGCTGGCTTTTTCCTCAATCGGCTTTGGCCCCTGAGGCAGGACCCACGATCGACCTCATGGAAAAAACAAAACATAACCTTGAGCTTGGACTTTCGAATCGTAAGCTTGTTGTTTCAACCAAGGATTCCCTCTAGCCATGCAGCTCTTCTCGCTCATTGAAGCGTCCTGAATCTGTCTAGAATCTGCAGACTACAATTCCCGAAAAATATGGAGCGACACAACAAATCAAGCCGGGTCTTCATGGAGCACAACCCCTGGTAATGCTGACGTTTCTCACATCTCTTCAATATCAAGCGGCCTACACCTTGAGCATGCCCACCCAACAAGCGGAAACTCTGGGAAGAGACTTTGGGACCTCACACTTTGGCCAGACGTTTCAAACGAGGAGAGTCCCTCAAAAATGCAAAAGATGTATATGACTGGAAAGGAGAGAGTGCCACCTGCACTTCGTTCTAGTGGTAAGCAGCCACTAATATAAACCCTAAAAATATCATCAATAATACACGACTTTGCTGCCGCTAACATGTGTTTCTTCAAACCAAATTCTTTTGAAAAAGATTTTGAGTCCACAAGGAACATAGATTTTCCTGGCTTAGGAGATATACCCTTTGGAGCTTATTCCGAAACTCCCTGGATCAGCCCAAGGTCTCCGGTCGCTTTGACCGTTCAACGCTCTCTCAACGACCTCAATCAGATAGGGTGTAAGTACTCATTCGAGCACTTCTCTGTTCATTGTCACTGGAGCAGAGTAGAAAAGTAACCCATAATAAACTTGATTAATCTTGAGTTGTAAATTCACGCTTTTGAATTGATACACCCCTGTTTACTGTGTTCTTCAACTCAAGTCGAGTTGGGCGCTCCCCAAGGGTTGAACCAACATGTATTGGGAGAAGCTTATAATCCAAATACTGGTATTTACAAAGCTTTCCAATCTAACGTGGAAAGACAAGCGTCAATATCTAAAGGAACACGTGAATCATTGAAGAGCGCTAGAGGTAAAAATGTTGATTCAATTTTTTCAACTAAAATCGCCAAAGGTCCGACAGCTAATACAAATGGAAAGCAAGGGAGTACTCAAGAAAAGGACTTGAATTCCAAAATTGCGCTTATTGAAGACAAGCCAAGAAATAGCGGCGTTGAGCTTCAGGAAATACACTGGGGAAATCCTGATTTTCCCAAGTTGGATTCTATTCAACCAGTAGATCCGTGGCTAGTAGAGTCGGACAAAGAGAAACTTTTTGGGTTTTTAGCACCACTAGGGCTTTCTCGTTCAGAAGTAAATATTTTTGGCTCCATACAGTCGTATATTGACGAGCTGGCCTTAGCTCAATGCCACGGGTACGTATCACTGGAAAGGTGGTCACAAAAGAGAAATGATATATGGACAAGAATTGAAAGCCTATTGCAATTCATTTTGTGTATGAATATGAAAGCTTTAAAGAACATTGAGCCCAGTTCCATATCCGAGGCAAAGACAGAACAAGAAGGACTACAAGCGTTTATATACGAACGTATTCTGAAGCCAGATCACCTTATTTCCCTAGCTTTGGATTTAAAAGCTTCCCCAGAAAGTTCACAAATCCCCAGGTTAAGTCATATTCAAGTATTACTTTTGAAGTACTTGAAATTCTCCTTAAATGATTATTACCTTTTCAATGTAAAGGCTTCCGCAACGTTATATTCGAACGTTTCAAAATTGCAAATTTTGAAACTTGAACTTGCTTTACTTTGCTTAGAGTATTACTATAAATCTACTGACCAGATGAAATGGAATTTTGTTTTCGAAACTCGAGAAAGATTTTGGGGATTTTGGGCCAAGCTTAAAAATGACATTCAAATGAAAAACCACAGGGACTACATAGAACAAATTTCGCTTGGTTCCGAAATTCTGAAAATTTTTCCTTGGGATTCTAAATGGCCACCACTTGATGCAAAACTTCCTAAGCATGCACTTTCTCCCACTATAACTGATTGGTGGGAAAGATTTCGCGGGAAAGTTTTGAGCATTGAAAAATTTCAGCCTCAAGAATATAGCTCTTTCATATCAAAAGAACCCTTACTTTTGGTAGATGACTGGCTATACCAGTTTATTAACTTGAGTCCTTTGCAAGACATGATATCTCTACCTAGAAGAGTGAAACAAACAATATACGTTAACGGAAAAGCTCTTCAAGAGGTATTGCGTAAGCATTCAACAGCTTATGATCCTACATTATGGCCTACAGCAGAAAAAGAATTTCAAAATGTCAAAATTAACAGATTTAAATCGTTGTTCTTACGCGCTGCTTACCTAAATTCACCGTTTCTTGCCATTCTCGGAGCTGGGCTTCCACCATCACACGTTGAACACGAACAAATCTTGATTCAAAATTGGATGTTGGAAATTTGTCTCATTCTGAAGACATGGAAATCAAATGCTCAGGATTCTGGAAATGATAGACTTTTTGAAACTACGAGCTCAAGACTCCCATTTCTCTTTGCAAAGCTTTGGGGTCTTGAGCGCAACCAAGCAATGCAAAACTCAAGCGGGCAAAATTACGATATTCAAAGCGAAATCGACAAGATAACTACCGTAATAGCTTTAAACATGCTCTATTATTATTATAAGCTCATGAACCCGCAAAAATGGCATTTTTTTTACGAAACAACAGCTAAATCGATGAAGTTTACAGATATTCTAGCAGTTTCAATACACAGGTTACGGAACCTCAAAGTATTCTCTTACAGACCTCTAAAGGGTCAAAATCTTGAAGAAATTCTTCCTTGGAATAAGATTTTAATGAATGGTTATCGTCCTGGATGGTTGAAAGAACTTTCGAAAGAAGTGCACAATTCAATCATAAAACTTAAATACCAAATGGGAATTCTATCAGATAGCTAAAAATTATTAAAAACTCTTTTAGTTCTTTTTTAGAGGATCATGTGACAAGTTATCTACTGCACTGAATTATTAGCAGTGAGAAATTTTTCAAAGGGCTCATAATAAGCTACTTGCCGCATAAAAACTGTAAAACTATTTTTATCACCATTTCATTATGGTAATTATGAATCCAGTTGAGTCGAAATTTATCTTTTGAATCAACTTGAATGGTTTTGACTCAAACTCTTTATCATCTCATATTAATTTAAGTGAACTAACTACCCTTTTGTTAAAGATACGTTGACATTACTCTTATATACTGTCTTACTTTCTAACATGAATTTACTCTAACTTAGCTATTCAGCGTTGAATCTCAAGCAAAACCTAAAACGATCTGAGCTTCATTTTTAAATGCCTTAAAAATAGAGTATACGTTGTTTATAGTGCTAGTTTATTGAATTTTTTACCAGTTCAGTATGTGAAATTGATAGACCTATAAAAAGGTCTGTGTACAAAATGAAATCAGCCTGGAAAATTTATTTCAAGGCCCATGGGTCAGATACAGGGTATTTCTGATTTCTAATGGAGTGTTTGTCAAATAACGCAAGGAAATAAAATCTCGCTCTCCAGTTAACAATATATCTTGTTTTTTGAGTGGGCTCATGTAGTAGCGTCCTTTTCCTGCTTCAAAAGTTGCTGTTCCTTCCCCTTGCCTCAATCTTCCTATGAAATCATCCTTCAATCTAGTTAATTCACTGAATATATTTAAATTGATTCAAGTAATAGCATATAAATTGTCATCACCTGATCTAAAACATCAATATGCTTGAAATTAATTTGAAGTTTACCTTTATTTCACATTGAATGTATAAGCTTCTTTGGATGAGAAATATCAGATTAATTGTAGCTCAAAATGAAATTAATACATGATTATAAATTACTTAAAAATTAATCTGAGACTTTTATTATTAAAAATTCTAATTTATTTTAAAAAAAACTCTTAAAGTAATTAAAATACAAAAACTTTTTATAAGAAATATATTTTACAGCAATTTATGAGTCCAAGAAATCAAAACTTGTATTTAAATTGATTTTTTTGAAATTTCTATCAAATTTTTATAAGTAAGCCTAAGGGGAATATGTCAATTATTTGATAAAGAATTGTTTTTCTTGATAATGACTGAAGAAATTCCACAAATATAATATAAAGAAGGGATAAAGAATTGTGATTATCTCAGTAATTTTTTAATGGGGCTTTGTTCATATGAGAAAGGATCCAAGCTTCAAATTAAGTAAGAAAAAATTCTTCTATAAATTTATTATATTATAAAAATCAATAAACCAAAAAAATATTCTTAATTCATTTGATTAGATTGATATCAAATTTTAGGCATTTTGTGAAGTGACCTTCATGCGCAACCATGGAAAAAAGCTATCCATAAGATTTCCAAGAAAAATGACACTGTAGACTCGGTGATTCCTTAATTTATTTCCCTAAGTATTTATATCCGACATAATTGAAGGAAATTTCAAAATATATCTTAAATAACTCCAAAATTTTGAATTTTTCCTCCTTGAGCTAGATAATAATCAGAAGGAGAACTTATTAAGCTGTAAGCGAAGTAACACTCAACTACGTTTTCATGAATAATACAAAATTTAATATCGTTCCAAAAATTATGACAGTTATTTAGCTTTTATATGAAGATTTATATCATTCATCAATTTTTCAAACTCCCCCAGATAGAATTGTAATGGAATCCAGTCAAACAAGAATGGAATTCAAAAATGAATAAAATAATCTTGTGAAGACATCTATTTATTCATCTATATTGACTCTTTTGCTTACTATTTGGCTTTTGATCATGCAAAAATCAAACATGTAGTAGAAAAACAAGAAAGTAGAATATCATTTTCACAAAACATTCATGATATTATTAATGTGAATCATTCCTGTTTATAAAAATTGTATGAATGATAATTTCTTAGAAACAATTATCATAATTATTCTCCATTTTTATTTCTAGAGCAGTAATTTTGACCTAGATTAATGATTCACCAAGGCTGTAACACAGAATTACTTTGTTTTTCTTCTACTGGGACAGAGTATTAGATCTGATTGAAGTCCAAAACAACCATACCATAATATTCAATCTGAAATTAACTCAGAAGGGGTTATAGTAAATATTTAAAGCTTTTCAAATATAATGACAAAATCCTGATTGCAAATAAAGGTGTAAAAGTTTCAAATATTTCTTGTTGGAATCTCTCTTTTTTGACTTATATATCTTTCATGGAAGATAACTCAAAAAAAAACTTGGTCAAAACACAAAAAGAAGGAATTACATATATCAACCCTTCTTTGCATACCTTAATTGTGTGAGCCTTAGAGTCATTTTCATAAACCCAAAAGACCACAAATATTAAAATTAAGTTATGGTTAAAAATGATAAATTTATTTTTAAATGTAAAAACAAAATGGAATTATAAATAAAATTTAAATACAAAAAAACTATAATCATAATTTCAAATTAAAATCACATTGAAATTTAAAAATGTGAAAATATATTTTTACCTGAAAAAATTAAGTAAAAATAAATTTTCATCAAAAATATTAAAATTAAATTATTTTTTTGAAAAAAGTTGTTAATCAAAACTATTGTAATTTTTTTTAAATAAATATACTTATGAAGATTATTTCACCATGGGATTCCTCATAAAAAATAATGTGGGGTGACGTATGTGTGAAAATTCTGTAACTTAACTCTCAATAAGGTTAAATTAAGTTTTTAGCATTTTCTGTATGAAAATATGAAATTCCTCATAATTTTAATGCAAGTCAAACCACATGCGGTGTTAACCATCAATTTTGGTGTTGAAATTGAGGTGTGGTGTGTAGTTTAGAAGCTATGAGGAATTGAAGTATTGTCAATTGAAATGTTGAAATGTGTGTATGTATTACATAAGTGAGCTTGGAGTTAAATATGTGTAATTGATAATTTCAGTTTTTTACTGTAAATTTTTCAATTGAATTACATATGTAAATTTCTAGTATAATACACAATGAGGAATTAAATAAAAAATAAATTGGAAAAGATTGACTTTGGGGAGGAATCTTGGCTCCAAGGTTGCCACACTCCCCCAAATTTATTTCTGGCATGGTGAGATGTCAAAAATCATACAAAATCTCATCCCTTTTGGCCTTGAATTTAGTCACAGGGTCTGTAACTCAATTTATGATAAGCCTTTGATACCAACTGGGGAAGTTTTGACTTCTTCCAAGAAGGTAAAACTACTCTCAACTTAAAAAGGTTTTAACTGGTTTTAAGCTCTCTTACAAACATTCTGCTGTATTTTAAAGGCTTTAAGAATAGTGTTACTATAGCAAGGCCTGGTTTAAGGGACTAAAATGGCTAAAACAAGCCCTTTTTTGGTCTAAACCAGGGTTCAATGATGCCATAATTGGCTTTTCTGTTGTAAGTGTGTTTCTCACAACTGATGAGAGTAAATTTTATTTCTGTAGTAAGAAAAGTGGTTGATATAAAGTAATGTCTTGTTTCCCCACTTTTCTCTTCATGTTAGAATCTTTTCCTTTTATAATTAGTTTAAACACTGTTAAACCAATCAATGAAAGATCCAACATTTTTCAACAATTTGAAACCTTTTGACCACATTAAAGAATCATTATATTCATTATTGATAACTCATATAATCATTTTTAACCTTGAACCACCCCAAAAGTAAATTAAATCATATTTCATCATTGTTAACTTTGTCACTTTGTTTCCAGATTTACTCTAGTCAATTTTGGGTGTGATTTCACTTGATTAATATTTTTAGATACTCTTTTCTGATATTAATTTCCTGTATTTCTTTTCAAAATTCATTCAAATTTTAATTGCTCTTGAAGAAAGTCCTTTTGTAGCCATAAATATCACTTGTAGAGTATTTTTGGATAAATTTTTATTGTTGGCAACACAATGAATCTTTATAATAGTTTTTTATATTAATAATTTTCAAAACAACAAATTCAGCATATTTTCTATTCAAAATTTCAAAACTTACTACTTTGAGTTGAATTTTTACCTTATAAAAATCTTGCAGACAGGAAAAGTAATTGCTTTTAATCACAGTTTCATATTAAAACCTTACATTTGGGGGCTCAATAATGATATTTTATCTTTGAAATAGTCTTTTACCTGTTTTAACCCTTTTTCTTAAATTGACAAACTTAAAAATCAATAAAAAAACTTGTAAGTTCAAAAAACACATAAAAATATTTTTCTTTCATGTTATAAGTGAGGATTTATTTTTCATTTCTCTTTTTGAAATATATTTTTCACTTCATAAATTTTTATTTATTTATTTTAATTTCTGACAATGTGGTAAGACAAGAAAACATTGAAACATCATCAATAGTCACTATCATTATCCCATCAAGTATTGTTAATTCTGACCAAAATAAGACAGTCATTATAACTCAGAATAATCAAGTAGAGCCAATTTCCTCTGAATTAATCAATTTGGACATTAGTAATACACTCCAAAAGTAAAATAAGTTTTCAAATAGTAAGTTTTTGATGTAAAATTACTATTTTTAAGCTTTTTTGTCTTATAATTATGCCTTCAACCCTTTCAGGAGCCAGATATAACCCCCAAAGCAGACACCAAAAAGGTTGTAGATGTTATTATGGCAAAGCCCAATCAGCTACATAATGACAAGGGCCAGTGAAGAAGCCCAACTAAAAATTATGCCATTATGAAGCAGATAAAAATCTTTTACCTTCAAACAGAGCTAAAACCACAAGAAGAAGCCTCAGTGTACATTTACAAATCCATCCAGAAGGCATACAACAATGCAGTTCAACAGAAATAGTAGCAAATCCTAGCATACCTTTGGAAATGCTGCATCAACTCTTACCTTTCTGTGAAAAATTTTCTGAGAAATCCCAATGCTTTCAAGTTACTGAAAGGATGTTATCCATTGACAAAAGAGAAGAACATGATTCTTTTAACTGCAGAATGGAGGAAATACAACCCTCCAACAACCAAAAAAGTGCAAAAGCCAGCCCCAGTGGTCATAAGAAGAAATTCCAATCTTAAAAAGCAGCCACAAGCTCAGAACAAGTGAAAGGGAGAAGCACCGGCCACAAACCCATACAGACAGGGTTACAGAATCCCCAAGATCCAACAAGATGCCATGGAAAATGTGTTTCAGATGGCCAGAGCTATGATGGAAATGCAGAAGAGAGAGGAAGCCAGATTGAAATATAACAATTTATTTCTGATATTTTGGATGTAATTAATGCCTTTAACATAGAAATGAATCACTTGAAAAGTCATATTTTGGCTAAAATTAATTTTTTTAACAATCTTAAGAAAAATTATCTGAGTTTGAGAAAATTAAATGAAAAACCTATGTGTTTTGAGAAATTCTTAAGAGCAATTAAAACATCAAATACTGAAAATTAATTTTCAAATAACATAAATGAGGAATATGGAATTATGAAAGAATTAAAAAATAAGTATCCTTAATTGAATATTTATGACATGATTGAAAAAAGAATAAACAAAGCCATAAATAGTATCAAATAAGATAATAAGGAAATCCTTGATAATATTAAAAAGTCATTTACTGAAGTAAAGACAAATACCATTGCCTTGAAAAAGTGTTTTGATACCTCAAAAGAAGAAGTATCAAAATAAACAATGACATTGGATCAAATTATTTCTGATAATAATAAACAAACATAATTATGGAAAGAAATGAAAATTACAGAAGAAATTTATAAAAATTGGTTGATTAATATAATACAAGGTTTAAAAAATGAATTCAGAAATTCCACAAGGTGTAATACCAGTAAAATGAATGAAATTGAACAATTATTGCACATTTTTCCAAGAATGTCTGCCCCTCTAAATCAGAGTGAAGGTATAATAAATTCCAACCCACAAGTATTGTATGTAGAAAATTCACCAACAAAAAGTGAATTTTCTACTTCTTTCCCTAACTTGAAACCATCAATGGGCCAAGAACTTTTGAAAGAAGTACTAAAACTTAAATAATGGCCTCACTTCAGTGGTGAAGTATAACATGACCATATGGACTTCATCAGAGCTCTTGATATGATCAAAGAAGAATTTAAATTAAAAGATATATTGGTAAAACAAAGATTTAACACCTTGTTTACCAATTCAGCTCATAGATGTTATATCAATTTGAGACAAGCACATAGATACCAATGTTTGACTTGGTGGAAAACTCAAATCATCAATACGTGGGTAAATGATTCTTGGAGATTTAAAGTGGAGAATTCCTTTGAATATGCAAAATTTAATTCTCACAAATAAAGGAATTTACCATGGTTCTTCCAAAAAAAGACAGGCTAACAGAATTATCTCGTAAAAGGTCAGAATTTATCATCCACAAACAAATTCTGAGACAATTCAAAGGTGACTGAGAACATGCTGTAAGAAGCAGGACCACTGAAAAATCTTCAGAAGAAGTATTATAAGTATATTAGAAGGAGTAACAACCAGAACCAAAATTGGTTCTAGTAGGAAGAATCTTAAAACAATGTTGAATACACCTTGGAAAATTTTGGGACAAGATCCTCAAAGAAAATTCTAGGACTATGAAATATAAATCTGAATGAACAATAAGAAAGTGCCATCTTTGACAAAGAAACACACATTTAGCTGATACATTTCCAAAAAGAGGGAATATAAATCAAATTGACATTGAAACGGAGCCCAATGTTTAAAAGGATGATGAAAATGAGGAAAATTCAGATGATAAATCATCAATCTTTTCTGAATCTTCAAAAGATATATAAAATATGACTTTCACATTTCAAATAATGTAATCTTTCTCCCACTTACCACAATTGGGCAATAGTAAACCTGACTAATCAAAAATTCAAGATGCACAACGTATGAAAACCAAATAAAAGAGGGGAAAAGGTTATACAGCTGAGAATTTATGTATAAATAATGTGGTTATTGAGAAAAAACACACCAATCTGTTGATTTACCCAGGAGCCTTCTTCTCTTTTGTTGGAAAATATTTTCTCAAGAATTTTGTACCAAATTTTTAAGATCAACTATTACCAATTGAGGAAATAAGATTCAACAGTGGAATAAATCCAATGAAGCCACTAGGAATATCTGAAACCACTGTAATATCTCTAAATACCAATGTAAATTTGATAATGATGGTTGAATTTGTTATGTAAAACTGCTCTAGTACCCATTTTATATTAGTAAATTATCATCTCATCATGTATGGCATATATTTACACAAAAACAAAGACAAATACCATACTATTGGTGACAATAAGAATCAACAATGTCCTTTTTTCCTTTTGAAAGAAAAATTACATTAAATAAAGTATCACCAGTCAACTTTGATTTAGAAAATTTCAAATCAGAACAGATGAATTAAGCTGAAGTCAGTATTCATCTTACTGACATACAAAAAATGAACTCTCTTCTCTTTTATATTACCACAAGAAAGCTTTTGCACCAGATAGAGAACCATTGGGAGGAGTTATTGGTGATGAACTTGACAGTAGTTTAAATATTGAGAGACCTTATCCACCACTCTTAAGAAGGCCTGCATACCCAGAAAGCCCAAAATAAAGAGAAGCCATTGACCTTCACATTAAATGAATATTGAACCTTGGTGTGATAAGAAATGATGGACACAATTAAGAGGTAGAAGTAACTATACCTGTCATCGTGGATTGGAATAATGGAAAATTCAAAAGGGTTGGGGATTTTAAAGCTCTAAAGATTTACACTGTCCCAGAGAGATATCCCATACCAAAATCCAAATTTCCCTTACCCAAATATCTCAAGCAGTGTACATAAGCACCTGAATTCCCCAAAGGGATTTCACCAAAATGTAGTGACACCAATAGAAAGGTAATATTTGAGAATTATTGTGCGCCTTAGAGGTATTTTTATATACCCAAAAAGACCACAAATGATAAATTAAAATACAAATATAAATAAAATAAATTTATTTATATTATAAAAATAAAAATATAAATACAAATTTATATTTAAAAATCAAGATTTAATTATAATTTAAAAATAAAATTACAATAAAATTTAAAATTATAAAAATTTGTTTTTACTTGTAAAGATTATGTAAAAATGAATTTTTAATAAAAATTATGAAATTAAAATATTTTTGGTAAATATTTATATAAAATATATTATGACTTTGTATCCAAAAAATAAACATATAAAATTTATTTCACTATTTGATTCCTTATAAAAAATTAGGTGGGGTCACCTCTGAGTGAAGTTTTTGTAACTCAACTCTAAATAAGCTTAAATTAAGTTTTCAGTATTTTCAATACAAAAATTAAAAATCCTCAAAACTTTAACTTAATTCACACCACATGTGCTCTTAACTATCAATCTTTGTGTTAAAATTGAGGTGTTGTGTTTAGCTTAGAAGTTATGAGGAATTGAAGTATTTTCAATTTAATTCAATTGAAATGTCAAAATGTGCACACGTATTACATAAGTGAACTTTGATTTACATATGAAGTATCAATTATTACTGTATTGTACTGTACAATTCAATTGAATTCCATACGTAAATTACAAGTATAATACATGATGAGGATTTAAAGGAAAAAATAAATTGGAAAGATTAAAATTGGGGGGGAAAGGAACTCTAGCTCTAAGGGGGAGCCAGACCCCCAAAATCCTTGCTGACAGGTGTGAGATGTCAAAATTAACACAAACATTCATCACTTTTGGCCTGGAATTGAGTCACAGGGTCTATGACTCAATTGATGATGAGGTTTTGATACCAACCAGGGTAGTTTAAACTGCTGCCAAGAAGGTAAAACTACCCTCAAGTTGAAACAATGTTAGTAAAAATGGCTTTAACTGGTTTCTACGCCTCTTACACACATTCTGACGTGTTTTGAAGGCTCTAGACCAGGTATTACTATAGTAATGGCTGCTTTAAGAGTCTAAAATGGCTTAAACCAGGGTTCAATGATGCCATAATTGGCTTTTCTGTTGTAAGACTTTTTTTCACGACTGACAAGAGTAAATTTTACTTTTGGAGCAAGAAAATTGATGGCTATAAAAGAATGTCTTCTTTGCCCCACTTTTCTCTTCATGTTGGGATTGTTTCCTTTTATAATTAGTTTAAACACTGTTAAACCAATCAAGAAAAGATTCCAACCACCTTTCTTAAGTCATTTTAAACCTTTTAACCACGTGAAAAAATCATTATAATCATTGTTTGTAACTCTTATAATCATTTTTACCCCTGAACCACCCCAAAAGTCAATTAAAGCATCTTTCATCACTGTTAACTTTGTCACTTTGTTTCCAAATTCACTCTGGTCACTTTTGGGTGTGTTTTCTCTTTAATATTCTTTTTGAACACTTTATTCTTTGATTAAATGCTTGCAGTTCTTTGCTCAATTAATTCCAATTGAAATTGCTCTTGAAGAAATTTCTTTTGTAGCCTTAAATATCTCTTGTGGAGTATTTTTGGATAAATTTTCATTGTTGGTAAAACAACAAATCACTATAGTATTATCATTTTATACTAATAAAGTTATAAAAAATGGAATTGGAGTGTTTTCTCTTGAAAATAATATTTCTTACTATTTTTAATTGACTTTTACCTTATACAAATTTTGAGGACAGGAAAAGTACTTGATTTTTAATCAAAGTTTCATATCCACGCCTTACAATTATCATCAATTTTGGAGTATATGAATACTTGAGGATGCCTTTTGGTATCAAGAATGCACCTATTGATGACATTATTGTCTTTTCAAACACATGGGAGGAACATATAGCTAGATTATCCAGAGGTTTGGGTAAAATCCAATTAGTAAATATGAATATTTCTCTAAATAAATGTCATTTTACACTCAAAGAGCTCAAAGCCTGGGGACTTGTGGTATCTGGTATATTTCTTGGAATCAACAAAAACAAACATTCAGAAGTGCTATCAAGGCCTATGCCACAGAACAAAAAGTAAATCCAGTCATTTCTAGGATATTCCAGATACTACAGGCGGCATACTAAATATTTTTCATCCATAAAAAGACCTTTGTGACAAAGATAGAGTTTTTTAAATGACTTTTGATAGAATCAAAGCCTTTGAATCTACGAGACAAGCCTTAACCACTGCTCCATTTCTACTGATGCCAGATTTCAAACTTCCATTTAAAACTTACATTGATGCATCAGGAGATGGGCTAGGTGCTGTGCTTCATCAAGTACAAATTATTAATGAAAAACCTGTGGAAGGACCCATATGCTTCATATCTAGGCAAATAAAACCAACTGAAGCTTGATATAGAGGAAGGTGAATGGAATTTTTATGTTTTGTTTGGGCCTTGGAAAAACTCAATTATTCCTTTGAAGGATGTGTTTTTGAAGCTTTAACAGATTGTACCACTGTGAAATCACTTCTAAACATGAAAACACCCAACAGAAATATGCTCAGATGGAAAATAGTGATACAGGAATATAATGGCAATATGACTATTGTAAACAAAGATGGGAGTATTCACAAAAATGCATATGGAATAAGCATAGGGCTGTTACAACATTCAAAACCAGTTGATGTACCAGAAGAAGCCTCTCCACAAATCCCAATGGAAGGAATTAGTGTTACAGACCTAAACACTACCTTCTTTGAGGAAGGAAGGAACAGCTATACTCAAGATAAGCTTTGTAGCATCATTTTCCAATTCCTTACCAAATATTGTAAAGATAAATCCTTGATACATTCCTTGTACAGAATATGAAAAAACTCATATAAAAACACATTTGTAGTGATAGTTGTGGAAAGATACTTCATCAATCTTGTATTGAAGTAATCTCATGGCAGCCCTTCTCAGAAAACCTATCTAAGGATAGAACAAGGGAGAAAATTAATACCTGCATATGGTGGCTAATGTGGCAAAAGGATGTTTCAGAATATTTCAAAGCCTGTGACAAATGTCAAAAAGAAAGTAGATCAACTGGGAAAAGACTTGTATATATTATCAAATCCCAAAAACCCAGTACACCTTAGGAATTTTGGGTAACTGGATTACCACCAGGAGGTGATAGAAGATATAATTCCTGCCTAGTCATTTTTGACAGTTTTGGTTAGAACCCAGTCATTTTACTAGGTGAAAAAGATGATACAGTCATGGATACAAATCTTCTAATCTGGAATAGAGTAATCTCATTGACTGGAATATTCACAAAAATTATTAGTGACAGAGATCCCAAGTCTACCTCAGAACTATTGACAAATCTTCACCAATCATTTGGAAACAAGTCATCCTTCCCTACAGCTTACCATCCACAAATTGATGGCTTGGCTAAAATAATTCTATAGACCTTGGAAGACATGGTCAGAAGATTTTGTGCCTATTTCTTAGAGCTCAAAGATTGTTATTTATTCCCACATGATTTGTGTACCCTTCTACATGAGCTGGAACTAGCATATAAAACATCAGTTTATTCAAGTACCAATTCAACTCCTGCTATTTTAAAGAAAGGATGGAATCCCAGACTACCTGAAGATTCCTTGAGGAAATCTTTGGTTGAAATACATCCCACAGCTGCTAGAAAAAGATAGAAAGAATTCAGTAAGATGCATGGAGGACTTATTTTCATATGCCAAATACAAATGGGAGAAGTCAAATTCTACTCCAGAATTCAAAGTAGTAGACTTGGTACTTGTATCCACTACCAATTGTAATAACATCAAAGGATTCAAAAAGCTTAAAGATTTCAGGACCTTTTTTCATTCAGGCCCTTCATGGAGAAAGTGCTGTTGATGTGGAATTATCTGAAGAGCTTAGTAACAAGAATCCTACATTTCCAGTAAGCTTTATAAAGTCTTACAAAAATGGTGATTCTGAGAAATTCCCCTTGAGAAATAAATTTTCCTGGCAGATACCTCCTTTTTGAACATCTGATACTAAGAAAGTTACCAAGGTTTCCAAAAAGAGACAATTGAGAACTAAGAAAGTAAGGGAATACCTTGTCAGATACAGTGAACCAATGTGTGAAGATTAATTTTTAGTAGGAAACAAATAATTGAAGCTTCTGAACCTATCAGAAGGTTGAGAAACACTATAAAAAAGGATATTACAAAGTGATATTCCTTTTTAGGGGCAGGTAATGTGAACCTTAGAGGTATTTTTACATACCCAAAAGACCACAAATAATAAAATTAAGTTATGATTAAAAATAATAAATTTGTTTTTCAATATAAAATAGAATGTAATTATAAATAAAGTTCTAATACAAATGTAAAGTTTATAATCATAATTCAAAATTAAAACTACATTGAAATTTGAAAATGTGAAAATATATTTTCGCATGAAAAAATTAAAAAAGTAAAAATAAAATTTCATCAAAAACATTAAAATCAATTTTTTTGGAAATATGTCAATAAAAATTATCATAGCCTTTCCAATAAATGAACTTATGAAAATCATTTCACCATTGGATTATTCATAAAGAGTAAGGTGGGTTCACCTCTGAGTGAAAATCCTGTAGCTTAAATCTAAATAATGTTAACTTAGCGTTTTAGTATTTTCAGTATATAAATCTGAAAATACCCAAATATTTAGTTTAATTCACACCACAGGTGGTGTTAACCATCAATTTTGGTGTAAAAATTGAGGTGTGGTGGGTAGTTTAGAAGTTATGGGAACTGAAGTATTATCAATTAAAATGTTGAAATGTGTGCATGTATTACATAAGTGAAGTTGGACTTACATATGTTAAATCAATAACTACAGTTGTGTACTGTAAATTTTCAATTGAATTAAATATGTGCATTATTAATATACTACATGATGAGAAATTAAAGAAAAAATAAATTTGGAAGATTAATTTTGGGGGGAAGGAATCTTGGCTCCAAGGGTGCTAGACTCCCCCAAATTCCTTGCTGAAAGGCATTATATGTCAAAATTAACACAAATTTTCATAGCTTACAGCCTGGAACTTACTCACAGGGTCTGTGACTCAATTGATTCTAAGGCTTTGAGACTAACCAGGGAAGTTTTGACTCACCATGAGCAAAGTGGCTACACCTGACAGCAGGTGTTGCATTTGGAATTTGAAATTGGAGGTGGTTTGGATGCAGGTAGGAAATAGAACAGAAATAGAATTAGGAAATAGAAGTTTTTGAAGAAATGTAAGCCACATATGCAAGCCACAAAGCTTAAGTTCAATTGGATCAATCTCACTGTGTCCTCATGATTTTCAAAGCTCAATAAGTCAACAAATTAGGCTCAAAAGAATAATTCTCATTTTAAGCTTAGAATGATTTTTTCTTTTTACTTAAAACTAGTTTTTTAAAAAACAGATCAATTTTTGAGGTGTATACTCAAATAATACTATAAATCTAATGTCCATATAATATATCCTAATAAATAGCCAGATACTATTCACATTTGAGCCCTTTTCCTTTAAAAGGGATTCTAAGTTAATAAAAGATAATATGAAGGGATTGAGAATCTTTTAATGCATCAAAAAATATAAAATTGATATCTCACAATCAATTTGTTTTAGATGATCAACATTTTTAGTTAAAAAGAGATCACATAAGTGGTTTTTCTCCTATTCTTTCAGTAATATCCTATATTTGAAATTGTAGAAACCTCTGAAGTGTAAGTACACAGATTTATTATAAAACAAATCTTACATAAATTCAATACCTTCTAAATAAATATTACCAATTTTTCAACCCATGAACTTCTGTAAAGTATATTTGGTCACTTATAGATGAGATATATAAGAATTTTTTGAAGAATATTTGGGCTTTATTTTATAGATGATGAGTTGTTTTCTATTGTAAAATCCCAAAAGTTAAATTCAGAGTAACTAGGATCTTCAGAAAAAAAATATAGCCTAATAATTGCCTATATACTACTCATATACAAAAAAAATATCTCTCGTTTCTTCTTTTAAATTTAAAGATTTTTCCTCCTTAAAATAAATTAATATATCACTTTTTGTATTCCTTTCAAAATATAGTTTGTTATGATCAACCATTTCTATATAGTGTATTACTTTAATATTAGAAAAAGAAATATATATTCTAATTATTCCTTTAGATTATTTTTCATTTTAATTTCAATTGAATGAGGGTGGGATTTCTATCAAAAAGGTTATTTAAGCTCAAATAACTAATACTTTAATGGTAAGTATGAAGAAAATGAACTAATGTGTGTAATTTAGAGAAAGGTGACCTGCATATATAAAGATAGCTCAACTGGATTACAATTGGATATTTTTCCATTTCAAAGTGATCTATTGAGCTTTCTTGCTTAATTAATTTCTTAATTATCCTTACTTTGTTAGTTTACTGAATTTTTCATCTAACCTTTAATCATTTCCATCAATGGAGCTTTATTATTATACTTGAGACCTAAATATAATAGCTTTGTTTTACAGCACGGAAAACTCCATTATCCCCAAATAAAACTTGTGATTGTATCAATAATAAAAAATTAACAAAATTAGATTTTGAAAATTAATTCAAGAAATTGTTTGATGATCTCTCAACCTTAATTTAACCTCAAAAAGGTATGTGGGAAGCCTGCCTTAAATATGATTAGGCATTCATAAATAGATTTTGAAAGTAATTTAAAGAAAATTACTTCTAAAAAAATAAACTAATTTTTTTGTAATAACTATTATCTTATGTGGTCTTAAGAAATAATTGACATTAAGAAGCTCTTTTACAAAACTCATTTCCAAGCCTTATTTGGGAAAGTAATGAAAAGTTTAATGAGTTAAACTGAAACACAGGAGTTAATATTATCTAAAATAACAATAAACTGATAATAATGGGCTATTTGAAAAGGTTGATTCATGAAATCATACATTCAGATTACTTAAGTATTGCAATCCTCCAATATGAGAAAATTTCTTATTTTTAATTTTGGTATTTATGAGGAAAAAGGTACTTTAAGCATTTCTTCAATTAGTATTCTGGAAGAGGAGTAGACAGAAATAAGATTTAAGTTTTTTGAAATTAAGCTTGAGGCTATAAACATCTCACTTCTAAGCCATGTCCAACTAGATTCAAAGAGTGGTTGCAATCACCTATCAAGTGTTTCCCTCTTATTACTGAAAGCCTTACAAGAAATTAAAACAAATTTTGGTATTAGTTTTATTGGAATTTGAAAGATATTTCCTGTCAAGGTCTACAAAAACCATGAATGTGATTTATGTTCATATTCTGAAGTTATCTTTCATTTAAAGAACTAATCATATCCTTTTGTAAGTGTAATTAGGAGTACATCAGTGAAATAATGAGATTTTCATTGTCCCTTTTTTTGATTTAACAATCACTCTTTTATTTGAATGTTGACATTAAATTATTGTGGCTCAATAGTTCTTTTACAGTATTTTAAGATCAATTCTATCTGTAAGATGTGCATTTAGCTTACAAATAATGAGTGACTTGGACCTCATTTCTTGTAATTTGAACACTAATTTGAAATTTCAAGCTGAAATTGTTAGGATTATATTGAGAAATATATTCCTCATTTCTTCTGATCATGTTTTGCATTTCCAAATTAAATATTTCTTATGTCGATTTTTCAGAGGGAAAGTATTAATAAAAAAGTGCAAATTCATTCAAAATACTTATTGAAAGGTCAAAATTATTTCAAAAATTGATTGTATAAAAATTCATGAGAGCTGAGCTGAAGGTTTGTTTTATTTATTAGTGAGTTTTTTTTCATCATTACAATTAAATTTCCTTGCAATTTTCAGTATGAAATTGGTAGCAAGATATATCATGCTGATTTTCAAGAAGAATATTTTTCATGTTATTTTAAGCTCTATTGTGTATTTTTCTTCTAATTATTATATTTATGTATAAATATATATTTCTAATGTTTTTTAAAGATTTTTTGAAGATTTTTTTCTATTTTGAATTTGGTTATTTATTCTTATTTAATTGATTTTCTATTTAAAGGAGCTGTAGTGGGGCTAGTGAGGCCTGCTACTGTAAGATTTTTGACAATTGTCAATAATCTTACAGTTACAGGATTTACTGTACATTACTGTAACAAATAATGATCCTTTGTATTTTTACTGCACACTCCTGATACATATGTTCTAAATTGGAAACACTATGAAATATAGCTTCAATAATTTATAAAATCAAATTTTATAGATAAAAAATAAAAAAAATTGAAAAAGCACATAAAAAACAAAAGTCAAGAATTTTGTTTTTAACAAGAATTCATATTATTCTTCCTGGTCAAAATGTTTTTTTTAAGTATGAGGAATTACAAGACACTTCCAAATATAAAAACCAAAATAATACTGGAATTGAGAAAAATCAATTAAATAAAGCAAGAAAGATAAAAATATTCCATATTTTTCGCTTTTAGAGGTTTTTTTCAAAAACATCTATTACTATCTTTTTCTTAATAAAAAATAATATGGTTATATGAAAGGTTCACTATTATAAAGGATATTAAGGAAAGGTTCTGACTTAAAACAGCTTTTTTTGTAAGTCATCTCTTGAGGAAAAAATCATAATTAATATTAATACATATATCCTAATCATAAATACCGTCAAAGAACTAATTATTTCAGAATTCTCAATCACGGGCCTGACTTATTGAGGCCTTCAAAAGGAAAAATGAATTACTTAAATTATTAATGTAGATTTTAAAGTGAATTATTTATAGTATATTATATTTTTATGAAGAGGATATAACTAATAAAGAGAATTTTTAACTTATCCCAAGATCTGAAAAGATCAAATATGATCTAATTTAGATCTATTCTATCCAATTGAAAAGATAGAGTATAAAACATGGAAATTCTCCAATATTCCAGTGGATTAGAATCCCTAGGAATATTTAAAAAAAATTAATCCTGGGACAAATCTAATTCAGAGGAAGGGACCAAGCGGATGTCCAAATGGAACACCTGCTGTCAGGTGTAGCCACTTTGCTCATGGTGACTGTTTCTAAGAGGGTAAAACTACCCTTAAGCTAAAGAAATCTTGGCAAACCAATATTTAACTGGCTTTAAGGTCTCTCGCACACAGTCTTATGTGAATCAAAGTACTTAAGGATAGTATTACTATAGCAATGCCTGGTTTAAGGGGCTAAAAGTAGCAAAAAATGGCCAAAACCAGCTCTTTTTGGTTCAAACCAGGGTTCAATTATCCCATAATTTTCTTTTCTTTTTTCAGTGTTTCCCAAAGCTTATTGGAGTGAATTCTACTTCTGCAGTAAGAAAATTGTTGGCCTTAGAAGAATGTCTTCTTTGCCCTACTTTTTTCTTTATGTTAGAATCTTTTCCTTTTAAAATAAGTTTAAACACTGTTAAACCAATCAATTGAATATTGCAACCAGCCTTTCCAAATGAATAAAAACATTTTATCCTCATGAAAAAGTTAACCAATCATTTTTACTCTTGAGCCACCCCAAAAGTAAATTGAAGCGTCTCTCATCATTGTTAACTTTGTCACTTTTTTTCCAAACTAACTCTGGTCACTTTTGGGTGTGATTGCTCTTTAACAATCTTTTTAGATATTCTCTTCTCATATCAATTTCTCGAAGTTCATTCCTCAATTAATTTAAATTGAAATTGCTATTGAAGAAATTTCTTTTGAAGCCATAAATATTTCCTGTAAAGTATTTTTGGATAAACTTTTATTGTTGGTAAAACAATAAATCTTTATAATATTATTTTTTTATACTCAAAAGTAAAAGCAATGAATTTGGTGTGTTTCCTCTCAAAACTCTTAAAACTTACTATTCTTAGTAAATTTTTACCTTATACAATTTCTGAAGATAGGGAAATTACTAGATTTTAATCAAAGTTTCATATCCACACCTTACAAAGTCTCTCTCTTTAAGTTAATTTCTTGATTTAAGAACAAATGAATCTTTTTCTTTTAATTGAGGAATTTCAGCTTCTTCTGAGAAAGCTGCAGCTGTAAATTAGATATCCCTTATAAGCACATAAGAATGCACATATTTGGCATTCCCAATTTCTTTAGAATCTTGACGCTCTCCTGAGTATTAAGTTCTACAAATACTAGATATTCTTTTAATTTTCCTTTCTTTTTTACCTGGTCATAATATCTACTACCAGTTTTATTATCTTTGCTCTTTTATTTTAATTGATAATTATATTTTTTTGAGATAGTTTTCCAAAATTAACTTATTTCCTATTCTTCTATATCTTTGATTATGTAATTCATTGATGATACCCATTGTTTCTCCACATTTATTTGATCAAAATTTATTAACTCCCTGATTCTTTTCAAAGGAATCGCTCATCTATTTTGTATCTTACTTAGCCATTATTAACTATGAGTACTCAGATCCTTTCACTTTGAGTTAAGCCCCTTTAATATATTATATTATCAAATGAAACTATGTTATTAATGATACACTTTATGGATCCTATGTACCTCAAAAAACAACAATTGACTCATGAAACTCTCTCACCTAACATTCAAGTTTTTTCACATCTAAAAAACAGAAAACTCAAACAACCTTTTTGCATTATATAAAAATAAAATCTTTATTGATAAGCTCATAATCTTGAATTCCCTTTGCAACTAGATCTCTTAGTTTTAAACATATACAGAATAAATGTTTTAGACTCTTTCACTTTTTTCTTGGTGATATATCATCGTGACTTAGCTCTTTCTTCACTTTGACTTGATCTTTTGGATAGTTTATTTTCTAAAAATATCAAATATGCAAAAGCTATTAATATTTTTTATATCATTGTTAATTTAGTTTTAACTGATTAAATATTAACTTCACAAAATGTACTCAATAATTTGGCTTTTATCATATTATTTCTTGATATTTATTTCTTTAACAATTTATTTAAAATCAAAGAAATTGGCCTTTAAATACAAAAAGTACAGTCTTTAATTCCAGTGGCAAGTTCCCCAAACATATGCAACTACTTTGTTTTTCATAATTTAAAAACAAATACAAATAATAGACGGATGTCAAGTTCATCACAAACCAAACAGCCAATTATCACCAACATTAATAATTGGAAGCCACTTTTCAACTCTTAAAGTCAATTGATCACTTAAAACAAAATTCTACTTTAAACTCAAAAGACTTAGAATTCTTGGGAGCTTATATTTCAAATGATTTATGCTTGATAAAAACTAAAGATTTACATTAAATTTAAATTGAATACCAGTGAAAATTCTCAAAATACCTCACTTGAGAGCTGTTTAAAATTCTCAAATCATGAAAAAACACAGTATCTCATCAATGGGTCTATCATAATACTCAATTAATATGTCCATTACACCTTTTGATAATCCGGGAAATGTATTTATGCATTATCAAATTATGGTTAATCTACTTATACATACAAAAGAAATTTTTATTTACTAAAGCCATAATAAACCACATCTGGGAGGCCTGGTTGATGTCAAAGCTGCTATAGTGATACTCATATGGCATTTCTTATCCTTAGCCCCAATTCCCAATTCCATCTTCCTCTTACAAGTCTATGTTTTATGTTGTAATTTGTTTCATCAAACTCCAATTTATTTTTACAATTTCACACCTTCAAGGAAATTTAATTTTTAGATTCTTTTCCGTCTCCCCAAGTAATTTTGCTTTTTCCCACTCCAAGCAAGCCTTCAATAAAAAAAGGTTTTAGACTCACCATGTGGTAAAGTTGTAACTTCCCCTAGGTCCAGACCTAAGTTCAATCATTTCACCTGAAAGCTCCAGCTACTTTCCCATTAGGTAAAACTATAAATGTGGTTGGTAACTATCCTCTACCTATAGGCTAAGAGACATATTTGATCATTGAAGCTTAATAGAATCTTTATACTTAAAATAAATACCTTTCTGGAATGATTTAAGAAGACTTGAATAAGGTGGTACAAACATATCACTAAAAACATATTCAATTCCACCATATGGTAAAACTGCATTTTCAACCAAGGTCTTGACCTAATTTCAAGAGTTTCACCTGGAATTTGAAGCTATTTTTTCCATTAAGTGAAGTTAAATAAGCTTACAGGGTTATCAACTTTCTTCTTCTTTGAACCACTCTTGTCATTTCCGCTGGGGGTAATAACTTGATTCCTCTTTTTTTGGATGGGTATTGAATTGACTGGGCTTGATAAAGAATATTTCATAAATAATGGAAGCAAATAACATCATTTATAAGAATAATTACCAGTTCATTATTGAGATTTTGATTTAAAACTAGTTTCTCATTATTATCAAGCAAATTCTTTAGATCAAAATATAACTCCAAACCATTTTCACTCTTAAAAGTGGAAAGAAACCTTCTTTAGCTCATGAATTTATCAAAAGAGAATATTACCTAAATTGATGGTTTCCATATTGGTCTCATAATAATTATTTAAACCATCTTTGTCTTGAGAATCATAACTCTTGCTGGGAGTCACATTGAGCTTGTGACCAAAGAGTGAAATTATTACCTCAAAGAAAGTACACATACTTTTAAGATTTTCAGCCTTTGAAATAATAGCAGTACTCTTTTCTTCTCAACTTTTCCCAGCTCCAGTTAAATTTTCAAATTTTTTGGCTTATATATTTCTTTTTGTATTTTTCACACCAATGTTTAATTCTTCTGAAACTGAGGTTTAATAAGCAATGAGATTTCTTGCTTACCTCGATTTCCATAATATGAAAGCTATCATGCTTTGATAAAAGAAGCCTTCCTATGGAATTCAAGCCACTAGTACGATAAAATGACTCAAAAATTGATTTTATTGGAACCCAGTTGATTATTGCTAAGTAATCTGAATATATTAACTGGCTAATTTTTTGAGGAAGGCCAGAGGTAGTATTCATCTTTGATTTGGCTTGAGGCATGACTATGGGATGTTATTATTTTAAAAGGAATTTGTAAAATTTATCGTGGAAATAATAAGTTAGACTGGTATATATCAAAAATCTATATTAAAATATAATTTTGGTTACGACTAATTAATTAAATACCATAAGCACAGAATATTGTGAAAATACCAGGGGACCAAGTGAAAATTTCATGTAATTTATACATCAAAAACTTGTGTTTTTTTCAATGGAATTTCGAATCCAAATCATGGGTTATTTTAAGGTGATTTTTGATACCTGTGAGACCCCCTAATATCTATTTGATTAAAAAATTCAATTGAGAATTGAAATTTATTTAGCAATGATATTTCTATAGTATTATTTGAGAAAAACTATATGAAGATGATTTCATAAAACACTCCTGTAGATAAAATTTAGAAATAATATTAAATGAAGTTTTATTATAAAAAGATAGATAGGGTAACCTCAAGGTAGACTTTCCGTAGATCGACTATTTCAAATTGAAATAATTAAAGCTATATTTACAGTATTCAAATCTTTAAGACAAAGCTTTTTATTCACATCAAATGTAGCTTTAAAATTACTATTTTATTTTTGAAATGAGGTGTTTTTTTCAGTACAAAACTTATGGGGAACTATAATTGTTTTAGTAAATTGTGTGTGTTATATCAAGCTAAAACTTTATTTACATAGTTCATGGAGTGAATTTTACAGCTATGTTATCTTTCAGCTTGAATATAATGAAATATGCGGTACTAATATAATACCTCATAGGATTGATTGGGGTAGCAAGAAATATTGTTTCCAGAGAGTGAGAGCACCTTTAAAATGCGTTACTGTGAGATTCTTGGTGCCAAAATTTACATAAAACTCTATTTCACCTTTTCATGTCTTAATTTCAATAGCTTTTGTGGCAATTTCAGAATTTCTTTTCAATAAAGTAAAATATTTATTCTTCCTTAACCTTTGAGACGTGTTGTATTTAGTTCCTTTCTGATGAATTTAGGAACATGACTTTCTTTGATAATATAATCAAATAGCGAGTATTTTGACTTATTTGTTAAATTTTTTATCAAAATCTCAATCCTTTAGTAAACAAATTTTAAAAATATTGCAAATATTCAAGTTTAATGAAGTTTTTGTGAAGCTTTATTGGGAGAATCATCTTTGAGTTATACATTCTAAAATTAATATATATAAATAAGGGGAAATTTTTAATTTTTACAAGTATCTTACCACTTTTCATATTATTTCAAAACAAAAAACCTTACTAATATTCATGAAGGTCTTTGGGAAGGTAAATTCATCTTTTTTAACAAAATACCAATTTTCTTGTGTTTCAAGTAATTAATAACTCTATGTTTTCATTTATTTAAGAAGGAAAGATGTCATTCAGGTCTGTTATATGAACAATTTCTTCTACATGGCAAAATAAATGACTCTATTCGAAAGTGGAAGATAAATTTTTCCATCCTTTTTTCCCCATATGAATTGCTCAAGTATTTATTGTTAAAGTTTTATTTCTTGCCTAACTTTCCTCAAATTTGTATTTATTTCTTTAGCTTTGTATTTTGGGAAATTTTCAGTTTCTAGAATAGATTTCCTTTTACTTAGTTATTTATTAGTAGAATATGGGGGTTGAAAGATAATTATCATTTGTCTCAAATGCTTTTCCGGCTTGTGAGCCTTGAGGTATATTTTACATACCCAAATAGGCCACAATTATCTTAAAAATAAATTTTGAATTATGCATAACTCATAAGTCATTTATATATCCAAAATTCATCATTTTTAATTTCAGAAGAGATGAATAACTTTTTATTGAGTAAGTAAATCCATGGATTTAAGACCAGATTTGGATTCTACACTGAAATTCACCTAGGGTAGCTCCATAGAGTGAATAAGCTCAAATTAACTCTTTGAGGTGGTAAAATGGAAAATACTTCAATACCACATCATCAATACCACATAAAAGATCCGTGAAAATTTTTGTTTTTCTTAATTTCACACCAAAATAATGGGAAAGTGAGAAATCCCATGTTACATATACACTAAGAATAGTGTTATGCATGTTTTGAGCACTTAATATAATGGTATTCTTACATGCACGTTTGGTACACCCATAGTGGATATCTCACTTTAAGCTTAAATTTCTATTTTGACATAAAAAATAAGCAAGGGGGACAAAAGACATCAAAGAGAGCCAGGGTACCCAACTTCTGAGGCCTCAGAGGCGTGGACAGCTTCAAAGCTTGGATTCATGGCTGATCTTGGCCTAATTGGTAAACCAAAACCTTTTGGGAACTTGGTTACCATGTTACAGCTACAGTAAAACTTAAGAAAATAGCAAATAACCTGCTATTTTGACGTGCCAAGGAGGTAAAGAGCTACTTAGACTCCTGTAACCATGTCAATTCTTAATGACTTTCCATGGATAAACCCCAAAAGAGTAATTAAAACCCTTTTTGGACTTTTATCCACTGATTTACCTCATAGCAACCAGTGAAACACTGATATTTGCAATTCTATGTAGAAATGAGGTAAAAACTTCAAAAATGAATTCAAAATACAATTCTTAATGAATCTTTCTGAAACTTTCAGGACTAATGGAGAACTGTATTATCTATGGTACAACCAGAAAGAATAATAGTTTTACTAGTAAAATTAAAAGTTTTACTTACAGTCCATTTTTGACTATTCTATGTGAAACACTGAATCTTCAAAAATTCACAGTAATTACAACCTGTGATGAAATTGGAAATAACATTGATAACTTTGAGAAATAAATGATTATTTTGGAATAAAAGAAGATTTACAGATGTTACTCCTTTTATTCTTAACCATATTGGGGTTGGTAGTCACGTAAAAGCATCAATTGAGTAATTATGATAATCTTACATGACAACAGATGATGCAATCAATAATCCAAAAAGGTTTATTGCTTTCTCACTCACTGGTTTTTCAGTTTACTCCATGGCATGCCTCTGTGAGCTGTTGTTGACTTAAAAGAGGCCTCCTCTTGCTGTTTTTTCCAAATCATCATCTTATTATCATTTAAACCATTATTACCAACAAGTAAGTATTAGTTATAGCTATTCTTAAGTGTTTTAAATCTTTCAGAATCAATCAGAAAGACGTGAAATCATAGAATCCAACTATATATTGTTGTAATACTGTTATAAATTCATTTTGATCCTTAAAATCCACAATTCTACGTCAAATCTCTCTATCGTATCTTTCAATAAGTTCTTTTGAATATTAGTGAGTGATTTATTTTTAATTCTTAAAGTTTTTTTTCTAAAATTAGTTTTCTTCAAGAATTACCATTATAATTATTCTTGAAAAAGATAATTATATATTAAAATAATTTTATTATTTGAATAAAAGAAGTTTTATTATTAAAAATCTTCTTGTAATTGATTCTTGTAGACAATTACTTACTCACTGTTAAAATCACTAGTAGTGTTGAACACGTGAAAGAAATAAATCTTTAATTATTTAATTGTGGTTATAATAACATATTGTTATTATATTTCATAAGAACAGTCATAGTACTGTTGATTAATAGTAATATTATCATCAGTTTCATAGACAAATCTTACACGGCTTTTGTTGCACTTCCCTGTAGTAATTAACTCAATATAAATGACCTTTTATGCATAATTATAAGGGGGATTGATTGTAATGGATAGCTTCTTGTCGGATAAATTGAACTGTAAAATTAATCATTTAAACTATACTTTACTATGAGTTCACACAATTATTAATTGATTGAGTCTTCCATTTGATCTCTTTGTGTCTCAAGATAAAAAGAAGTATTTAATAGTATGTAATAGTATACTGGAACTACCAAGGGATTCATTTTGGGACTCTAATCAAAAGAAAGAGCTATATTAGTATGAAGTATGAAATATCAATTTATGATCTAGTTACACATCATAAATTCACTTTATTAAATATGCATATCTTGGAAAACTTAAATCATATAATGTAATATTTCCCATTTCACTTTTCTCAAAAATTATTCACAGGCTCACATGATTTTCATTTTTCTCCCACTTACCCAGAGCGCCAGAAGTCGTAGAAAAGGCAAGGATAATCTCCAACAAAGGGTAAAAATCACAGAAATCGGTAGTCATTCTTTTATCTCATGTTATTGACCAAAGCCATTAGTTTCACTAAGATTTCATAAGTTTGGATCATCTTATAGTTTCTGTAAGAACCATTATTGAAAACTGTAGATTATTGGGAATACTTTGGCTCGTATTGGCGTTAAGAATTCTGTTTTAACCCATATTTGAAAAATTATAGATGATTTTAACCCCGTTGAATAAGTTGTTCCATTCTCACAGTGATATTGTCAACAAATTCAGCCTTTTATACTATATGAATGTTCTCTTTTATTTCTATATGATATATTACTCCTTGTAGTATCATTAGTTTCCACATTATTGACTCATATTATGGTGGCTCACAAATCCTATATCAAGATACATTTATGAGTCATCTAAAATCTTTGTCTTGCAAATTGATTCTTGTAGCTCAAGCAAGATTTTAAAATTATTCTCTTGAATAGAGATGAATAAGATTTATTTTCTGATGTCACTTGTTCAGTTCCTAGACAGCTTAGATAGTATGAAAGTGAATTAGGAATATTTCTTTCAAAGACCCAAAGAGACCATCTATAAAGTATCCATTCCTTTTTTCACCAATGTAAATTTTCTATGATCTCGTTTCACCGTGAGGCTAAAAAATGTGTCTTCCAAAAAATTCACCGTGGTTCCAACATTCAATAAACCAGAAAGTCAGAATTTACACAAATATGGATTCAATTCTCAGGAAGTCTTTAAAATAACTAAATCTTCAATTTTACCTATCAAAATGTAGCAGAAGAAAATTATACAATCGAAGGAATACACAAAAAGAATGAAATTCAAATAATTAACCATAGTAGTTAATTAATTCATATAAGCTCTCAAACAAAATTAATCTTCAAAAATATTTCATTACTAATTCCTTTTTGAATATTTTTAATACGAGCTCTAAGTAATCCTTTTGCTTGGTTTCATTTTATTATAATTACTAGATGGTTTTGCGTTTCTGAATGTGCCTTTTTTCTTATGATATAGAGTTCTTTTTCTTTTCATTCTTGTGTTTTTATAATTTCAGGAGTAGTGAGAGTATGAGAGTCTGAGTATTTTTGAAATTAACCCTGCATCAAGCCTAGCAAGGTTTCTATCCATAGTTGGTAAGGGTGCCCTCAGACCCTGGCAATTCAAGGATTCCCCTTTGATATATTTAGAAGGGGTCTCACAAATTCATGTTTTTTGGTTACAGGATGAGACAAGATGACGGTCAGAGAAAGGCCCAAGCCAACTAGGAGACCCTGTTGACATTTATCATTCAATAACTAATACAAAAACTCAATACAAAAAAAAAGAATAACAAAAGAAGTATGATAAAAAGAATCCAAGAATATGAATAGAGGACCAAATGTATGAGCTCAATTATTAAGGCAGAACATCTGTTCCACATTCATGGAGGAAAGTGAGTATGACTTATAACTAAGAATCTTCTGATCACAAGAGAAAGCCTTCTCGGGGGTGAGCTGTTTTCTGGTATTGCAAGGTACTGACATGCCATTCGTACAATTGCTGAAAACATTTTCCCCCTACTTTTCCAAAAAATTAAAACATCAGTTATCTTTGTCTCTAATGGTTCAAAAAAGTATTGATCCGGTTCACTTATTAGTGAACTTCCCCCTGGGGCATCAATGGGTAATTCTCATTGCAGATATCCCCTAATTTGTTTATGTTATTATTATTTTCTTCTGGTAAATTGACCATTAAAAAGGTTTTGTGGCTTTAATTTTCAAATATAGCTTAAAGTTGAGCTGCACTGGTGCCAAAACACTGCATATTTGAGTAATTATTGAAGAGAATTTTAATTCAAGTCATAGGTCGAGGATTGAGGCACATATAGCTGTAATCTTTCTCAAAAAAGACCCAGAGTATTTAGAAACCTTTTTTGAGATGACTGTCATTTCTGGCTTAATAGAAGCCACATTGTATTTCTCAGCTATCTAACAAAATATACTTCATATTTATTCTAAGATATAAATACTAAAATTATACTTGCACGAACAATTTTCTCCATGAGGAGGATGTAAAGAAGAAACTCTTGATTTATGTTAGGTTATTTTTAGATGGAAATCATAATTATTTCTTTTTACAGACGCTAAAGGAATCTTATTATTACACTAATTTTTCCTATTCTAGTGGGGATAGCCAATAGGTTTGTATTTTCTCCAGGATACAGTACTGGTTATCGGAATCCCTCAAAAAAATGCTTGTTCAAGAATTGAGTAAGTTGGATTCTAACAATTTAAGACATGGGGAGATAGTGCTTTTGCTTTGGATTTTTTTGCTCTTTCATAAGCCAGATTCACCATTTTACTGAATTGTTTGTGCCTCTGAGGACTTTGAAATAAATATGAAGCTGATTGTGCAAGCCATGAGATGATTGAGTAATATTGGATATTCAAGCCTTTAGGTGGATTAATCAGGCTGGATATAGCCATTAGTCCAGTGGGCTCTTGATTTTAAAGTGCATTGAGTCCATCTGTGGCCATGAAACCAATTTCCTTTGTATTTTACTGGGAGGTTGGACTCCAACGGCTTATTTCATTGGCAGTTAAATGTTTGACCAAGGAATCGTATATGATGATTCATGCTGTACAGATCTCTAGACTGTCTTTTTCCAGTATCTTTATGATTAATTTCCCAGAGACACTCCTGAATGGTCACCTATAATCGATTACAAATAATTTTGACCAAAACAATATTTTCATTCAATTTGCTAATTAAGAAGACATAGCTTGTACTCCACTCAATTGCAAAAGAATCAATTTGGGGCGGTATTCTGGGTCAATAAAGTCGCCTGTGACAGCCAAATAGGCTTTTGCACGTTGGCTGGTCCAGTAATTGGTTTTAAAGAAAGCATGAAGCTCATTTAAAGCCAGAAACTGACATATACTCCCTTGATGGTAATAAAATATATTTGATATATGTTCCACTATTTCAGTTCACCTGACCAATATGCTTGTAATTTTGGGGTTTCAAAGCTGAAATATTGATTGAAATGCTTTCAGTTTGGTTATTGAAAGAGGCAAATACCCTTCAGATATGAAGTAAACAGGAATTTTTAAAATTTTCAATCAATATTTTCTGCAATGTAAAGAAGGAAGGTCAGAAGTTTAATCAAAAACATAATTGTTGAAAAAGGACATACCTTTTTAAAATTTGCTTGTTACACAAATTCGTCCAGTTGTGCACAAGCATCTTGGCTAGTTTAAAATTAATGATTTTTTCATGTTAATCGATTGAGAGCATTGAGATGGTCGCTCATTGGATTGGTGCTTTTAGTCCTGACGCGCTTTAATCTCTTGTGTCATATTTTTCCAAGAGAATAAATGATTTTTACATTCTACATGACTTGCATTGACCTCTGTAGAATGGGCCAGACCCATTACTTCTCTGCCATTCTTAAAGGCTCAGTGAGTGAAGGCTGGGAGTTTTGATTTGTCTTTCCAGGAATTGAAAGCGAATTTGAATAAATAGAATTTGGATTAAAAGAAATGTATAAATAAATAATATAATAGGGTTGAAAAAAAGGGGGCATAATCAATCTTGATGGTAAAGATAAAAGAACAAGTTTTTCATTTTGGTTAGTAATACAAATGTGACAAAAAAATATTGGTATCAAAATAAAACTTAAAAAAACTTTAAATTATTATGAAAAAAAAAGGTTGGGGAGAAGGGAAGGAGCCATGGATTTTGGGGTTTTAATAATCTCCATCAGAGACGTCTTTTTGTAGAGGGTTGAAGATTAGATAGGTGGATTTCTGGATGTTTTGAGTCCTTATATTCTCGGAGAATAAGGGCTCGCTTGTGGTTTTGGTTTTTGTGGGGGGCATTGTGCTATCTCATGCCAAGATCCCCCCATGGCATAGAAACCGATGCACATGTGACTATGTACAAATGGAAAGCCCCACATCAGGGGCAACATAAGGGTAGCATATAATCGCAGAGAAAAGGAAGGGGACAAAATTGGGAAAAAAATCATATTTCTATTTACACAAAAGAAGATAATCAAGAAACACTCAATTCTGATCCAAATAAAACAAACCGTGTCAGATTTTTCGTGAAGCACGGACCCCAATAGCTTTTTGAGCGCATCAGATTGCATTTTTGTGGTAGAGACCCACTTGAGAATGGAAATGTCATCCCTGAGTAACTGATTTGTGATGAAAAATTCTCTGTTGGAATGCTTTGTCCATTTATTGGAGGATGACTCAGTTGCAATTCGTATGTTTGATGTGTTAGTTAAAAGGAGCCGTAGTAGAACAGTCATGCCCAAAATGTCTTCCAGTAAGCTCTTGATCCACTTTCCATGTCTAGCGGCCATGAACTTGGCATGAAAACTAGAGGCAGCCACCATAACCATCCACTTTGCACACCAGGATACACTAAAGCCATTCAGTTGGGCCAAGAACGTATGTGCTGAGAATCAAACTTCCCCACCTCAACCCGTATCAGAAAAAACGTCAATAACTGGGTTGCCTTGTGTTTGTTCGAGGGACAAAAATAGGTTCTTAGTATGATATATGTACCCTAGCAGATGTTGTAGACATTTCCAGTGATCTTTGCCAGGTCTAGTGGCATTCCTAGCCCACAGGTTCACAGCGTAAGCAATATCAGGCGTAGCTCCTGTGGCAACGTAGGACAAGGTTGCAACTGAGCCAATGTAGTCCTTCTATTGTACCATTTAAATGTCCTCCGGTAATGCCACCAGATTAAATTTGGCTTGGAGGGGCGTTCTGGTTGTGGGAGTGCCCTCCCATGTGCTTTTGACAATTGACTCAATCAGTTGTTTCTGTTTTATCTCATATGCTTCACTCCTTCTGACTACTTCAACACTGATGAGAATATTGATTCCCTGCTCCCATTGTAAACTAAATAACCTACCAAGTTCTTCCTTGAGCTCCTGTAGCAACTCTTGGGTTTCTCCGCAATGATACTGTCACCAAAATCAAGCCATATCATAGATTTGCGCAGTTTATGAATGTATAGGTTTTCCTCCAAGTCACTTTCCATGTATCCTAGTGTCTTGAGTTTCGTTTCCACACATTTCCACCAGCAGTGACCAGCTTTCTGTGTGCCATAAAGAGCTTTATGCAGTCTACCCTCTAAACTGGTGGGTATATCAAAACAATCTGGTAGGAAAACACAGACCTTATTGGAGATATTTGTGTTCAGGTAAGCAGAAACAAAATCAAAACTATTTACATACCGATTCCTCATTCTAAAAACTGTTAACAAGAGCCATATAAAGATGAATATTGCTTTCAGGTAGAAGTTTTTTCATAATTTCTGTCTGTTTTTCATTTCCTCAAGCAGCATACCTGTCTTTGAAGTGCACAGGTACTGTGCTTGTCCCAGGTTTCTTGGAAAATTCCCATCCTCCCCATAATACATGTGTACCCCATGAAATCGGAATTGTGATGTAAGCCCCCAAATCTTTTATGTGTCAGCTCCTCTCTTATTTCTTCTATCTTGCCTTTTTTACAGAGGAAATTCCTATTTTAATGTCTTTGAAATGGGGACCATCACAGTAGTTTCCACAAGGTCTGGGGAAATATTGTCTTGAGCCTCCACAGCATCTTTGTTTTTGAAATCCCGTAGAGATAGGCCATTCAACAAAAACAAAATTTCCATCTTTCCTTTTACCTTGCTCTTTTGTGGTTCCCAGGGAAGAGCCTCCTGATTGCATTTTACCTATCAGCAGAATTGGAGAGCCCTTCCCATACAGACACTAAAAGTAATTTTGTAAACAGGATTTAAAATAGCTGACCTTTACTATTACCTAAGAACATAATTACTCTCTCTTTAAAAGCACAATGTTTGAGCTTCTGCCTCCATTCAGGCGACATGTGCACATAGGCAAGTTCCCCACAAAGTTTCAGCTGGTAATAGCATGGTTTCTGGTTGAAGAGAAGTTCAGTTAGTGTATATCTATCTGTGCATTAGTTAGAAATACGTTTTTGAAGATGGGAAGCCCACTTATAGGCAAAACCCCAAATTGTTTTGGAAGGTCTGATTAATGGATAAGAGTAATACCAATATCTTCCAAGAAGTAGCTTTAGCTCTTGATTGATGTGTTTTTGTGTTTTTGAAGTAGTATATTCTTGTAGATTACACCCCAAAGTAGACATAAATTATCAATGGTATGGTTACAGAACTCACCACCATTATCACTGTAGAATTTCTTGATTGTTTTAATGGTTTTTGTCTCCCAGACAGCTAGAACCCAAAAAAGGATAGCCATAGCATCAAATTTCTTTGTGATGATTTGAATGTCACCAGAATATTATTCAATGTCTTTTATTTCTAGTGGTTATGTACCTCTGTGCAGGAAAGCTTAGTAAAATTGTCCCATGAGGTTTTCTGTCAGGTTCTCCATGGGTGGCAATATTTTCTCATGTCTTTCAAGGATATGGTATTTTGTTCTCTTTGATTTGTAACAATTATTACAGGACTAAACATTCTTGTTGATATTTTCAGCTGACACCCCTCCAAACCTGAAGGCTTTTACTATGAAATCATTAGTAAAGATTACTAATATTCTACTTATTGTACTCTGAATTCCCTAATAGAAATTAATGATAATATTTAAAATAATTATAAAAATGAGATCCTATTATAATTACGGCATAAAGTATTGATATTATTTGAAAGTAAGAAAATAGTAGAAATTATATTAGAAAAATAATATAATGAATTGATATATATGGGAATTTATAATTTCCACAAACAAAAATTAAATGCATGAGAATTTGTTATTAAAATATGAAAAAAAATTATTACAATGAGATTACTAATATTAAAGCAATATATTAATAAAAATACTATTTATATTAATAAAATAATTATTCATGAATAATAATAGATGGCAATACTATAATAAGGTAAAATAACCTACTTTTAACACTTAATATAGTATTTTGATTAAATGTATTCCTAAGAATGTAATTGAAACTTATTTCAAATATATTTAGGATGAAAATTATAGAGAAATACAACTTACACTATTTTAAATGTGGACTCAGATAGTTTGAGAGAATTTAAAAAATAATAAAACAATATTGGTGTAATCACATAAAAAAAGTGATTACTACAAGATACTACTTCAATATTCTATGAAATAAGAGTTATATATGATAGACTAAAGCTTTATACCTTTTTATTTATTATTTTATTGAGTTTGATTCCTCTGGAGGGAAAAAGAGGAATAAGAGGTCCTTTTACAGTAAAGATCCTTTATTCTAGAAGATGTGTAATGATTTTATCCACTGGAATTCATCAGTATTAAATTGTTTGGTGATGAATATATCCTTATTAGCCATATTCTAGAGTTATCACAATATCTTCATTCTTCCAACATGATAAGCTTGGAATATGACTTTATTTTGTGTATTAAGGTAGCTTTAATCATAAAATACCAAGATACACCATCTTTATTTTTGCCACAGCCACTATCCAGGGGTAAGGGTATTCAATCTTAGCCCCACTCAAGATCATCAAACCATCCAATCCAGTATGTGTATTAGTACTCAGTTTCAGCAAATCCTCTTCCTGAAACATGCATACAGCCTGTCAACCCTTTTACAGGCTGGATTCACCAAATACAGTTTTGGATTCACAAGTCTGAAACTGTATGAGCACCCAACTCCACCACACCTCTTTTACAGACCCATTAAATCCATAAAGGGACTGTATTGACCAAATCAATCCAAATCAAGTTCCTCTCAAGAAAATTCACTCTTTGGATCAGAGTTGGTGGATTCTACAATATACCAGACCCTCTTTCTCCCCCTGGGGACTTCTCCCTATTCAATTAATACACTTCATTTGTTATTTCATAAATAGTCTTATTCTTTATTTTGGAGTATTATATTCATTGGCATCAAGCTGGACTTTGCATTTCCTCACCTTCTCAGTAGATTTGTGGTGGCCATATCACTATTAACCCTTCTCTTTCCTTCTGACAGGCTGAAACAGTGAACTTGGACTTTTTTGTGGCTGGCTCTTTTACTCTTTACTCTTATTGTTATTGTTGCTGTTTTCCTATATTTATTTTCTTAGAAATTACATATTTCTTTCACTCTTAAGTGTACTGAATCTTCTTCCTTCTGAGCCCTCCATAAGTGAGTCCCAGTTTACTGAGTGCCAGGCCCTCTTAATTTCAAATATCCCTATGACAATTACCTACTCAGCTTCTAAGCTTAAAGTGTTATTACAGTTAAAGCTCAAAAATTATCATTTTAAGCCTTAGGTCTAATCTTGAATAAATTCAAATTTTTCAATGCAACTGAAATCCATATATTGAATTCTAATACCTTGGAATGCCCTTACTAATACTCCAAGAGCATTTCATTAAATCATGAAAACTCTATTTATGATGTTTTTTCTTGTAATTCATCTTTTCGGTCAAGCTTTGCTATTTTAGAATTTGAACCATGATTTGATAGAATTATACCTTTAATATCATCTCAGAAATTACATTATTATTCACATAAGAACTATTAAAATCTGAATATATACTTTGTTTTAAGTTTGGACCACTTCAAAGCTTAAGTGATCAACTGGTATTGCTATCTTGACCAATTTCTCTTTATTATTCTTAAGACTGTTTATATCTTTATTTTTACAGTTAGTTACTGGTAATTTAGACTTTGGATCCATTCTTTATCATGATTATTTCAAAATATATGGGCTAAAAACCATTAACGGATGCATTGATAATAAAAGTGCATATATCCAGGTATCTCAGTAAGTATTAGGCTTGCAGATATAGCATAGAATTGTCATATATATATTTCTTGATGGAGAATCTGATGGTATATTTCACTTCAAATGCTCATTCATTGGCATCTGAGATAATTAATAGTTTATGCATTTTTATTTACCTCAATTCTTTTAAGCTTTCAAGTTTAGTTCTTATCATTAAAATAAGTTCTGTGATATTTTTTGACCTTTTTGGATATGTTTTAATATCTCAAAGGCTCACAATCCCTGCCACCAAAAAGCAAATTGTTTAGTCTTTTGGTCTTTTCTATTTCTCAACCTATTTCACAATTTTTAGTAATTATTTATATCCTTTCAAAGTAGCTATTTATCTTCTTGAGTTGGGTTTCTATACCTTACAAGGTATTCTCTCTCTTGTTTGTTGCCCTCCTATCTTTAAGGACTTTCACAATATTCTTTTATTCTCCTTATGCTAGAGGGAAAATTTCAAGTGGTGGTTTATTTCTTAGAGTAAATAATTCATTATCAATTGAAATTTAAGGCTTTATGATGTTTACAGTTAATTTAGCATATTTTTCCATCAAATAACCTGTTAATTCTAGTTTCACAGCATTAGGTCTATGTAGGCCTTTTATCATAAAAGGTCCTTAAAAGGAGCATTTTAATTTCTTTTTTTCTTTAATGTTATTAAAATCTAATGTTTATAATAGAACTCAGTCTCCTATTTTAAAATAAGGTTGTTTATGACTTTTGTCCCATCCTTCCTTTGCAGATTTTAAAGGATCTTGCATAAATATATTTTCATGATGTATGGCTTTATCAAGAATTATTTTGAAACTGCTTTCTGTTGTTTTTATATCAATTAAATCCACTTTAAGTGTCTCATAAGGTATTATTGGGTTCCAATGTTTTTCAAACCTTGCAGGTGTTTTAACAGTTGATGAATGAATTGATGTCTTTTATGCCAGCTCAAGAGCTTTTACTAGAGTACACCAATCATGGGTAAAACCATCAGATTCTTTGAGTTCTAGATCAAAAGCACAGAGTCTTCTTATCATACCTCCCAGAGTTTTTATAGTTCTTTCTGCCAGTCTATCATTCTGAGGGTGATAGGCTGTTGAGAATGATAATATTTTTTCTGAACAGATTATGGAGATTTGTCCATAAAGCTGAATTTAATTTTGGATCTCTATCACTCATGATATTTTGGAGTAAGTATTTATGGCTAATTACTCCATTTAATATTATTATGGCTGTATCCATAGCTGTGTCAGTTTGTTGAAAGGGTAAGAACATTGAAGTTTTACTGTACCTATCAAATAACACTAGGAATGAATTAAAACACTTATCTCCTCCTGGGGCTAGAGCTTTTCTCCAAGCCATATATACGGACTATTTCTCATGGGTATTTTGGTTATTGAATCGGGATCATCATGCCAATTTTTCCCTTTGGCTCTATTTGTTTTTTGTCATCTGTCACAATCTTAGCAATATTCTGCAATATCCTTTCTCCAATCTGGCCACCAAGAACAAGCCTTCACTATTTCTATTTTACTTTCCTCTAAGAGTAGTCCAGAAACAACACTATCATGACATTCATGTAGCATATTACATATCAAAAATCTATCTGTTAAATTCATAACACATGTGTTTTTGGTTCTATTATTAATAATTCCATCAAGAGGGCAGAATATTTCTCCATCATAAGCTTTTTTCATGATTCATCTAGTTTTGAAGATAATAATGGGTCTTTGCAGTCTTCAATCAAGAATCTCAATAAAATATGGCAATTCTTACCCATTCTATAGCTTTCTTAAACTTGTTTAAATATTTCTGTGCCAATGTCTGTGACACATATTCTTTCTATATGAATTTGTTCCCGTGGTACCCATGCTGGGTTTTCAGGTGTATTTGCTAGAGCCCATCTGCTAAGGTCATCTGTATTCTTATGAATATTTCCAGATTCATGGACCATAGTCATATTTGCTTTATATTCTTGGATAGAAATTTTCCATCTCAGCACCTGTCCATTTGGTGTCTTTATTTTTGATAATGCTTTTACAGAACTATAGTCTGTAATGACATCAAAGACTTTTCAATCTAAGTAATAGCTCAATCTCTCCAGAGCCAACACTGAGCAAAGGAATTCCATTTTACTTGGTCCATACCTGGATTCTGTTGGCTTAATTTTTCTGGAAATAAAGAAAATTGGGCCTTTAAAAGGGTTTCCATTCATTATTTGTGTTTGGTGTAGTGCAGAATTTAATTTTTCTCCACAAGCATCAATTTATATTTTGAAAAAGAATTTCCAATATGGAATTAAGAGGAAAGGGGAATTTGTGAGGGATTTTGTCAGCTCCTTATATGCTTTCACTCTCTCTTCATTCATTTCATAGACTTTCTGTTGATCACAGATTTTACAAAGAGTTTTTGCAGTTTTTTCAAATTCCTTTATATGCTGTATGTAATATCCATAAAATCATAAGGATTACTTAATTTATCCCTAAGCTTGGAACATTTATTTAATTAGTACCTCTGCTACTTTGTTTTTATCTATTCCAAAGCTTATTTCAGATACAAAATTCCCTAGTGTCTTCATCTCACTATATGCAGAGTGACATTTCTTGAAGGATATCTTCATATTGACTTTAACTATTTCTAATAAGACTCTCTCAAGTATTTTAAGGTGGTTTTTCAAAGATTTTTGAGAAAACTATGATATCATCAATGTAAATGATTAGCCATCCCTATGAAATTTCTTCAGGGAATATGGTATTCATCATTCTTTGATGATGGGAAGGGGCATTTTTTATGCAAAATGGCATTCTTAGGTATTAATATATGCTACAGTGGACTATTATACTCAGTGTTTTTTTGCATTGCCTTTTATGTTTTTCAGTGAAATCCTTTAATAGAGTACATGGATGTAATAAACTCATCCTGTGAATGTCATTTTAATATCTCATGGATTCTGGGTAGTGGATATCTGTAAGAGATGGTGTAGGTATTCAAAGCTCCAAGATACCCTACCATCCTTGATTTACCATTTCTCCAGGTTATAATAACAGGTTTATTTACCTCTACCTTTTCATTATTTCCTACTTTGCTTACAACCCCTAGGTCCATTAGCTCTTCAATGTGGACCTCTCAGGATTCTCTGGCTCTTGAGTTTTTCAGATAAGCTTGTCTTCTTAACAAGGGTAAATAAGGCTTTTCTAAATTTATCATAATATCTACCTCTTGTCCAATAATTGCACCTAATGGTCCTTTGTCAGTAGCAAAGGCATTTTTGTAATTATCTAAGAGATCAATTGAATTTTTCTTTCATTTTTTCTTTTCATTATTTATTTAATTTTTCCTCTTACAGCTGTTCACTTATGACTAAGTGCTTTTTTGGGCTTTTTTTGTCATTTTTTATAACATTAATTTTTATTATTATTTAAGAAACCAGAACTTTGGTCTTTTATTTTTTCCTATGGTAAAATATCTATCTTTTTGGTTTGATATATCTGTGTCATAGACTTATAAGTACTCATTTCTAAGTTTGAAATGGCTACTGGTACAATTTTTTGTTGCTACAAGATTCACCTTTATTCTTATATATTGAGATGGATGTGGGAAAATTCATGTTAAATCAGAAATTCCAAGGGGTTTACGGCTTTCACTTGAACTGATGAATTTTACCCCTCGCATTGTTATAGGTTCTTCTTCCCAATATGGTACAAGTGTTTTTAGATAATGTTTTACCACAAAGCTATGGTATGATCCTGTGTTCACATTTATCTTTTCCTCTTGATTTTTTAGCATGAAAAAACTTATACTTCATTTTCCATCTTTATAGCCCATTTCTATTTAAGTTTTGGTTCTATGAAATTTTGTATCTTGTGTCTTTTTAAGGCATTTATCATATGTTCCAATTTGTGGTAAATTGTATTTTAACTCCAGTACTTCATATATTCAATTGATATTATTCTTTGAGCATTAATTATTTCAATTTCATCACTCTAAGAAGCTTCTTATTTTTTATTTTTTTCTTTCAGAATCAGATTCATATTCTTTGTCATCGTAGTCTTCTATTTCCACAATCTCATTGATTTTGTTTTTTTAAGGAAATTATTGGCTAAGTTCCCAATACCACTGCATTTATGGCATTTTATTTTCTCATTAGTGTTATTGGCTTTGAAAGGTTCTTTTGGTTTGTCTTTCTTGAGAAATTGTTTCTTTGGGCTTTTTATTTCCAACATTTTCCCTGTTCTTCCAATCTTTGTTCTTGTCAAAATTTCTTCTAGTGCATTAATGTACTCTTCTATGGAACATGATTCTATAAATCTTCTTCTTGGGGAATGTTCTAGTTCTCCTTAACAATTTTTAGTATTCTCATTTGTACCATTTTTTGTGATATTTCTGGATATAATGCCTTTAGTTTTTCAACTTTTTTTAAGAGCCAAGCTTAGGGTTTGTCTTTGTCTGGGGAAAGAATGAATTTTAAAATGCATTTTCTAATTTATATGCCCAAGCATAAGTTGCCCACTTGGTGAGTATTTCATTTTTCCACAAAGACCAAGTATTTGGCCATTTGCCTCTCTTAGGCCATGATACAATCTTTTGGCAGATTTTTCAAATAATTAATGTAATCTTTCAGTGATTAATTCATCTTAGAAGGCATAATATTCTTGCAGAATATCAATTGTTTTAATAAATGACATATGGTCATATTCAACTTCACCTGTTAATTTTGGCCATTATTTAAGTTAAGGTCCTTCTTTTATCAAGACTTGATTTTTGTCATGATGACCCAAATATTTGATAAAGGGATTTGTTATTTCCTCTTTTGGTTTAATAGGGATTCTTGTATGGGAAGATAGGGTTGATGAATTTGCCATATTTGAGCTACACTCAGTTATTTTTTTCATTTTCTCAGTAATGATTCTGATTTTACATTGAATTTCATCTTGAATATTTATTCTTGCTTCATCAATTTTTTCTAAATGGTCCAGAAGCAATTTTTGGTGTTGAATTTGTTTCAGTTTCCTAATAAATTGTAAATTCTTTTGTCATAATTAACTGTCAAAGTTTTTTCTTTTATATATTTTATGTACTTATACAGATATTGTTATACTTGTATTCATTTTGGAGTATTGTCAATTAAAGTTTTGGTTTGTTATTTTCAACCATAAATTTGATAATATCTATTCCTTTCTTATTTTTTTACAACAATTCAGAATAAGGCTAATATAATGATTTTTATATCTCTCAATTATAATAAACTATTTTTGATTTCTTGTAACAGTAGGATACTATTTTTAATCAATGCATAGCTGTTCAAATATTCATAAAATTTTAAGGGTCATCGAATATTTAATATTGCCTTTTCAGCCTGACCAAATGCTCAAAATTGACTTTGAGCTACCTTCATATTTTTGAATATTCAAAAACAAATTTTGGAGTCAATTTTTGGGAATCATGGAAGTTACTATATAGAAACATAAGAACTTTTATTTCTATATAATATTATTGAATTGTTTCTTATATATTAGTTCTAAATTACTTTAGGTCTTTGGTAGAAACACATAAGCCCTTAAGTGATTTTGGCATAACTTAGTAAATACACATAAGAAATGCCATGGGCCCCTTTTTGATGCCATAAATGAAATGATTATTCCATAAATGGCACTTTTAATGCAATTTATGGTATTTTTAATTCCATTTATTCCATATATGACATTGTTGGAGCCACTAATGCCATAAATGGAATTTCCAATGGCACTAATGCCATAGATGTCATAGAATTATGTGTTTTTTTCTATTCTCATTTATAGGCATAAGTATTTTATGTGAATATTTAGATAAGCATGTTATATGTAATTCATATAATAGCCAAGTTTCAATATTATTATTCTATTATATTACATTAGACTATATCAGGGTATGATCATTCTTATGAAAAAGTAAAAATGAAACCTTTTTCCATACAAAATTGAAAAGAACTACACCTAATAAAAATTCAGGTTTTTACCATGAAAACCAAATTTAATAAAATTAAGTATTCCTAACCACAATCATCTTGGGAAAAAAAGGCCATTAAGCTAAAATATCTGTGTTAGCTTGCAATTTCAAATATAGAATTTGAACAAGAAGGATTATTCATTTCAAAAATCAAATTGTGAGTTTTGGACAGAAAAATATTATAATACTTCAACTGTAATAAAAACACTGTCCAAAGAATAAAACTCTGATGAATATAATGAATACAGATTGAAAAATATAGTAATAAAAGGTATCTTACCTCTCATAATTTTTGGCTTAAATAATGTTTTTGGTAATATTCTTTCAAGAGAAAATGAATCAACAAAGTGAGATATAAAATGGACTAATTAAATATTATCACACCAAGAATGCATACATTCATACATATCATTACTTAACCATTATTTTAAACACATCTTTGCCTCCACAGAGTCACACAAAAGTGATTTGAATTTGTTAGTAATCAAGTTCCCAGCTTCAGTGAATACATGTTCACCAGGTGCTGAGGTATCAAGGATTCCAAAGGGATATCTTGCAATTTTGGCTAATATTGGAAATCTTTTTTTATTGCTCTTCCATCATTAAAGAATGGATATTGAATAACTGGGTGAATAATTTTGCAAATATTCAAGAATTTTGTTAGTTTCATTTCTTTTGTGGGCATTTTTTTCTTCAAAAGTATGCAATTGCTTTGTATTTGTTTGAGGTGTTTCAGAAACTTGAGGATCTTGTGAAAAGTTGATTTTATATTCAGAAGAATATTCAGTAAAGACTTCTCTGAGATATCTGAGTTCTTCATCCTTATATTTGATTGATTCAGTATCACTGTTTCTCTCATTGTTTTTCAACAAATCATGCTGTGTAAACCTTGTAAGCTTGAATTGTGTGTAAATAATCAATCACATAGCACCAGTGTTTTATCTAATGTTGTAATAACTTGAAAGCTTTTAATTTTCTTGATCAGCTGCATCAAATAGCTGGGATTCTCTTGAGACTTCATTTTCTGGTTTTTTGGCATGTTTCAAGGAGGAGTTGGTACCAAGGAATTTCTAACCCAAGTGAAGGATAAGAATCGCCTTGAGCTTCATTGTTTTCAGCTGAAAAGACCTTTAGAAATACAGGTATTTTCTGAAAAAAAGTCTAGTCATATTTTTGAATCATATCCTGAATATTTAGAAAGAAAAGTAGTGAGATTTATATTGCAGGGATATGATCAAGTAAGGAGACATACACAGCAGATCTCATGTTGAAGGTCAGATGTTTCATTTGCATGGGATATGGTTTTGTGCTTTTTACTACTAATTTTTTTTGGCTTGAGCTGTGAGATCTATTTGTCTTTCATTTTAATGTTTTAAACTTATTGTACTCATAAATAAAGTCATCAAATGAGCTCTTCCATTTCAATTCTGAAGAAAGAATTGAATATGTTGAGTTCCATCTAGTGGAATTGTAAGCCATGGGCTGTCTTGGTGGCTCTTCATTTTTTTCACGAATTCATTTTAAGTGTTCCCATAAAGTTTTTGATTGACCTATTAGATGAACAGCCTTCTTAAGCTTATTGAGTGATCCATAAATCTCCTTTAAGAAATCCTTTCCAGCTAAATTAGGAATATGTGAAAAACATCAAATGTGAAAGTCAAAACCTTTCAGAAAACCATTTTTAACAGCTAGATCCATAAATGTTGTACTTGATGAAGCAGTTTCTAAGGTTATGGACATGATTTTATGACCAATTGATGAGATATTCAAACTGTAAAAATAATTGAAAAATTGGATAAATCCCTTTAAGTGTCTGAGGATAAATCACTGGAGGTATCTATTTGAGTTTCATCATGCTTTAATCCCCTTGGATTTTGAGAGTGCTTAATAAATAAATAATTAAGAATATCCACAATCTTTGTGTATATGTTTTTCCCACTATGAGCTTCAGGGAAATTGGCAAATCCAATGGTTGAAATGAATGGTTTCCAATCAGTTGATATGAGGTGAGCTGTTAGAGTAATATACAACATTCCCCTTGGACCAGAAAAAATGTCCGTAGAAAATGAGAACCATGGTTCTTGCAAATTTATAAAGGTAGATATATGCTCTTTTTCATTAAAAAACATTTTCTTGATTTGTATGGAAATGGTTGTTTCAGAAATTAATTTAATGTCCTTTTTCAGGGTATTAATGAGTGTTTGAAATTACCTGGATTCAACTAAAGCATATTATTTTTGATCTTGAATTATGAAGCTTACTAGATAATCATTCAAATTATTCTGTAAGCTAACATGAATAATTTTTATTATGCTTCCATTGGTGTTTGATAAGTTACTGTTTAAATTGGTGTTCTTTTCTACAATTGCTTGAGGCCATATTTAAATATGAAATGCTCTCATATTAGAGACCAGGTTTTGCTTGGTTCCTTCATGATGCTTAATTCTCTTTGGGAATCAATTGACTAAGTATAGCTGGTATCCATTCTCCTCTTGGGAAAATAGCATTGTGTGGTTTTACTTTGGTTTACTTAGGAGTTTGAAAAGTGATTCTTTGGAAAAGAGTTTCAAGTTTTACTGGTGGATTCATTGAGATTTATTAGGGAAATTTTTTGACTCATATTGAGTGTTATATAGAGAGGGTTTAAATAAAATTAATATTAGTTTGGAGAGAGTGAATGAAAGCCAGATGGATAATGGCCAAGCCTAATCAGGGTTTTAGTGTATTTAATTTTAAAATTTATAAATTATGCATTAATTTGCATGGAATTTGATATAACTTCTTGATAAATCACTCTTGTAATTGAATGATTTGATAATAACTTGTTTATTATTTATTATTTATATTTCATTCACTTATTATATACTTAATTATTCCTTCATATAGATAAAACAAAAAAAAAACAAGAAAGACAGAATAAAAATAAAATAAAAGAACATTAATGTACAATAATAATACGCTTACGGAAAAAACAAACATGATAATAACAGTCAATTTGACCATGTAAGCTCAGTGATAATAATTATTCATTTTATCATGTAATTTTAGCATATATAAATTTAAATATCCAAATTAGAAATATATATAATATTATCAAAATAAAAATAATAATAAAGAGAAATAATTAAGCATAAAATATAAATGAAATAGCTATACAATAGGATTGAATTCAAAATCAAATGAAATGCAGAATCAAATTCAAGCTAGAAATAAAATAAAAAATATAATCAGAATAAAAAATAAAATGTAATTAAATGAGTCTACAAAAGCAATAAAAGTAAAAGAAAAAGAAAATTAAAAAAATATCAGGAGATAGATATTTCATAAATATTCAAAATAAGAGGAAAATTAGAATTAAATTAAAAATTATATTACTAAAAAAATTACTTAAATACAAAGTGAAAAATAATTAATTCAAGATATACTCAAAAGAAATTCTTTTAAAAAAAGCATAAATCCAGTAAATACTCAATTATAAGAAGAAATTGTAACAAAATGAAATACAAAAAATTAAATTAAAGTAAATTAAAATAGACCAAGAATAAAGATTAACAAAAAAAATAAAATAAAATGATAAAATATAACTATTATAATTCAAGAGAAAAATAAAAATAATTTGGAAATTTAATAATAATGTTTTAGTAATTTTCATAATAGAAAATATATAATGGTGAATGTTAGTAGAGGAAATTTAAGGTAATGAAAAATCAAATATAACAATTTCTGATACAACTTCTTAGTGATTATTGATAAACAGGTTTAGTTTTGAAATGCAATTTCAGTTATCTTTTCAAAGATAATACATTATGTTATTTGGATCTTGTCTTGTAATTAGTAACCACAGCTTAGAATATCAATTAACTCTTATTATTTACAGGTTTTTTTGGGTTTTTAGTTTCTTAATAATTTACTAAATTATAATATGAATAATTAGTATTAAAGCTTTTGATGTGAAATCAGTTATATAAGAGTAGCATACTTCTTCTAAATCCTTATTATAATTGATGAATCATTCTTTTATTTTCTTAATTCAAGTCCAGTTCCTGAAATGATTATTCAATATTATATATTGCTAAATATAAATATTCTGATTGATTATTATTATAAATAATTATTCTTTATTATTATGGAGAGTTTCTACATTAATATTATATATAATTTCCCAATTATTATAATAAAACACTAGTTAGCTTTGAATATAAGTCATATATTGATCATTAAAACAATTTTCTTCTGAATCAACATTGAATTTTTAAAGGATTGATATTTTTGTTAGTTATTATTCTTCTAATCTAAATTCTTTTCACTGAATTTTTGTTGATCTTCCTTATTACTAATTAATATATTATTAGGATGAATTATTTATTTAGCCTATTAATTATAAATTAGGCATGAAAATGAATATTAATCATTCATGAATCATTCATCAATAAATGTTTGATAATATGTATAAGGAATGAATTACTTATTATTCTTTCATTTATTAATTTATTTGTTAATTTCTTAATTTTATTTATTTTTTTATTTTTTATTTTGAACTTTATATTTCCAATGGACCAATAGTTTTTTATCTCTCTTTATTATTTATTTATGATCTATCGCTTATTTCTATTTCTATATTTACTTATTGATTGAGCTTTTCAATTATCAATTATGCATTAGTTTATATATAATTAATTGATAAATAATTCTTATATTTTTAAAATTTAATATTGATTCATTTGTATTATCTCTATTATGTCTATAATCGTTTTTTTATTTCTTCATTTATTAGAAAAGATTCGATAGATTTTTATTTCTTGTTATTATTAATGATTTATTCATATTTCTATGATGACTTATCAATTATAAGTAATGGATGAATTTGAATATAGCTTATTGATGAATCACTACTATTATTCAATAATTTAATAATTATTCATTGACTGTTTATTATTTACATTTCATTTATTCAGTGTTTAGCTATTATATATTTATTCATTTATGTATTTATTAATTACTTCCTTTTTACTATTTATTTATTTTTGGGTTCTTATTTTTTATTTCTTTATTTTTTATTCTTTGCAGGTTAACTTTTTGTTATCTCATTTTATTATTTATTTATATTTTTATTGCTTATTTTTAATTTTGTAATAAAGCTTCATGAGTCCTTTCTTTATTAATTATTTGTTTGTTATTTGGATTAATTATGTATTTTTTTTGGTTTTTTAATTCTCATTTCTTTATTTTTGGTCATTTATATATTAATTTTTTTTATTACATTTTTTTATTTATTCATATTTTGATAGACTTCTTTATTGAAACTATTAATTATAACCTTACCATGAAGTTGAATATACCCAATTTTATTTATTTATTATTTACTTATGATTTATGCATTTATTAACTTATTGATTTTATGTTATTTATCTATTGTGGACTTTTGATTTCTTTATTTTATATTATACTCAATAGATAATATTTTTTCAAACTTCTTATTATTTATTTATTTATTATTGATTATTATTGATTATCATCCCCTAATCTCATAACAGTATTTAATGTTTTATATTTTATCTTTTTAGTAAATTTGGGAAGCAATTCCCCAATACATAATAGGTGTAAAGTAATACAAATACATGTCATGGTGTGGGCCCCCGCCATGAAAAGAAAATAGTAGAATCTAATTAAATGAATAAGTAAGTGTCAAAGCTACATTTGTTGTAAGGCATAGCTATTCAAAAAATTTGATTTTCACTATTCGAAAGATTTGTCTTCAAATTCAAATTTTGGGCCCACAAAATGAAAACCCAAAAATTCAAATAACAAAACATGAAAAAAGGATCCATTCGAATTTTTCAACCTCCAAATTGGAATTCAAAACAAAAATCGCGAATTTTGGTTGAAAAAATGATTTATGAATATAATTCATTAATTAAAAGAAGTGAAATATTTATGGCATCAGCCACAGAATAACCATGCCATAAAAGGTATTCAAAAAATATTTATGGCATCAGCAATGGCACTTATCCTATTGCTGGCATAAATCATCCCATTTATGCAATTTATGGAACCAACAATGCCATAAATTGGGCTTTTACCAACTGTTGTATTCTTTAGCTTAACTTCAACTAGAAGACAAACCTTATTTTTGTTACTAAATAATTGCATAATTTTGGCAATTTATGGCAAATCCACATAAGGGATTAAATTTTTTTGCCAAATTACTTACATGGGTTGACCAATAACCCTGATTAATATGAGTATTTAAAAATGGATTCAATTAATTCAAATGAATTTCAATAAATTGAAGGTAATTGAAATCAATTGAAGACAATAAAACTGAATAACCAGGCTTTAAATAATGGTTATTATGTGAAATCAAATGCATAATGTGAAAGAGGTACAATTATTTGTACAGTGGGTGGTAACCTGTGTTATATTGCATAATCTATTAGCACAAGTAGGTGACCAATGGAGTGATTTATATGAGGATAATGACCCCCCCAAGCTCCAAAATATCACACAACAAGATGATGAAAATGGTCATTTGAATATGCATGAAATAGTCAAGCCCTACACCTTAGATTGGTTCAGGAATAAATGAATAAATGAATTACAAGTGCTGACAATGTTTTAAGATTAATAAAACATGTTTATTTTCAAAGAGAATTATCTGAAGACTAATATTTGTAATACATTTTCAATCCATATCTATGGAATGGTAAATGTTAAGACTGGAATTGAATCATAATTATCAAATGTGTAAATATATATAATCTGAAATATTTACAATTATTTATTTTTACGTAATCTTTTGTTATCCTGTTCATTCCGCATGATTTGACCATTGACTTTTGTTTCAATTTCTTCAGAGCTGAGTTGTTTGTGATGGATTGGTGTTCAAGCAATTCTTTTGCTGGCTTGGTTGTTTGATGAAGAAGTTCAGACGTTTTCCAGAGTATTTCAACAATGCCTTCTTTTTTGGAAAAATCAAAAATGAATTTGTGGTTGGGAAATGATAATCCATGCCCAGAGGGTGTGAAATCTGTAGTAATTGGAATGAAATTGTTTTTATTGATAAAAGAGAATATACCATATGTCCATGAATTGATGTCCTTATTATCAGTATGTGGGTTATTGTGGAAGCCATTGAAAGTAACTATAACATTTGAATAAGTTTTGAAATTCAGTGATTTGTTGGAATGCCATTCAAGTTGGCTGAAGTTTGGCAAATTGGCTGCATTCATGATTTCTTGATTGTCTTTAAGTGCATTTTGTGAAAAAACTTGAATTTGGGAGTGAATGAATTCATCAAATTCTTGAAGTGTTGACCATTGCTTATTATCTTCATCAATTGTTTTTTTGTCAAGCCTGCTTTCCTTGCATAAACCCCGGCAGATTTACTAGAATCCGAACCCTGACAGAATCCTATTCCTTTCATAATGCCATCAAGCATATCAGAGTTAGTGGTGATATTGTGACGGTTGTTTGCAAGCTTATTTAATGTTATGATCAATTTTTGAAGTTTATGGAAGACTGGTGTTGGACTGATGAATGGGTGGATTTGATACATGAAAATAGGTAAATAAGGCTTGTTATGTCTATTGATAAGTACATAGGGTCTGGGAAGCAGGTTGTGTGGAGGAAGCTTTAACCAGGACGCATTCTCATTTTTCTTCTTGTCTAGTGTAATTATGGAGAAGTTGGGATTATAAAGGCCAAGCTGGCCTGCTGTTTGGTTCATATAAGAAAGCATTCTTCTTTGTTGTCTGGTATTGGGGTGATTATGATTAAGAGAATTCTCCTCTGTTAAATCATTCTGATTGTGAGGTTGAGTACAAACAGGCTTCACATCATTATGAATTAAAGAGATGTTGGGTACATTCAGCTCATTGAAAATCATCTGGTCATTTGGTTGAGTCCCAACAGTCAAATGATCAGATAATTGATGAAGAAAGGCTAAAGAAGGGGAGGGTTTCTTGTTGGATGGTGACATAATGATTTCAGACTAAATATATGCTAAATATGAAATATTCCTCCTCCAAATTAAAGAAAAAAAAAGTGTATAAAACAAAAGTATTAATCAGTTTTTCATACAAAAGCACATGACAAAAAGGGGGAATGGTCAGTGGTGGAGATGTTGGAGGAGGAGGTGGTGGTGAAGAGGGTAGAGGTGGATTGAAGGATTGGGGGTGGAGATGGTGGATCAAAGGTGAAGGTGATAGATTTGGAGGTTTGATGGATCGGTGGTGGTGGATAAATGGAGGAGGTGTTGGTGGTGGGGATGGAGGATTTGGAGGTGGTGGAGGTGGTGGATTGGTGCAGGAGGTGTTGGATTGGTGGTGGAGGTGGTGGAGGTGGTGGTTGATTTGGATCAGTGGTGGATCAGTGCAGGAGGTGTTGGTGGGACAGTTAGAATTAGGTATTTATGTAATGATCGATTACATAAAAAAAAAGGATGTACAGTACTTACCGTCAAGTACTGAAAAAAAGCCCAATATTATGCAACAGAACAATCACCGAAGGGCCCCAACCAATCCGGCGTTGGTGGTGGTGGTAGTCGGCCCGGTCAACGGTGGAATTGAAGTTTCTAAATTATTTAAACGATCTTCAATATTTGAAAAATTTGAATTCAAATTTAAATGATTGATAAGATTTTGACGATTAAGATGAGAATGAGGATGATGAGATTTAAATTTAATTGAAGGATTTTAACTGTTTAAAATAAAAAATCAAAATAAAAAAATTAATTTTAAAGATTTAGATTATTTTAAAATTTTTGATTTTAATCTTTGCCAATGAAATATGATATTAGATAATTGAGATTGAGTTGAAACTTGTAAGAAGACATGATAACCTGATTTAGCTAAATTTAAAGCTAATTGAATCAATAAAGAATTTAAATCTGTATTAGGATTATTAGTAATTAAAATCCCAATAGATTCTGATTTAATCAAATTAATTATAACTAATAATAATTATTTATTATTAATTTGATATAATTTTCATGAAAATTATTTATAATTAATTAGAATTAATTATAATTAAAAGTAATTATAATTATTTATTAATTAATTGAAACTAATTATAATTAATTTTGAATAATTTTCATTAATTATAATTAATATTAAATGTAGAACATTAATTATAATCAAAATTAAAATTAATTTAAAAGAAATTATAATTCTAATTAATTATAATTAATTAAAATTAACTATAATTAATTATTAATTAAAATTGATTATAATTAATTAAAACTAATAATAATTATTATTAATTATAATTAATTATAATGAACTTTAATTAATATTATTTAATTATCATTAAATGTCATTGACTATAATTGATTTTAATTATAACTAAGTTTAATTAATTATCATTAATTTATAATGAAAATTAATTCAAATTAATTATAATTCATGAGATTTAATGATAATTAATTAAAATTAATTATAATTCATGAGATTTAATGATAATTAATTAAAATTAATTATAATTAATTTAATGATAATTAATTAAAATTACTTATAATTAATTTAATGATAATTAATTAAAATTAATTATAATTAATGATAATTAATTAAGATTAATTAAAATTAATTATAATTAATGATAATTAATCAAAATTAATTATAATTAATAATAATTAATTAAAATTAATTATAATTAATGATAATTAATTAAAATTAATTAAAATTAATTAAAATTAATTAAAATTAATTAAAATTAATTAAAATTAATAATAATTAAATAAGATTAATTATTATTAATTATATAATTAATGAAAATTAAACAAAATTAATTATAAAATGGAAATTAATGATAATTAATGAAAATGTAATTCATTTTAATTAATTATCATTAAATTTCATTAGTTATAATTAATTTTAATTCATTATCAGTAATTTTAATTGATTTTCATTAATTTTCATTAATTATATTATAATTAATTTTAATTAACTATTATTAATTATAATTAATTTTAATTAATTTTAATTAATTATTATCATATTATCATTAAATCAATTTTAATTAATTATCATTAATTGCCATTATTTATAGTTAATTTTAATTAATTTTCATTATTTTTCATTAATTATAAATAATAATCAAAATATAATTAATGAGAATTAATGAAAATTAATTATAATTAATGACCATTAATGATAATGAATTGAAATTAATTATAATGAATGACAATTAATGACATTAATTATTTTTATGATCTGTTATTTGATTTTTATTCATTTGTTTTGTATTTTTGCTTTATTTATATAAATTAATAAGTAATCAAACAATAAATAATAAATAATGAGTGAATCATTATGAAATTAATCAAGTCTGATAGTGATTTGTTAAATTTCATGCAAATTTATGCATAATGAATATTTTTCCACATTAAATACATCCTAACCCTAATTATTTTATATGGCTTGGGCATGTTGAATTCGTTTTTGATCCACTCTCTTCAAATTAATATTCATTTTACCTAATACATCTTTATCTAATTTTTAATATGAGTCAAATAAGCTCCCTAATAAATCCCAATGAATCAGCCAGTCAAATTTCACGGTCTTGCACAAAAAATCACTCTTCAAACTCCAAAGTAAACCAAAGTCAGATCACACAATGTTATTTTTCCCAAGCAAAGAATGGATACCAGTTATGCCTAGTCGATGGATGCTCAAAGAAAATTAAGCGACATGAAGGAACCAAGCAAAACCTGGTATCTCATTTGAAAGCATTTCATAAGGAACTATGGGCTGAAGCAATTGCCAAAAAGAACACTGAAGGACAAAGTAGCTTATCAAACTCACATGGAAGCAGCATAATAAAAAGTATGAATGTCCACTTACAGAATAATTTCACTGATAATCTTGTCAGCTTCATAATTCAAGATCAACAATCATATGCATTAGTTAAATCAAAATCATTTCAAAAGCTTATTCACACCCTCAACAAGGACATTAACTTAATTTCTGAAACCACAAGTTCCAAACGGATCAAGCAAAAGTTTCTGAATGATAAAGAACATATATTTGCCTTTATCAATTCACAAGCACCACAGTTCTCATTTTCTACTGACATTTGGTCTGGTCCAGGTGGAATGTCGTATATTACTCTCACAGCTCATTACATATCATCTGATTGGAAACCATTCACTGCAACCGTTGGATTTTCCAAGTTCACAGAAGCTCATACTGGTAAAAACATATACACCAAAATCTTGGATATGCTTAATGATTTCTTTATTGAACACTCTCAAAAGCCAAGGGGATCAAAGCGTGATGCAATTGAAATAGATAACTCAAGTGATTCATCTTCAGAAACTGAAAGTGATTTGTCCAATTTGTCAAATTATTTTTATAGTTTGGATATCTCATCCATTTGTAATCGAATCATGGCCATAACATTGGATAATGCTTCCTCAAATACAACATTTATGGACCTTGCTGTTAAAAATAATTTGCTGAAAGGTTTTGACTCACACATTCGATGTTTTGCACACATTCTTAATTTAGCTGCAAAGGATTCTTTAAAGGAGCTTGATGGATCAATTGATAAGGTTAAGAAGGTGGTTCACTTAATACGTCAATCAAACACCTCATGGGAACACTTCAAAAGCATTTGTGAAAAAAATAAAGGGCCACCAAACCGGCCAATGGCTGACAATTCCACCAGATGGAACTCAAAATATTCAATGCTTTGTTCAGCATTAAAGCAGAAGAGCTCTTTTGATGATTTTATTTATGAGTACAATAAGTCTCAAACATCAAAGCAAAAAACAAATCACTTTAAAAGTTCAAGCCAAAAAACATTTAGCAGCAAGAAACAGAAAATGATTTCCCAGGCAATAGAAAAAGTAGACATTCATCATGATATACGCCTTGTACGTCTGCCTAGTTGATTATTTTTCTGCATAATAAATCTCACTTCATTCCTTTCTAACTATTCAGGATGTAATTTTGGAAGAGGACTGGACATTTTTTCAACAAATATCAGAATTTCTAAAGGTCTTTGCCACTGCAACCGATGAAGTTAAAGGTGATTCTTATCCCTCACTTGGGTTAGTAATGCCTTGGTACCAACTGCTCCTTGAAACATGTCAAAAAACAAAAAATGAAGTCTCAAGGGAATCCCAACTTTACAATGCAGCTGATCAAGCAAATTCAAAGCTTGAAAGTTATTACAATATTAGATCAAATTCCTGTGCTATGTGCTTGATTCTTGACCCACGATTCAAGCTTACATGGTTTACTCAGCATGATTTGTTGCAAGAAGATTAAAGAAACAGTGATACCAATCCAATAAGATATAAGGACAAAGCACTCAAACATCTAAAAGAAGTATATGCTGAATATTCTTCTGAATACACAATCAACTTTCCACAAGAACCTCAGGATTCTGAAACAGTTCCGACTAATCTGAAGCAATTGCATCCTTTTGAAGAAAGAATGTCCCAACGAAAAAATAAAACTAATGAAATTTTTGAATATTTACAAACTGATTCACCACATTATTCAATATGTATTCTTGAATGGTGGAATAGCCACAAAAATAGGTTTCCAATATTATCCAAAATTTCAAGAGACTACCTTGGAATACCTGCAACCTCAGCACCTAGTGAGCGTGTATTTTCAGAAGCTGGAAACTTGATTACTAACAAACGCACATCACTTTCCTGTGATTCTGTGGAGGCAAATATGTGTTTACATTCTTGGTTAAATAATGGAATTTATGAAAGTATGTATGCTTGGTATGATAATCTTCAATAATTCCATTTATTATTTTTACTCGTTAAATGAATTTCTCTTGAAATCAAAAAATTTAATAAATCCCAGAATTATGCAAATTAAAATATTTTTTCTTATTATTATGGTGATTTTAGATTCAATCTATTAATCAGAACATTATTATTTAGCAATTGCTCTAATTAAAATTCAAGTGATATAAGTGTTTTCTGACTAAAAATCACAATTCTATTTTTGAAATAAATAATACTTCCTGTTTGAATTCTATTTTTGAAATAAAAAATCCTTTCTGTTTGAATTATATTTTTGAAATAAATGATCCTTTCTGTTCGAATTCTATTTTTGAAATAAATAATCATCATTATTTTCAAAAAATCCATTCAATCTTAAGAATCAAAAACAAGAAGCCTATATTTTTTTGAAACTTCTTGGGTTGAATGATTGTTAAAATGCCATAAATCACATGAATTTCATGAAAAATGCCATAAAAATGATATTAATAGCATCAGCAATTCCATAATTAACATGAATAGCCTCAACAATTTCATAAGTAATATTAATGGTATCATCAATAATATAAATGAAATTAATGGAATAAAAAATGCATACATAAAATTAATGGCTTGAAGGGAATTAAAAATACCATAAATTGTGTTATGGAATAAGAATTCCATTTTTTCATAAACAAGGAGCCCATAGTGTTTTTCTATGTGTATTTAATAATTTATGGCAAAAAAACTTAAGGGCCAATGGGTTTTTATGGTTTTACCCAAGGCCCAAAAGGGTTAATTCTATATAAATGAAGGTGTCCATGAAAATTCAAAATTCACTTCCGAATATTTGAACATTCAATTTTGAATATTTGAAGGTAGGTGAAATTCGATTCTGAATATTTGGTCATCACAGAAATTCGATATTGAATGTTCAATGACCCTTAAAATTTGACGAATTTTAGAAAAGCTATGCATTGGGTGTGGATATGAAACTTTGATTAAAAATCAAGTACTTTTCCTGTCCTCAAAATTTGTATAAGGTAAAAATCAATTAAAAATAGTAAAGAATATTATTTTTAAGAGAAAACACGCCAGTTTTATTGTTTATAACTCTATTAGTATAAAACAATAATATTATAAAGATTTATTGTTTTACCAACAATAAAAATTTATCCAAAAAATACTCTACAAGAGATATTTTAAGGCTACAAAAGAAATTTCTTCAAGAGCAATTTCAATTGGAATTAATTGAGCAAAGAACTGCAAGCAATTAATTAAAGAACAAAGTATTTAAAAAGAATATTAAAGAGAAAACACGCCCAAAAGTGACCAGAGTGAATTTGGAAACAAAGTGACAAAGTTTACAGTGATGAAAGATGCTTTAATTCACTTTTGGGGTGGTTCAGGGGTAAAAATGATTATAAGAGTCACAAACAATGATTATAATGATTTTTTCACGTGGTTAAAAGGTTTCAAATGATAAAAGAAAGGTGGTTGGAATCTTTTATTGATTGGTTTAACAATGTTTAAACTAATTATAAAAGGAAAAGATTCTAACATGAAGAGAAAAGTGGGGCAAAGAAGACATTCTTTTATAGCCATCAATTCTCTTACTCTAAAAGTAAAATTTACTCTTGTCAGTCGTGAAAAATAGTCTGACAACAGAAAAGCCAATTATGGCATCATTGAACCCTGGTTTAGACCAAAAAGGGCTGGTTTAAGCCATTTTTAGCCATTTTAGACCCTCAAATCAGCCATTACTATAGCAATACCAGGCCTAGAGCCTTCAAAACACATCACAATGTGTGTAAGAGGCGTAGAAACCAGTTAAAGCCGTTTTTACTATGATTGTTTTATCTTAAGGGTAGTTTTACCCTCTTGGCAACAGCTAAAACTACCCCAGTTGGTATCAAAACCTCATCATCAATTGAGTCCACAGACCCTGTAACTCAATTCCAGGCCAAAAGTGATGAACGTTTTGCGTGAATTTTGACATCCCACGCCTGTCAGCAAGGATTTTGGGGGTCTAGCTCCCCCTTAGAGCTGGAGTTCCTTTTCCCCCCCAAATTTATTTTTCCTTTAATTCCTCATCATGTATTATACTTATAATTTACATATGTAATTCAATTCAATTGTACAGTACAATACAGTAATAATTGACACCTCATATGTAAATAAAAGTTCACTTATGTAATACATGCGCACATTTTGACATTTCAATTGAATTCAATTGAAAATACTTCAATTCCTCATAACTTCTAAACTAAACACAACCCCTCAATTTTAACACAAAAATTGATGGTTAACACCACATTTGGTGTGAATTAAATTAAAGTTTTGAGGATTTTCAACTTTTGTATTGAGAATACTAAAAGCTTAATTTAAGCTTATTTAGAGTTGAGTTATAAGAATTTCACTCAGAGGTGACCCCACCTGATTTTTTATGAGGAATCCAATGGTGAAATAATTTTTATATGTTCATTTATTGGATAAAAAGTTATAATAGTTTTTATTTAACTTTTTTCCAATTTTATTTATTTTTTCACAATTTTGTTAAAATTTCATTTTTACTTAATTTTTTCAAGTATAAATGTAATTTTCTACTTACAAAATTTAATGTATTTTTATTTTTAAATTGTAATTAATTTTTTATTTTCAATATAATTTTTTATATTTATATTTTGATTTTTATTTTAATAATATAAATAAATTTATTTTATTTATATTAATAAGTTATTTTTGTATTTGTGGTCTTTTGGGTATATGAAATTACCTCTAAGGCTCACACAAGCCCTAATTTGAAGGGCTATTTGACTGTAACAGACCACTTTATCAATAAAGAGCTCAAGTTATCTTCAATCCTTTTGGAACTCACTGAAATCAAAGGTATGTTTTTTCTCATTAAAGCTACTTACTTTTAATAAACAACAACCTCTTTTAGTAGGTGATCATTCAGCGCAATCTTCAGCTCAACAATTTCGGAGAATTCTTGAACAATTTAATATTGAAGACCATATAATTTCAATAACTTCCAATAATGCATCTGTAAACAAACTTATAGCTCAACAATTGCAAACTGTGTCTAGCTCCTTCAACAGAAAAATAAATCCTATTGGTTGTATAGCTAATACAATCCACCTTTCTGCTTGGAATGGAATTCATGCTCTGGGTAAGGGGACTGACTTTTATCAAGAAAGTGCAGATGATGGCCCAATGGCATCTCGAGTATTTTCAAACCCCCAGAAGGCCAGAAACTAGACTAATAGTCAATTGTTTCACAAAATTCATGCCTTGGCTCTTACATTAAGCAGAGCCCACAACAATGAGAAAAATTCATTGCAATTGTGAAGTCATTTCTATGAAGACGTCAAGGCAAACACCCTTCTGAAAAACGTTTTTACAAGATGGAACTCAACATATGACATGTGTTAATATGTATTTTCCCTCAAAGAAGCATATAATCAGTTCTGTGACCCACCCAGCATGCAACAATATCCATTATCATCCCTTGAATGGGAGAAAGTCAAGGTAATAACTGAATTACTTTATCCCTTCTATGAAACAACTGGAATCATATGTGGGGAAAAGTATCCAACAATTAATTATACACTACCACTTTATATTTTACTAATTAAGCAAATTAATAAGGCAAGTCTTATTTGCTTCTGGATCATTTTGTTTATTCTGAATACTCATGAAATTCATTAACAGGCTTGTGAAAGGTATGAAGTTCAAAAAATAAAAATGGCAGTGGAAGAAATGATATCTAAGCTGTCAAAATACCTTTGGATTTTTCTTGGAAAGATACTATCCATTTGTGCAGCAGTTCTTGACCCTTGCTTCAAGCTCAAAGTTTTTGAGAGCTACAATTCAACACTTGAGCAATATAGGAGTTCTGAAAGCCATTTCTCCAACATCTTTGAAGAACAAGCAAGAAAGCATTACATTGGGAAAACTGAAGCAGCAACTTCAGATGAGGCAGACACAGGAATTTTTGATGAAATGTACCAATCAACTGCAGTGGAGGGAAGTACATTGGAACATGAACTTGATCAATACTTATCAGAACCAATCAAACCCAAGGCTACCAATATCTTAAAATTTTGGAAATCACAAGCAACAATGTTCCCCACACTTGAAGTCATGGCTTCTAAGTACTTAGCTATACCAGCTACAAGTGCCCCACCTAAAAGATTCTTTTCAGGGGGCAGAAAGATCATTAGTTATCAACAGGCATCCCTTTTGGTGATGCATGTAGAACAAGCAGCTTGTCTCAAAAGTTGGTTACACACTTTTGGGCCTCAACTCAAATGATAATTAAAATAAATATATTACTTCCTCATGTATCTTTATAGTGTTTTTTAGTTTTTTATTATTTCTTTGCTTCATGAAATTGAGATTTTTTCTAAGCACAAAAAACTCGGGGACCCGGGCACTCATGATTTTAATAATGAACCCCGTCCCCTGCAGAGCCCCGAAATTATCTGCTGATGAAGCTTTGCCCGGACCTCGACCTCGGTGTCCTCCCCTAAGGGGATTCCTCGATTGCCAGGGTTCGGGCGGCAGCCTTACAGAAGGGGTTTACAGGAACGATTGGGGATGCTCGGAGAACTTAATTTGCGGAGGTGGTGGTCGGAGTTGCTGAGCTGCGGAGTTAGTCAATCCATCCATCCCAAGATTCCCAACTGGCTCTCTTGACATTTCTAATCCTTCAACGATGGATCAAGATGCCTTTCGTGCCTTGCTCAATGCTCCTTCCACGTCGACGCCTCGCTCGAATGGTAGATTAGCATTGGGATCAGGTGCTTCTTCCAAATCACTCGGTCATCCCAATCAGTTGGTTGCTTTCTATCTTGGATTCTTTCATTGTTCTGGTCAAGTCTCCTCCAATTTGCTTAAACAATCTTGACTTCTGAAAAATTACTCAAAAGCTCAGAATTGGCCTACAAACCGTCAAGCTCATCACTCAAGCCTCGCAAAGTTGAAACTAAAAATTTTAATAAGGATCACAAAGAACATGACCGTAATCGAGGTGGTTATCGGGACCGAGCTTTGGAGCGTAGACAAGGCTTAAATGGTGACTTTGCGGAGGCTGAAACGTTGCTTGAGGTCAATTTGAAATCTTTAATTCAAGCATCTGAGACAAATCAATGAAAAAGTCTCATTTTAGGTGTTTTCTTTTCAAATTCCTCGAATGTGTCTCCACTATGCTTAGAATTTTCAAGCTAGAGTAGCCGCTGCTGGAACTCAAGTGGATAAGGATTTGCTTGAGCAACAAACAAAATACCTTGTAAGGAAACAACATTCAGTTCTCAGACTCATTGACCGCTTAAAATTCAAATGGTCGCCTTTTTTTCAGGGTGGTGATGAGCGACATACTATTCTTGTAAAAGGTCTAGATCATGCTTTGTTCGAAAGGAGGAAAGCTGAGCTCTCGCAAGCTGGTAAGCTCGATCAAGTCACCGATGATGACTTAGAAGAAGCATTCGAACAAAATTTACGCAAATCTCAAACTACTTCTAACGACTCTTTCCCCAACTCCAAAACCAAGAAACTAAATCGACAGGAATTGTTGGAGGAATTAAGATCTTCGCGTGACTCTTCAAAACAAGCTGACCTTGTTGTTGTTGACAAACTTAAAGCGTTCGGAAAGTTCAAGCCCATAGGCTCCGCTAATTCCAATTCTAAGGAAGAAGAGGAGCGTCAAGAACGCAAACGACGAAAGGCAGAAAAGAAAAAAAAGAAAGCACTTAAAGCTCAGAAAACCGCTGATCCCGACCCTTCACAACCTGCTCCAGCTATAGCTCCTGTCCAGCCAGTTGCACCCGACACATGGGCAGAACCCTCCCAAACTGAACCTAAACAGCCCCTGGCAAACGATGCAGAACTGGTCCCAGCTACTTTCGTCAAATCGCCACCTTCAGGTCAACCAGGATCAGAAGACCCAACTGAAAAGGCCCCGATCCCAGAGGGAGATGAAGATTTCGACATCTTTGGGGACGCTGGGGAATACAAGGGACTTGATACCGATAATTCAGATGATGATAATGAAAAATCTCACGCGGAAGCCTCATCGAAAGTGACTTCTGAATTTAAAGCAAATTCAAATTCAAATACCGGCAAAAAGCGCAAAACGTATTTTGAGGATGATGCACAATCTGAAGATACCAAAGAATTGAAGGATGAAGATGACAATGCTACGATGGCCCACAAGGACCACGACAAGGTACAAACACCGCGTCATGCGTCGAAAACTATCGTGGAAACAGATGATGAAGAACCCATTGAGCAATCACGGACTGGTGAATCCATGGCTTATCCTACTAGACTAGAAGCCCTATCTGATTCGATGGACATCGGAGTTCTTTTGGCTATCGATGCCGCTCAAGAAAAAGAAGAAAAAAGGAAAGCAAAAAAGCAAAAGAAGAAGGCCGATGGAGATAAATTATTGACAGATAAAGATCGCTTGAACAAAGATGTAATGGAGATGGAAAGATATCTTAAGAAAAAGCAACTTGCTGGCCAAAGCAGAACTGACTCCCAAGATTAATTTCACTTTTGGTCTGTCTTTGGTTGTATTTTACTTGTCATTGCTAAAGTAGTTATAGGCATTCAATTTTATATCTGCATAATTTTGCCATTAATCCAAACAAACCTTTTGAAAACAGGACCCAAGCGGTGATTTTGTTCTTTAGAGCTGTCTGACATTTGTTATGAAACCTTGATGTAAAGCTGGACAATACATTTTCTGGGGTTTATAACCTACATGATATGACACTTCTGACTTACAAAATCAGGCCATAGAATTGGCCTCTATCGCTACAGTTGTCAGTGTTTTATAGCATACAACAACTCACATCTTCCTCTACTCATTCAGCAAGAAAATTGTTGATTGAAAAATCACAGCACTATTAGAATTCAAGCAAACTTTTTTGATATTAATGGATTATAGTAATTTCTGTAGGTGACAGTGTTTAACTGTTTTTGGTCTTTCGTTTCAACCAGTTGCCTTGCCTGAAAACAACTATTTTAAACTTAGAAAGAGAGGTTATGAATGCCATCCCTTTTGAAAAGCTAGTTAAAATTATTAGCATCAATAATTGGGTGTAAGTAAATTTCTGTAACTTTTTTTAGGTGTGGGTAATTACTTGAGAATATAAAATATTAGAAGGCAAACTCAATTTTTGCCAGATTTCATGAGAATACAAAGTGAATAACAATCTTTACCCATGAGAAAAATTAGAATTTTTACTCAAAATTTCACTATTGGATAATTATTCCAACTTGAAACTTACATTGAAGTTAAATAGTCTTATTTTAATTTCAAGTTTGATTTAAGTATATATGTTTGACATAAAAATAAATAAATAAAATTATCAATAACTTAAAGTAGACAATGCCAAAAACCACTTTTTCAGATCTAAAACATTGGTTACTCTGAATACTTTTGTCAGAATCCCTACCCCCCTTTCTATTCCATTTCTCCTTTATTTATATCTTTGAAGCCATAATATGGGAATTCTTGAGTATCTGGACAAAGGGATCACAATTTAACACCTATATGTTGAAACCAAGGCTAACTTTAAAGCTAAACACCACACCTTAATTTTAACTAGCTGTTTTTAAGTTAGGCTGTAAATTATGTAATTTGAGTCTAATCTAAATTGATTTAAGATTAAGTTGAATGAGAATTTCTTAATTTGGGTTAAAAAATTCTATTTTGACCTTTGGGGGTCTTATTTTCACAACAAATTCTTGAAGAAACTTCTTGAATTTGATTCAATTTTATGGTAAGAATGAATGTAAAATGTTGCTTTTTTGAATAAATATTTCAAATAACATTTTCTTTGTCAATTTGAAAAACTAATAAAGAAAATTTTTATTGAAAATATTATTTCAAATTTAAAATTACAAATTGATATTATTGAATTCATTTCATTATTTTTATTACTTTATTTTTTTGATGCAATTTTGATTTCAATTCAACACTTTATTCATTATTATTTATTTCTTGAGGAAAAATAAAAAAACAAGTTCCCTTTGTTCTTTTATGAAATATTTTCTTTTATATGACTCAGAAATATGATATATTTCTTCAAGAAAGATTCAAATAAAAAAATTAGCTAAAACTTCTTTGTTTCCTCTCAATCTCATAGGAATAGTTGAATTTTGATTGTTGATTACTCCATAAAAGTAAAAAAATAGTTCAAGTAACAAGCAAACGACGGAACTAGGTTTAAAATATAAAGTTTATTTTTTTTATTACTGTGGATTCAAAAATATATTTCAACTCTAAAAAAAAGTTGATAGTAAAAAAATTCAGAGAGTATTTTTAATAACTAGATTAAATTTTTCTTATTTTTGTAGTTTATTTCTTAAAAAAAAGAACTTAATGAGTCATTTCTAAAAACATAGAAGTCCATGAGTTATTTAATTTCAAATAATAGCAGGATTGAAAACTCTCCCTTTTAGTTTTTTTTGATTGGTACAAATTTTGAAGTACTTTGAGGTTGTATGTAACTATTATGGGAATTTTTCAAAAAGATATTTGAGTCAAGGGAGTTGACTTTGAACTCAAAAGCCACCTTTTGTCATTGAAATTAAACATGGGTAAAATCTCTGCTTTTGAAGCTATGAAGCAAGGTGCAAAATGCTATACCATCCAAATATGAGAAAACATCCAAAACTAGGTAAGAAAACTATAAATCAAGGCGGGAGCCAAAAAATGTGAGTGAGTGAGTTTTTATTAACTCTTAGAGAGGTAATGAAGTAAGAAATGGGGATATAGAAACTAATCTTCACTAAAATCAAAATAAAATAGAATACAGAACTATAGTTATCATTTCCAAAGAAGAAAATTATGTATCTATAGTAAAAGTCAGAAATATTCGCAAAAAATTGTAAATCAATTTACGTGAAGACTGATAAGGCTTTATTCATGTGAAGAAAGAATCTCCCAGGCTCAGGAAGGTAAGTCCTGGGAATATTGTAGAATAAGTGAACTCGAATGTATGACTTTGGGAAGTTATTTTATAGATAGTTCATTTCATAATGAGTGTTATTGAAGATATTCTGAGGGAATAAATGATCATTTCATTTTAATAATAATATTCAAAAAATCTCTTTGATTAAAACATTAAATTTAGGGTTTGGTAAACCCATTTAAGAATTTTGGTAAAAACACATAAAATCTTATATGGTTTTACCAAAAAGTTATATGTTTTTCACAGTTTTGGCCAAAAGCACCTAATTTTATGGTCAAACATCAAAAAAGTTAAATTTTTAATAAAATAATCCAGCTAATTTTGAGAATATTTTTGGTATTTATTTTTTGTTTTTTTTTGTTCTGTGGTGGCTTCTCAAGCAGAGAGAACTAAGCCATATTTTTCAGATTTAGGATTTTTCTTTTAAATGATATTATAAATGATAAATCTGAGATATATGGAATAACTCTCTGTGCTTTAGAAGCCACCACAGAACACAAATAACAAGAAATAAATACCAAAAATATTCCCAAAGTTAGTTGTAGGATTTCCCGAAAAAAACTTTTTTTGATGTTTGACCATAAAATTAGGTGTCTTTGGAAAAAACTGGTAAAATCACATAATTTTTTGGTAAAAAAACATAAGAGATTTTATGTTTTTAGCAAATGCTTATGTGGTTTTAACAAAGAACTAAATTCAACCTACTTGACTCTAATGAAGTATTCATAAAATATTTAATAAATAAATATTGAAAAGTGCTAGAAATATTTTCTCCCCAACCTCATTGATAATGAGACTTACAGGTACTTTCACTTACCCAAAAAACCATATAAATATGGCTAATCTTAAAATTATTTTTCCTTTATTTAAAAAAAATCTAAAATAAAATAAAATAAAAGTTGTTATATTGAGAAAAAGCTGATGAAAATAGTATTTTTTTCCCTTAAAATTAAGCAGAAATAGAAAATTACTAAAAATTTCCAAATTCCCCACCTTTTTTGAAAATAAAGTTTAAGAGAACTGTTATAGTTTTATTTTTTGATGAAAAAATAACTTTTCAACCATTGGATTACCCATGAAAGCTTGAATTAAGTCACCTCTGGGTGAAACTTTTGTAACACACCTCTGAATAAACTTGAGATGGGTTTTGGAGATTTTTTATAGCTTAAATTTGATTCAAAACCCATGGGGTGGTAAGCATTATTTTTTGAGCTCAAAATGAGGTTCAGTGTCTAGTTCAAGAGGTATCAATAATAGAGTTATATTTAATTTAACTGCGTCAATGTGTAACAAAAATGAAAGGTAAGTTTTGTTGATTAATAGTATAGATTGGAACCAAGTTTTTGTATGAATCATGTATCAAAAATGGATGATTTGAAGAAAAAATAAATTGGGAAAGGTAACCTTTTGGGAAAAAAGGGAACTGGACTCCCCCAAAATCCTTGAATCTAGGTATGAAGTGTCCAAATTCATCAAGAGGTTGAGCGATTTTTGACTAGGTATTATTCACAAGGTCGGTAGCTTGATTGAGAAGAGTCTCAAATCTTTAGTGAAAGAAAATTTGAGGCTATCAAATAATTTCTTCTTTTCCCAATACTTTCTTTTCATGTTATAATATTTTTAATTTTATATGTATCCTAATTACCATTAATACAATCAATTGAATGTTCTAACCAAAGGTTTCCAATAACTTAGAAACTTTCAGCCCCATTTAAAATGTTATTATTATAATTTGAAGCTCTGAAAAACACCATATCACTATCAACATTTTCATTCATTTTGTATGTTGTACTTGAGCTATTTTTGAGTGTTTTAATTTGAAAGATAGTCTAAGATAAACTGTTTTTATATAAATTTCTTACAGTCCCTTTTCCAAAGAGTTAAAAAGAAGTATTCTTGTAGAGTATCTTTAGATGAATCTTCATCTTATGCAAACCACCAAATATCGATGATAATAGTATCTTAGTATAATAAGTTTGAGAGAATAATTCTTGAATTCCTCTATTGAAAACTCTAAATAATTTCTATTTTCCATTTATTTTATGTTTTAAAAATGTTTAGGACTTGAAAATTACTTTTTTTTAGTAAAAGCTTCATATTCACCTCTTAAATTGGGGGACTCATCTGAAATTTCCACTAAAAGCCTATCTGTTAACTCTTTTCAAAACGTTTTATTATATTGAGAAAATGAGAAAGCCATGAGAAATTCTTATAATTATAAATTTTTTGAGAAAATATCTGTTCTTTATATCAGAGGTGAGACTTGATATTTCATTTCATCTTGAGATTTTTGAATTTTTAACATTAAAGTATTTTTTATTCTTATTTAAGTGTCTGACACAATGGTAAGAGAAGGAAATCTTGAGAAAGCTTTGAAAGAAACCAGTATCCTCCCTACAAGTAATTCTGAATTAAAGCTAAATAGTCCTGTTACTATAGCTGAAAACAATTATAAATAACAAATTTAATTTAAGTTGGTCAGCCTATACATTGATAGAACCCACAAAATGACCCAAAACCAGGAAAACAGTCGTCTTTTGACATTATAATCTATCTTTAGGAAAGGTATGAATACTCCAATAATAGTTCCTCTGTATTCATGGAAGAAGACAACCAGTTACAGGATGGAAAGAGAAATTTATTAACCAAAATTACATGAAAATACCACACCTGGAAGCCGATACTATCCTGTTTCTTTCAAATAAAAAATCAACGCCACAAGGAGCCTCAGTAGAAATTTGAAAGACTAATGAGAAGGATTATAGGAAGTCTCTTGAACGAAAAGAGGAGGAAAATAGAAATATATTTCGATAATCTTAATGGGATCTTACCTGACTGAGAGAGCCTCTTGATAATTCTAAAACTCTCAAATTTCCAAATGGATAGAATCCATTGATGGAAAATCAAAATGAAATATTTTTGACCCTAGAATAGAGGAAAGAAAACTGAATAAGCCAAATTAGCTCTAAAAAAAATCAGATTTCCAGTGCAGTTACTTTCAGTTAGAAAAGAAGGCCCCAGCCACAAAAAACGAGAACGGATGAAAAAAACACTGAGCCAAATTACCTCCAACAAACTCTCAGATGGCCAGTGCAGGTAGTTAAGCCTAGAAGAGAAGTATCTAGCCATAGAGAAAAATGAAAAGGGTAAGAAAAAATGAACAGCCAATAAAGTCAAACCTTCTTTATTCAAAAAGCTTCAGTAATATTCTATGGAAAATATGTTTCAGATGGCAAGAAAAATGATAGAACTCCAAAATAGAGAGGAAGGGGGATTTAAATAACAAAATTATATCTTTTCTTGTATCAAAATTTACAAAATATTAATTAGATTTCCATTATGTGGAAAAAATATTTCCTATGGGAATTAAGTTTTTTATAGGAACTTTTACATAAAAGACTTGAGATTAAGCCAGGTTGATGATAAATTTATATTTATTTTAGGTTCTTTGAAGAAAACTATTTCTTTTTTCAAACAACATTTAGCAAAACCAGAGAAACACAAAATTCAAGAAGAGATTATGGAATATTTGACAGATAAATACTCAAAATCATATATATATCCAAAAATTGGAACAAGTAAAAAGGAAGATTTAATTATTATTCAAGAAGATAATAAAAAATACTGTTGAATATATAAAACCATCTTTTAAAGTGAAGAATAATCTCATTGCCTTGATTATTCATAGCTAAAATTATAAACTCTTAAGGTAAAATTTGAGAATCTAGCCTCTAACAATTCCAGAAATCTGAGCTAGGTATAGAAATAAATGACATTAAAAGGAGAGGCTTAAAATTTTGACTTAATGGGTTTAGTAAAAAGGTCTAAACATGAAATTAGAAGATCCACAATATGCAGCACCAGTGAATTATGTGAAATAGAAAAATTAATTAACTTACTTCCAATAATTCTTACACTTATTCATTAGGATGAATGATGAGTAAATTCCAATCCAAAAGTCACGAATGTCTAAAATTCACATGTAAGGAGAAAGGTTTTTAGGTATTTCAATTAGCTCGAATCATAAATGTATCAAGAAATAGTAAAATAAGTCCCAACATTTGATAAATGGCCTCAATTCAGTTGTAAGCAATGATTGAATCATATACAATTCATGAGGAATTAAAATAATAAAAGAAAATTTAAAGTTTGTTTAAATACTTTCAACAGTTTATTTTAACATTTTTCTCACAGAATAAGCTCATATATGCTGTATTAAATTCAGAAAAAAAAATTTAAACCAAATTTAAAGTTGGTCGAAGATTCAAACAATAAACACAGGTACAATGATGGCTCAAGGTTAAAAGCTGAAACAGCCTTTGAATATTAGAAAGTTAATGATTAAAACAGAATAATTAGAAGAAAGTGTGGAGGAGACTCAGAGAATTCTATTGAGAGAAAGAACACCAAGAAAACCTCAGAACAAGACATTATCAATATATTGGAAGTAACCACTGAAGCAAAGATTGGTTTTCAAAGAATTAATTTAAAAAAAAGAGATTCACAGCACACTGGAAAGATTTTGTGGATTAAAAATTAATTCTATAAAGAGAATTATAGTAATATGAAAGAAAAATATGTAAAAAGATTAATTAGGTGCCATATTTTCCATACTACTTGGAATTCATCCAAAAACCTCCAAAAAGAAAATATCAATAAAACTAACATTGATAAGAAACAAGGACAAGGATCATGTCTCTGAAGGGAAATAAGATGGAAATTCATCAATCATTATTTATCTTAAAAAGAAATAAAGAATATAAATTCAAACTTTCACTAAACTAAATCTCAATATTAATTTCCACAATTAAGTAATAATAAACTTGAGTAATCCATAATACAAGATACACAGCCCATGGAGACAAAGATTTTACAGTTGGAAATCCCTATATAGCATAAGTACTTGTTCAAGCCCAACCCAAAACCTCTTTTCCAGAATAAGGAAGCTTCTGCTCTTGTGTCAATAATAAATCTCTTAGTATTTGTATCTCTAATATTGAAGATTGATTGTTACAAATTCATGGTATCAAATTGAAAAGTAAAAGGAACTGTGCGAAGCTAATGGATATCTGAAACCAATATCATTTTTCCAAATATTATCAGTGATTAAGTAATTATTTTAGAGATCTATGTAATTGAAACCTTCAACAGTACTCATTTTATACCAGGAAGTAATTATTGAATGATTTATGGTATAGAATTTCATGAAAAAAAAAGATAGAGACTTCACTTTTGGTAGCAATAAGAGAAAAGAATTATCTTCTTATATTTTGAAAAGCGATTTGAAGAAAGAAAAGTATTAAAAGGACCAGTAAGCCCATATTATAAGAAGCCAAAATAAGAAAATTCAGAAGAGGATAAAATAAGCCTTCAACTAACTTTTTATCAAGAAAATAAACTCTCTTTAGTTTAATGTACCCATGAAGGAGACTTTTCTTCAGATAAATATCTATTAGTTTTCATCAATGGTAATGGAGTTTAACTTATTATTGATAATGATAGAGCTTACCTGACACTCTCGAGAAGGCCTGCTCCCCTAGAAATTCCAAGATGAAGGAAAGACCTTGAAATTCACATAAAGGCATCTGAAAAGCTGGCAGTAATAAGTAATTTTAAGCATAATGAGGGAGAATTTATAGTTGAATTAATTCTTGAGGAATAGAATAAGGGATATTCCAGGATATCTGGTTACCTTAAATCCTTGGATTCCTACACTGTCACAGATAGGTTTCAAATAAAAAAAAACAAATTTAACATAATGAAATATTTTGAGCTGTGTTGATAAGTACTATTAATTATCTCAAAATTCTCCCCCAGAATTTTTCAAATCCAAGGAAAAATGAATATTTAAGTGAGATTGTACCTGATGGAGCTTATGAATGTACTAGGCTTCACTTTTGTACCAGGAACTCATGCTCAAACTTGTAAAGAATGATACATAGAGTTTTTTCTGATGAATATTCAGAGTGATTGCTTGTGATATATATTGATAATACAATTTTCTTCTCAAATAATTGTTATAATGATATTTAAGTGTTGTTTAGAGATCTAAATAATATCCAATAAGGGAACATAGGGACTTTCCTTAATTAGTGGAATCTTCCTTTCAAAAAACCAGAGCCTTAGGACATGTGGTATTGGGATTAAGCCTTTGGATAGACAAAAAAGATTAGGATTTATTAATTAATCCTATGTCACAAAATAAAAAAAGAAAATAAAGAAATTATTAAAATTTTCGGGCTATTACAGAAAGACTAAAAAGAGTTGCTCATGGGCCTGCTAAATCCATGCCTGTGCTAAAAGGTTAAACCCACTCTGTTTGAATTTGATATATGTCCACATATCCATACAGGTCCCAGAACAACTTTACAAAACTCATTTTAATAATCAGAGTTGTAATTATAAACTTAAAATAAGTGAAAATACAAGAAAAAAGCATGAGTTCTTGATTATCTCAGAAAAAAATGAATAAAAATTTGAAATAAATTACACCATTTGATTCAAAATAAAAAAATAAATATATGACTATTTAGTTTCATATATGTAAACCAAATACTTACCGGGATAACATGGATATATAAACTTTTATTATCAGTGCCTATACTCATGGTTTTTAGCTCATATCTTTGGAGTTAAAAATGATGAAGAGTTTATTATAAAGTACAGTAACCAAAAAATAACTTTCAGAATTAAGATATAAACCTTATGTGGAAAGCTATAAAGATAGTTAGAAGCTATAAGAGGAAATTGGTCAAAATAGAAAACCATTTTACCACTTAAAATTAAAAGTAGTCCAAAATTCAAAAGAATTAATATTCAAGATCTAACAGCTCATAAGTGAGGAATGAGGTAGTTTTTATTATTATATTCAAGGTACAACCCCATGAAACCATGGTTTGAAGTACAAAATGGTAAATCTCAACAGAAAAAAGGAGTTACAAGAAAAATAATCAGAAATAGATTTTTGATTATTTAAACAAATATTCTTGGAAACCTAGTAAGGACATGAAAAACCATTAGAATTAACTCTCTGAGTTTCACTAGCATGAAAAACTTAAAATCTATCAAGGATTAAAGTTAAGGTTCAAAAATGATCATTTTTAATCAGTAACTCTAATCTCATTTTAAGCTCAAAAGTTTAATAAGAGATGAAACTGGTGTATCTTAGTATTTTATGATCAAAACTAATTTAATAAACTAAAAAAATTATTTTTCAAGCTTATGTTGTCATAAAATTAGAGCTATAGTCATAACTCTAAAAATTGGTATAATTATGAGGAGAAAAGGTTTAACAATGAATTAATCATCAGATAACCTCAAATATTGATTGATTAAAGTGAATATAATCAGTATAAATCTACCAGAAGGAAGGATATTTAATATGAAAGGCCCTCTTCTTCCTCTGTTTTCCCTTCCAATAAAGAAAATACAATAAGATCATTAAACAAAAGGTAAACTGCTTTGTTCTTTAATATAAAACTTTTATATTATAAAAACCAAAGATATATAATATATTAATTTCTGTTTTGTATTTAATTACATCAACATTCTATTTTCCTTTTTTAACTTCTCTTAAGATCTCTAAATCCATATAAAAATAATAAAATCTGTAATTCTCTATATTTTGCATGGTAAATACAGTTTAAATAAGTTGTATTCACATTATTGGGTGTAAAATAAATCAAAAGTATTATATTAGGTGTTAAAAGTAGGTTTTTTTCTCTTATCATAATATTTTATCTTTATTAATATAAGTAGTATTTATATTGATATATAGCTTTAATGTTAGGAATAATACTGTTATGAATTGTTTTTTATTGTTAAATAACAATTCTTCCCACATTTATTTTTTTGTTTGTAGCAATAATCAATTGCCATAGATCCAATGGTTATCAAATATTGATATATTTATTCTATTATATTATTTGTATAATAATTTATATTGTTTTATTTTTTTTAATAATAAAGATATTGTTATGCCATAATTCTAGTAATCATTTATTATTATATCTATTTTTAATCTTATAATTAATTTAAAATTACAAAAAGAAGGGTCAAATAAGCAAAATATTAGTAATTTATACTTTTTGGTTCATATTCAAGCCTTACACACGCCAATCAATATCATTTCTGAATAAAATATGCCTGTGTGCCTTTAATGGGCATTCAAGTCCAAATAAACTCCTCATATGTATTACTAGATCCACAACATAATTCCATAAGGAGGATAAAAAAATTGTGTGAAAAAAAGAAAAGAATAAAATAAACTTTGTTTATCTTTTGATGAATCCACTGGCAGGGATATTTAGTATTTTCATTCTGTTTTAACAAATTAGGAAGTCAAGAAGACATAGAATTACTAATAAGGATTGATACCTCATTTTCTGTATAATTTTAATGATGAGGAATATATATTTCTCAATTTCCCTGATTCTTTGTCAGCATGAGCTCAATTCCAACAAGGTGGTAGGCTTGGAATATGAAATTTACTAAGTTCTTTTTCATCAAATGAAAGAAGCATCAAGTGATACCCATTTAAATTAACAAGTAAAAGTGGTACAAATTGAGAAGACTAATCTAGATCTGCGGAACAAATGTTTTGTAGACAGGCTTTGTGTAGATGAAAGAAAATGATTGGGCACCTAAAAGCATTTGTAAAGATTGGCCCATGATCCCATTTTCTTAGCAATTTTCTCATAGCTGTTATAGATTTAACGTGGAGATTTTTCCGTATCTTATCCACTTGGGATAAACCTACCAATATTGTATTAAAAATTTCTATTTTTATCAATATAAGCTACAAAATCCCATCTTTATTCCTTCCATTACTTTCGATTTCCTGTGCTTGCTACTGTTATTCACTTTGGAATGGCATGGAACCCACATTTTCTATAGAAGGTGTAATGAAACTTTTTTCAATGAACTTGTGCATGAATTTTGGTTTAATAAATCAGATAAAAAGTATAAATAATATGGAAATTGTTAACAATCATTCCTTAAAATATTCTCTGAGTTACTAAGGATAATTGGGCCTTCCATATAATAACTATCATTATTCAAGAGCTTTATTTTGCTATTAAAGCTTAAAAAAGGAAGTGGAGGCTGGGGGTTTTGTCCTTAAAGGTTTAATAAAAACTTATATTTCTATGAGTCCTTTTTTTTATTCTTTTACTACTCTTTATATTTTGTTCTTCAAACTCAAGCTTTCAAGGTATTCTTATAATTAAAATGATCTTCTTGGAATTGAAGAAGGCCTTACATGATTATTTAAGACCCTTCAAATATTATCAATCTTGGTTGTTGTATATTGACAGCTTAGAACTTCATGAAATGTATAGATTATATTATATTTTCATGGCATATAACAAATATCAATATTATTTGAATTGTTTCAATTTGGGAGGCTAAATCCCAGTGGCAGTGAGTGCCATGATTATGATTGATAAAGGTTTATATGTAAGAATCAGATTTGGGGCTCATACATACCAAATAGATGTATCATAAGATCCTTTGAGTCATAAAGAGGATTTAAATGAGTGTAAAAGCTTTCAATTACAATGAATCCTTTTTTTAAAATAGAATTTTGATTTTATGATCAAAGGGAATTTCCATTTCATTGGTGAATAATTTCAAATAAGGGAAGTGGGCTGGCATCTTCTTTAAGCCTTTGAAATCTCTGTTCAACTACATTTATAGATATTTTTGAGATGGGACCACAAGCATGGAGTGAGGTTATGACATCAGCAAACATTATTACTTGTTACTTTCCAGTTTTATGTGTGATATGAAAATGTTTCTGGTAAATTTTAGGTTTCTAGCTCTTAAAGACTTTTGATAACTCCCCATTGAAATTGTTAATTGATTATTCAATGTAAAAATGAGGGGTTTCACCACAGGAGGTAGAATGAGGTTCAAAATGAGGATGCTGACTTTCCCATGAAGTAAAAAGCTTTTCCTTATATGGTAGGAGGTTTCAAATGATATATCCCCAAGAACCTGAATAATGCTTCTAATTTGATTTTAATTTACAGAGGTTTTATTATTAGAATTATTTTGTGGAATATATGAAGAAAAACCTCAACGTTTCAAATATTCTTGCCATCCTTGCTCCAAAAAACTCTTGTGGAAATTCTGTATGAGGTGCTTGAAAAGATTCCAACTGAAATAGCTATGTGTTTCATAAGGAAATAAATCTGAATTGGCGAAAATTAGATCTGTCTATCGAAAATTAATAATCAAGTTGGGATATCTTAGTGGTTGGAATGTTTTATTGAGCTTTTGAAGGTCACATATGTAAACTGAATAATTTGTATTATCCACATAAAAAGATTCCACGGAGAAAGTGTAACCATTAGCAGGTTGGCCCAGCATATGAAATAGTGGCCACCAATAACAGAAAGTAGAGTATCTAGTATCAATTAGAATAAAATTGTGGCCAATATGACCTAGCTTTATGCACTATGGACTTGCCAAGAACATATTAATTATATTTCAAGCTTTTTGAACTTCCTAATTTTGAAAGAAGTGGCTTTCTTGAAAAAGATTTTAAATATACTCAAGCTGGGTTTTCCCGTTATAATTCTTGAGATTTAGGGTTCCTTCAAGAATATGAAGTTTGAAATTTGTGAATCCAGTTTTTCTCTCTTTGAAAAGCTTTGGGAGAATCTGTTTTAAGAAGCTATCAGCTTTAATTAATGGCTCTACTTGCTCTTGTTAGGTTTGTTGAGCCACCCATGAGAAGGATGCACTGGGGAAGCAAATGATACAGGGTGATTGTGCTTGGATTATAAGGTAACCAAAACCCAGTTTCTGCTCAAAAATGAATCATCATCCCAATTTCATGTACGAAATACTGTTCCAAAGAACATTCTTTTTTGTTCAAATAACTGTTTTACTTGATTTAACAGGTGAAGGAAAAGATCCTCTGAATTTGAAAATGCAGAAACATTTTTTTGTAGTTTAACAGCTTTTTGGAGCTCCTTTGAAATGAGAGATATGATCAAAATATCTCTCATATGGCAGGTATTAATTCTTTGACTTTATTCTATTACTTTTGGTAATGGAATAGCTGTGTGCTTTGGAAAAACTTTGTGAAAAAGATAGTAAGATTTAAACATGATTTCACTTGGAGTGGGGTGGTGAATCCCAAGGCTCTGTGGAATCTTAAATTTTATTATTACATGACAGGCTTCTATAGAAAAAGTTAAGGTGGACCTACAACCAGATTTGAAATAAAATTTTCCTGACTTAGTAATAAGCTTAATTGTCATTTTTTATCATTATTGACCGTCTTAGTCTATCTTCCTTGATGAGAAGGGGTATTTGGAATATGAAGCTCATTTTTGATGATTTTGATTTCATGTGGAGACTTTTTGCCAGTGGAAACAACAGAAGCTTTCTTGGCTGTCAAGGTTCTGAAAAGGGATGGGTCAAGAAAATTTATATTTGAGCTTCCAGAAGAATTTTGGGAAATCGATAAGTATCCTGTACACCGCGGATTGTTAGACATATTTGAGCTAAATAAAATATAATATTTCCAATAAGAGTTTGATTTCCTCAGGGAATATGTGCTATTGAGGAAAGATATGATATAAAAATGGAACTAATGTGGGAATAGAGAGAAGTGAAAATCAGAAGCAGAAGCAAGAAAGTTTAGCGTTTTATAACTTGAGTGTGAGGTCTATATGAGGTCTGAGAAGTAAAAAATATTTTTATTCACTTTAGAAGGCCAAACTGAGGTTTTTAATCCCATTTGACTGGAAAGTCAATTCAGAAGAGGTATTTGACTTTGGGTAGGAATGTTATCATATAATTGCATGTAGAATAAATCATCAATTAAAGATCCAGTATATGATTCTGTATTTTAAAATGGTGAGATGGAAGCATTTCTAGACTTAATGTACTTTTATAAACACAGAAATTTTAGCTTTGAGTCGAATTCATGGTAAAAATGTATCTGAAATCAAAGGCATGTGAAAATGATTAAGTAGGATCAGTTAATATTATCTCTAAATATATATAGAATATTCTGGAAAAAGCTGCAGGGTTGAGCTATGGATGACTAAAAGGATTACCACAAAAAAATAGCTTTTATGTTTTGTGTATTTCACCCCAAAGGAAACAAGCATAAAATCAATTGACCCCTTGCGAATTCCTCCCTATACATTTCCTGGAAGTACTTCAGTTGATCCTAAGTAATCTCATCATCTCTTTAAAGGAAAAATTAATAATAAGAATAACCTCCTTGATTAAATACTCAAGTTATCCTTCGTTTATTTTGAAGATATTACTTATGATGGCTCCAGAAGACAATGTCAATACAAAAGAATGAATCCTAGGGCCCTTCAATTGGAAGATATATTGGTCACTCCAAAGGATAGCTAAAATAAGGAATACTAATTAATTGAAGGTGTTGTTTAATTTGAATATTTTCAAGAAATACTACCACAGTTATTACCCAATGTTAAGCAAGTCTGCTTATTTCAAGTATTTTTAATTTCTTTAAATTTTCAAGTTGTAACTTGAATTAGATATAGTCAATCAGAGAAATATAGAGCCACAAACTCCCATGTGGGAATAATCAAAACAAAATGTAAGCAATGAAGTGATAGTTGATGGGGAAATTGATTTAATGAAAAAAAGACCAATATGAAATTAAACCCAGAATATTCCAAAGATTGAGAGCATAGAAAGAGATTAAAAGCTATCACATTATGTCTGTGAAACAATTCAAAAGGCCCTGTGTCTTTTGTAAGAAGATATTGATGGTGGGCTCCTATATGAAACTATAAACTGATTCATCTTTTATAGCACTAACAATAAAGATTTATTAGATGTGAAATGCAGAAAGTAATTATTCCCTGAGGACAATGTAGAAATTGAAACAATGAGGAAAGGAAAATAAGGAATGAAAAAGTGGAAACCAACATTAAGGTATACTTATAAAGGGGTCATAGAGGATAAAAATTGAGGGATTAAATGAGATGAAGATCATAATTAAGAAAATAATAAAGTGATGGAAGAGGCTTTCAAAGGCAATTATGAAACCCACAATTTTCAATTTAGAAATTAGATAAAGAACCAGGATACTATTAGTATTCAACCCAAAAAAGAGAAAAAAATTCAGGAAATTGATCCAAAATCACATTTATCCTCACAAATACTGATTTTCAAACAAGTTCACAAGCTATTGAAAATTAAGAAACCAAACAAGAAATTGAGTTTATCATCAATATGCAATAAGAAGACATAAAAAAAATACAAAAATTTAGTGGAGAATGATGTTCAGAATGATAATCTTATTATTAAAGATGAAGAAATATTCAAATATATAAAAATTTCATACAGGTCATTCACCAAAGATAATTTAGTAAAACTTCATAGAATTATGGTAAGGAAAATCAAGATACATCTATATGTAGTACCAAATTCAGGATAACTAATGAGGCTGTCAAAATTGTATCCAATAAAAAACTGAAACAATGGATTTTTGAGATCCATCAAGAAGATGATCAGATAATACTTTCAATTACCTTACAAGGAACATCTCTGATTTCTCAATGAGTAACTTTTCAGGATTTGATTCTTTTTCAGCCAAGAGAGCTGAGCCATTACAATGTGAAGAAGTTTTGAATTCTTCAATATTTAAAAGGTATTCAGATATCAAATCAGGAATACCCTAGGAGCTAAAATTCCTGTTTCAATTAACTGGAAATCTATTAAAACCTGATTTAAAGCACAAACAATTGTATCAAATACTTTATTTGATGTAGTTGCATTTTATAGGGATGATCGGAATCCAGAAGTTCCAGGCAACATTTCACACTCTGAGTATAATAGATGATTGACTGTGGGCATGAGCCCAATACGATATTTGGGATCATGTCTAAGTGTGGAAAAAACTCCATCAGTCCCCTTTATCTCTGATGTGGAGCCAAATTAACATAAGAAAGAAAAAATTCTTAACACATCAGGATTTTCCACTTTCAAGATTCAATATTACAGCTCCTGATTAGTCTCAGCTAGGTATGTGAAAATTCAAAGTTCCAACACAAGCCCACTGAATGTGTTGGAAATAATTTGATCAAGAATATAAATTATAATATCAAGGATTTAGAAAGAATTGGAAAGGAAGTTCATAATCCTATCAGCTATTTACTGACATTGGGTGTCCAAGGATTATTAATATTCACATTGGATTATTGATTAAATTTAGACAAAGAATAAGTATATATTCTTGAAATATCATCCCTAATCATTGGAGAATTACAGAAAGAACCTGGGATAATTCAGAAACATAAAAATAAGTTTAGATGTGAGATCATCAATGGGGGGTTTTTTACTGATAAGTTTGATTAAGTGATAGGTCCTAGTGATTCTAGACTTTCTGAGCTACTGGATCTGTCGCAAGTGCTCTTGGGGTAAAAAATCATTGTCTGGAGCTCAGTAGATAAGATCTCACTTGTATGGACTCCAAAGAATTAAAAAAAGAAAGGAATATGGATGATATTTCTTCAACAAGAGCTCTGTAAAAGGATATCAAGCAGAAAGAAGACCAAAATAGACAAGGAGCCATCCAAGTAAATACTTATGTCAGTATTTCAATCTGATTCGAAGGAATAAATGAATTAGTAAGGATCTGAACACCAATATCCACTGAAAAGGCAAGGAAAGGGTGCAAATGACTGAATTAAGCCTATTTGTATTCACTATTCAAAGATGGAGTAAAATATAGTGAGAAAGAACTTCAATAGATAAATCAACTGAGTAAAAGGCCTCAGGGGATATAAAAGTGGCCGGTATATTTGAAAATCTGGAATCTTGATCCTTGTAGGCTGAACAACCAGCTGTGTTATTGATGTACAGCCAAACTGACTTTCTTAGGAAACTTAAATTGGAAAGATTTAGAAATCATCTGTTGAATTGAAAGAACTTCATTATTGAGTAAAATTAACCAAAATTTTACTTCCACATAGGTTGCTTTGACTGCAGTCTGAATGGATGAACTTAGCTGTCCAATAATTTCATGGGATTTTACACTTTAAAACTGGTCTTGGATCATGCTTGGCTCTAGTCCTTTGAGCTCCATGGTCAGTTTTCCCTTCGAGGTATATTTATGATTAATGGTAAAGCCTTATTGTGGGAAGAGGCTGGCCACTATTTGTTTGAACAGTTGATTTTTACACCTTTCCTCCTGAAGTGGTTGTCCTTTAGGGATTGGGATTTAAGGAAATATTAATAACTGAATATTGAGAGTATGAGAGTGGAAGGGGAAGAATGACCATTGAAAATCAGGCATAATTATATTATGTTCATACTGAGGGGTTGGGATGTCCAGAACTAAAAGCCCAACAAAACATGATCCTTCTGTGGGGTTTAAGGATTATGGTTCATTGGGAAGGCCCATGGCCTCTTGGCGAAGTATTGGACAGAAGGGTACTGAAGAATTTTGGTGGTCCTGGATGGCTGTAGAGGTACCCATAAATTGGGTTTGAACCCCCTTGAGGGGAAGGGATGGAAGATTGCCTAACCAAACACGGGTCCCGAAGCTGTGACATACCCACAAGTGGCCAAAAGGAGGTTTGTTTTAGAATTTAAGTAAAAGCCTTGGGAAGAAATTCCTACGAAGATAATGAAACAAGACTTTCCATATGCTTTTGGCAGCTTTAAAAGACTTGTTGACATGGTTTGTGACAGGATATTCACTTCAGTGAGAAAAAGAAAGAGATGCATTCAGAAGATACGACCCACATTATTAATATTTCTTCAAAAAATTGAATTGATGAGGTAATTTGGGATCTATAGTACAAATAACACTGAAACCAATATTATCTAAAATTTTGATACAATTGATCGGGTGTCTATGATGTTACTCTTAGATATATTCTCATGAGTGGGGTATTGTCATGGATCACATGAATTAGATTAATAAAGAATAATATAATATCTGAAAGATGTATCCAATCCATTATTGATAATTAAAGAATCTAAGCTTTTGAAATACTCATTCCAAAATGTAATCATATTCCTCTGTATGGTCGAATAATCCCTATAGTACTTCCCAGAGATATGAGAAAACCACTCCTCATTTTGAAAACAATATTCAGAAATCAATGTTTTGAAGAAGAGTGAATCTAACTTGATATAAAATGCAAAAATTTCTTTTTAGGAGTAAATTTCTTACCAATAATTTTTGAGATTATAAGTTTTGAAAAATATTTGAATCTATGCTTCATTTGATGTGGAACTATTTTATGTAATTGAAATCTTGAAACTTGAAGGAAATTAATTTAGTATTAAGTGATTTTCTATTACTTAGAAATGGTATTATTAAATCTTGATTCCTTTAGAAGGACCTATCCAATTATCTAATAAGTGTATCTTGGAATCACCATATCGAACTCTTAAAAAACTAATTGCTATTAAAACTAATTTTGAGTTTCAGTTCCTCTGATGGTATCTGATATATAAGAGCTGTATAGAAATGTTTGACTATAGTCTTTAGGACCTTTCGAAGCTACCCTTCGATTTTGGATATCTGAGTATCTAAAAAACCAAAAAGAGGTCTCAATAGATCCTCAATATTTATATTACTAATTGATTGCTCAAATCATTCACAAAATCAACTGAGCCATTATTTTAGTCATCACAAAGCAATTTTGAGTTTTTTTACAATTTTCAAAACTTTCATAGAGCCCTGTTGTAGAAAGGAAACATTATTCTTAATTAAAGCACGTTTTGAATTCCTTTTTCTACTCTAAAGTTTTCAATTAATGGGAAAATTTCCATATCCTCATCCTTTCATCTCAGAATATGATTGAGGATATCATTTCTTTTTTCAAAAATTTGTTTCTTCTATTCCAATATCATTTAAAATTTTGTTTCTAGGCTCAATCATTGAATAAATCATCAGCTAATCCAGTACATATCCAAATAATCTCAGAATTAATTTCTAAATTTGTCTTAACAATTGCTTCTTGATTATCAAGCTACAACCTGACAGTACTATTTAAACACTTCCCCACCAACTGATTTCAATTTTTTTAATTCTCAAAATATCTATAGGACTCTGTTTTGGAAAGGAAAATAATCTTGAGGTTATATAATTCTTTGGGCTCTTGTCCTGTTCAAAAATTTTTAATTAATGAGAAAATCTCTACACTTTAATCATGCTATCTCAAAATCTTATTCAAAAATTCACCTCTATTATTATTTCCTTCTAAACCTGATTACAGCTTTCTCATATTAGTGCCTCCTATTATTATAGGTAATTCCTCTTTCAACTATAGAAAATATCAACAATATCTCAAAAAAATCCTTGAATCATATCTCACACAATAACCAAGCCAGAAAAATCTCTCAACTGGAACATCAGAAAACATCTGACTGAAATTCCTTGTTCCTATCTCATTACAACAGTTATTGAATCACTCAATTAAAATATTTGATTCATAAATAAACCTTTTTTGTTTCATGAAAAGAGATGTATAGCCATTGATCAAAAAAGAAAAATATCTCATTGCCATTGCATTTTTTACTACTTTTTCTGGAATCTCAGACAAAATTAAAACTTCTTTCCAATTCCTTTGTCATAATATTCTTTTTGTAAGCAAAATATAAGAAAAGATTGTTAAAAACTCATCATCAATTCAAGGTTTTATGTATTCTCTAGCTTGGAGAAAGTCATTCACAAAGGATAAAAGAATTGTGTGATATAAAAACTCAGAAAAAATCAAGAAGAATATAGCTAAATTGCTGAAGTTAAAAGATGATTATTTTACTCTTGAGGCCTTTCTTTGAGAGAAACTCAATGAATTATCAAATAGTTTATTCAAAGAAGTCAAAGATAAACTTGGAATCATGCAAGCCCTGAGAATTTGGCAAAGAATAAAAGCTTCAAAGTTTCTCTAAATTCCAATTCACTTACATTTTAGCCTACCCCTTTTCAAAATTCTTTGAGAAACCACACCAAGCTCCTTATGGGTCCCCTTTTTCTTTTGATGTCTGGTTGCCAATTAATAAGACCTCGGTTTAGTTCTTTTAGAAATGCTTCGAAGTGAAACATGGTAAATTAATATCTCCTTTCATAGTTTTGAGATTTAATTTTACAAATGCAAAACATCAGTTTTTATCAGTTGAAAAGAAAAAGGCTATTATCATAAAGCTTCACCCTCAAGAAATGAGGGTATTAATAACTTCCTTTGAATTTCAACACAACTTCCAGCTAGGCTGGTTTCATTCTTCAAAGAGATGGCTCAATAAAATTTCCAAGGAGAAACAAAAGGTTTGTGAATGATGTACCTAACATTTTCTACAAGCTAGCATCTGGAAACTGATATGTCTTTCAAATATCAAACATGGAATGGTTCTCTCATAACTCTTGATTTCGATGAAAAATTGAACCTCTTTACAATTATAGAATTTTTATCGTTAGTTCCTTCATTTAATTTCAAATTTGAGGCTTAAGGCTTGACTTTTTCAGTCAATAATGAATGAGATCACATGATTTTGAAAATTAACAAATGATATATGTTCTATATTTCTTTTATATGTAAGTAAAATACTACTCCCTTCAATCAAGATTTTCCTTTTTTAAGGATTAATTGAAAATGTAATATTATAGCTGTGAAAAGGCTTTCAGACTATCAACTTCTGCTTAAATTTATCAGATCAAAGTGAAGCTATTGGTAGTGATAGCCCCACTTTTAAGCTTTCTATCGCAGGAAATTTGTATCATATTTGACTCCAGATTCAAATGAAAGGATAGAGGATGAATTTTGTAAAATTATCCCTTTATTGAAATATTCTGGAACATTATGGTCAGAAGTTTGAAGATAAGGAATACTAATAGATCAATTTCTACCATATTTTACATTAAAATATTGGTAAAAACTGACATAGAATATGAAAACACCAATTTTTATTCTTGAATTTTCCCAAAGAAAAGTCCCTAAGATCAGAAGTCAATAATATATATTACTCTCATAGAATAAATTCATATCTCCCTCAGTGTTTAGGAACTGTGAATACTCATGTTTTCCTGAATATTTCCACTTTATACTTTGATGGCTCCAAGTAACAAAATGTTTTTTTCTCCTGTGTGTTAATAATGATATAATATTTATTTATACCTGAAAGAACTTAAAATACTGGTAAAATCTCTCTGTAAGCCTAAATTATTCTTTTTGTACCATGCTAAAATATTCCAACATACTTCTACTTTCAGCTCTCAGTGGGATTGGGTAAAAAAAACCAAAAACCCAACCCAAAAACTATTCATTTAGAGTTCTGTAAGTTTTATAAAAATCAAGAAAAAAGAAACCTTGGATATCTCAATTTTTCTGTTTTAATTTGCATCTCAAATATCTGAAATAGTTTATCCCCTGTTAGAAAATCTGTATTATAAATCAAACCAGAGCAATATAATCAGGAGCATAATGCAGGATTTACCCTTTTTATTTGAAAGCTACCAAGCTCACTCATTCTTTTTCTAGAAAATTCTTTCACAGCCCAGAGTAATGAAGACATGTTAGAAATAACCAGTGGATCTGATTTTCCTCCATTTGAACATCCAATTCCACATCTTATCTTAGAGCTGCACCAGCATCAAAAGAAAGCTCTAGAATTTCTCATGGATTGAGAAATTTCAAAAGGGAAATAAGAATTCAATATTTTTTCATCTTAATATTTATTAAAATAAGAAACTCATAAGCTGAAGAACTTGATTACTTCAAAGGTTGTCTTGCACATTAGTCACTTCTGTACTCATACTCCCTTTGAATGTCTCCTTGATGATAAAATGAGCGTTGAAAATATATCCAGAAAGTTTCTCTAAGCTCCCAACTACCTTGAGAAAGAAAAGACGAATCACAAAAGTAGCTCTTCACCATGTGCAAATAAAAATCATGCAAAATTAACTTATTATTACCATGACTTATCCCAAATTTGGAAAATGAGACACACATAATACATATTCTTCAATCATCAATCTGCTTCTATATCGTGGAAAAAATCATGAATCACTCCAAGTATACTATGGCCCTAATACATAAGATTTTGTGAAAAGCTATCACCAATTAGTTAATAAATGACAGGCACATAGCAATGGGAAAAAAACCTGCATTCTGGATAATGTGTGTTTTTTCATAATCTGGGATGAGGCACAGAAAGTAAAAATCATCACGATATGAAAACATATAACCCCTAATAGCTCTTCTACTTAAATAGAATTTATTAGGCATATATTCAGTCAAGATTCATTATATTACCAACCGATAATGAATCTAAAGACCTCAAGATATGTATTTCTCACTGGCACACCAATACAACATAGCATCAATGAGATCTTCAACATAATTTATGTTGCTACTAAGAATAAAAGCACGCTTCAGTATAGCTGAACTGAGAGAATAGTAAAAAACTTTCACCATGAAAGTAATAATACCCTTCAGCTGGCCTTAAATTATTTAGTGCTTCAAAAAAATAATTAAGATTTCTTGAATACCTATGTACCTCCAATGCGTAATGAATATAATTAGTAATTTATTTAAAAAGGTAAAATACAACTACATAATGTATTACACAGTTGATTTATATAATGAGGCTTCCATTTATCACCAGACGTTTTCCAGATGATTGGAAATCTCCAGCTTTGTAACCACCAGAATTTGCTGAGTGATTCGGCTCCTCAATAGAATTATATTGAAAAAAACGAATAAAAAGAAACCCAGTAATTTTGAATCGCGCTATAGAATTGAAAAGGCCACATTGGGAAATGTTTGGAGAGCTCAAAAATTCAAAGGCTTCTGAGAACTCCCTTATGCCAGCAGAAAATTCCTCTCCAAACTCCCAAACTAGTATTCTTTTCAAAACTTAAAACATTTCTTGGCTTGTATGTAATATTTTTATGATTTAAATCTATAAAATATGTATGCCAATCTCCTTGGAATGAGATTTTAGGATTGAAATCTCTTTTCAATCTAGAAAAATAATCTCTACAGGTATTGATGGGAAATTTAATGCGTTTAAAAGTTTCATAAGAGAAGCACCTATAAAGGTCCTTCCGGCTGTAATTGGGGTTGCAGGAGTGGGACTTAACATAACCTGTTGAGAAACTGTATTAATAATGGCATAGCTGGGCTATGGTATTCATTTGAATGCTTAAGTAAAATAAAAAATGATAAATTAATTGGAACCTCAATGGAATACAGCTTCAGAGGCTCAGGATATTGACAGGCGTAACTGAATTAGAAAATATAATCTGGTTAAGTAATAGCAATTTGTCATGTGTGGTATCCCATAGAGAAAAATTCAAAGAGTATTTTTGTTTAATTTTATCATATTTTGATCAAAGGTCTCATTGAATCTAGATCATATTAGGTCCAAGGAAGGAAACATACATTAGAAAATTGAGGAAAAGAATAAGATGTATATTATTTTCACAATAAATGATGAAAATGAAATGTTGATTTTTTTGAATTATGTATGAAAGAGACCCACAGTTTGGAAAAGAATTAGTTGACTGGAATCAGAAATATTACTCACATAAAGGAGAAATCCATCAAGAATGAAATACAAAAATTCGAAAAACAGCACATTTTATGTTTAGGAATTATACTTTTTATTTACTTGCGTCTTATTTTTCACTCAATGATATTATCTGACTTATTAAGTTATGATTTGGATCTATTAATACATATAAGTAATGGACTTAGACTGACATTCCAATTGAAGATGTACAGGTACATTTCACTCCCAAAATATACGTGTTGCAATGGGCATAAATATTATTATTAATGGGTATTCTATCTACTTGATGGTATAGCTTACCAAAGAAAAAACTATAAATGTGTCATGAAATTTTCAAAAAGAGAATTTATCAGTTAAATTTCAAAGAATATTATTACAGTCCATTTTTAGGATATAATTGTCAAGGAAGGACCAGAGAGATGGGAAAAACCTTTATATGGTGGCCCTTTTTTTAGGAAGTTGTTGAATATTACTTCGAAGCCTATTACAGCTGTCAGAAATCCAGTAACTACACTTTATAATGACTTGGTAAAATTATCAATATGTAAGAAAAAACTAGACCATGGTAGCTTGTTGGTATGTATAGGGTCACTAGTCCACCTATAGGAGTTGATTGAACCTATTATTGATTCCTGGTGATTTTTGAGAGATTAATGAACATTTCAATAGTCTATCCATGTCTCAAATATGATACAGCCATGGATACAAATCTTTAATAATATATGATAGTTTCATAGAATGATTTATTTATAAAAATTTTACATGACAGAGATCTCAAATTCACTAACAATTTAGATAAATATTCACCAACTATTTGGGAATAATTTTTCAGTTTTAACTTCATATCACCCATAAAATCATGATTTAAAAGAAAGGATTATACCTAAATTGTAATTAATGATCAGAAGGTCTTTTTATATCACATGGATTTGAAAGACTGCGATTTTTCACTAATTATTGATGTACCCTTACTCCCTGCATTTTAGCTGGAATACAAAAACTCGTTTCATGCTGGCATCATCAAGACTCTGCCTAATGATGAGAAGGGAAGTAATCACTAGTTATCCCAGAAATCTCTAAGAGAATTAATGGCTTATGTGAACAATGCATCTGAAATTCCAAAAAGAATTCTTTACAAATACAGAAAGAATTTTTCACGGTAATGGAGGACTTATTTAAATATTAGAAAAACAGATAAGAAACATCAAATAAATCTTTGGAATTGAAGGTAGCATATCTAGCATTTATGTGCCTTACTAAACTTATCAACATAGAAGAATTAAAACAGCTCAAAAATTCCTTCTGAAGACATTTTTAATCAAGGCCTTTCATGGGGAATATTTTATATAGGTAGCATTTTCAGAGGTATCAATTAATAAGAAGCCCACAATTCCTGTGAGCATTATCAAGACTGACATGTCTTTTTCATCTGAGAGATTCCTCACTATAAACTCCCATAAAGACATCTTCTTTAAAAAATATCACCAAAGGTCCTAAGGTAATGGAGCTGAATGACAGCGAGGTAAATTATCATCTTGTTAGATTTAGCGATCCCACTTCTGAGGATGAATTTCTGGTAAAGAAGGGAATCACCTATAAAGCCAAGAATAATTAGATTAAGACTTACTAGGAAATCCAATATTAAATAGTAACAGTATTCTTTGGGGGGATAGAATTTGAGCCACGGAGATATTATAAAATACCCAAAATATCATAAAACTGCATTTAAGATGAATTGAACTCATTATTCATAATAAATAAGTGGTTTCTTGAGCAAAAAGAGCTAATTATATACCTTCTACAAAAATAAGAATATCTCAAAATGAGTCTTTTCTTTTTAAGAATAAACAAAAATAAGATATGACTGAATACTTAAGGTTTGTTAATTATTGGTGAAAAACTTCAATAGGAAGAGTTATAGTTCTCTTTCTTTCCAAGAAACATAGAATCAATATTCCTCAATGCATAGATTTTTGAAAATTTATTGAATTTTGAGGGTCCTTGGATATTCGATATCAAACACCATGAGAAAACTTGCTACACCGGACAGCAGGTGTTGCATTTGGAAATCAGCTTGAATCCTTCTTGTGAACTAGGTTAGACCCAGTATTTGAGTGTTTTGTAGGATTCCAACTTCTTCCAAGCCACTGGAACATTAAGGAAAATCACAGATTTTCTTCCTTTTTTAAACTGGATGAAGTAAGTATATAATAAGCTGTATTAAAATGCTTTTCATTTCTATTTTGGAATGTAAATTAATATTTCTTAAGATAAAAATTGAATACAAAAATTTGTTTTCAATTGAAAAAATTCCTGATTTTTTAGATCCAAAGGAATCAAAAACCATTCTTCAGGTTAAAAAGCCTTTATCTGTGTTGATTAATGACTTATTATTACTTGGTGGAAATATCAATCCTTCTTTCTGTTTCAAAAAATGGCTCACCAATATAAAAACCAGATTTTTTAAATTGAAGCCTCTTTTGAAGAAGCTTACTTGATCAAAATTTGTGCTTCTTATATATCTCACGATCTGAAACCTCAGAAGGAACAGATAAAGCCTTGCAAATATTTTCTAATAAAGGTTTTTCCCAAAAATACAAAGAAGCTGTATATATTCTTCTCTTTATTGATCAAAATGACTAAAAATTAAGTATTATATTTATCTTTTTTATTTATTCATTCATTATATTGATCAATTTTTATTATCAACATAAAATTCCCTTACTTCTGCTTGTTTGAATTTTTCATTTCTCAATTGAAGAGAGAAGTAGCAGGCTATATGCAATAGAGACCCTCCTACTGGAACAAATCAATAAACTAAAAGGGAGATTACAGTAGAAGTCCTGGAATGGCAGCTACTGTAAAATTGTCAATGATCGTCAAAAATATTACATACGCAGCTATTACAGTGAATTTATTGTAACAAAATTGACATATGTCACACATTTCATAGTAGCAGTCCTTGTAAAGGCTTGCTACTTTAATTTTTATTTCAAAAAAAAGAATAAAAGTAAATTAAAGCCAATTTAAAACTTAATAAGAAACTCAGTAAAATGAAGAAAGCACATAAATACTTCAAAATTCAGCAAAAAAACCAAAATAAAATTCCACCCCAGGAAATGGATAAGACAACCCAAAATGATTAAATAAAAAGGATAAGAAACCTTTTTTTGAGTAGCAGAAAAGAAGGTTTTGCAATCCCTTTTCTTCAAAAATATGAAAAACACTTTCTTTTAATAAGAAAGGAAGCTCAATGAGCCCCTCATAAATGCTCTTATCTTTCACTTTTTTGAGGTAGCACCATCATTTTTCGTTGATTATCTCTTAAAAAACATTTTTCAATTATATTTCAATGCTTCTTATGTTTCCTTTTTTTATTTCAATGGTTATGTTCGGTGATATTCATGTTTGAAACAAATAGTTGAATTACCAATATGAGTAGTTGTTCAGCTTAATATGATTCTAATAATACTCATCAAAAATTAAAGTATGTTTTAATTTATAAGTAAAGCCAAGTTTATTTGATTCAAAAGAGATATGTTCCCATAAAGCATATTATTATCTCAAAAAAGATCAAAAAACTCGAATTCTCTTGAGTTTTATTCATATTTACTTAATTTTAAGGTTGATTATATTTTTGAGCTTTTTAAAGGTTCCGCAGCATCTGATTTCATTTTTAAATAGATATAATTATAGATATTAATCATAGTCTTATAGATTAAATAATATAATTCATGATTTATTTTAATAATTAATTCATTATTTCTAAGGAATATTCATTAATTGGCTTATTAATTTGTGAATATAAAATTCTCACGAATTCCCATAAAAAATAATAAAAACATCCTTAATTTCCAGGTAAATTGGTCATAGTGACAACTGAATAATCGAAAAATGATTCAGAGAATGTTTTGATTGTTATTTGACATGGCCCTGAAGTGATATTTGTGCTACATCAAGCTTAATTCCAAAAAGGGTCTTACTTATTTATGTGGTCTCCATTCATTTAATGCTACTTTTAAAGTATTCTCAACAATTTAATTAAGAATAAATAACAAATGAAAAAAGAAACATTCTCCAATCATCTTGTAAAAACAGTTTAAAGAGCTGTATAAATAGTTTCCCTAAATACAATTTCCAAACAGCTGGTTGTTCTCAATCTATCATTATTTTGAGGCTTATAGATTTATCAACATAATACCAGATTTTCAAACTACCAGAATCCTGTTACATATCTTTTGAGAACGAAATTTTTGAAAGAACCAAATTCTCATGTTTTTTGACCTAAGATTATATGGAATTACCATTTCTTCATAAGAGCCAATGGAACTGGTTTTATTCATTAATCTGTGGTTTTTTATTATTTCAATTTTCTGTTGAAAATAAATATCAGCTTACATTGAATGCTTAATGGAAGCCTATAAAGTTTTCCCTCATACAATTAAGGAAATATCATTGTAAAGAAATTGAAAGAATTTTTTTCTAGATGAGTTTTGATAATATTAGGTTTTCATCATTTAGTATTGAGAAGGTCAAAAATCCATGTTTAAATAATTAAAATTATCAACCCACCAATTTCAGATACAAATTTGAGTTTTCTAGTGCATAGAGAGCTCTCCATATATTCTAAGAATTCTCAAATGGGCTTAATATTTAAGAAATTGAGGTAAAAATTGGGAGAACCTATATAATAAAGGAAATATGGTGAAAAAATACATTCAATAGAAAGCTGTGTTAATTTGGTGTTTTTGAATGATTTGAAATTTATGAAATTAATATTTAGCCTTATTAATCCATTAAGATGCAATTGCCTCAAAATTCACACAAAAAGTTTCATTATTTAAACGTTATTTCATTTTTTTATACAGACACTTCCCTGATTTCCTTCAAATACTACCCCAAATAATCTTGGTTTTTCACATATGGAAGTAATTCACTGGATAAGGATGGTTAAATCAGAATTTATAATTTCTCAAAAATAATATACAAATTTTTCTCTCAGTTGGTTCCAATAAAGAAAATATTGAATGCCCAAAAAATTCAAGAAATAAATGTTTTTATAGCTGTGAATATTTAGAATTCTTTTATTAACAATTTTTTTATATGAAGATTGGAATTTTTCCTTATTGAATACTGTGAAGTTGTATAAGAAAAAGGTACCCAATTTAAAATCCAAATCCCAATTTTGCACTTTGAATAACTATATAATGTATTTTTAAGGGGAAAACCTCCTCTCAGGAAGTTGATGGGCTGAAACAGGGGTATAGTAATTCAATATATACTTAATTTTTGTGAGCCTCTCCTTGAAAAGACTGTTTTCCATAAATCTTAAAATCACTTTTGGATTTCAATTAAACTCCTACTTTACAAAGAGGAAAAATAAGAAATAGAATTTGTATCTTAATCATATATTGTTTATTTATTGAGCTTTGAAAAGTCCAACCAAACACTTCTATTGAGTCAACTTAATTCATACATTGTGGCTTTGATTTCTTTCAAAAAGTTTATTTCTAAATTGAATTTCTTTCCTATCTGAAACCTGCATCCAACATATCTCCCATTTCAAATTCCAAATGCAACACCTGCTGTCCGGTGTAGCAAATTTGCTAATGGTGAAATTTTCAGCATGCCCAAATATTGAGAATGAAATTTGATCTACCATTTAATATTTGAAAATTGATATTCAAAATCAAATTTTGGACTCAGTCTTTCTGGAATAATGAAAGAAACTTTTGCATCAACACTTTCATATAGGGCTTTGGTCCACCCACATAAGCCCTTACATGTTTTTGCCATAAATTGCCAAAAGCATGTAGGTTTCTAGTAAAAACACATAAGGGGTGTTTCTCAATCAAAATTAAGCTTCAAAAACCTTTATTAGCCAAAATGGAACTTATGGGATTCTTATTTAATTGTTGATTCCCTTTATGGTACAGTTAGTGAAATAAATGGCATTTTCTATTTACTCAAAAACAATTTTTGGGCCTAAAATTGTCCCACCCAAAAATATGGGCTTATGTTTTTTTTCTCAATATTCCTCCTTCATTTTATAAATATAATTAGGGAAATTAATTGGTGCAAAGGAATTTGATGAATTTTTCAAAAAAAATGGCCAAACAAATTGAAATAATTTGGGGATTTTGAAATCCCATGTCAGAAAAAATATGGTGAAAAAAAATTCAAAAATTCATTAAGACTATGGCTGAGGGATTATTTGTAAAAAATAGATCACTTACATGTTTTGGCCATAAATTAGTAAAAAAATGTAAGGGCTTATGTGTATTTACTAAAAGCTTACATTCTTTGACCAGCAGAATATATATAATGTAATTAAAAATTCTGATTTAATTTGGAGTTTGAAAGGTAATTTTTTGGGGGAAAAGTTTGAAACTTTACTGGAAGTTTTATTGGGACTTATTAGGGAGCTTATTTGACTCATATCATATATGATATAGAGAGGTTTGAATCCCAATTAATATTATTTTAATTAAAAAAGAGTGTAGGAAAGCTGAAATGATCAAGACCAAGCCAGTCTAAATCATTAAGGTTAGAGTTTATTTAATTTGAAAATAAATCTTACACATATATTAATATATAGCCTGAATGCCTTGGATTTTCTTTAAATAGATAGGTATTCAAATCTAAGAAAAAATATTGTCATTTGAGTCTATGATAAAGCCTATAAAATAGTATATAGGACTTTCAATATGACTTCTATGATTTGTGTCTAGTTTAGTGCAGCACCTAGTCCTTCTCCACAAGCATTGATGTATATTTTAAAGGGTAGCTTACAATCTGACATTAGAAGAAATGAGGCATTTGTTAAGGAATTTTTCAATTCTTCATATGCCTTGACTCTTTCTTCAGTCATTTCATACACTGTTTGTTGGTCACATAGCTTATATAAGGACTTAGAAATTCTTGAAAAATCTTTTATATGCTGTCTTTAATAACCAGCAAATCCTAGAAATGATTGCATTTCTTTCTTGGTTTGGGGCATTGGCTTCAATAGTACTTCTGCTACTTTTTTTTATCTATGCCCAAACTTAGTCCAGATACAACATGTCCTAGTTCTTTCAGTTCACTGTATGAAAATGGCACTTTTTCAAGGAAATCTCATGTTTACTTTTTCTATATTTTGCAATACTCTTTCTAGTCTTGTTAGGTTACTATCTCAAGTTCCTTAGAAAACTATAATATTATCAATATAGATTATTAACCATCCTTCTGACAATTCTTCAGGAAATATGGTATTCATCATTCTTTGATAATGAGAAGGTGCATTTTTTATACAAAATGGAATTCTTAGATATTCAAAAATTCCACAGTGGACTATTATCCTCATTACTCTTTTGGAATTGTCTGTTAAGACATTTTGATGAAAGCTCTTTAGAGCATCCATGGCTGTGATGAACTTAGCCTGAGATAATTGTGTTACTGTCTCATGGATTCTGGGTATTGGATATCTTCCAGGGATAGTATAGGTGTTTAGAGCTCTAAATTCCCCTACCATCCTGGATTTTACATTATTCCAGGTTATAATGACAAGTGTTGTGACCTCTACCTGTTCATTATGTCCTACTTTCCTTAATACTCCAAGGTCCATTAATTCTTTAATGTGTACCTCTAAGGCTTCTCTAGCTCTTGGGCTGGCTGGATAAGCTGGTCTTCTTAATAGAGGTGGATAAGGTTTCTCTACATTGAGAATTATGTCTACCTCATGTCCAATTATGGCACCTTGTGGCTCCTTGTCAGTTGCAAAGGCATTTTTATATTCAAATAAGAGGTCAATAAATTTTTCTTTCATTTTTTCTATTAATTCATGATTGAATTCTGCCTCTTTTAGTTGTTCAGTTGGAAAAAGTTCTTTTTCTGGGCTTTTTTTCTTCATTCTTAATAACTGCAATTTGTCTTCTTTTATTAAAGAAGCCAAATTTTTGTCTTTTATTGTCCCCTATGGTGAAATATCTATCTTTTTGGTTAGAGATATAAATGCCATAAATTGATAAGTTGTCATTTCCAAGTATAAGATGGTTGTTAGTGCAGTTTTCCATTAGTACAAACTCTACTTTCAATCTGATACATTGTGAAGTATGAGGGAAAATTAGTGTTAAGTCAATTATTTCAAGGGGCTTCATGCTTTCACTTGCACTACTACATTTTACTCCTTGTATTGGTATATGTTTTTCTTCCCAATCTGATACAATTGTTTTCAAATAACTCTTATCAACACAGGTACAATATGCTCCTGTACCTAAGTTTACTTTTGCCTCTTGGTGTTCCACCATGACAATACTTATACTTGATTTTCCAGCTGTATATCCCATTCCTTTTGCTGGTTTGGTTCTATAAAATTTGGCATATTGTATGTTTGTCAGGCTTGTTTCAGATGTTCCAACTTGTGGTAAGTTTGAATTGACATCTAGTACTTCATATACTAAATCAATATTATTGATTTTGTGCATTAATTATATTAATTTCATCACTTTCAGAAGTTTTTGATTCTTCAGTGTCCTTTTCAGAATCAGATTCTTTGTCTTTATCATTGTGGTCTCCTGTTTCCACAATTTCATTTATTTTTTCTTTTTTAAGCCAATTATTGGCTAGGTGTTCAATACCTCCACATTTGTGGCACTTTCTTTGCTCATTACTGTTAGATGTATTGGGCTTGAAAGTTTCTCTTGGATTATCTTTTTTGAATAAATGGTTTATTTGGAATTTTAGTGTCCAATTTCTCCCAAGTTCTACCAGTTTGTGTTCTTGTCAATATGTCTTCTAGTGCATTAATATACTCTTCTGTGGAGCATGGTTCTATACACCTGCTTCTCAGGGCATGTTCCAATTCTCCTCCACATTTCTTAAGTATTTTCATGTGTACCATTTTTTGTGTCATTTCTGGGTACAGTGCATTTAATCTTTCAACTTGTTTTAAGAACCAAGTCAAAGGTTTATCCTTGTCTGGGTCAAAGAAGGATTTTTCAAATGCATTTTCTATTTTGTACCTCCAGGAATTATTAGCCCACTTGGTGATAGTTTCTTGTTTCCACCAAGACCAGGTAATTTTGCCATTTGTTTGCCTTATGCCATAATACCATCTTTTTGCAGGTTTCTCAAACAGCAAGTGTAATCTGGCAGTGATCAATTCATCTGGTATGGCATAATCTTCTTGTAACATGTCAATTGTTTTAATAAATGACATATGGTCATATTCACCTTCTCCTGTGAATGTTGGCCATTCTTTTAATTGAGGTGCTTCTTTCATTAAGACTTGGTTGTTATCTTGATGACTCAAGTCTGTTTTGAATGGATTTTCTATTTCCTCTTTTGGTTTAACAGGGCTTTTTATGTGAGAATATGAGGTTGATAACTTTGGCATATTTAGGTTAGCCTCATTAATTTTATCAATTTTTGCAGTAATAAGCCTTATTTCACTTTGAATATCATCTTTTAGATTCATTATTGCTTCATCACTTTTTTTCCACATGGTCTAGAAGTAATGTTTGGTGTGATGAATCTTTTTCTTCAAATTTTTCTACAGAAATACTTAGTTTGTTTAATTTTTCTGTAAGATTATCAATACTCATGTCATAATTGATTGTCAAAGTTTCATCTTTTATATCTTTTATATACTTATACACTTCCTGTTGTCCTTGTATTAATTTTTGAGTATTGTCAGTGAAAACCTTTTGTTTATTATTTTCAACAATACGTTTAATGTTGTCAATAACTTTTTCATTTTGTACAACAATTTTTGTTAAAGAAGATAAATTATTATTTACTTCTTGTAGGGATAATAAACTATTTTTAATTTTTTTAGAGGTAAAATACTATTTTTAATTTCTGTTAAAGTACTTAAAACATCTGCAGACAAGGTTATTTCTTTGGGAAATCAGGCTGTCTCATTCTTTGTTCCTCCTTGTTCTTGAATTCCATTGAGGTTCTGGCCATTTTGAAGACATTGTCAATGGCATCTTTTTGGATTTTTGAACTCCTGTAACTTGGGGAATATGGTTTTCTCCAGTTCTTTTTCTTGTTCTTCTTCCTTTCTTGGGGAAATGGGTTCTCTTGCGGATTTCTGGTAGAAGCTACTGGGGCTTCTTCCTTGGTTGCCTCCTTCTTTTTGGCATGGTACTCCTTGATCTTTTTAATTTGAGGTTTGGATGATAGTGGATTACATAAATTGGAGTATCTCACTATTTCCTACTCTTTGAGGAGCCTTTTGAGGATGTTCCATGAGTTTATCACTCTTTGTTGTATTTGTGGCAAAATTGCCCAGTCCTTGTCCTTGTAAACTGTGTAGTACTGTTTGTACTGACTCATGTAAATGTCTATCTGAGCCCTCTGAATGTGATTTGTACCTATTTGAGTTACTCATACTTAGTTCTAACTCTGGCTCTGATATCATGGGCATTTCTGGGACTTGCCTTTGGGATAAGGCACTTCCTTGTGTGGATTCTGTTCCACTGGGGATTTTGCCCTTTCTTTTCCCTCTTGAGGGATCAATGCTGCTTCTGAGTCCAGCTCCATCTGATTGGATGGAGTATTGGGAGCCTCTTCTGGTAGTCATAATTGAAGAAATAAGAAATAAAAAGATTTCAGGACAGGCATATTTTTTATGGCAATTTATAAAGGAGGTACTCACCTTCAGAGTCCTGAGTAGTGGTTCCTGGAAAGTCTAATTTCTTAGCTTTCTTTTTCTTAATGGAAATTGGTTTTGGAGAACTTGGGCAAGTTTCTTCCCCAAATCTTTCAGCAGTGGTTTGATTTTCCTCTGTGCATTGTCTTCAAAGACTAAAAAGGACAAATAAATATAAGTCTTTTGTAAAAAAGTGGTATTTTTTGGTAAGATATGGCAATTTTCCACATAAAATTGCTTTTATATCTTATAATAAGCTAAATGAATAAAGGAATGAATAAAAAATTGAATAAAAATAAATTTTTTATCTGGTTTTTATATTTTTATTTTAGCATAATAAAATAAAAATGAAGATGATTCTTTCATAAAATCATCTTTTATTTATAAAATATCTCTTTTAATCACTAGAGTTACTCAAAAAATCTTTTTGAAAGTCTAAGGATGTGAAAAACCATCTGTAAGACAGTACAATTGCTTTCCAAATGCTTCAATAGCCTTTAAAATCAATAAATAAAAATTTATTATATAACTTCATGGTTATAAATATAATTTATTACTGGATAAACACAATTAGAATCTTTTTAAAGGTCTTTTGAGTAAATATCACAGCCAGGCCCCCAAATGTAAGGTTTGACTATGAAACAATAAGTGAAAATTACTAATAGTTTGGTTATTGTACTATTCATGTCCTCATAAATAAAATAAATAAGATAAGAAATAATTATAATAATAAAGAATTACTATAATTATGGTGTAAAGAACAATCATATTGTTAAATAAATATATTAATATATTTAGGGTGTTGGTAAAAACACGTAAGAGCTTACGTCTTTTGGCCATAAATTGGTAAAAACACGTAAGGGGTGCCCTGGGCGCATTTTTAATTAAAAATGAAACACAATCACACCTGTATTGGGCCAAAATATGCCCGAAAGAGGTTTTTTCCCCACAATACCTCTCTAACTCCAAATTGTTTCAGATTTTTTTGCCCAGCCCCCCCCCCCAAAAAAAAACAAGCCCAAACACCCCAATAATCCACATTATCCCCACCCCAAACCATTGTTTTTTTTTTGGAAAAACCGAATTTCCAAAGCCATTTTGCAAAGCTTGGCACACTTTTTTTTCTTTTTTTCACCCAAAGACTGCATTTTCCACCACAACAACCTGCTTTCAAGCGTCCAAATTTCCAATTTTTTACCTTCCCTCATCCATTAATCCCACATTTAAACCACTTTCTTTCACTCTTAACCCCTTCTGTTCATTTTTCACATTTCAAAAGGTTCTTACCCCATTCCAAATCCCGAAATCCCCCCTTTTTTTCACTTTTACACATATTATTCATTCAAAAATGCTCCAACCCCCCCTGAAGGTGAATTTCAGACCCTTGAGCTTCTTCGGCAACATGTGCATAATGTTGCCAGGGCTCAGGGGTATGTTGTTTCCAACTTGAGGTCCAATATGACCCACAACCAAATTGAAATATGTTGTGATAGGTCTGGCACCCCAAATCCCAACAAAAGCCCCTCCAAAAAAGTCACCTCAAGAAAGCTTGACTGTCCTTTTAGACTTTATGCCAGGAAATATGCCAAGAGTACCACTTGGACTCTTAAAGTCAAAAATCCTGAACATAGCCATGATGCCACTGAAAATATCATGACACACCCTGCTTTCAGGAAATTCAATGAGCAAGAAACATCCCAAATCTCTCAAATGTCTCAATCACTGCTCATGCTAAGGCAAATTCAGGCCCAATTATGCAGCCAGAGGGAGTCTGACAGGCCTGTAATCCTTCAAGACATTTACAACCAAGTCAAGAAAATCAAGAAAGACAAACTGCAAGGCAGAAGGCCCATTGATGCTCTTATTGACACTCTCAAAGAAGAGAATTTTGTTTGGTCCTCTGCAAGGGATTCTGCAGGACACATTACCTCCTTGTCTTTTACTCACCCCCTGGCCATAAAACTTCTTCATGGCTTTCCTCATATCATTCTTATGGATTTTACTTATAAAACCAATAAGTACAAAATGACCCTTTTTCATATTGTTGGATTCAGCTCAACCAATAAGACCTTTTCTGGGGCTTTTTGTTCGATGAAGAATGAAAATTAAACTTCATATACTTGGGCATTAAATCAATACATTGAAAAGGTCCTCAACAACACCAATCTTGTTCCCCCTCCAGTTATTGTTATTGACAGAGATCAGGCCTTGAAAAACTCTATTAAGAAGCTCTTCCCAGACTCCAAAGTCATCCTATGCATTTGGCACATCAACAAGGATGTATCTCCTCACTGAATGAAGAAAATTGGTCATGGAACTGATTTTAAAAATTTTATGGGCCTTTGGAATCAAGTAATATACTTCTTCACTTTATTTCACTTTATTTCACTTTGTTTCTTATTATTGTCTTTATTAATGACTTTGGGATTCATTTCTCAGCTTATGTATTCATCCACTGAAAAGTCTTTCAAAGAAAACTGGAAGAAGCTTCAAAAGCAAGCTAAACATCCTGAGGTCTTGCAGTATTTGGAAAATACCTGGCTTCCTCTAAAGGAGTATTATGTGCCAGCCTGGACCAATCGCCATTGGCACCTGGGTGTGGGCTCCACCTCCAGAGTTGAAGGTGCCCATGCCATGGTTAACCTTTGGCTCCAAATGTCCACTGGTACTCTCCTGGAGGTAGTCAGGGCTCTCCACATGGCATTCAGAAAACAATTTATTGAAATTATCAACAGAATCTCCAAAGAAATGATTGTCCTTGTCAAGAATTTTCCTCCACACATCTATACCCCCAATGGCAAGGTGTCTCATTGTGCTCTTCAGATTGCCTTTGAAAATTTCAAAACAAAATTTCCTCAAAATGAAAAATGCACCAACAAATACAACAATTATAAAGTCATTCCTTGCAAGCATAAGACCCAAAAGGCATTTGCCAAGCGCCAAAGGCTGGAATTATCAGACTTCCATCCTCAATGGCATTTGAATTTGCCTGTGAGGGTTTTTTAATTTCTTATTATTATTATTTTTCTTATTAACTGATTTTATTTGTCATATTCTTCTCAGGCTGGTTTTCAAGGTGATGATCAAAGTGTTGAAAAAGAAAGAAAGAATGAAGCCAAGAAAATATTTGAAGACATTGGGGAAGACCTGTTTCAAAGACCAATGGAAGAAATCACTCCAATACTTCAACCTTTTAAAGATGTTTTGACTGGAAAAGTCCCATTTGATCAAATTCCCAAGAGTCAAGAGGATGATAAATATTATGAAGACCCTCTAGAATGAAAGAATATCCATGGAAGATCCCAAGGAGCCAAGAATAAAAACAAAAGAGAACCTTCAAGATTTGAAATTATTGAAAGTCAATCCAAGAGAAGAGGAAGACCGCCATCAAAAGTGACCAGCACAACAACATCAAGATCCCAGTCAAATGTCCCCTCTCCAATTATGGAAGTGAACTCATCTGAAGATTCTGAAGATTCTGAGGACTCATTATCTAAATCCATCAGTTCATCAGATTCACTACCCTCAGCAACTGAATTAAATAAATCAGAAGTAACCCTTAGAAGGTCCAGAAGATTGGCAATTGGAAGCAAAACCTCACAAAGAAAATTACACAAGCCTGCCACCAGTTTGAATATCTATGATGCAATTGACTTGACCTGTGATCATTTTCAAAGCAATTATCACACAAGTGATGAATGCTCCAAGCTGTTTGTGAGTTTCTGATTCTTTTAATTGTAATTTTATGTGGTTTATTTTGATCTTTATTCATTTTTTGAACTTATTTTATCAGATAACTGGCTCAGAAGACTTTCCCAAGTTTATATTGAAATACACCTTCAAGGCCAGCAATGTCCAGGGTGATGGAAACTGTGGCTACAGAACAGTATCCCACTTCATTTACAAGACTCAAGATCAAAATATGACTATTTTCAAGTACAAAACTTCCACATGTTTGATAAAAAAGGAGACTGAGGTGGGATTTCAGCAATAAAGAGAATCCAACAATATGAAAAAGGGGCATTTTGTACTTTTTGATTTTATAAGTACAATCCATAAGAATGACATGAGGAAAGCCATGAAGAAGCTTTATGGCCAGGGGGTGAGTAAAAGACAAGGAGGTAATGTGTCCTGCAGAATCCCTTGCAGAGGACCAAACAAAATTCTCTTCTTTGAGAGTGTCAATAAGAGCATCAATGGGCCTTCTGCCTTGCAGTTTGTCTTTCTTGATTTTCTTGACTTGGTTGTAAATGTCTTGAAGGATTACAGGCCTGTCAGACTCCCTCTGGCTGCATAATTGGGCCTGAATTTGCCTTAGCATGAGCAGTGATTGAGACATTTGAGAGATTTGGGATGTTTCTTGCTCATTGAATTTCCTGAAAGCAGGGTGTGTCATGATATTTTCAGTGGCATCATGGCTATGTTCAGGATTTTTGACTTTAAGAGTCCAAGTGGTACTCTTGGCATATTTCCTGGCATAAAGTCTAAAAGGACAGTCAAGCTTTCTTGAGGTGACTTTTTTGGAGGGGCTTTTGTTGGGATTTGGGGTGCCAGACCTATCACAACATATTTCAATTTGGTTGTGGGTCATATTGGACCTCAAGTTGGAAACAACATACCCCTGAGCCCTGGCAACATTATGCACATGTTGCCGAAGAAGCTCAAGGGTCTGAAATTCACCTTCAGGGGGGGTTGGAGCATTTTTGAATGAATAATATGTGTAAAAGTGAAAAAAAGGGGGGATTTCGGGATTTGGAATGGGGTAAGAACCTTTTGAAATGTGAAAAATGAACAGAAGGGGTTAAGAGTGAAAGAAAGTGGTTTGAATGTGGGATTAATGGATGAGGGAAGGTAAAAAATTGGAAATTTGGACGCTTGAAAGCAGGTTGTTGTGGTGGAAAATGCAGTCTTTGGGTGAAAAAAAGAAAAAAAAGTGTGCCAAGCTTTGCAAAATGGCTTTGGAAATTTGGTTTTTCCAAAAAAAAGACAATGGTTTTGGGGTGGGGATAATGTGGATTATTGGGGTGTTTGGGCTTGTTTTTTTTTGGGGGGGCTAGGCAAAAAAATCTGAAACAATTTGGAGTTAGAGAGGTATTGTGGGGAAAAAACCTCTTTTGGGCATGTTTTGGCCCAATACAAGTGTGATTGTGTCTCATTTTTAATTGAAAATGGGGCCAGGGCACCCCTTACGTGTTTTTACCAATACCCTTAATTTCAATTAATTTGAATTAATTTGAATTAATTTTAATTAATTTGACTTAATTTGAATGAATTTGAATTAATTTGAATTAATTTTAATTAATTTGAATTAATTTTAATTAATTTGAATTAATTTTAATTAATTTTAATTAATTTTAATTAATTTGAATTAATTTTAATTAATTTGAATTAATTTTAATTAATTTTAATTAATTTTAATTAATTTTAATTAATTTTAATTAATTTTAATTAATTTTAATTAATTTTAATTAATTTTAATTATTTTAATTAATTTTAATTAATTTTAATTAATTTTAATTAATTTTAATTAATTTTAATTAATTTTAATTAATTTTAATTAATTTTAATTAATTTTAATTAATTTTAATTAATTTTAATTAATTTTAATTAATTTTAATTAATTTTAATTAATTTTAATTAATTTTAATTAATTTTAATTAATTTTAATTAATTTTAATTAATTTTAATTAATTTTAATTAATTTTAATTAATTTTAATTAATTTTAATTAATTTTAATTAATTTTAATTAATTTTAATTAATTTTAATTAATTTTAATTAATTTTAATTAATTTTAATTAATTTTAATTAATTTTAATTAATTTTAATTAATTTTAATTAATTTTAATTAATTTTAATTAATTTTAATTAATTTTAATTAATTTTAATTAATTTTAATTAATTTTAATTAATTTTAATTAATTTTAATTAATTTTAATTAATTTTAATTAATTTTAATTAATTTTAATTAATTTTAATTAATTTTAATTAATTTTAATTAATTTTAATTAATTTTAATTAATTTTAATTAATTTTAATTAATTTTAATTAATTTTAATTAATTTTAATTAATTTTAATTAATTTTAATTAATTTTAATTAATTTTAATTAATTTTAATTAATTTTAATTAATTTTAATTAATTTTAATTAATTTTAATTAATTTTAATTAATTTTAATTAATTTTAAAT